>CM057761.1:19765535-20365535 GCA_030064425.1 Trapa bicornis | reverse complement strand
GACTGGCATACTCGATGGAGTGGCGGTAGTGAGGGAGGACAAGGTCGACGGACCGACCTAGACAAATAGCTACATGTCGAGTTTAGAGTCGGGGCCGTTGGACCAGTGGCACCAAAGATAAATGGCATTGTGGAAAAATTATTGTTTGTGCATGCACTTGAGGTTCAGGACCATCAAGACATCCAAGAGGGGTAGTGATGTGTCATAGGGGCTACTGGATGACATGGTGGAGATAAGGGTAGTTTGTCATGCCAGTAGTTAGGAAAGCTTGACGTAGCTTCATGCGCATGAGGCCAGAGTGGGGTCAGGATGAGTTCTCTGTCTTGATACGAACATGGGATTGATTTCAGGTTGGAGGGTCGGATGTCACGAACATCTACTCATACCCATGGTAGAAGTGGATGGGCTTCTATCTAGGTGACCGATAAAGTGGCTACGATGCCACAAGTGGGTGTAGTGGACAACTTGCCCTACGAATGTGTGATTCCCTTCCTGATGAAGGGTATGTGTTGATTGTTAAACACACCTGATGTGGAAATGAGGAAAACAATTTGAAAAACTAGAATTTGAGAAAATAATATTTTAAGGAAAATAAGGAGTTTGGCACACTTTGATTAAAGATGTTTTGATTATGAAAACTCTCTCCCATCACTCATTCTCTCAGTTGTCGAACTCACCCCTTCCTTTACCCCTTTTCAGGTAATCAAGGGAAAACCCACCTAAAGACTTTCCTGTAGCTAAACCTGCAAGACAAGTATGTAAGGTTTAATATATTCAGTTTTGATAAATGTTATTCCAGGAAAGATACAAGTAAAAAGGATGCCTTACTCCTTGCGGTTTAGAGAAGGGGGAAGGCCCTTAATTAACTAGGAGAGTAACGGGTTACTCATGGGGATCTGACCAAACCAGGTTGGGGCGTGACACTATAAATGAAAAAAAAAACTTGATTGTGCATGCACTGTGAGATACGAGACCATTAGGACCTGGCATGAGGTAGTGATGGATCCCAAGGGCTGCAGGACGACCTATGGTGCATAAGAGTGGTTTGGCATCCAGTATGTCGAGATGCTCGAGGAGCTTCCTATGCACTGAGCCCGAGGTAATAGAGGAAAGGAGGTCTCGTCCCACAAAGCGAACACCATGAAGTGATTAGGGTTAGAGGGTCAGAAAAGAACCGGTCAATTCAAAAGAGAAAATCGATCCATTTAACAAACCAAAACCAACAAAGAAGGGGTAAAATGGGAAATTGGAAAATCCTAAGTGTCTCAAAGAGTCATAAATATCATGGAGAAGAATCATGGAACAAATTGAAAGAGAAAAGCAGACCGATTAATGGTGAACCAGACCTAAATCTGATTGAACCAGTTTGAACTATACATGAACCGATTTCTAAATTCAATTTTCTTGGTAGCTTTAAATGATCAAATTGGAAAATTGAAGCCACCATTGGATAGTTAATAAATTTAGACAAATTTAAAAATTTTTAGATTTGAGAAAACCGGTCGAATCGGACATGAACCGACCGATTTTTGCCATTGAACCTGGTCAGACTGGACCAGTTCTGTTCGAAACAGTGTCTTCTTCTTCCTTAGGATGACAACACTGTTCATCGGTTCAAAAACTTTGCTTCTCCAGTGAAGGAATATTCTGTCCAATTTGGGCATTTTCTAAAAAGGATATGCTCGACCAATATGGAACCTGGTCGGGCAGAGGGTCCCCGAGCTTCCTATATAAAGAACTCCCCTCCATTCATCCTTCACACACCTTAAATCACCTTCCTCTCTCTAGTGCTCCATTTTTCAGTGAAGCTCGAACCAGAGCTCAGACTTAGGCACTTTTCTCAACCTCAGAAGGTAAGGTCAGATCCTACAGATGTTGGGGTAAGTCAGCTACCTGACATCAATCTCCCTTTGACCTAAGGGCCATTAGAGAAGCGCCAACAGAATCAAACAGTGAAGCAACTCTGACGGACCGAAGCTGCCTTATTTTGGCCAAGCTGAATTCGGCCAAATTTAGACCCTCTCTGACTAAACCAAGCCTCCCCAACATCCCCACGACCTTCACACGACCTCTACAGAGGTGAAAGGTAAGCCAATTTGGCCCAGCTCTGTCGTTGCAAATCGGTGCTAGGGAGAAAAAGTGTTGAATTTCACTAATAAAATTCACCCTCATATGGACTTCAGTAGCAATTCTTGATCCTAGAAGGATACTAAGGATGAGAGCTACCTCTCCAGATCAAGAGCTTGGACTGCCACACCTCCAACGGGACACGTGAGACAAGAACGCAAGTAAAAAAAAAGCTAGTGTGGACTTGGAAGCTGACTGGGGATAGACACATCACAGTCAACAAGTGAGTGAGACTTTTATACATCATACCAGTTGGGATGATGAACATTATTTTTACAAGATAAAACCTACTTACCGATTGTGAGTAGGAATAACCAAAGATCATACCCGGTTGGTATGATGAGTTTCCTTAAGGAAAGGAGAAAACTACCTACCAGTTGTAAGCGGATCCATCAACACACCTGGTTAGTGTGATGAGATATAAGGTAATTTTTGTTAGAAGTTTTCTCCCCTAACTGTGTGACAACTGCTTAAACTATTTGGGAAACCTTCTTAATGTGAGTTAGAACAGCTCTAATAGGCTAGGGGTCTCAGTTTTTGAACTCATAGGGCTTAAGGCCTAGTTTTGGAAAACACGTGCAGTGGGCTTAAGGCTAGTGGGCATAGGTTGGAACCCATAAACAAACATGATTAGTAAGAGCTATGAAAACTCCTAATTAAAATGGATAATGTTTTTTGATTTGCCACCGTATTGAGTTAGGACCGGCAATACTCAATGGATTGAAGGTAGTGCATTAGAGTCAGGTTAACGGACCAGCCTATACAAACAGTTGTAGGTCGGGTTGAGAGTCGAGGTCATTGGACCATTGGCACCAAAGAGGATGGCTTAATCATGAAAACATTTGTTTGTGCAGGCACTTAAGGTACGAGACCATCATCACGCCCCAGGGGGTAGTGATGGCTCCCAAGGGTTGTTGGATAACATGGGGGCAATAAGGGCAGTTTGTCATGCTAGTCAGTCATGAAGCTATGTGAGCTTCTTACGCATGAGACCATGGTTGGGACATGATGAGGTCTCCGTCCTCATACGAACACGAAGTGGCTTTCAGGTCAGAGGGTCTAACGTTTAGGATGTCCACTCAGACTCAAGGTAGAAGTGGATGGGCTTCTATCAGGGTGGACATCAATGTCTTGCTAATCCTTAAGTGGGTGCAGTCTGGGACTGCCCTACGAATGTGTGTACCCTTCTTGATGAAGGGTGTGTTTTTATTTGCTAAACGTCTCCCGAGGCAAGGGGATGGGCTAAACACACCTAATATGGAAATGGAAAAATGTTTTGTAGATTTGAGATTGAGGAAAACCTTAAAAAGGAATTGTTAACCTTGGTATGGTTTTGATAAACTGAAAATATTCTGAACACTCACTCCCAACACCCGTTCACTGAGTTGTAGAAACTCACTCCTCCCTTTACCCCTTTTTAGGTGAAAGAGGAAGACTAACCTTAAAAGACCCCTCATAGTTGAACTGTAAGAGAGGTACAAAAGTTTTAATATATCCGATTTTGTATAATGCTATTCCAGAAAAGATAGGAAAAAGGACGCCAAAACTCCTCACGGTTTAGGAACGGGTGAAACCCCTCATAGAGCAAAGGGAGTAGTAAGTTGCTCACGGGATTCAACCAAACTGGGTCGGGGCATGACGACTTAAGTGGTATAAGAGCTTGTTTCCTCAAATACATTATCAAGAATATATCACATAGTAACTAAGAGAAATAATTTTTAAAATTTACAGATGGCTCCCAAAATAGTAACCAAGAAAACTAGAGTCGCAGTCATTGACATTGCCCAACACCCCCATCCTTGTGGAAACACCCCAAAAAGCCAAAACAATCCCACCTAGACTAAGCTCAGAGCATCAGAGGTTATACGAGGAGTTCACCCGAGTGTTTGGACGGCCTAACCTTGCCCTTGAGGTGGACACCAACTCTCGAGTTGAGCCCGAGGAAGTACAATCCCCTCCCCTTCCTGCTAACATTCCTCCTCCAATTGACATCCCAAGTACCTTAAAACCCTCTGTCAACTAGGATGTAAGTTGTTCATAGGAGAGAAGGATGTTGGAGCTACTATGGACTAGTTGGCCAACATCAAGAAACTCATGCGAATAGTCAGGATTTCACTAGAGGATATGGTAATCCTGTTAGAGTTTTTCCTAGAAGCCAACGCAAAAACGTGGTGGGAGCAATTAACCCTGATTTAATGGCCAATTTGAATAAATCAAATTCGGTTAGTTTGAAGGGGAGGAATTTTGGGGAAAATTGGAGATTTCGTAAAATTGGGGGTCCTATTTGAAATTTCCCAAAATTGAGGGCCAATTGGCCATGAAAAAGATGTTGAGGGACTAATTGGTTGATTTTTGGAATAATTGGGGTCAAATTGCCATTTTTGGAAGGTAGGGGCAAAATGGTAATTTTTGAAAAGTTAGGGACTAAATTGGAAATTTGGAAAACTTGAACCCCTTAAAGAATTTCGAGTAAATTTAGGAACCAAAGTAAATTTTTGGAAGTTTCATGACTTAATTTGGGAAAAAGTTAGCACAATTGACCTAAAGTTAAGGACAATGATATTTAGGGACTTAAGTGTAATTAACTACCAACTTTTAAGCCTAGTCGCTCATATGTGAGAAATAAAGGCTTTTATGCCAAACACTAACGGATAAGAGTGCCCAAATCATGTAGGAACACGAGAGACCAAAACGCCAGCAATGATAAGCTATTGTTGAGGCAAAAGTTGACTAAAGAATAATATGCCATTATTATTGGGTGAGTGGACTTATGTACATCATACCCGATTGGGATGATGAGTACCTTAGAAAAGAAAAATCACTTGTAAGTGGAATTTTGACATCACACCTGATTGGAGTGATGTGTGAACTAAGCTAAAACCTACTTACCAGTTGTAAGCAGAGATCATACTCGGTTGGTATGATGGACTTCCTGGAAGGAAGGAAAAACCCACTTATCGATTGTAAGCAGAGATATCATCACTTGTGTGATGATGTGAACATGTTATTTTTGTGAGAAGTGTTATCTACTAACTTGTGTACCAATGCTTAAACCTTTTGGAGACTTTCTTGACAGGAGTTGGAACAACTCAGATAGGCCAGAGGCCTCGGTTTTGAACTTGTGGGGCTAAAATGCCCGATTTCGGAAAATCACATACAGTGGGCATGAGCAGAAGCTCATAAACATTCTGATGTGAACATATAATTGATTTATTAATATAATAAATAGTGAATGAGAGATCTAACTAACTATACATGAATGCGAAAAAGCCTAAGAGATGAGTTCTAAGGACCACACAATTATGAAAGTAATATAATATTTGAAATAATGAATAAATCTCAATATATAAACATTTTTAGTGAAATATGAGGTTATAAGTGGCCCGAGTTAGTAATTTCATTTATTGAACTTGGAGCTTGCTCCCCTCCTAAAATAATTACATATGAAAATATCAGTATGTGAGGCATATTATCGAATATCACCTAAATCACGAGCACAA
This sequence comes from Trapa bicornis, assembly GCA_030064425.1. Classification (NCBI taxonomy): domain Eukaryota; kingdom Viridiplantae; phylum Streptophyta; class Magnoliopsida; order Myrtales; family Lythraceae; genus Trapa; species Trapa bicornis. The sequence continues at coordinate 20,359,908 of CM057761.1, read as the reverse complement.
CATGAGATACGAATCTCGAAACACACATACACAAATTTTAATTTTATACTTATTGTGTTAATTTTTTAGTACACCATTTATGAAAAAATATTTAAATTTTTACTAAAAATTAATATGTATTTTATTTTCACCATTTTACTATCGATACTATTTTGGTAAAATTACACACCACTATAGTATTTATAAAATTTGAAACTACAATATTTATAAAATTTGATTAGTTGTTTTTACACACTATTTTGAAACTAGGAATTCTATGATTTTGTACATATTTTCCAAATTAAGTGAATTATATTAATTTAATTTATAGTTATTTATATTTTTCTCTTTAAATGAATAATATTAGTTCACTTTATATTTATTTAGAATTTTCTCTTCAAATAATCAGGTGAGTTTAATTATATTTTATTTATAACTATTTCAAATAATGAAGTACTAATTTGCTATCTAGTTAACTCTCCTAAAATGTTTGAGTATTTGCTTTTACAAATCAATTATACACCGATGGCATATTTTATGACTTATTCAAGATATTATTTTACATTAAAATCTTTGTTAGTTCGTGTACCTATTTTTGTTAAAAATATTCTCTATATAGATTTTCGATATTAAACTTTAATTTAATAAATGATTTGTAATTTGATATAGACAAGTCTAATAGTAGGTGATATGAGAAATCATCGAGGTTTTATTGTCTTATAATTAATTGTGTATATCATATCTAGTATTAGTTTGAATGCATACAAATATTTCCATACATAATTAAATTTCTTAATATACGACGGATTTATTAATTATATTCTATTTATTTTTCTAATATTTACTAAATTTATGATTTTGCTTTCCTCTGAATTTATTTTATATATTCATTTATATAAAATTTTTATATTTCCTTTACTATATTTGACTACCCTTTTATTTTTCCCTTATTGAAAATTAAGAGTTTTTATTTTTCTTTTATTTACCTTTAAAAAGTTAAACTTTCATTATTCACAATTTATTCCTAATATTTTCATCATTCACATTACATCCCTTAAACTGTCTTTTAATCATCCATTTAATTATATTAAATACTTAAATATTTATTCATAAAAATTATGTATTAAATCTTCTATAATTTATTAAATTCCTAAATTACCATTAAATATTTAATTTATGATTAAATCACACAATGAAATTTATATACATATAATCCTTTATTTATTATAATTAAAATTTCATAATTTATTCTTAAATATGCGGGGTTTCGTTGAACAGTCGAACCCTATGAGTTTAATAGTTTTCGGCTATCCAACCGATTTTTAATTGGTTAGATCAAAATTTTAATTTATTTTATAAAATTATTTTCCTCCAATTCAAATTTTCTATTTGTATTTTTGGATCTCTTTTATAAATTTAATTTATAATTCATTACCAAAATATTCATTCCCATACAATATAATTTTCAATTAATTTATTTCAAATTTTCAATTTATAATATAAAATAAAATTGAGAACTTTTACTCATGTACAGGGCTACAAACCATTTTCTTACAAGAGAAAGTAATAAATTCAGTTTTAGAGATTTTAAAATATTTATATATTTTTTATATTAAATGGCACTAGCACCCTCATCTTCTTCTTCTGATGTGGGCACAATACGTTATTTTATTTCTTCTTCTTATTTTATTCCCTATGTAGTTTTCTTCCTCCTGTCATTTCATTGAATGAAACTTTATAGTTTTGTATGATAAATATATAAAAATTTATCGTTTACAACTTTTTTTATATAGTATTTTCTACATTCATATTTATTGTTTTTATGTAAGGTAGATTTGTATACGATCATTTTGTACATTATTTAATTTCTTTTGCGAATATGCAAATTTTATACTTAAATTACTATATTATATATAATATATAATATAATATATTATTATTTATTTATATATCATTTTTGCTATTATTAAAATATACGTAATATAATTGCATATGCATATATAATAATTATAAAAATAATTCAATTATCATTCATATAATTTTTTAATAAAATAATAATTTATTTATGTTATAAATTTTGTCACAATGTTACACAAAATATTGTATATATATAGACGATACATTATGCCCAATATATATAATATTTTATTACACATTATTTTTATTATTATTATAAAATATTTATATTTAAACATTGTTATATTATTTATTACTATCCAAAATAATTTGTAGCAATTTAATTAAATTTATTTATATATAAATAATAATATTATTATTTTATTCAATTTAAAATAATATTATATTTACGTTATTCATAACTTTCCATTCACTTCATTCAAACCATGGATTTGCTCTAAACTGCATTAGAAATAAGTAATATTCCCATCAATAGTTGAATTTAAGAACCCATATCCTTAACGCATCCTTCACGGTATGTATAGTTATCTTAGATTTTGGCCTAGGGATAAAAACTTGGGCTCATATGTAATCTTGTCCTTAATATAACTTGTATACTAGGCCAAAACTAAGAGGTAAAATAATGTTCGTGATCTAATACAATGGACACATGTACTCCATGTAATCATTCTATTTTGGTCATGTATAATTTTGCCAACATTTCCGATGAATTTGATACCTTAACAATCGATAAAGCATGTTGACTTAATAAGCCTATCCATGATCACACAAATGGAATCATGTGCTCATGGTGAACAAGACATTTTGGTAAAAATATCCATAGTGATCTTCTCTCATTTTGAATGAAGGGTAGAAAATTCCTTGTGTGACCTTACTAGGGCCTGAAAGTATGTTACAAATGTTGCGTACTAGTACTTTGAAAGCTAGACCTTAGTCATTTCCTACAAAGTGGGAGAGGATAAAAAAATAGTATTCCTATTTTATGTGCTCATAAAAGCTCTATCACCCATGGTATTGGAGTGATGATATGTAAACCCTGCCTTTTGTAATTAAGAAAAATCGGAAAAAAAATGATCAAACTAGGTGAGAAATACCAAGCCAATTCACAAACCAATCATCAGAAAATGGGCAATTTGGGAAAGTACAACTCCCGAGTAACCCAAATGGTTCATAAAACCTTGAAAAAGAACTTTAGGATAAATTGGAAGAGAAAAACTAGTCCGGTTCAGATAAGCCAGATCTAACTAGATTAAACCAGTTTATGAACTGAGTCAGTTCATGAACCAGAACCGATAGAAAAAGGGCAAACTGGGAAATCTATAACTCCCGAGTGACCTAAAGAGTAACAAAATTAAGAAAAAGGACTTTAGGATGAATTGGAGATGAAAATCAATCCGGTTTAGGTGAACCAAATCCGAACTATTTTGAATTGGTTTGGACCAGTTTGAACCACTATTGAACTAGATATTAAATTTATTTTTCTAGTTGGCTTAGAAAATTCAAATTTGAGGCCACCATTGGATAGAGAATAAAGTTAGATGAATTTAGAAATTTTTAATTTTAAAAAACTTGGTCAAATCGAGCCTAAACAGGCTGGTTTAAGCTTTGAACTCAGTTCGGATCGGTCTGTTCCGGTTCGGAACATTGTCGTCTTCTTCCTTTAGATGACATCACTATTTACTCACCAGAAAATTGAATAGCACCAGTGAAGCTGAAAAGTCTTTGGCCAGGGAGTTTTAGGCAGTGAAAGACTGCCATTAAGGCGCCAATCAGATGACCAAGAAGTCCCCGAGCTTCCTATATAAAGAGCCCCTCCTCATACATCCTCTCCACACCTGAAAACTCCATTTTCTATCAACTGCTCCAATTTTCGGTGAAGCTCGAACCAGAGCTCCGACTTGGGCATTTTTCTGAGCCAAACAAGGCGAGGTCGGGTTCATTGGACTTAGGGAGAAGTCAGCTACACGCATGTAGTCTCTATTTGCTCTAAGGGTCGCCGGATAAGCATCGGCGTGATCGAACAGTGAAGCAGCTCTGGTGGACCGAAGTTTCTCTATTTTGGCCAAGCTCAAATCAGCCAATTCGAGCCCTTCTCAGGCTAAACCAAGCCCTACCAACGCCTCCACAACCCTTATACAGTTAAATTAGAGTAAAAAGGTAAGCAAATTTAGCTCCACTCTATAAATTTCGATCAGTGCTAGAGAGAGAACCGATAGAAACTTGATGACTAAATTCTCATTCAATTCGGCATCAATTGATGCAATTCTTGATCCTAGGAGGAACCTTAGGACGAGAGTTATCTACCCAAATTGAAAGCTCGGACTGTCGCACCCCCGATGGTAAGCTTTTGAAGATTTCTCTCTCTAACTCTAGTTTTCCGGAGAAGCTTCGTTTGAACTCATTTCGACATCAAATCGTGCGATTTAATGTGCAATTGAATCGTATGAAGGTGTAGGAACTCCAATTGAACTTCAATTTCAACAATTAAACTCATTTGATTGGTCAATTTGATGAAATCAAATTCGACAAAGTTAGAATGTTGAAATTGGGGAAAAATTGGGGGAAATTTGGGAATTTCAAAAATTCGAGGGACTAAAGTACAATTTCATAAAATTGAAGGTCAATTGGGCATGATAAAGATGTTGGAGGACCAATTGGGCAAATTTGGGATTTTTGGGGCATAACTTACCATTTGTAAAGTAGGGGCAAAATGGTAATTTTGGAAAAATTGGGGAACAAAATAGAAATTTGGGAAATTAAACCACTTTCTGTGAATTTGAATAAATTGAGGTCCCACGGTGAATTTTAAAATGTTTTAGGAGTTAATTTGAGGAAAACCGACATTAGGGACTTAAAGTTAAAGAAAAATAACTTTAGGGACCTAATTGCAAACAAAAGAAAAGTTTAGTTTTCTCATTCATTTGGGACGAATGAGGGCTCGAATAGGTCGAATAACTCATATAGGTCGGAGGCCTCGATTTTGGAACTTTGGGGCTAATATGCCCGATTTTGAAAATATCGAACAGTGGGCCTTATGCTAGTTGGTACGAGCAGAAGCTCGTAAACAAACATGATTAATATGCCATGAACACTTAAGTAAATGAGTTGTTTGGCCATGGTACCGAGACAGGACCGACATACTCGATCGACTAGTGACAGTGAGACATGACAGATCTTTGGACTAGTTAAGACAAATAGCTATAGGTCGAGTTGAGGGTCAGGGCCGTGAGACTAGTGGCACCATAGATTATATGGCATTATGTGAAAAACTGTTGATTATGCATGCACTGTGTTACAGGACCTTCAAGACGTCCAAGAGGGGTAGTGATGTATCCTAAGGCTTTGGTCGACCTGGTGGTTATAAGGGTAGTTAGTCGTACAAGAAGACTTGTGAAGCTTGGAGTAGCTTCAAGCGCATGAGACCGGGGTGGGGACAAGATGAGGTCTTTGTCCTCATACGGACACGGAGAATTGTTATGGGATTGAGGGTAGAATGTCGTGAACATCCACTCATTCTTAGGGTAGAAGTCGACATGCTTCTATCTAGGTGGCCGATAAAGTCGCTCCAATGCCACAAGTGAGTTCAATGGACGGCCTGACCTGCAATTCTGTGTTTTACCTTCATGATTAAGGGTGTGTGTTTGGTGATGACACACCATGGTAATAAGAAATGGTTATAAATACCGAAATTGAGAATGAAATGTTTTTAAAAGAAAATAAGGTGTCTAACACACTCCGATTCAAACATTTTTCCTAAAAGTTAAAATTTGAAAACCCATTCATTGAGTTATTGTACTCACACCCTCCCTTATATCCCTTCCAGGTAACCCTGAAAAATTTATTCAAAGACCACCGGCTAACACACCTATAAGGCGGGTATGAAAAGTTTAAAATTTTACACAGTTTTGATTTATGTTATTATATGAAAGGTGTAGGTTTAAAGGACACCTTACTCCTCTTGGTTTAAAAAGAAGGGGCAACCCTTAGTAAGCTAGGAGAGTGGCAAGTTGATCATGGGGATCCGACCAAACCGGGTTGGGGCGTGATATCTTGAGTGGTATCAGAGCCTGTTTCCTCGAATACATTATCAAGACTAGATAACATAGCGACTGATAGGTATACTTTTAAAATTTTTAGATGGCCCCAAGAAAAGTAGCCAAACAAACCCGCGCTACCTTAGGTACCCCAAAAACTAAGGAGAACCCCATCCTGGGAGAGGAAATGAACCAAGAGTATAGAAGGACCCTTGAAGTAACCCCGGGTTGAAGAGGACTCGACATGAAAGCCTCCAAGGTGTTTAGGCTCAAGGATGACAAGGCATCGAATAATCAACAACCCCTTAGAATGGCCCCACAATGTTCAAAGTGTTGGAGGAACCATAAAGATCCACACAAGGAGATGACCTATTATAAATGTGGATGATGGGGACACTACAGTAGAAGATGCCCGATATTTTGGAGGACAAGACCCGTGAGGATTTGTTATGAGTGTAGGAAGGTGGGACACATATCAAGGAATTGTCCCACACTGCGAAGAATCCAAGCGATACCTCCTAAGAAGAATACCTCCAACCCTATAGAAGTTCGAAGGGATAACATTACAAGAACCACAATTGTGACTAGGGAACCCAATCTCACCCATGAATAAATTCTTCTAGAGCATAGTTTAGTAGTGAGTACTCCCCAACCCATCATTGTAACAATCTCCCTCAAGAGATGTTAAAACCCCAAAACTGTATTCTTACATCAATAAAGAAGATTCTGAGCTTCTGAAAATTTCTTTGAAAGCATGTCTCAATTGCCTGAGAAAGAATCACAGAAAGAAGATCAAGGGTAGGATCTTAAGAAAACCCAAAGAGAATTTTCCCCTTAGGAGCACTACAAACCACCTAGGAGCAAAGAAGGAAACACCTCCTCCATAGAAGACAAGCTGGACGATGACATATAACTAGGAAGCCTCAAGACAGTAAAGTATGATCTACTTTGGAAAAATAGAGGAGCCAAGAAAGGTTGTAGACTAACCTAGCAAGGAAGGAAGAAGTTAAAAGGCCAGAACAATTGAACGAAAGGATGAAGAGAATCCTTGAAGAAATAAATGGCCAAAAATGAAATGATAATTACACTCAAGCCATAAGGAGGATTTAGTAAGTCCCACATAAAGAGGTTTTGGAGCAAATAAGTGCCTAAGCCTTTTCCAAGGAAGGAGACCCTGGGAAGACATACATGTTCCAACTAAGAAATAATGGACCAAGTGATGAAGGATGAGGAGGTGAAGTGCACGCCAAGGTGAAGGAACCAAGGGAAGCACATTAGGACCCAATGGGAAAGTTAAACCCAAGGAACGGGTAAGTAGGAAATAGCATCAAATGATGCAATGACAAGTGAAAATGGGTGGGCTACATTATAAGAAATAGAGGAAAGAACATTCGAAAAACTTTGGAAAAGTAAGCTCTTCAATTTAGAAGAGGGTAAGGAGAAAACAACTAATGATATCAAGATTGGTCATGGTCCACACTCACTTAATAGAACCCAAGGAGTGTAAGGTTGGACATAAAGGGTGCTAGGAACCAATCTATCATTAGGAGCTCCTCAAAGAGAGGATAGAGAATAAAAAGGAAATGGAGGACAGTGAAGGATAAAGAGCGGGCGTATTGTTAAGTACACGAAATAAGACCCGACGATCGACAAATGATTAAAGGTGGACAAAAGCCCAAATCCAAAAGGGGTGTAAGAATGTGAAGGAAGAAAACCTTCGCGGAGTAGTAAGAAATTCGAGCATATAGCACCTAAAGGGAAATCTCTACCTTGAAGGACATGGTAGAGGATGAAAATCATTAAAGGAGAACACCCTAAAAACAACAGAATAGTGAAATGGTCACAAGTAAATGAGAATGATTTTAGGGAAAAGGAAAATCCTTGAGCAAAGGATGCCACCAAAAATGAAGAAAGACATAAGAAGGGATGAATCCCAGCATGTTGGTAAGTCATCAAGAAATTCAATAATTGGCACTAGAAAGACCCAACAAATAAGTTGGGAAAGGACGAGTGGGTAAGGAAAACTGACACGTTTATGTAAGACACGTTGTCAAGGTACGAAGGATAAAGGGGGTAATAGTAAAGGTAGTTGAAATGAAATTATACAATTCCTGAAAGGTAGGAAAGTTGGAAGCAACCCTAAAGGAGGTGTTGTAGAAGTCTGAGGGACAGAGACAAGTTTTGGACTATGTCATGTCGTAAGTGACATATAACCACCAACAGTCCCAAGTGAAATGTGACTCAAGTAAGAAAGAGCCAGTTAGTAAGCATAACAAGGTTAAACAAAATTTTGACTGAAGTTGTAATCAATGATTGAGGAAGGAAGGATCAAAATAGGACGAATGTGGTAATAACACTGAAACCTATGAAACCAAGTACTTAATGATCTAAAGAATGTCGAGCTAAGGGTTTCAACGATGAAGAGAATAACAAGACAAAGGAATGATTGAGCACCTTGGAACTCCCAATCCTAAAACCATGAGTAAGAACCCCCAAGGGGAAACATCTTGCCCTAAGTAAAGAAAGATGCGGACCTAGGGATATACCTTTGGACTCATAGGCAAGATATACTAGTTAATGTAAAACTACATCGAAGGAGTAAAAAACATAAAGGAAAAGAAATTCTTAAGTGCGCGAATTAAGGTAGGACTCAGTGAAAGAACGACCAAAGTATTAACTTGTCTAAGTTGACATTCAGGGAAGTTATCCTAGAGTGAAATTTAGTTTTGGGGACAAATCTCCTAAAAGGAGGAGAGAGTTGTAAACCCCACCATTTGGAATTAAGGAAAACTGGGAAAAGAACTGGTCAAACCAAGTAAGAAACATCGAACCAGTTCATAAATCGATCATTAGAGAACATGCAATTTGGGAAATTACAACTACCGAGTGACCAAAGGGTTTATAAAACCTTGGAAAAGAACCTTAAGAAAAATTAGAAGAGAAAAACTAGTCTGGTTTAGACGAAGCATATCTAACTGGATTAAACTAGTTTATGAAGAGTCGGTTCATGAACCATAACCGATAGAGAAAGGGCAAACTGGAAAATCTATGAATCCCAAGTGACCTAAAGAATCACAAAAGTAAAGAAAAAGGACTTTAGGGTGAATTGGAGATGAAAACAAAACCAGTTCAGGTGAACTGGATCCAAACCGAATTGAACCAGTTTGAACCACTATTGAACCAAATGCTAAATTCATTTTTCTAGGTGGCTTAGAAAATTCAAATTTGAGATTTGAGGCCACCATTGGATAGAGAATGAATTTAGAAGTTTTTAATTTTGAAAAACTTGGTTGAAGCAGGCATGAATCGGCCAGTTTAAGCTTTGAACTCGGTTCGGACTAGTTTGGTCCGATTCAAAATAGTGTCGTCTTCTTCCTTTAGATGACAACACAGTTCACTCGCTAGAAAATCAAATAGTGTCGATGATGCTAAAAAGTCTTTGATCAAGGAGTTTCAGGCAATGAATGACCACCATTAATGCGTCTATCGAACAACCAAGAAGTCCTCGAGCTTCCTATATAAAGAGCCCCTCCTCATTCATCCTTTCCACACCTGAAAACTGAATTCTCTCTCTCTAATCTAACTTCCGGCTATGCTTGAACCAGAACTCCAACTTGGGCATTTTTTTGAGCCAAATAAGGTGAGGTTGGGTTCATTGGACTCGGGAAGAAGTCAACTACATGCCTATAGTCTCCATTTGCTTCAAGGGTCACTAGAGAAGCGCTGGCATGATCGAACATTAAAGCAGCTCCGACGGATCGAAGCTTCCCTATTTTGACCAAGCTGAAATTGGCCAATTCGAACCATTCTCAGGCCAAACCAAGCTCTCCTAACCCCTCCACAGCCCTCCTACAGCTGCACTATCGGGTGAGTGGCAATTTAATTTCATACCCGGTGGGATGATAACCACCTCAAAAATGAAAACCCACTGCTAAGTGGTAATTTAATCATCACATTCGAGAAGTGTGATGTGTAAATCTCGCAGAAAAAACACTTATCGGTTGTAAGTAGATCATACCCGGTTGGTATGGTGAAACTTCCTAAAAGGAAGTGGAAAACCCGCTTATCGGTTATAAGCGGAGATGTACTCATGCCCGGTTGGTATGATAGACAATTGAAAAGTTTATTTTGTCGGAAATGCTCTCCCTTGACTATGTGGCACTGCTTAAAATTTTTGGGAGACTTTCTTAACGGGAGCTCGAATAGCTCATATAAGCTGGAGGCCTCAGTTTTGTAACTTGGGGGCTAATACGCCCGATTTTAAAAATCTTGAACAATGGGCCCTAGGCATGATAGGTCTTTGGACTATTGACAGTGTGACATGATAGGTCTTTGGACTATTGACAGTGCGACATGATAGGTCTTTGGACTAGTTAGATCAAACAGCTACAAGTCGAGTTCAGGGTCGGGGCCATCGGACCAGTGGCACCACAAAGTATATGGCATTATGTGAAAAATTGTTGATTGTGCATGCACTATGTTACGAGACCTTCAAGATGCCCAAGAGGGGTAGTGATGCATCCTAGGGATCTAGATGACCTATTGGTTATAAGGGCAATTAGTCGTACAAGAAGTCTTGCGAAGCTCGGAGTAGCTTCAAGCACATGAGATCGGGGTGAGGATAGGATGAGGTCTCTATCCTCATACAGACACGGAGAATTTTTACAAGATTGCGGGTAGCATGTCGTAAACATCCACTCAGTGTCAGGTTAAAAGTGGACATGCTTCTATCTAGGTGGCCGGTAAAGTCGCTCTGACGCCACAAGTGAGTTCTATCGATGGGCTGGCCTGCGATTGTGTGTTTTATCGTCATGATGAAGGATGTGTGTTGGGTGATGACACATCGTGGTAATAAGAAATGGTTATAAATACCAAAATTGAGAATAAAATATTTTTAAAAGAAAATTAGGATTCTCACACACTCCAATTCAAACATTTTTCCTAAAAGTTAAATTTTGAAAACCAATTCACTGAGTTATTGTACTCACCCCCACCCTTATATCCTTTTTAGGTAATCCCATAAAATTTACCCAAAGACCACTAGCTAATACACCTGTAAGGCAGGTATGAAAAATTTAAAATTTTATGCAGTTTTTATTTATGTTATTCCAGGAAAGGTGCTGGTTTAAAAGATGCCTTACTCCTCTCGATTTAAAAAGAAGGGGCAACCCTTAGTAAGCCGGGAAAGTGTCGGGTTGATCACGGGGATCCAACCAAACCAGGTCAGGGCATGACATGATATGTGGGTGTCAATGTGCAAGTGTTTGGAAAACTTTAGACAACAAATTTATTTCCACATCCGAGATACTTACACCTCCTTTTCCCTCTCTTTCAGTTTCTATCAACTCACTTATATCTTGTCATGCCCTAGCCCGATACAAGGCCCAAGGTCCAATAATAACTTGTCACACTCTCTCGATGCTACAGTAGTGGGCGCCTTTCACCACTATAGAACTAATAGAAAAACAAGGTTGAGAATATATTAAAAATATAAGTTATGTAAAAATTTGAACCTTTAATTTCAAAAGTGCAAAATTTTCAAAACTCATGTGAACCCTTGGGGATAACACACAACACTATGAAAAGTCATCGTACGATTCTCTTCAAGGTGATCCATCTTTATCTCAGCCTCCGTCGGAGATGCTGTCCAACTCTTAAGACCATTCACCATGTTCCTTTCTTCTCATTAGCCTAAAATTTTGTTAGGGGAGGGGGTAAGAAATGCTCAGTAAGTGTGAAGATCACTTATCGAGTCACACATAGGTCGATGTTGTGTCCACTCAAAATGACTTATACAGAGTTTATAATTATCTTGCATCTATTTTTCCAAAACCAATATATAAGCCATAATTTTCCTTACTACGAGTTACTTTTAAATGGTTGTTCATTAGCCATTTTCTTGAAATAAAGAACATTCTCTGATGATTTGAGATTATTGGATTTTCTCATGAAACCCAAATAAAATCACACACACTAATGACAATCACATGCTAACAAAACTAACATGGCCCTATCATACCCCAAAAGCCATGCATAGGCACAATTGGGTCTATGAGGGTTTGTAAGTTGCTTCCACGAGCACACTTAGTACCATAAGGGTTTGTACTCTCATTAAGATATCGATACATCCTGAGGTCCATGTCCATCACCCGTAGGACTCAAATTCATATACAATTGATAAGACCCAAAAACTATAAGTTGGATTAAATATTTAGTGATGATAAAATAAAATCAAATGGATGATTAAGAAACCAAATATTCTTAAAAATTAATAACATATATGAAATCATCCATCCTAAAATTAGTTTGAGGTAGATACTCCATTAATTTCATTCTCCTATCTTTTGGGATGATGCAAAATGGGAAGAACGTGAGGTTCAATTTTGTGACAAATGCACTTGTCCATGATATAACAACAATGAACAACAAGGGATATCTTGTTATGGTATTCGCAACCAAGAACATCATATTCTAGAGTATCAAAATTATTGCCCCTAAAGACAGCCCCAATACAGATGGAATCCACATTGGCCATTTAAGTGTGATCACCATTGTGAATTCCAACATTGAGATCAGAGATGATTGCATATCAATTGGGAATGGCAGCGAATATGTCACCATCACATCTCCTACATGTAGACCCGACCACGATATTAGCATTGGTAGCCTCGAGAAGTATAATAATGAGTTACTCGTAAATGACATATTTGTAAAGAAGTGTATCTTCACCAACACCTTAACATGTGTATGAATCAAGAGTTGGCCTGCATTATTACGCGAAATTACCCCCGATGTGCACTTTGAGAACATCACGATGAAAAATGTGAGCCACCCAGTGCTTATCAACCAAGGCTATTACCTGTAAGTGCACCATCGTGGTGAGTCATATGTATACTTTCAAGCTCCCCATCCAATTATGTCTTACCATTTATTTAATTTTCATATCACATAGAAACAAATGACCTTAAGGCGGGCGAACAAATTGGTATGATTGAAACATATAATGATTTAAAAAATTTCCATAGTTTAGCCATGTACTATCAACACACTTCTTCGTATGCCGAGCTCCATCAAAGTTTAAGATAAGTAAGGTTAGCTACAAGAACATTAAGGGAACTATATTTACTCCAGCAACTCTGTTAAGGTCATTTCCAGCATGGCATTCCCATGTGAGGGTGGGTGGGTAGCTTACTGACATTAATCTCACATACGAGGGTACTAATTGTACAACAAGTTCTATTTGTGAAAATGTCACTACCATTGTCACGCCCCGACCCAGTTTGGTCAGATCCCCATGAACAACCTGTCGTTCTCTTGATTCAAGAGGGGTTTCCTCCTTATTTAATTCAAGAGGAGCCATGCATAATCTCAATCTTGTTCCCTAGAATAACATATATAAAATAAAATATAAGCTTAAGAAAGTTAAGCACACCTGACAGAGGGTAATGCCTAGTGTTATCCTTAGTCATTTCTCTATTTCCTGAAAAGGGATAAAAATTGTGGGTGAGTTTTTACAACTCTGTGAATGGGTATTTTAAAAATAAACTTTCAATAAAATGGGTTTTAAATTGGAGTGTGCTAGACTCCTTATTTTCTTTAAAATTCTTTCTTCCTTGTTTTCTCAATTTTAAAAGCCATTTCTTCATCATCAACCACAAACAGTTTGTTTAGCAACACACGCCATTCATTATGAAGTGATCACACATTTTTAGGGTAGCATGTCCACTACACACACTTATGGCGTTGAAGTGACTTTATCGGCCACCTAGATAGAAGCACGTTCTCTTATACCCCGAGAATGAGTAGATGTACATGACATCCGACCCTTAATCCCGTAAAGAAACTTTGTGTCTGTATGAGGACAGAGACCTCATCCCAACCCCACCCCGGTTTCATGCGCATTAAGCTAAGCCGAGCTTCCCTGACTGCTAGCACAACAAACTGCCTTTATCTCCACCATGTTGTCTAGTATCCCCTAGGACACATCACTACCCCTATTAGGCATTTTGAAGGTCCTGTACCTCAGTGCATGCACAAAAGAACATTTTTCCACAAAAGCCATTTAATATGTGGTGCTAGTGGTCTAACGGCCCCGACCCTCAACTCCACCTGTAGCTGTTTGTGTTGACTGGTCCGTCAACTTGTCATGACACACTACTGCCTATCCATCGAGTACATCGGTTCTGTCTTGGTACCATGGCTAAAGATATCATTCATTTAATATTTTCACGGCTTAAACTCATATTTTATTACGAGCTCTTGCTCGTGCCAACTGGCCTTGGGCCCACTGTACGAGATTTTCCAAAATCGGGCATTTAGCCTCCAAGTTCCAAAACCGAGGCCTTCGACCTATCTGAGCTATTCGAGCTCCCGTCAATAAAGTCTCCAAAAAAGTTTAAGTAGTGATACACAGTCAGGGGAGAGCACTTCCAAAAAAATCATCTTTTTATTTGTCCAACACACCAACCCAGTGTGAGGACATCTCTATATATAACCGATAAGCGGTTTTTCTAGATCCTTCTAGGAAGTTCATCATAGCAATCAAGTATCATCTACTTACAACTGATAATTAGTTTTTTCACGTAATTTTCAGCTCAGTCCATTCACATGTGATGATTAAAATTCCACTTAGTAGTGATTTTTCATTTTCGAAGTGCTTATCATCCCAACCAGATATGAAATAAAAATCCCACACATCTGTTAATGTAGTGAATTCTTCTTGACCGGTTCTTTGTCTTCACGTGAGCTTGTCCTTGCTAGTGTTCCCAGTGCTTCGTGTTCCTACACGATATGAACATTCTTGTTCATTATCCCTTGGCCTAATAGCCTTCATTCATCATGAATGGATGGAATACTCAAACTTTTCCATTTATTGCAATTAGGTCCGTAAAGTCCTTTTTCTTTAACTTTAGGTCCCTAATGCCAATTTTTCCCCAAATTGAGTCCTGAAACTTCTAAAATTAACCTTAGGACCTCAATTTATTAAAAATCACAAAAACGGGTTTAAGTTTCCCAAATTTCCAATTTGGTCCCAAAATTTTCCAAAATTACCATTTTGCCCCTACTTTACAAAAATGGTAAGTTTCACCCAAAAAATTCCAAAAATTGGCTAATTGTTCATCCAAAATCTTTATCATGCCCAATTGGCCCTCAATTTTATGAAGTTGCACTTTAGTGTATCGAATTTTTGAAATCCCCAATTTTCCCCCAATTTCAACCTTCCAACTTAGCCGAATTTGATTTTATTAAATTGACTGATCAAATAGGTTTAATTGTTGAAATTGAAGTTATATTGGAGTTACTACACTCCATATGATTCAATTGCACTTTGAATCTCACAATTTTGACACTATAATGAGCTCAAACAGAGATTCGCCAATAAATTGAATGTAGAGAGAGAAAGCTTCAAAAGCTTATAGTCGAGGGTGCGTTGGTCTGAGCTTTCGATCTGGGCAGATAGCTCTCATCTTGAGATCCTTCCTAGAATTAAGAATCACCTCAATTCATGTCAAATTGAGGGAGAATTTAGTCAGTGAAAATATGTCGCTTGTCTCTCTAGGACCGATCATAAATTCATAGAGCGGAGCCAAATTGGCTTACCTTTGTGCACTAATTTAGCCGTAGGAGGGCTGAAAAGGTGTTGGGAGAGCTTGGTTTGGCCTGTGGAGGGTTCAAAATGGTTGAGTTCAGCTTGATAGAAACATGGAAGCTTCGATCTGTCGGAGCTGCTTCACTGTTCAATCACGTCGGCGCTTCTCCTGCGACTCTCAGCGCAATTGAAGACCACCACCGTGTAGCTGACTTCTCCCCGAGTCTAAGGAACCTGACCATGCCTTCTTTGGCTCATAAAAAACCCTATATTGGAGCTCTGGTTCGAGCTTCACCAAAAGACTAAGTAGCTGAGAAAGAGTGAGGTTTTCAGGTGTGTGGAGGATGAATGGAGAGGGGCTCTTTATATAGGGAGCTAGAGGACTCATCGACCATTCGTTTGTCACCTTAATAACAGTCATTGATGGCCTGAAATGTACTGAAAGGAAACATTTCCTTTTCGTCAGCGCTGGTTCAATTTTTCGGTGAGTGAACAGTGTTATCATCTGAAGGAAGAAGATAACATTGTTCCGAACCGGGTTTAACGCTTAAACCGGCTAGTTCAGGCCTGATTCGACCGAGTTTTTCAAAAGTAAAAATTTCAAAATTCATTCTCTATCCAATGGTGGCCTAAATTTTTAAATTTCAATTTTTTAAGCATCCTACAAAAATGAATTTAACATCTAGTTCAATAGTGGTTCCAACTGGTTCAAGTTTGGTTTACCTGAATCGGTTTGATTTTCACCTCCATTTTATCATAAAGTCCTTTTTCATGACTTTTGTGACTCTTTAGGTCACTTAAAATCCATAAATTTCTCGGTTTGCCCTTTCTCTATCGGTTTTGATTTATAAACCGACTCAATTTTCTCTTTGAAATGAATGGTTCGATCTGGTTTGGATCTGATTCACATGAACCATTCTAGTTTTCTCTTCCAGATGGTCCTAAGGCCCTCTTCCAAGGTTTGTATGACCCCTTTGGATCACTCATGAGTTGTAAATTTCCCAAATTGCCCGTTCTTTAATGATCGAGTTTGTGAACTGGTTTAGTTTTCTCACTCAGTTTGACCGGTTCTTTTTCCCAATTTAGGTCATTTAGGATCCTGAGTACTTTTTATGTCACTTGGGATCCATAAATTTCCTAGTTTGCCCTTTCTCTATTGGTTCCAGCTTATAAACTTACTCGGTTTTCTCTTTGGAAAAGACTGATTCGATCTGATTCGGATCCAGTTCACATGAACCGGTCTAGTTTTCTCTCCCATATGGTCCTAAGGCCCTCTCCCAAGGTTTTCTTGACCCCCTTGAGTCACTCAGGAGTTGTAAATTTCCCAAATTGCCCATTTTTTTATGACCAGGTTTGTGAACAGATTTGGTTTTCTCACTTGATTTGACCTGTTCATTTTATCGGTTTTCCTTAACTCCGAAGGGCAGGGTTTACAACCACAGTCTATAGTGCACAAAATCCACCTATTTGTGCAGCCCTCACCCTTGTGTTGTCGAGTACTCCTTGATCCATCTATTCAAAAAGCAACACTTGGCGTGATTGATATTAAGTATTAACACCTGACTTGTTTCAATTTTGAAAATGTAGTAGCATATTTCAACTGTGGACATTATTTAGCTATCATCCATGCAATTGTATTTATTTGAGTTTTTTTCTATGAATTGTATAACATAATTTGTATTCATTTTTTTGGTATAATTAAATACGAGAACATTCACATTAAAACAAAATAAGTGACCTAGTGACACATCTTAATTATCAAGACATAAAATGCAATTATTATACTTTTATTTTTTTACAAGGTTATTTTGTTTACAAAAACATGCTTTGCAATATTTATTATCTATATCTTATTAAAACTAACTTGGTATAAAAAATTTTCTCCTAGTAATATACTTTAATGTGTTAAGTAATTTTGACCGATCAGGTAAGTTATATAAAAAAATATCATATATTTTTTCTGAGGCTAATTTGAATTCAAAATACAATAGTTCTATTTAATTTTTTTCAAAATAAAATATGTCATAAACACCATTCAAATCTAACTTATTTTTTGTTAAAATAATTATGGAACAATGAATATATACTAAATAAGGATTTCTCATAAAATTTCCACATTTTTTCGTCTACTCATTTGTGTTAATCTTATTGTGTAAGTTTGAGACCATTGTCATTAACATGCAATTGAATTCTATCATGCCTCATTCTTGGATCAATTCAAATGTTTGCCACCTATATATAAGTAAAATACATGACATATATTAATTACATAAATAATAATATAAAAAAATATGCATAGAGAATCTCTTGAAGTATTATTAAAATGAGAATATTGAAAAGCCAAGAATATATAAGAAATCCATTTGTGTTTCATATTTTTAGAACACAAAAGATAAATATTCTTGTTATAAAAGCTATTCGTAAATATTTCACATGTATACTTATTAAAAATATGTTTGTAATTTGTCTATACTATAAAAAATAGTCTACTTTAATCTTATAAATATTTTTATGATATGATTTTTATTCAAAATAATTTAAATTATTCAAATATCTATATTATAATGCACTACAAAATTATATAAATATCTATATTATAATGCACTACAAAATTATATAAATATCTATATTCAAAATAATTTAAAAATATGGTAGCAAATTTCAATTGTTGATATTATTTAGCTATCATCCAACCGTATTGATTTAAGTTTTTTTTTCAATGAATGGTATAAAATAATTTGTTCTCATTTTTTATATAATTAAACACTACAATCTTTAAAATAAAACGAGATAAGTGACATCACTACACATCTTAATTATCAAGACATATAGAATGCAATTATTATAAATTTATTTATCATTTTTAGGTTATTTTGTTTACTAAAACATGATTTACAATATTTATCATATTTAATTCCTTACAACTAATTTGATATCAAACATTTTCTTTTATTATTGTGCAAAAAAAATATTTTTCTCCTATTAATATACTAATCATAATAATGTATTAAGTAAATTTGTTCGTTCATGTAAGTTATATAAAAATAATATATATATATATATATATATATATTTTTGGAGGATAATTTGACTTCAAAATATAACTGCTCTATTTTATTTTTTTCAAAATAAAATATGTTATTAACAAAATTCAAATCTAACTTAATTTTTATGTTGCCATTATATATGGCCCAATAAATATATACTAAATAAGCATTTTACATAAAATTTTCAGTGTTAATCTTCTTGTCTAAGTTTGAGACTATTGGCATTAAAATGCAATTGAATTCTATCCTGCATCATCATTCATGTATCAATTCAAGTATTTATCACTTATATATAAGAAAAATAGATGTCATTTATTAATCAATTTATATACTTAAAAAGTACATGCTAACTTAATATTATATTTTGTAGTTATTTATATATATATATATATTACAGTAATTTTGTAAGAAATATGAGCATATTATTTACGTGAATAATAATATAAAAAATATTCGTGAAATGAAATCTTATTAAGTATTATTAGAATAAGTCTATTGAAATTCTAATAATCTATAATAAACTAATTTGTTTACATAAAATATAAAAGTTACTGTTATAAAAATTATTTGTAATTATTTTACAAAATTTAATATTAAATGTATACTTATTATCACATTATATTTATACCGTACAAATTTATTATACTTCAATCTTATAATTTTTTTATGATATAAATTTTATTCAAAATAATTTAAATTATTCAAATATCTATATTATAATGATCTTATTTATACATTTTAAATAAATTATTGATAAATATGAGATTATTTAACCATATATATATATTATAAAATTATAAGAAGCATAAGATTTAATTATATCTATAAAATAATTAGAATATTTAAAATTTATTTTTGTGTTACAATATATCTAAATTCGGCATTAGAATAAGTCCAATAACCCACCAAAATTTTATCGAAATATACATTTAAATTCATCCAATAGGGCATTCAAATAATATCCTTGTATAACACAAGGGTGATATGCTCATAATGAAGATACTTATTTTTTATTAAATGTATTTTATGAGGGTAAAAATTACTAATATTTCATATTTATTATTTGGTAAAATTAGGAAATAGTTGATTGATAGGTGAGATTACTACAAGTCCTTTTAACATATTATTTTAAATTATATATTTTTTGTTCCTAACATAGCTAAATTTATAAATCCATTTATTTTTAAAAATTACATTGGTTTCCTGCATAGCTATACTAGAGTTTAGTGTATAGTACATATTTGGAAACTAATAATTATTTTAGTGACAAATATATTTTATCAAGCCAAATGAAATTTTAATTGTAAGCCATACTTTTTATTACAAAAAAATAATATTTATTATTTATTTTGGAGGTCCAAGGTGATCAAGTTAACATCATATATTTCAAAAATTATAGAGAGAATATTGAATTATTCTATATAGGCTCTCGTACTAAAAAAATATATAAGTAAATATATCAATTTTAATAGTATTAATATGGTGATGGCAAGTGAGTCAAATGATTAAAATACCAAATACATTAATTTTTTATAATTTTGTATGATTAAGGCACCAAAAAAATAAAATCAATTATGTATGTGTTACAAGTTTAATGGGCTTTATATACACATATAGTTAATACTACAAATGGACCAAATAATATATTTGAGAATAACATATATTATTTTATTGAAAAATATATTTTATCAAGCCAAATGAAATTTTAATTGTAAGCCATACTTTTTATTACAAAAAATAATATTTATTGTTTATTTTAGAGGTCCAAGTGATCAAGTTAACATCATATATTTCAAAAATTATAGAGAGAATATTGAATTATTCCACATAGGCTCTCTGTCACGTCTCGACCCGGTTTGGTTGGATCCCCGTGATCAACCTGTTACTCTCCTAATTTATTAAAGGGTTTCCCCTTATTATAGACCGTCAAAAGTAAGACATCCTTTAAACATGCACTTTTTTCAGGAATAACATAAACAAAACTGCATAATAATTTAGATTTATCATACCTGTATCACAGGCGTCTTAGTCGATGGTCTTTAAAGGTAGGCTTTCCGAAATCTCCTGAAAGGGGTATAAGGGAGGGGATGAGTACAATTACTCAGTGAATGGGATTCAAATCTTTTGACTTTCAAGAAAAATATTTATATGGAGTGTGCCAGACTTCTTTCTTTTAAAAAATCACTTCATTTAAAAATTCAGGTTTTTCCAGCATTTCTTATTTGCCATGGCATGTCATCACCCAACACATATACTTCATCATGAAGGTTACACACATTCGCAGGTCAGTATGACTACTGAACCCACTAGTAGCTTCGGACGACTTTACCGGCTACCCGGATAGAAGCACGACCACTTCTACCCTGGGAATGAGTGGATGTACACGGCATCCGACCCTCAATCCCGAAATCACTTCTTCGTGTCTATATGAGGATAGAGACCTCATCCTGTCCCCACCCTAGTCTCATGCGCTTGGTGCTACTCCAAATTTCGCACAAACACTTGGAACGACGATCTGCCCTTATACTCACCGTGTCGTCCAGGGCTCTTAGGATGCATCACTACCCCTCATGGGTGTCTTGATGACCCCGTACTCATTGTGCATGTACAAATAATGTTTTCTCATATTGCCATGTAATCTTTGGTACTAGTAGTCCAACGGCCTCGACTCTCAACTCAACTTGCAGTTGTTTGTCTTGACTCGTCCGTCGACCTGTCATGTTGCACTACCTCTAGTTGACTGAGCATGTCGGTTCTATCTTGGTACCATGGCCAAACAATTCACTTATTAAGTTTTATGGCACATATATCTTGTTCGTTTACGAGCTCCTGCTCGTGCCAACTAGCCTTGGGCCTGTCGTACGAGATTTTCAAAAATTGGCATTTAGCCCTCAAGTTCCAAAACTGAGGCCCCCGACCTATAAGAGCTATTCGAGCTCTCGTCAAGAAGGTCTCCCAAATAGTTTAAGCATTGGCACACAGTCAGGGGAGAACACTTCCGACAAAATAGGTTTTCATTGTCTATTATACCAACCAGTATAAGGACATCTCCATTCATAACCGATGAACGGGTTTTCAACTTCCTTCGATGAAGTGTCATCATATCAACCGGGTATGATCTACTTACAACCTGTAAGTAGTTTTTCTGCATAATTTTCACATCATTTTCTCTAAGTGTTGATGATTAAAATATCACTAAACAGTGGGTTTTTATACTGAGGCACTTATCATTCCCAATCGGGTATGATATATAATCCTCACTCACAACCGGTAAGTGGTTTTTATCTTTAAGTTGTGCTCATCATCCCAACCGGGTATGATGTTAGTAAACCCACTCATTCGTTAATGCAGTGAATTTCACTAGACCGGTTCTTTGTATTCATGCGAGCTCATCCATGCTGGTGTTCCTGGTATTTCGTGTTCCTATATGATATGAACATACTTGTTCACTATTACTCGACTTAAGAACCTTAATTCATTTCCAATGAATGAGAAAACCCAAACTTTTTAGTTATTTGTAATTAGGTCCCTAAAGTTATTTCTCTTTAAGTACCCTAATGCCGGTTTTTCCTCAAATTGAGTCCCGAAACTCTTAAAATTTATATTGGGACCTCAATTTATTCAATTTCACAAAAAGGGATTTAATTTTCCAAATTTCTAATTTGGTCCCCAACTTTTCCAAAATTACCATTTTGCCCTTCATTTACAAAAATGGTAAGTTTTGCCCCAAAAATACCAAAATTCCTCAATTGGTCCTCCAGCATTATTTTCATGCCCAATTAACACTCAATTTCATAAAATTGTATTTTGGTCCTTTGAATTTTGAAAATCCCCAATTTTCCCCCAATTCCAACTTCTTAACACAGTCGAATTTGATTTTATCAAATTGACCTATGAAACGTTTCCAATTGTTGAAATTGAAGTTGAAATTGAGTTTCTACATGTTCATATGACTCTTTAGCAATGTAAATAGCAGGTTTTAACACCGGGACGAGCTCAAACGGAGCTTCACTGGAAAATAAACTATAGAGAGAGAAAGCTTCGATTACTCACCGGTGAAGGCATGGCGGCTTGAGCTTTTGATTTGGGCAGATAACTCTCGTCCTGATGTTCATCCTAGAATCAAGAATCGCATCAATTGATGCCGATTTGGATTAGAATTTCGTCATTGAAATTCGGTCGATTCTCTCTCTAACATCGATTGAAAATTGTAAAGGAGAGCCGAATTAGCTTACCTTTCGGTCCTAATTCGGCTGTGGAAGGGCTGAGAAAGTGTTGGGAGGGCTTGGTTTGGCATGAGAAGGGCTTGGTTTGGCATGAGGAGGGCTCGAAATGGCCGATTTTAGCTTGGCCGAAATAGGGCAGCTTTGGTCCGCCGGAGCTACTTCACTGTTCAATCATGTTGGCGCTTCTCCAGCGATTCTGGAGTTTGCTATCAGATAACTGTCTTCTCCCTTTTTCTAAAGAGCCTAACCTTTGTTCAAGTCGAAGCTCTAGTTTGAGCTTCACTGGGAAATGGAGTAGTAGAGAGAGAGAGAGAGAAGTGTTCATGTAAACTCTGCACTTTTGAGTTAAGGAAAACTGAGAAAAGAACTAGTCAAACTGAGTAAGAAAATCGAGCCGGTTTACATTTGAGAACACGCAATATGTAAATTTAAGAAAATTTAGAAGACAAAAACCAAATTGGTTTAGGTGAACAAGATTCCTAAGAAAGGTTGAGATGTAGTAAAGACTACACTCTATGAAGGACAAAGGATGGGCATGAAGGAGACAGTTGAAGAACTGGTCTTCAAGAGAACCCTGGATTTAAACCACGACAAAGAAAGGAGAAGTGAAAAGGCCAAAACATTGGAAAAAGAAGAATGAAGGAAAATCCTTAAAGAAATTTATGACCAAAATCGGATTTCTAGTTTAAAGTCTTGAGACGGTTAAGTGAGCTTCACGAAGGATGAACAAGAGATTTTGAAACAAGAAGGATGTGAACTCTCCTTAAACGGAAATAAGTTAATGGGTTAGCATCAAAAAGATGTTGTGACAAGTATGAATGAGTGGACAACCCATACTAAGGTAATAAAATAAAGAATGTTTGAGAAACATTGGGAAAGTAAGTCCTCCAAATAAGATGTGGCTAAGGAGGAATAACCGCAATTGGTAAGACGGGTCATAGTCCACACGTGCATATGAAGCTTAAAGAGGGGACGACCGAGCATAGGGTGGAATGCACTGAATAAAACAAATAATTGGAAGTATCCCATCTAAGGAATAAGAGATAAAATAAAAGTTATGGATAGAAAAGGATCCAAAGCAAACAGATGCCCTAACATAGATAAGGGTGCGAAGAAAGGAAGAAAGAACCATACAATGAATGATAAGGAGGTTGAGCATGTAACTCCTAAGATGGAAATCTCTATTGTAAGGGATATAGTAGAGAACAAAATCGGAAGGAGGGAACCTTCCCCAGCAAAGTAATCGACACATAGATCGAAAGCAATTATTGTAGAATGAAGAATCATGAAGTGATTATGAGTAAGTAAAAGTGGATTAAGGAAAAAGGAAAAACCCTTGAATAAGGAATGCCAAGGACTTAAGAAGGAAAGAATCCCATTTTGTTGGTAAACTATTGGGAAACCAAATAATTGGCACCAGAAAGACCCAATAAAGAAGTTGGGAAAGGACGAGTGGGTAAGGAAAATCAACACAATTATGTAAGACATGTTGTCAAGATATGAATGGTAATTGGGTAACAGTCAAGGTAGTTGAGGAATACTACCCGATGAAAGGAGTGATGAAATTATACAGTCCCTAGAAGGCTGGAAAGTTGGAAACAACCCTAAAATAAATGTTTTAGGAGTTAGATGGACTAAGACAGGTTCGGAACTATGTCATATCATAACGGACATATAAGCACCAACAATCCCGAGTAAAATGTAACTCGAGTAAGAAGGAGTTAGTTGGTAAACATAACAAGGTCAAACATAAATTTGACCGAAGTTGTAATCAATGACGGATGAAGGATGGGTCAAATTGGGACAAAAGAATAATAACACAAAAACCTGTGAAAACAAGTATGTAATGCTTGAAAGAACGTCGAGCTAGGGGTTTCAATGATGAAGAGAATAACTAGACAAAGGAACGATTGGGCACCTTGGAACTCCCAATCCTGAAATCTTACAGTAAAATCCCCAAAAGGAAGAACCTTATCCTAAATAAAGGGAGATGTGAACCTAAGAATATACATTTGGATTAACGAGCCATACATGCCTCGTTATTATAACTCCATGGAAGGATTAAGCATGATAAATGAAAAGAAATTCCTTAGATAAATGATTACGGGGACTAAGAGAAAGAGCAATCAAAGTGTTAGCATGTCAAGAAAACCCAAGTTGATATTAAGGAAAATTATTCCTGATGTAGAATATATTGGTTAAGTTTTGGGGACAAAACTCCTAAAAGGAGGGGAGAGTTGTAAACCCCGCACTTTTGAGTTAAGGAAAACTGGGAAAAGAACCGGTCAAACCGAGTAAGAAAACCAAGCCAGTTTACATTTGAGAACATGCAATATGTAAATTTAAGAAAATTTAGAAGACAAAAACCAAATTGGTTTAGGTGAACGAGATTCCATAAGAACTTTGAAGTTAAGCGTGCTCGCCCGAGAGTAATGTGAGGATGAAATTTTGGACACTTCTCTTTCTCTCCTGCTCCATTTCCCGGCAAAGCTCGAACCAGAGCTTCGACTTGAACAAAGGTCTAGCAAACTCCAGTCAATCCAAGAATCGTTGGAGAAGCGCCGACATGATAGAATAGTGAAGCAACTCCGGCGGACCGAAGCTGCCCTATTTCAGCCAAGCTGAAATCGGCCATTTCAAGCCCTACTTAGGCCAAACCAAGCCCTTCCGACACTTCGTCAGCCTTTCCACGGCTGAATTAGGACTAAAAGATAAGCCAATTCGGCTCCCCTTTACAATTTTTGATTAATGCTAGAGAGAGTCGACCGAATTTCAATGACGAAATTCTAATCCAATTCTGCATCAATTGATACAATTCTTGATACTAGAATGAACTTCAGGACGAGATCTATCTACCCAGATCGAAAGCTCGGACCGCCGTGCCTTCACCGGTGAGTAATCGAAGCTCTCTCTCTACAGTCTATTTTCTGGCGAAGCTCCGTTTGAGCTCGTTCCGACGTTAAAATTTACGATTCAAAGTATCTTAGAATAGTATGAACATGCAGGAACTCAATTTCAACTCCAATTTCAATAATTAGAAGTGTTTTATCGATCAATTTGATGAAATCAAATTCGGTAGTGTTGAAGAGTTGAAATTGGGGGATAATTTAGGGATTTTCGAAATTCAAAGGGCCAAAATAAAATTTTATGATATTGAGGGTCAATTGGGCATGAAAATAATATTGGAGGACCAATTGAGGAATTTTGAAATTTTTGGGGCAAAACTTA
The DNA here is from genome assembly GCA_030064425.1 of Trapa bicornis. NCBI lineage: Eukaryota > Viridiplantae > Streptophyta > Magnoliopsida > Myrtales > Lythraceae > Trapa > Trapa bicornis. The sequence continues at coordinate 20,333,888 of CM057761.1, read as the reverse complement.
CGATTTTTGTAAAAGAAGGGCAAAATGGTAATTTTGGAAAAAATTGGGGGACCAAATTGGAAATTTGGGAAATTAAACCCCTTTTGGTGAAATTGAATAAATTGAGGTCCCAGGATAAATTTTAAAAGTTACGAGACTCAATTTGAGGAAAAGCCGATATTAGGGACTTAAAGTTAAAGAGAAATAACTTTAGGGACCTAATTGCAAATAACTAAAAGTTTGGGTTTTCTCATTCATTGGAAATGAATGAAGGCTGTTATGCCGAGTAATAATGAACAAGATTGTTTATATCGTGTAAGAACGCGAAATACTGGGAACGCCAGCAAGGACAAGCTCGCGTGAATACAAAGAACCAGTCTAGTGGAATTCACGGCATTAACGGGTGAGTGGGTTTACTAACATCATACCCGGTTGGGATGATGAGCACAACTTAAAGATAAAAATCACTTACCGGTTGTGAGTGAAAATTTTATATCATACCCGGTAGGGGATATTAAGTACCTCGGTATAAAAACCCACTATTTAGTGGTATTTTAATCATCACCACTTAGAGAAAGTGATGTGAAAATTATGCGGAAAAACTACTTACTAGTTGTAAGTAGATCATACCCAGTTGGTATGATGAGACTTCCTCGATGGAAGTTGAAAACCCGTTCATCGATTATGAACGGAGATGTCCTTATACCTGTCGGTATAATGGACAGTAAAAACCTATTTTTTCGGAAGTGTTCTGCCCTGACTGTGTGCTAATGCTTAAACTGTTTGGGAGACCTTCTTGACGGGAGCTCGAATAGCTCTTATAGGCTGGGGCCTCGGTTTTGGAACTTGAGGGCTAGAATGCCCAGATTTTTGAAAATCTCCTATAATGGGCCCAAGGCCAGTTGGCACGAGTAGGAGCTCGTAAATGAACATGATATATTGAGAGTCGGAGCCATTGGACTAGTGGCATCACATATTACATGGCTTGATAAGAAAACATTGTTTGTGCATGCACTATGAGTACGAGATCATCAAGACGCCCATGAGGGGTAGTGATGTGTTCTAAGTGCCCTGGATGACCCGGTGAGTATAAGGGCAGATCGTCGTTTCAGGTGTCTATGCGAAATTTGGAGTAGCACCAAGCGCATGAGACCGGGTGGCAGGAAAAGTCGCTTCGAAGCCACTAACGGGTTCAGTAGTGATACTGACTTGCGAATGTGTGTAACTTTCATGATGAAGGATGTGTGTTGGGTGATGACACACCGGTAACTAAGAAATAATGGAAAAACTCATATTTTTAAATGAAGGGATTTTTTTTGAAATGAAAGGAGTCTCGCACACTCCATATAAATGTTTTTCTTAAATGTTAAAAGTAGGTATTTGAAAACCCATTCACTAAGTAGTCGTACTCACCCCTCCCTTATATCCCTTTCAGGAAATCCCAGAAAGCCTACCTTGAAAGACCATCAACTAAGATGCCTGTAAGAGATAGGTATGTAAAGTTTAAAATTTCATGCAGTTTTGATTATGCTATTCCAGAAAATGGTGCAGTTTTAAAGGATGCCTTACTTTTTACGGATTATAATAAGGGGAAACCCTTTAATAAATCGGGAGAGTGGCGGGTTGTTCACGGGGATCCGACCAAACTGGGTCTGGGCGTGACAGTTCAGGTGTGAGAAGAATGAATGGGGATAACCTCTTTATATGGGTGTAAAAATCGTGTATTAAATAGGAGAGATTTATTACTAGTATTAATATTTCCCTAAATTATTAGTATTAATTCCAATAATTTAATTTCGATATTAAATTATTTGTATTAATTCTAAAAAAACCCTAAAAAATATATTAAATTATTGATATTAATTGGAATAATAAAATTATACCTTCCAAGAGGTCACCCATCCTCACACTACTCTCAAGTAAGCAAGCTTAACTTTAGAGTTCTTATGAATTATCATTTACTTGAACCAATTTGGTTGTTCTCTTTTAATTTGTCTTAAGTTTCTTTTCAAAGGTTTAATGAACCCTTTGCATCACCCGGAAGTTGTAATTTCTAATTTGCTTGTTCCCAAATGATCGGGTTTGTAAACCGGCTTGGTTTTCTTACTCAGTTTGACCGGTTCTTTTCCCGGTTTTCCTTAAAAGTGCGAGATTTACACTCTCATACTAAAAAATATATATAAGTAAATATATCAATTTTAATAGTATTAATATGGTGATGGCAAGTGAGTCAAATGATTAAAATACCAAATACATTAATTTTGTATGAATAAAGCTCCAAGAAAATAAAATCAATTATGTATGTGTTACAAGACTGTTTAATGGGCTTTATATACACATATACTTAATACTACAAATGAACCAAGTAATATATTTGAGAATAACATATATTATCTCCAACAGTTAAGTGATTTATTCCTAATTTTAAAAAACTTTCCAATTAATATAGTTAATAGACAACTACATATTTTCAACTTGAAATATATATATATATATATAGAAATTATGATTACATTCATTCTAATACATTATTCCAATTGCATAAATTATTTTGATGTACTAATTAATATATGTATTATAGTACGTTTTATTAAAATGTAAAATATTCCTTGCAAAAATTAAGATAAAGCATCATTTTGAATTCGATTTTTTATATGTAATGTCACACCCCGACCTGGTTTGGTCGGAATACCTTGAGCAACCAACCACTCCCTCCGGCCTAGAGATGCCGGTCTCTCTAAAATTGTGGAGAGTTAGACATACCTCTCATAATAGTTTCCATGGAATGACATTATCAAAGTTGTTATATTAAGAAATCTTAATTAATGAAGTACATGGGTTTGAAGGGTTCGGTTATCGGTTTCTAGCTAGGCCTCCCTTCCTGAAATAATGGGAGGGGTGAGTATTTCAACTCTGAGCGGGTATCATAAGGTTGGGTGTTCATTTTATTATATTCATACTCATTATTTATGACATTTCCTCACTATCATTGTTGGATGTTCTATTCACAAAACTAGGTTGACATGCCACACACACCCTTTTATCAACAAAAGGGATAACACATTTGCATAATAGTCTCCGACTATCCCACTTTTGGACCGTATTGCCTTTATTGTCCACCTTGGTAGAAGTCTATGACTACAACCAAAAATACGAGTGGGCGTCAATTAACCGACTCTCAGAAACACATCATACTTCGTGTACACAAATGTGGAACGAGACCTCTACTCCTCTGACCTTGGTCTCAATGCACATGAAGCTCTCTAAGCTTCTTAACATACTTGGCAAAAAACTCCCCTTATGCTCCCCGAGTCGTCCAACAACACTTAGAACCACCACCACCACATACGGTGCCTCTATGGTTTCGAATTCATGGCATGCACAATCAATTGTCTTATTAGTTATGAGCATTATCTTTGGTGCTACCAGCCCAACAAGTCCGACAAACTGGCTTTGGCTCCATAACTACTAGGCCAACAAGTTCAACGGCCCGACTTTGGCATAGTAGTTACTAACCCAACAAGTTCGACTGTTTATGATAATCTTTTAAGCATATGGACTTAAGCTTATTTATGGGCTAAAACACGTCCCCGTTTGCCTTGGGCCCACTTGAGCAGTACTAGATCTACTATCACATGATTCATGCTTTGATCAGGATAGTCTCCCAAAACGTTTAAGCTTGATCAATTAGTCAGGGGAGAGCAGTCATGGAAACTGTTTCAAATTCGGGAAAAGTGTACTCATCAACCCAACTGGACTTCATGCTAACCCACTCACCCGGTATGTAGTGACTCGCATTTCCCGGGCTGGCTTCTTGGTACTCCCGAAGTGTTCTACAGTTGCAAGTCGACGTACTCCTCTCGAACCTGCATTAGTTCGGATAGGGAACATTAAGTCTCAAGTCACTTCAAAATTTCTCGAATTCAACCATCGTGGAAATTAACTCCAGGTTAAATACCAACATTTATAAACTCATTAACTTTGTCAAAATTCACAAAAATCCCCTTTCGAACTTGAAATTCCACTTTTTGCTTAATTCCAATTAAGTCCCATATTTTCTAAAAATTACCAATTAGTTCTTAATTTTTCAAATTTTGCCCATTGGTCCCCAATTTCCTTAAAAACACCAATGGGTCCACAATTTCCTCAAAATTGCCAATTGGCCCTCAATTACAAAATAATTACACAAAAATCCCTCAATTTTTGAAAATCGCCTTATTGACCTAATTTCTTCCCCAAATTACTCCTTTTTGCCCTAAAATACAAATTCATCAAATTGATCTCACAAATTCAATTAATTGCTCCCTAGCATGATACTAATTGCTTCCCTCATCTCTCTACGATCATCCTGACTTTTGAATTACTTCAATTGGTCAATTTTTTTTTAGCTCAAATGGAGTTTAATTGAAAAAGTATTCTAGAGAGAGAAAGCTTAGTTTTCTTATTAGTGAGGGAGTGGCGATTAGAGCTATCAATGTGGGCAGTAAGTGCTTTTACATGGGGTCCTTCTAGGATCCAATTACGGTCCAATTGCTTATCAAAACATAATTAATTTGATGAGAGAAGTTCGGGGGTTCTAGCTTCTGCAACATTGAAATTTCAGTGATTCTAGAAGGAAATTAGCTTAACTTAGAGATTGGAAGGAGTGAAAAATTGGTCGGGAAGGGTAGGGGAGGAATCAACCTAGTCATAGAAGGTCGGGGCGATTAGAGGAAGTGTAAACCCCGTTCTATCAAAATAAGGAACAAAAATGAGACCCGTAAATTTTTGAAAGAAAACTAATTATCCAAGTGAACCTAAAATGGTAAAGAATGATTAAAATGAAAATTTGGAAAATCCCAAGTAGCCAATAAATCACAAAAATCATGGAGAAGAACCATGAAGTGGGTTAAATGTGAAAACTGGACCGACTCACAGTGAACTAGACCTGAACCGGATTAAACCGATTAAAATATTTATTTTTTTATGTGGCTTAAAAATATGAAATTGGAAAATTAAAATGACCATCAAATAAAAAATTAATTTATAAGAATTTAGAAAATTTTAATTTTTGGAAAACCGATTGAATTGGGCCTGAACTGGTCGATTTTCAATTTTGGGTCACTGAACCCAGTCAAACAGGACTGGTCAACAGTCTAGCTGGCCAAAGGACCGCTGCTAGGTTAGGGACCGGTCAGCAGGTGCAACCAATTAGCAAGCGTGGTGAAGCTCACCCCGTGAGCGTATAGTCAGTGCCTGGAAGTGTTGACCAATTAGGTTGCGACACATGTCCTTGGTCAATGATCAAAGGAGGAAATCCACCTCAATGACAACCAACCAATGGTAAGAGGACACGTGGAAAAAGTGCCACGTTAGCGTTCGACTGGGATGTATGACAAATAGTCAACCAATTAGAGGTCAACTGTTGTAGACCAACGTCGGATGACCTCAACCAATTAGAGGTTGAAACATGGCCATGGCTATCATGCCTCGATCTAGTTTGATCGGATCCCTGTGAGTAACCCGCCACTCACTTTGGTTTATGAAGGATTTTACTTCCTTCTAAAATGTGAGGAGTCATGCGTCCTTTTTACCTGGCTTTCCTGGAATAGCATTATACAAAACTTAATATTTTAAAAACTTTTGCATACTTGTCTTAAGGGTTCAACTTCGAGATATTCTCTAAGGGTTCGTCTTCTTTCCTGGAAAAGGGTTAAAGGGAGGGGGTGAGTTCCTACAACTTAGTGAGCGAGTGTTGGGAAATGAGTTTTAAAAGTAACTAGTTTATCTCTTTAAACCTTTCATCCTTTCCAAAGCCTTTGTGTGTTTATCTCTTTTAGCACATCCCCTTTCCTCGGGAGGCATTTAGCAATCATGCACTTGCACTTTATCATAAAGGGTGCAAACGTTTGCCGATACAGCACGCCCATTGCACCCACTTGTGGATTAGAGCGTCTTTACTGTCTACCATTATAGAACTCCGTGACTTTTACCTTGAGTTTGAGTGATGCCCCAGGCACCATGCCCTTAGACTAACTTCATGTCCATATGAGGACGAAGACTTCATCCTACCTACACCCCAGTCTCAACATGCAAGAAGCCCAAACACAGTAGCTTCATGACTAACTGGCACAATGAGAAGCCCAAACACAGTAGCTTCCCCTTCCCTTATCACCACCATGTCGTCCAGTTGACCTTGGAACCCATCACTACCCCCTTGGGCGTCTTAATGGTCCCAAATCAAAGTGCATGCACAAAAATATTTTTCATATACTTAGATATTCTCTTTGGTGCTGATAGTCCAATGGCCCCGACACTCAACCCGACCTGCAGCTGTTTGTCTAGCCCCTCCGTCGACCTGGCCCTAACGCACTATCGCTAGCCCATCGAGCCTTGTTGGTCCTGACTTGGTACCATGGTGAATCACACAAATATTTCCACTTTTAATGAGAGTTTTCATGACTCTTCCTATTCATGTTTGTTTACGGGCTTTCTCGTGCCCACTAGCCTTGGGCCCACTTCACACATTTTTCAAAACCGAGCCTTGAGCACTATGAGTTCAAATTCAAGGCCCCATGCCTATTAGAGTTGTTCTAGCTCTCATCAATAAGGTCTTCTAAATATGTTAAGCAATGGCACACAGTCAAGGGAGAATATTTCTGACAAAACCCTTTTTTTGCTTAAGCTACTCATCACACCAACTAGGTGTGAAGATAGAGATAGGTCTGCTTACAACCGGTAAACATGTTTTTCCTTTCTTAAAAGTGCCTATCATCCTAACCAGGTATGATATATATAAAAAGTTCCTCTTACAACTGGTAAGTAGGTTTTTCAGTTAATAAAAGTGCTCATCACTCCAACCGGGTATAACGTTTAAAATGTCCCACTCTCTCAGTGACTGTGACATGTTCGTCCATAGTCAGCCTTCCAAGTCCTATTCAAGCACCTTTACTCACGTCTTTATCCGAATTCATTCCTACATGGTTTGAGTATCCTTATCAGGGACGGTTTGGCATTAATAGACCATGTATTTTCATATATTTATATTTAGACCCTTATTTTTACCTTATTGCAATTATGTACCTGAAGTCCACAATCTTTGACTTTAGGTCCCTAAATGCTCAATTGTTTTTAATCAAGTCTTTGTGGCTTCCAATATCCCCCTTGGGTCCTTTATTTTCTCAAAATGGTATATGGGGCTCAAATTTCTCAAATTTCCAATTTGGTCCCTAAATGCTCAATTGTTTTTAATCAAGTCCTTGTGGCTTCCAATATCCCCCTTGGGTCCTTTATTTTCTCAAAATGGTATATGGGGCTCAAATTTCTCAAATTTCCAATTTGGTCCCCCATCTTTTACCATATTACCAATTTTCCCATAAGTTTCCAAAATGGCCAATTGGTTCCAATTCTTTCAAAAATTGACTAATTGGTCCTCAAACATCTTTCTCATTGCCAATTGACCTTCAATTTTGAGAAATTGCATTTAGGTCTTTCATTTTTTTGAAATTACCAAATTTCCCCAAAAGTTTCCCAAATTTTCACCCCTTTCTACTCACCGAATTTGATTTCTACAAATTGTCCATTTAAATGGGGTTAATTACTCCAATGGATGACATGGAATAGTTTGTACACATCCATACAATTAAATTAACCTTTGAGTTGCAGCATTTGTGTTCGAAATGAGCTCAAACGAAGCTTAATCGGAAAACTCTATGCAGAGAGAGAAAGCTTCGAAAGCTTACCGTCGGAGGCACGTCGATCTGAGCTCTCGATCTTGGAAGGTAGCTCTCATCCTTAGAGTCCTTCTAGGATCAAGAATTGCGACAATTGATGTCAAGATTAGTGTGAATGTGGTTAGTGAAATTCAACACCTTCTCTCTCTAGAACTGAATTGCAATGATGGAGGGTGACTGAATCGGCTTACCTTTCTCCTCTATAGAGGTCGTGTGGTGGCCTTGGGGCTGAGGGAAGGCTTTTTTGGCCATAGGAGATTTTAATTGGCTGAATTCAGGTCGGCCAAAATAGAGCAGCTTCTAATGGAGGGAGCTACTTCATTGTTCATTTTCCTTGGCGCTTCTCTGACGATCCTTGGATCAAAGGGAGGTTGTTGTCAGGTAGCTGACTTCCCTTGAAGTCTATGGGACCAGAGTTTGCCTTCTAAGGCTAAGAAAAGTACCCAAGTTGGAGCTCTAGTTTGAGCCTTGCCGAAAATCTGAGCACTTTAGAGAGGGAGGCAATTATAGGTGTGTGGAGGATGAATGGACGGGAACTCTTTATATAGGAAGTTCAAGGACCCTATGCTCTACAATTTTCCATATTGGTCAAGCATATCTTGTTTATAAAATGCCCAAATTAGAGGAATTTACCAAAAAAGGAAGGTTTTCTACATTGATGAACAGTTATGTCATCTGAAGGAAGAATGTGACATTGTTATGGATCGGACTGGTCCGGTCTGATCGGGTTTGGTGCGAAAATCGGCTGGTTTAGGTCCGATTCGACCAATTTTCTTAAAATTTAAAAATTTTAAATTAGTCTAAATTCATTTTCTATCTAATGATGGCATCAATTTTCCAAACTGTGATTTTCAAGCAACCTAGAAAAATGAATTATCAAATTTAGTTCATTAAGGTTCAAAATGGTTCAAGTCTGGTTCACCCTGAACCGGTCTGGTTTTCTCATCCAATTTCCTTCATGTTCCTTCCCCATTATTTTGTAACATCTTGGTTACTTGGGATTTTCAAATTTCTCATTTCAACCCTTCTTTATCATTCTCAGTTCATTAAGTGGTTTGGTTTTCTCATTAGATTGACCAGTTCTTTCTCGGTTTCCTTGATTTGAGATGATGAGTGTCACGTTCCGACCTGGTTTGGTTGAATACCCATGAGCAACCCACCACTCCCTTTGGTCTATTAAGGGTTTGACCCCTTTCTAAACTGCGAGGAGTACGACATCCTTTTACTTGTCTTTCCTAGAATAGCATTATACAAAACTAAGTATATTAAAATTGACATACTTGTCTTCTTACTATTCCATATTAGGTGGGTCATTAAAAATGGTGTTTCCTCTATTACTTGAAAGGGGTAAAAGGGAGGGGGTGAGTTCTATAACTCATTGAGCGGGTGTTGGGAATGAGTTTTCAAAATCCTTTATTCGAACTATGCCAAATTTATCATTTCCTTTAAAAAAGATTTTCCTCAAATTTTGGTTTACAAAAATTTTTTCCATACCCATATTAGGTTTGTTCAGCATTCTTATCCCATCTGCTTGCCTCGAGAGGCATTTAAGCAAACAAGGACACACCCTTCATGAGGAAGGGAACACACATTCGCAGGTGTAACCCGTCCACTGCACCCACTAGTGTATCAGAGCATCTTTATCATCCACCAAGATAGAAGTCCGTCCACTTCTACCCTAGGTCCGAGTGGATGTTCTCGACCTCCAACCCTTAGACTCGAATGCCACTCCATGTCTATATAAGGATAGAGACCTCATCCCGACCCCACCCCAATCTCATACGCAAGAAGCTACTCTGAGCATCTTGACTTACACCCACAACGAACTGCTCTTATCTCTACCATGTCGTCTAGTAGCCCTTAGGACCCATCACTATCCCTATGGCATCTTGATGGTCCCCTACCACAAGTGCATGGACAAACAACACCTTTTCACATATGACCATTATCTTTGGTGCCAATGGTCCAATGGTCTAATGGCCCTGACCCTTAACCTGACCTGTAGCTATTTGTCTAGGTCGATCCATCGACCTGGATCTGACACACTACCACTAGTCTATCAAGTACTATTAGTCCTCACTTAGTACCATGGCGAAATCACACAACCAATTTCATTAGAAATTTTCATGGATTTCTTTAATCAAGTTTGTTTATAAGCTCTTGCTTGTGCTCACTAGCCTTAGGCCCACTGCACATGTTTTTTTTTCAAAATCGAGCATTTAATCGCATGAGTTCAAAAGTTGAGGCCTCTAGCCTATCTGAGCAATTCCAGCCCCCGCCAAGAAGGTCTCCCAAATATTTTAAGCATTGGCGCATAGTCAGGGGCGAACACTTCTCACAAAATTCATTTTCAACTTCATCACACCAACCGGGTGTGATGATATCTCCACTTACAACTGGTAAGCGGGTTTCTCCTTTCCTCAAGTAAGTTCATCTTACTAACAAGTATGATTATCTCTACTTATGACCATTAAGTAGGTTTTATCAGTTAAAGATGGTACTAATCATCTCAACCGGGTATGAAGTTAGATAATCCCACTCACCCGATGAGCATGACGTGTTCGTCTCTAGTCGGTTTTTGCTTTCCCTTGCTGATATTCTTGTTTCTTGCATCCCTATACGATTTGGACAACCTTATCTATTAAAGTTTGGCATAACAACCATCATTTTCTCACGTATGAGCCACTAGACTCAAAATTCTTGATTAATTGCACTTAGATCCCTAAAGTTCATTTTCCTTAACTTTAGGTCCCTAATGCTAACTTTTCCCCAAATTGAGTCCCAAGGCTTCCAAAATTCCCTTTGAGTCCTCAATTTACTCAAAATTGTATAAGGGGCTCAAGTTTTTCAAATTTCCAATTTGGTCCCCAACTTTTTAAAATTACAAATTTGCCCCTATTCTCTAAAAATGGCAATTTGACCCCAAATGTTCCAAAAATTAAACAATTGGTCCCTCAACATCTTTCTCATGGCCAATTGGCCTTCGATTTTGGGAAATTGAAAAGAGGTCCCTCAAATTTTAAAAATCCCTAAATTTCCCCAATTGCTCCCCTTAAAATTGACCGAATTTGATTTTGTCAAATTGATCATTCAATTGGGTTTAATTACTCCAATTGAAGGTATGGATTTGTCCCTACCTTCCATACGATTCAATTGAGCTTTGAACTGTAATATTTGGGTCCGCATTGAGCTCAAATGGAGCTTCACCAAAAAACTACTCGTAGAGAGAGAAAGCTTCGAAAGCTTTCCGTCAGAGGTGCGATGGTCCAAGCTCTCAATTGGGGAAGGTGGCTCTTCTCTTGAGGTTCCTTCTAGGATAAAAAATCTCTACAATTAAGTCAAGTTAAGGGTTACTTTAGTCAATGAAATTTGGCACTTTCTCTCTATAACCCTGATCTGCAACGACTAAGGAGGGCCGAATTAGCTTACTTTTAAGCTATGCTATGGTCATGTGAGGATCGTCGGGGTGTTGGGGAGGCTTGGTTTGGCCAGCGGAGGACTGAATTTGGATGAATTCAACTCGGCCAAAAGAGAGCAGCTTCGGTCCGTGGAAGCTGCTTCATTGTTTGATTCCGTTGGTGCTTCTTTATTAATCCTCGGGTGGAAAGGAAGATGCTATCTGGTAGCTGACTTCTCCCGGAGTCTGTAGGACCTAACCTTGCCTTCTAAGGCTAAGAAAACTGCCCAAGTCAAAGCTCTAATTTGAGCTTGACTGAAAAATGGAGCAATTGTGAGAGAATGGCGATTTGTGGTTTTTGGAGGATGAATGGAGAGGAGCTCTTTAGATAGGGAGCTCGGGGACCCTCTGCCCAACCACTTTCCATTTTGGTTAAGCTTATCCTTGCCCTTAAATGGCTCAAACATAGTGGTTTCATCTTCATTGGAGTTTTATGTTTTCTACATTAATGAACATTGTTGTCATCCTGAGGAAGAAGATGACACTGTTCCAAATTGGACTAGGCCGGTCAGACTAGGTTCATTGGTGTAAATCGACCGGTTCAGGCCCGATTCGACAAGTATTCTCAAAATTAAAATTTTATAAATTAATCTAAATTTATTCTATATCTAAGGGTGGCTTCAATTTCCCAATTTAATCATTTTAAGACACTAAGAAAAATGAAGTTAGAAACCATTTCAAGTATGGTTCAAACCGGTTAAATACGGTTCAGGTCTGGTTCATCCTGAACTGGTCTAGTTTTTTCTTCCCATTTGTCCCAAGGTTATTTTCCATGATTTTTATGACTCTTTGAGTCAATTGGGATTTTTTAATTTTCCCATTTTGCCCTTTATTTATTAGTTATGGTTCGTGAATCGGCTTGATTTTCTCTTTTGAAATGATCGGTTGTTTTCCCGGTTTTCTTATCTATAAAGGGACGGTGTTTACAACTCTCCCCTCCATTTAGGGTTTTTGTCCCCAAGACAATTGACATCTTGAATAAATGAGGGTGCCCATCCCTCATAACACTCTCGGTTTCACATGTCTTCTCTTGCACTGGTCCGTTCTACCAAAGAACTTTGACCATGGGAATCTTCTTATTCCTTAATTTTTCTCTCTCTAATTAATGATTTGTACCGATTCTGCCTAATAGGCCAAGTTCTTTTCTAGTTTGGGTGGAGGTTGATCCAACACATGACTGGGATTGGGTTGATACTTTTGAAGTACCGAGATATGTAATACATTATGTATTCTTTGCAAGTCCAGAGGCAATTCTAATTTATATGCTACTGACCCTATCCTTTGGACTATGGTGTAGGGAGCGATGTACCTTGGTTTCAACTTCCCCCGTTGCTGGAACCTAAGTATTCCCCGCCCTGGGGATACCTTGAGAAACACATGGTCTCCTACATCAAATTCTAGATCCCTTCACCGATTGTTCGCATAGCTCTTTTGCCTATCTTGAGCGGCCTTAAGTCGACTCCTTATGATCTTAATCTTTTCTATGTCTTCCTCTGTTATTTCAAGCCTTTCTAGATTACTTTCTCCCACCTCTTCCCAAAATAAGGGGGTATGACATGGTTGTCCATAAAGGGTCTTGTAATGAGCAATTTGAATACTGGCCTGATAACTATTATTATAGGCAAACTCCATCAGGCATAAGTATTACTCTCAACCCTTATTCATGTTGTGTACGCATGCCCATAGCATGTCCTCTAGAGTTTGGATCATCCACTCAGATAGTCCATCAGTTTGAGGTTGTAATGTTGTACTCATATGGAGCTTGGTCCCAATGCACTTTGGAAACTAGGCCAAAACCTTGAGGTAAATCTATGGTCTCTATCCGAGACTATGCTTATTGGGACGCCATGGAGTTTCACAATTTTCCTCGTATATAATACAACTAGTTGTTCCACCGAATCTGCCACTCTTATAAGTAAGAAATGGGTGGAATTGGTCAATCTATCCATAATGACCCAAATTGCGTCTCGTCCCTTTCTAGTCATAGGTAGTCCCATGACAATGTCCATAGTGATGTGTTCCCATTTCCATTCGGGGATTGGTAAGGGTTGTGGCAATCTTGAAGGTTTCTGCTGCACAACTTTAATCTGCTGACATGACAAGCATCGGGCTACATATTCTACAATATCCCTCTTCATTCCTCTCCACCAATAACCTTGTTTGAGGGTGCGATACATCTTGGTACTGCCCGGATGCATCGCAGAGATAGAGTCATGTGCCTCTTCCAAGATTAATTTCTTTAGTTCCTTATCTTTAGGCGCACACACTCTACCCTTATAGGTTAGCTCTCCTTTGCATCGAAGGTTGTAGTCCGGATTCGTCCCTTTGTTAACCGAGTCCAAATAGGGCTGGAGTTCCTTATCCCCTTTTTATTGAACCTTTATTTGCTCCATGAGGCTTGGTTTTACCACTACATCAAACTTTAGGCATTTTGCTCTCTTGTCTACTTTAAGGTCCACTTTCATTCTTCCCAACTACTGCAACAAGGGTAAGTAGCGTGTCTTTATTTGCACCACCTTGGTTTGATACTTGTGACTTAGAGCGTCTGCCGCCACATTGGCCTTCCCGGGGTGATATTCTATCACAAGTTCATAGTCCTTTTACCAACTCCAGCCATCTTTTCTGGTGGAGGTTGAACTCCTTTTGAGTTAGAAAGTACTTAAGACTCTTATGATCGGTATATATCCTACACTTAACCCCATATAGGTAGTGTCACCAAATCTTGAGGGCGAACACTATTGCGGCTAACTCTAAGTTGTGGGTAGGATCATTCCTCTCATGTACTTTTAGTTGTTACGAGGTGTAGGCGATAACCTTTCCTTGTTGCATTAATACACATCTGAGTCCTTGTCATGATGTGTCACTATAGATGGTATACTCCCCAACACTTGGGTTAGGCAGAGAGAGTACATGTGCCATTGTTAAAGGGGTCTTCAACTCCAGGAAGGATTTCTCACAACTTTCATCCCACTTATACTCCACTCCTTTCCTTGTGAGACGGGTCAAAGGGGTAGCTATCTTAGAGAAATCCTATACAAACCATCTGTAGTACCTTGCCAAGCCCAAGAAACTACGTATCTTAGAGGGATTCTTAGGTGCCTTCCAAATAGATATGGCCTCCACCTTTGTTGGGCCCACCTTGACTCCATCTTTGGACACTATATGCCCTAAAGAACCCTACCTTATGCAACCAGAACTTACACTTGGAGAATTTCACATATGAGTGATTATTTCATAGTGTCTCCAAGGTGATAGCAAGATATTCTTCGTGCTCCAGCCTAGTTCGTGAATATATAAGTATGTCATCTATAAACACAATCACGAACTTGTCCAAATGCGGTTAGAACACTCGGTTAATCAAATCCATGAAGGCTGCAGGGGCATTCGACAAGCAAAAAAGGAACACCCTAAATTCATAGTGTCTGTATCGAGACCGGAAGGTGACATTAGGGATTTCTTCCTCTCAGATCCTGAGTTGATGGTATCCTAACCGAAGGTCCATCTTGGAGAAGAAGGCTACTCCTTTTAGTTGGTCAAATAGGTCGTCGATCCGTGGAAGCGGACACTTATTCTTTATGGTGACCTGGTTCAACTTCAGATAACCTATGCACAGCCTCATACTCCCGTCCTTTTTCTTTACGAATAGGACTAGTGCACCCCATAGAGACTGACTAGTGCGTATGAAACCCTTCTCTAATAGCTCATCTAGCAGCTCCTTTAACTCCGTTGGAGCCATGCGATAAGGGTCTTGGGATATGGGATGTGTTCTGGGGATTACCTCCTTCTATCCTCCATGACGACCTTGGCTCTTATCCTCCTTCTAGTTAGCCTGCTCCATCCAGTGTCATCAGGTTTGCACCAGATGCTCACATTTGTGGGTCGTACTAATTACCATTGCTAGATCTGTGGGGCGTCCTAGTACTCCAATTTGGTCTTGTATGTCCATGAAGAGACCGTCAACAAATCTTTGGAATATATCTGTAGGTCCAGCTAGGTCGGGGGCAAAGGGTCATAACTCATTAAACTTAGTTTCATACTCCAATATAGAGTTAATCTCTTGTCAGAGTCATAGGAAATCTTGCTTCTTCTCATTAATCAGATGCAAAGCTAGGTATTCCTTCGTATACCTCTCCTCAAATTATTTCCAAGTGGGGGTGGTAGTATGCAGGCTTCTAACATTATCCCACCACCTTTTTGCATTGGCCTTCAGGAAAAATTCTGCCATGATTAACATGTACTCTATGGAAATGCTAACTATCCCCATAAGTTTCTTAATGTTGGCCAACTAGTCCATAGACGCTCTAGCATCCTTCTCTCCTAGGAAAGGCTTACATCCTAGCTGACGGAGAGTTATGAGGTATTTAGGGATGTCATCTAGAGGGGGAATGTTAGCAGGATGGGGATGAGATTGTACTTCCTCAGGTTCAGCTCGAGAGTTGGTGTCCACCTTAGGGGCGAGGTTAGTCTGTCCAAACACTCGGGTGAACACCTCGTACAGTCTCTGATGTTCCGAGCTTATTCTAGGTGGAATTGTCTGGGCTTCTCAGGGAGGGGTTGTTGGGCAGTGTTAGTGACTACAACTCTTGTTCTCTTGGTTTCTCTCTTGGGAGTTGTAAACCCCGCCCTTTTGAGTTTAGGAAAACTAGGAAAAGAACTGGTCAAAGCGAGTAAGAAAACCAAACCGGTTCACAAAACCGATCATTTGGGAATAGGCAATTTAGAAATTTCAATGCCTGGGTGATCCAAAGGGTTCATAAAACCTTGGAAAAGAACCTTAGGGCAAACTGGAAGAGAAAAACTAGACCGGTTTAGATGAACCAGACCCAACTAGATTGAACCGGATTATGAATCAAGTTGGTTCATGAACCGAAACCGATAGAGAAAGGGCAAACCGGGAAATTTATGGATCCTGAGTGACCCAAAGAGTCCCAAAAGTCACGAAAATGGACTTAAGAATGACTTAGAGATGGAAACCAAACCGATTTAGGTGAATCGGATCCGAACAGAATTGAACCGGTTTGGACCGATTTGGACCGGTTTGAACACTGAAGCAGCTTCGGCGGACCTATTTTGGCCAAGCTGAAATTGGCGAATTTGAACCCTCCTGAATCCAAACCAAGCTCTCCCAACACCCCCTGAGCACTCCCACAATCAAATTAGAATGGAAAGGTAAGCCAATTCAATTCCCCTTTGAAATTTCCTACCGGTGCTAGAGTGAGAACCAACAGCACTTTGATGATGAAATTCTAACTCAATCCGGCATCAATAGATGCAATTCTTGATCCTAGGAAAAACCTCAGGACATGAACTGGCAGGATCAAAAGCCCGGACCATCGTGCCCCTGATGGTAAGGTTTCGAACCTTACTCTCTATAAGTCCAATTTTCCAACAAAGCTTCTTTTAAGCTTATTCCCGCACCAAATCGTACGATTCAAAGTCCAATTGAATTGTATGAAGGTGTAGAAACTTCAATTTAACTTCAACTTCAACAGTTAACTCATTTGATCGGTCAATTTGATGAAATCAAATTCAGTAGAGTTAAAAGGTTGAAATTGGGGGAAAATTGGTGGAAATTTAGGAATTTCAAAAATTAGAGGGACTAAAGTGCAATTTCATAAAAAATGAGGACCAATTAGGCATGGCAAAGATGTTGGAGGACTAATTGGACAAGTTTTTGAATTTTTGGGGCAAAACTTACCATTTTTTGTAAATTAGGGGCAAAATGGTAATTTTGGAAAAGTTGGTGGACCAATTTGGAAATTTGGGAAATTAAACCCCTTTTTGTGAATTTGAATAAATTGAGGTCTTAGGATAAATTTTAAAAGTTTTGGGACTCAATTTGAGGAAGAACCTGCATTGTGGACTTAAAGTTGAAGAAAAATATTTTTAGGGACCTAATTGCAAATAAAGGAAAAGTTAGTTTTCTCATTCATTTGGAATGAATGAGGGTTATCAGGCCAAAAAATAATGAACAATAATATTCATATCATGTAAGAACTAGAGTATTTGAATTGTTTGGCCATGGTACCAAGATATGACCGACATACCCAATCAACTAGTGGTAGTGCGATATGACGGGTCTCCAAACTAGTAAAGACAAATAGATGTAGGTTGAGTTGAGGGTCAGGGCCGTTGGAATAGTGGCACCACAAATTTTATGGCATGATGTGAAAATACTGATTGTGCATAGACTGTGTTATAGGACCTTCAAGACGCCAAAGAGGGGTAGTGATGTGTGCTAGGGACCTAGACGACCTGGTGTATATAAGGGTAGTTAGTCGTACCAGGAGGCCATGCACAGCCCGACGTAGCTTCAAGTGCATGAGATCGGGGTGGTGTTGGGATGAGGTCTTTGTCCTCATACAAACATAGAGAATGGTTACGGGATTGAGGGTCAGATATCGCGAATATCGACTCATTCTCAGGGTAGAAATGGATGTGCTTCTATCTAGGTGGCCGGTAAAGTCGCTCTGATGCCACAGGTGGGTTCAGTGGATGTACTGGCCTACGATTGTGTGTTTGACCTTCATGATGAATCTTGTGTGTTAGGTGTTGACACACTGTGATTAAATAAGAAATGATGATAAAAACTGAAACTTGAAATGAAAGGTTTTTAAAAGAAAATAAGGAGTCTAACACACTCCAAAACAAATATTTTTTTCTAAAAATTGAATTTCAAAACCCATTCAGTTAGTCGTTGTACTCACCCCTCCCTTATATTCCTTTCAGGAAATCTTAGAAAGCCCACCCCCAAGGACCATAAACTAATATGCCTGTGAGACAAGTATGTTTTAAAAACCTTTTTCCATACCCATATTAGGTGTGTTTAGCTTTCTTAGTCCATTCTCTTGCCTCAGGAGGTGCAGCCTGTACACTACACCCTCTTGTGGATTAGAGTGTCTTTACCGTCCACCAAGATAAAAGCTCATCCACTTATACCCTGGGTCTAAGTGAATGTTCTCGACATCTGATCCTTAGACCCGAATGCCACTACGTGTCTATTTAAGGACAAAGACCTCATCTTGACCCCATCCTGGTCTCATGTGCAAGAAGCTACTTTGAGCTTCCCAACTAACTAGCACGATGAACTACCCTTATCTCCACCAAGTTGTCTAGTAGCCCTTATGATCCATCACT
This sequence comes from Trapa bicornis, assembly GCA_030064425.1. Lineage (NCBI taxonomy): Eukaryota > Viridiplantae > Streptophyta > Magnoliopsida > Myrtales > Lythraceae > Trapa > Trapa bicornis. The sequence goes on along the minus strand of CM057761.1, from coordinate 20,315,603 downwards.
ACCCCCTAGGGCATCTTGATGGTCTCATACCACATGTCATGCCCCAACCTGGTTTGGTTGGATTCCTATGAACAACCTACCACTCTCCCGGTTTACTAAGGGTTGCCCCCTATTTATAAACCGTAAAGTGTAAGGTGTCCCATAAACTTGCACCTTTCTTGGAATAACATAAATCAAAATTGCATAAAATTTTAAATTGATCATACATGTCTTATAGGCGAATTAGCAGTTGGTCTTTGGGGTAGGCTTTGCGGGGTTTCCTTAGAGGGATATAAGGGAGGTATGAGTACAAGGACTCAATGAATGGTTTTTCAAAAATTATTTTTTTTATGAAAAATGAATGATTATGAGTGTGTTAGACTCCTTATTCTCTTTTAAAAACCTTTTATTTCAAATTCTAGTTTTTATCACCATTTCTTATTAACCACAATGTGTCACCACCCAACTCACATCATTCATCATGAAGGTAAAACACACAATCACAGGCCAGCCCGTCCACCGAACCCACTTGTGGCGTCGGAGCGACTTTATCGGCCACCAAGATAGAAGCATGCCCACTTCTACCCTTAGAATGAGTGGATGTTCATGACATCTGACCCTCGATCCAATAACAGATTTCAATGTCCGTATGAGGACAAAGACCTCATCCTAACTGCACCACGGTCTCATGTGCTTGAAGCTACGTTGAGTTTCACAAGACTTTTGGTATGACAAACTATCCTTATTCATAGGGTCGTCCAGAGCCCTAGGAAGCATCACTACCCATCTTGGGCGTCTTGAAGGTCTCATAAACACAGTGCATGCACCATAAACATTTTTCACATGATGCAATATAATCTGTGGTGCCACCGGTCCAATGGCCCCGACCCTCAACTCGACCTGCATCAGTTTGTTTAAACTAGTCTGGAGACCTGTTATATCGCACTGCTGCTAGTTGATTGAGTATGTCAGCCTTGTATTGGTACCATGGCCAAACAATTCATTTACCTAAATTTTCATGGCATATAAATCATGTTTGTTTATGAGCTCCTCCTCATGCCAATTGTCCTAGGGCCCATTGTTCGAGATTTTCAAATTGGGCATATTAGCCCCAAAGTTCCAAAATTGAGGCCTTCAGCTTAATAGAGCTATTCGAGCTCTCGTCAAGAAGGTCTTCCAAAATGTTTAAGTAGTGGTTTAGGATAACCGGATTCGAACAGGATTGGACCGGTTTGAACCACTATTGAACCAAAATCTAAATTCATTTTTCTAGGTGGCTTAAAAAATTCAAATTTGAGATTTGAGGCTTCATTGGATAGAAAATGAATTTAGATGAATATAGAAATTTTTAGATTTGAAAAATTTAGTCGAATTGGGGGTGAATCGGCCGGTTTAAGCTTTGAACCCAGTTTGGACCGGTCCGGTCTAGTTTAGAACACTATCATCTACTTCCTTTAGATTACAACACTATTCACTCGCCAAAAAATTGCGCAGCTCTGGCAAAGCTGAAAAACCTCTGGGCAGGAAGTTTCAGGCAATGAATGAATGCAATTAAGGTGCCAAGCGGACGGCCAGGAAGTCCCCGAACTTCCTATATGAAGAGCCTCTCCTCATTCATCCTCTCCACACCTGAAAACTCTATTCTCTCTCAATTGCTCCAATTTTCGGTGAAGCTCGAACTAGAGCTCTAACTTGGGCATTTTACTGATTCAAATAAGCTGAGTTCAGGTTCTTTAGAATTGGGGAGAAGTTAGCTATATGCATGTAGTCTTCATTTGCTCTAAGAGTCTTTGGAGAAACACCGGTGTGATAGAACAGTGAAGTAGCTCCTGCGGACTGAAGCTGCCCTGTTTTGGTCGAGCCAAAATCGGACAATTCGAGCCCTCCTAAGGCCAAACCAATCTCTCTCAAAATCTCCTTAGTTCTCCCACGACCAAATTAGAATGTAAAGATAAGCCAATTTGGCTCCCCTATATAATTTCTAACCAATGCTTTAGAGAGAATCAACATAACTTTGATGATGAAATTCTCACTTAATTCGGCATCAATTGATTTAATTCTTGATCCTAGGAGTAACCTCAGGACACAAGCTATCTGCCCAGATCGAAAGCTCGGACAGCTGCATCCATGACGGTAAGATTTCAAAAATTTCTCACCCTAAGTCAAGTTTTCCAGTAAAGCTCCGTTTGATCTCATTCTGACACCAAATCATGCGATTCAAAGTGCAATTGAATGGTATGAAGGTGTAAGAACTACAATTTAACTTCAATTTCAACAATTAAACTCATTTGATTGGTCAATTTAATAAAATCAAATTTGGCAGAGTTAGGAGGTTGAAATTGTGGGAAATTTTGGAGTTTTGAAAATTTGAAAATTTAAGGGGATCAAAATGCAATTTTATAAAATTGAGGGTCAATTGGGCATGATAAGAGTGTTAGAGGACCAATTGAGCAAATTTCAGAATTTTTGGGTTAAAATTTACCATTTTTGTAAAATAAGGGCAACATGGTAATTTTTGAAAAAAATTTGAGGCCAAATTGGAAATTTGTGAAATTAAACCCCTTTTTTGTGAAATTGAATAAATTGAGATCCTAAGATAAATTTTAAAAGTTTTAGGACTCAATTTGAGGGAAAATCGGCATTGGGGACTTAAAGTTTAAAAAAATTAACTTTAGGGACCTAATTGCAAATAAAAGAAAAGTTTGGTTTTCTCATTCATTTGGAATGAATGAAGGCTATTAGGCCAAGGGACAATGAACAAGGATGTTCATATCGTGTAGGAACATGAAGTACCCGAAATGCTCGCAAGGACAATGTTGTGTGAATACAAAGAAATGGTTGAGTGGAATTCACTACATTAACAAGTGATTTGGATTTTTATATCATACCCGGTTGGGATGATAAGTACCTCGAAATTGAAACCCAGTGCTAAGTGGTATTTTAAACATCACACTTGAGAGGAGTGATGTGAAAATCACGCGGAAAAACAACTTATCGGTTGTAAATAGATCATACCCAGTTAGTATGATGAAACTTCCTCGAAGGAAAAGGAAAACCCATTCATCGGTTAATAGCAGAGATATCCTCATACTCGGTTGGTATGATGGATACTTGAAAATATATTTTGTTAGAAGTGTTCTCCCTTGACTGTGTGCCACTACTTGAACAATTTTTAAGGCCTTCTTGATGGGAGCTCGAATAGCTCTGTTAGGACGGTGGCCTCGAATTTGAAACTTGGCGGGTAATATGCCCAGTTTTGAAAATCTTGAACAATGGGCCATAGGCCAGTTGGCATGAGCAGAAGCTTGTAAACAAACATGAATTATATGCCATGAAAACTTAAGTAATTGAATTGTTTGGCGACGATACCAAGCCAGAACTAACATACTCAGTCAACTAGTGGCATTACGACATGACACGTCTTTGGACTAGTCTAGACAAACAGCTGCAGGTTGAGTTGAGGGTCTAGTCTGTTGGACTAGTCGCACCACAAATTATATGCCATCATGTGAAAATTGATGATTGTGCATGCACTGTGTTCATGAGACCTTCAAGATGCATAAGAGGGGTAGTGATATGTCCTAGGGCCCTTGATGAACTGGTGGATATATGGGTAGTTATTTGTACCAGGAGGCCTTAGGAAGCTCGACGTAGCTTCAAGCGCATGAGACTGGGTTGGGGTCGGGATGAGGGCCCTGTCCTCATACGGACACGGAGAATTGTTATGGGATTGAGGGTCGGGTGACGCGAACATCCACTCATTCTCAGGGTAGAAGTGGACGTGCATCTATCTAGGTGGCTGGTGAAGTCGCTCCGACGCAACAAGTGGCTTTAGCGGACGTATTGGCCTATGATTGTGTGTTTGACCTTAATGATGAAGGATGTATGTTGGGTGACACACCATGTTTAATAAGAAATGGTGATAAGAACTGAAATTTGAAATGAAAGGTTTTTAAAAGAAAATAAGGAGTATGGCACACTCCAAAACAAACATTTTTCCTAAAAATTAAAATTTGAAAACCCATTCATTGAGTTGTTGTACTCACCCCCTTCCTTATATCCCTTTCAGGAAATCCTGCAAAGCCTACCCCAAGTACCATAAACAAATTTGCTTGTGAGACATGTATGATCAGTTTAAAATTTTATGTAGTTTTGATTTATGTTATTACAAGAAAGGTGCAGGTTTGAAGGATGCCTTACTCTACACGGTTTATAAATAAGGGGCAACCCTTAATAAACCAGAAGAGTGGCGGGTTGATCATGGGGATCTAACAAAATGGGTCGGGACGTGACAACTTTAGTGGTATCAGAACTTATTTCCTCGAATATATAATCAAGACTAAAAAATATAGTAACTAATAGGATTAATTTTAAATTTACAGAATGGCTCCAAAGAAAGGAACCAAGAGAACTAGGGCCGCAATCTCCAACACTACCCAACCACCCTTACCTAAAGAAACTCCCAGAGAAGCCTAGACAACTCCTCTTAGACTCAGCAGGGTGCATCAAAGATTATATGAGGAGTTCACCCATGTATTTGGGCAACCTAACCTCGTCCCTGAGGCAGGCACCAACTCTCAAGTTAAACCAGAGGAATTGTAATCCCATCCTACCCTTGCTAATCATCCCGCTCCAATAGACATTCCTAGAAACCTTAAGACTCTATGACAACTCAGATGTAAACCTTTCCTCGAAGAAAAGGATGTTGGAGCCACCATGGATTGGCTGCCTGCATCAAGAAGCTGATGGGAATAGTCAGGATACCACAAGAGGATATGGTGATCCTGGCAGAATTCTTCATGGAGGGAAGCGCTAAGAGGTGGTGGGATAATGTTCGAAACCTGCATACCACCATCCCCACTTAGGAATAGTTTGAGGAGAGGTACTTGGAGGAGTACTTGGCACCCCATCTTACAAACGAGAAGAAGCAAGAGTTCATTTGGCTTCGGCAAGGGCTTAACTCCATATTAGACTATGAGACAAAATTCAACGAGTTAAGACCCTTTCCTCCTGACCTAGCTGGGCCAGCAGACATATGCTAGAGGTTTGTGGATGGTCTCAATATGGATATTCAAAACCGTATGGGAGTACTGGGACGCCCTACGGACTTGGCAGCATTAATCAATATAGCTCACGAATGTGAGCGACAAGTGTAGATCCGACATTGTCGAATGGAGCAGACGACCTGAAAGGAGGATAAGGGTCTAAACTATTAGGGAGGACGAAAGGACCATAACGGTCAAAGATGGGGAAATAGAATGGCACTTTAAAGGAGAAGGGACATGCCATCACGTCCCCACAGAGTAGTCCCCACCTTACCGCAAGGAAACCCTCATTGTCCAAAGTGCCAAAGAAACCATGAGAGAGCATGCCTTACCTGCTTTGCATGCGGGAAAGTGGTACACTTTGCAAAGGATTGTCCTACCCTTAGGGAGAACAGGCAGAGGAATACTCTTGCACAACCTCAAGGGAATCCCAAAAACCCTATGCCAGATGCTACAATAAGAGTACCAGCTAGGGTATACAACCTCACTCTAGAGGAGGCTAGAAGAGACCCTAGGTGTAAACCCTGCACTTTTGAGTTAAGGAAAACTGGGAAAAGAACCGGGCAAACCAAGTAAGAAAATCGAGTCGGTTTACAAACCCGAACATTTAGGAACAAGAAATTTGGAAATTTACAACTTTCGGGTGATTCAAAGGGTTCATTAAACCTTAGAAAAGAAACATAAGACAAATTAGAAGAGAAAAACAAATTGGTTCAGGTGAACGAGATCCCATAAGAACTTTGAAGTTAAGCAATATATATTTAATTATTATAATTAATACAAATAATTTAATATCTAAATTAAATTATTGGAATGAAAACCAATAATTTATGGAAATATTAATACTAGTAATAAATATCTCCCATTTAATACACGGTTTTACACCTATATAAAGAGGTAATCCCCATTCATTCTCCTCACACTTGAACACCTCTCTCTCTACTGGTCCAATTCCCAATGAAGCTTGAACCAGAGATTTGACTTGAACATTTTTCTTAACCTCAGAAGGAGAGGTCGGGCTCTTTAGAACCGGGGAGAAGACAACTCTCTGATAGCAAACTCTAGTCAATCCGATAATCGCTGAAGAAGTGCTAGCATGATAGAACAGTGAAGCAGCTCCGGCGGACCGAAGCTGCCCTATTTCGGCCAAGCTGAAATCGGCCATTTTGAGCCCTCCTTAGACAAACCAAGCCCTCCCAACACTTCCTCAGCCCTCCCACGGCCAAATTAGGACTGAAAGGTAAGCCAATTCGCCTCCTCTATGTAATTTTTGGTCGGTGCTAGAGAGAGAACCAACAGAATTTCAATGATGAAATTCTAACTCAATTCGATATCAATTGATGCAATTCTTGATTCTAGGATGAACATCAGGATGAGAGCTATCTTCCCAGATTGAAAGCTCGGATTGCTGTGCCTTCACTAGTGAGAAATCAAAGCTTTCTCTCTCTATAGTCTATTTTCCGGCTAAGCTCCGTTTGAGCTCGTTCTGGCGTTAAAATATGTGATTCAAAGTTCCTTAAAATCGTATGAACATGTAGGAACTTAATTTAAAAATTAGAGGTGTTTGATTGGTCAATTTTATAAAATCAAATTCAGCAGTGTTGAAGAGTTGAAATTGGGGAAAAATTTGAGGAAATTTGGGGATTTTTGAAAATTCGAAGGACCAAAATGTAATTTTCTAAAATTGAGGTCAATTAGTCATGATAAGAATATTAGAAGGCCAATTGAGAAATTTTACAATTTTTGGGGTGAAATTTACCATTTTTGTAAGGGAAGGGCAAAATGGTAATTTTGGATAAATTGAGGGACCAAATTGGAAATTTGGGAAATTAAACCCCTTTGTGTGAAATTTAATAATTTGAGGTCTCAAGGTAAATTTTAAAAGATTCATAACTCAAATTTAGGGAAAAACCTGGCAATAGGGACTTAAAGTTAAAGAAAAATAACTTTAGAGACCTAATTGCAAATATATGTAAAGTTGGGTTTTCTCATTCATTTGGAACGAATAAGGGCTATTAGGCCAAATAATAATGAACAACCATATTCATTTTCGTGTAGGAGAATGAGGCGTCAGGAACGCCAGTCGAGGTCTAGCTTACTTAGGACGGAACCCGACTAAGTGGAATTTCATTACACTATCGGGTGAGTGGGTTTACTAACATCATACCCGGTTGGGATGATGAGCACAACTTAAAGTTTAAAACTACTTACCGATTGTGAGTGGAAATTTTATATCATACCCAGCTGGGGATGATAAGTACCTCGGTATGAAAAACCACTATTAAGTGGTATTTTAAACATCACAACTTAGATGAAGTGATGTGAAAATCATGCGGAAAAACTACTTGCCAGTTGTAAGTAGATCATACTCGGTTGGTATGATAAGACTTCCCCGAAGGAAGTTGAACACCCGTTCATCGGTTATGAATAAAAGTGTCCTTATAGCCGAGCGGTATAATGGATAGAGAAAACATATGTTTTGTCGGAAGTGCTCTACCCTAACTGTGTGCCAATGCTTAAACAATTTGGGAGACCTTTTCGACGGGAGCTCGAATAGCTCTGATAGGTCAGGGGCCTCAGTTTTAGAACTTGGGGGCTAAATGCCCGATTTTGAAAATCTCGTACAGTGGGCCCGAGGCCAGTTGGCACGAGCAGGAGCTCATAAATGAACATGATATATGTGCCATAAAACTTAATAAGTGAATTGTTTGGCCATGGTACCAAGATTGGATCGACATGCTGAACCAGCGGCAGTGCGACATGACAGGTTGACGGACCAGTCAAGACAAACAACTGCGGGTTGAGTTGAGAGTTGGGGCCATTGGGAAAAATGGCACCACATATTACATGGTAAATTAAGAAAATTTTGTTTGTGTATGAACTATGAGTACGGGATCATCAAGACGCCCATGAGGGGTAGTGATGTGTCATAAGGGCCTTGGATGACCCGGTGAGTATAAGGGCAGATCGTTGTTCCAAGTGTCTGTGCGAAATTTGGAGTAGTAGAGAGCGCATGAGATCGGGTTGGGGACGGGATGAGGTCTCTATCCTCATATGGACACGAAGAAGCAATTTCGGGATTGAGAGTCAGATGTCGCATACATCCACTCATTCCCAAGGTAGAAGTGGTCGTGCTTCTATCTGGGTGGCCGGTAAAGTCGCTCCGAAGCCACTAGTGGGTTCAGTAGTCGTACTGACCTGTGAATGTATGTAACCTTTATGATGAAGGATGTGTGTTGGGTGATAACACACCGTGGTTAAATATGGAAATGGTGGAAAAACTAAGATTTTTGAATCAAGAGATTTTTGAAAGAAAGGAGTCTGACACACTTCAATGATAAATGTTTTTCTTAAAAGTCAACTTTTGAAAAACCCATTCACTGAGTAGTCATACTCACCCCCTCCCTTATATCCCTTTTAGGAGATTTCGGAAAGCCTACCCTTAAAGACCATCAACTAAGATGCTTGTGATATAGATATGATAAATCTAAATTTTTATGCAGTTTTGCTTATGTTATTCCTGGAAAAGGTGCATGTTTAAAGGATGCCTTATTCTTTACAGTCTATAATAAGGGGAAAACCTTTAATAAACTGGGAGTGTGGCGGGTTGATCACGGGGATCCAACCAAACAGGGTCGGGGCATGACACCAAAAGACTAAAGAGTCTAGGAGAACTCTTAGGGGAAAACAAGTAGGCAGAGAAGGCTCGACAAGAAAACCAACAAGGAGGCTAAGGAGTGAGAACTCTAGTAGTAACTACTTGGCAAGGAAATGACTTGTTACAAGGTGAGGACAATAGGAACACTACTCGAGAAAGTGCTCAACACTACTAAGGACAAGTATCAAGATAACCTTTTATAGGTGTAAGGGAAATGGGGCATGAAGTGAAGGATTGCCCCACATTGCAAGGATTTAGAACAGTACCTTCAAAGTACAACGTCTCTATAGCTACATAAATCCAAAAGTATTCCACCCCATGAAATATGACTCCTGCTCGAAACTTCAACCATACCAGGAGGAAGCTCTTCAAGTTCCTAGCATAGTTGCGGGTACTTCCTGACCCAATCTCCTTTAAGAAAGCTAAAGCCCCAAGTTGGTACTCGTATTTCGAAAGTAAATTTTGAGTTCCTAGAACTTTTTGTCCCTCAATGATGGTGTAATGGTGTGCCTCAAGTAGATGACGGAGGAAAAGGACTGAAGGTAGGACCTCGATCAACCGCTAATAAAACAAAGGGTAGATGAAGAGAATTCTTCCTTAAGAAGAAATTTCTAGCCATCTGGGAGCAAGGAAGGAAGCGCCTCTACAAGAGAAGACAAGCCGAGCAGTAGACGACAAATGGGATGTTTTGGGATGATAAGTACGACTTGCTTTGGAAAATGTAGAGAAGTCAAGTTTTGGACCAACATAGCGAAATGAAGCAAATCGTAACAACAGGATAGTTAAGGAGAATAAACGGCGCCCTAAGGAGGACTGGGAAGTAGTAAGGACTACACCCAAAAAGGGTAATGGGATGGGCATTAAGGACAAGAAGACTCGAGAGACAACTATCTCAAGATAATTAGACAAGGAGAATAGTAGGGACGAGTCAGTTAAAGAACTAACCCTCGTGAATGTTATAAATTTAATCTCTAGTAAAGAAGGAAGAGGTGGAAAGGCCAAATATTTGGAAAATAAGGATGGAGAAAATCCTTAAAGAAATCAATGGCCAAGAACGAATTGACGACCAAACTCAAATCTAGGAGAAGATTAAGTAAGCCTCTTGTAGGATGATTAAGAGATCTAGAAATAAGGAGGATTTGAGCTCTACTTAAAGGAAATAGACGTGTACAAGGGTACAAGTTGGAATGAGGATGGGGTATAAAGGATGTAACCGCAAGATTTCAAGAGTAAAGGTAAACGGAAGGGGATGGCATCAAAGGACATCATTCAAGGATATATACATACAAAAATGAATGAAGAAGGAATTCTGGGAGAAAGGGAAAGAATCTCTCCAAGGAAGGAAACACTGAGGAGGGATACATGTCCCAACTAAGAGGTAATGGGACCAAGTGATGAGGGATGAGGAGACGGAATTGCAAATGAAGTGCCTGGTGAGGTGAAAGAACCAAGAGAAACATACTAGGAGAACCTAAGGAGTATGTTAAACCCAAGGAACGAGTAGGTAGAAAGATAGCGTCAATAGATGCCATAACAAGTAAGAATGGGTAGACCACACATAATAAGAAAATAAAGGAAAGAACGTTCGAGAAACCTTGGAAGAGTAAGCTCCCTAAATAAGAAGTGGTTAAGGGCGAACAACCACTAATATCAAGATGGATTGTGGTCCACACTCGCATAATAGAGCCTAAAGAGTGGATGGTTGGGCATTGGATGGAGTACACAAAATAAGACAGATAATCGGAAGCTACTCAAATAAGGAATAAGGGATGGAATGGAAAATTTAAGACAATGGAGGACTTAAAGCGGGCAAATGCCTCAATATAGAAAGGGTGTAAGGAGATGAAGAAAGGAAACCTACAAGAAATGGTAAGAAGGTTGAACATTTAACTCCTAAGGTGAAAGTCTCTACTTTGAAGGAAATAGTAGAGAATGAAACCGTAAAAAGGGAAACTCCCCAAACCAAGCAAATCGACATGTAGACAGAAAGGAATCAAGTCGGTATAAAGAATTGTGAAATGATTATGAACAAGTAAGAGTGGATTAAGGCCAAAGTAAAATCCTTGAGTAAAGGATGTCATTAGGAACGAGGATGGACCTAAGAAAGGATGAATCCCAGCTTGACGATATAGTATTGGAAAACCCAATCAATTAGAATTGAAAAGATCCAATAAAGAAGTCAGGGAAGGATGAGTAGGTAAGAGGAATCCATGCGGTTATGTGAGACATAACTTCAAAGGCATGATGGAGGAGATGATAATGGTAAAAAGGATAGTTGAGGAAATCTATCAAAAGAAAAGAGGGATGAAGTTATACGATCCCTGAAAGGTCGAAAAGCTAAGAGAGACCCTCAATGAGATGTTCTAAGAATTTAATGGACAGAGATAGATCCTAGAAAATACTATGTTGTAAGGAGCATGTAAGCCCAACAATCCCGAGGAGAATATGACTCAAAGTAAGGAAGAGTCGGCTAATAAGCATGACAAGGTCGAATATAAAAAATTTTTGGACCGAAGTTATAATAGACAACAAATGAAGGAAGGGTCAAAATAGGACAAAAAAAGTGATATTAAAGAAAAACCGTGGAAACAAGTACGTAACGCTTGAAAGAACATCGAGCTGAAGGTTTCAACTACCTAAAGGATAACTAGACATGGAATGATTAGTTATCTTGGAATTCCCAAATCTTGAGTACGAAATCTTAAAGGCAAGAATGTTGCTCTAAGAAAAGAAAGATATGGATCTAAGGATATACCCTTGAGTACGAAGCTCCGTTTGAGCTCGTTTCGGCATTAAAACTCACGATTCAAAGTTCTATGGAATTGTATGAACATGGATAAACTGAATTTCAACAATTAGAGGTGTTTGCTCAGTCAATTTGATGAAATCAAATTCGGCCGTGTTAAAGAGTTGGAATTGGAGGAAAAATTGGGGGAAATTGGGGATTTTCGAAAATTCGAGGGACCGAAATCCAATTTCGTAAAATTGAGGGTCAATTGGGCATGATAAAAATGTTAAAGGGCCAATTGAGGAATTTTAGAATTTTTGGGGTGAAACTTGCCATTTTTGTAAAGGAAGGGCAAAATGGTAATTTTGGAAAAGTTGGGGGGACCAAATTGGAAATTTGTGAAATTAATTCCCTTTTTGTGAAATGGAATAAATTGAGGTCCTATGATAAATTTTAAAAGTTTCAGGACTCAATTTGAGGAAAAACTAGCATTAGGGACTTAAAGTTAAAGAGAAATAACTTTAGGGACCTAATTACAAATAAATGAAAGTTTGACTATCTCATTCATTTGTAATGAATGAAGACTATTAGGCCAAAGGATAATGAACTAAGATGTTCATATCGTGTAGGAACATGAAGTACCAGGAACGCCCAGAAAGGACAAGCTCGGGTGAATACAAAGAACCAATCTAGTGGAATTCACTACATTAACGGGTGAGTGGGTTTACTAACATCATACCCGGTTGGGATGATGAGCACAAATTAAAGATAAAAACCACTTACCAGTTGTAAGTGGGTTTACTAACATCATACCCAGTTATGATGATAAGTACAACTTAAAGATAAAAATCACTTACCGGTTGTAAGTGGAAATTTTATATCCTACCTAGTTAGGGATGATAAGTACCTCGGTATGAAAACCCACTATTAAATGATATTTTAAACATCACAACTTAGAGGAAGTGATTTGAAAATCATGCAGAAAAACTACTTACAACTGTTATGATGAGACTTGTAAATAGATCATACCTGGTTGGTATGATGAGACTTCCATGAAGGAAGTTGAAAACCCATTCATCGGTTATGAATGGAGGTGTCCTGATACCCGACGGTATAATGGATAGAGAAAACATATGTTTTGTCTGAAGTGCTATCCCCTGACTGTGTGCCAATGCTTAAACAATTTGGGAGACCTTATTGATGGGAGCTCGAATAGCTCTGATAGGCCAGGGGCCTCAGTTTTGTTACTTGGGGGCTAAATGCTCAATTTTGAAAATCTCGTACAGTGGGGTCAAGGCTAGTTGGCACGAGCAGGAGCTCGTAAACAAACATAATATATGTGCCATAAAAGTTAATTGTTTGGCCATGGTACCAAGATAGGACTGACATGCTCAGTCAACTAGCGGCAGTGCGACATGACAGGTCGACTGACCAGTAAAGACAAACAACTACGGGTTGAGTTGAGAGTTGGGGTCGTTGGACCAGTGGCACCACAGATTACATGGCAATATGAGAAAAGATTGATTATGCATGCACTATGAGTACGAGATAATCAAGATGCCCATGATGGGTAGTGATGCGTCCTAAGGGCCCTGGACGACCCGGTTACTATAAGGGTAGTTCGTCATTCTAGTTGTCTGTGCAAAATTTAGAGTAGCACTAAGCGCATGAGACTGGGGTGGGGACGGGATGAGGTCTCTGTTCTCATACAAACATGAAGAATTTATTTCGGGATTAAGGGTTGGATGTCGTGAACATCCACTCATTCTTAGAGTAGAAGTGGACGTACTTCTATCTGGATGGCTGGTGAAGTCACTCCGAAGCTACAAGTGGGTTCAGTGGATGAACTGACCTGTGAATGTGTGTTTAACTTTCATGATGAAGGATGTGCGTTGGATGATGATACACCGTGATTAAATAAGGAAATGGTGATAAACCTGAGATTTCAAATGAAATGATTTTGAAAGAAAGGAGTCTCGCACACTCCAAAACGTATCTTCTTCGTAAAGATAAAAAGTTAGAAAACCCATTCACTGAGTAGTCGTACTCACCCCCTTCCTTATATCCCTTTCAGGAGATTTCGGAAAGCCTACCCTTAAAGACAATCAACTGAGACACCTGTAAGATAGGTATGATAAATCTAAGTTATTATGTAGTTTTGATTTATGTTATTCTAGGAAAAAGTGCATGTTAAAGGATGCCTTACTCTTTATGGTTTATAATAAGGGGAAACCCTTTAATAAATCGAGAGAGTGGCGGGTTGTTCACGGGGATCCAACCAAACCAGGTTGGGGCGTGACACTAGGACTGTAGCGGTTACATCCCAAAACCCTCCAAATTAGTTCAAGAGAGTTATGTAAACTAAATATCTTTTGATCTAATAAAGGAAATTTTCTTCTAAATAATACGTTTCTTCAATCAGGGTATATACAACTATGGGGACAACAAGTCTATGCCCTATTTAACTCCAAAGTAGAAAGATCATTCATCAAGGAAGAGTTGGTTTCAAGAGTACCCCTAGAGCTCACTCCACTAGAATAAAGCCTTAACATCCTTACTTGAGGAATAGATTGAAGATACATTACCTTCATGCGGTTGATGATTCTAAAATCAACACACCTTCACCAAATTTTGTCTTTCTTAGGCATTTGCACAATACCTGAAATCATGTTATCCCGTGCATATCCTAGCTTCTTCAAATTTAGGATTTGGTGTTAAATTTGATACTTGATTTCTCGATCAGGTTGCAAACCAAGAGTTTTCTTCTTTGGAATGACATTCTTGAATTCCTACAGAAGAGAAACACTAATGCTCGGCAAATATCCGACAATATGGTTAGTAAAACATAAATCCTTGTACATAAGTACTGTAAGGAGTTAATCTAAAACATAAATCCTTGTATATAAGTACGGTAAGGATTTAATTTGAAATTATATCTCTCTTTATCTCACTTTTTCTCTCCATAATATTATTTTTACTTTCTTTTCTTTGTATAATGGCTTTTCTCTCTTCTTTTTCAACATTTCCTTTTCTCTCATTATTTTCAATTCGACTTTTCTCTCTTATTTTTCAATATTGCCTTTTATCTCTTCCTCTTCAATCTTGGCTTTTCTCTATTGTCTTTCTGCTATTTTCATTTCATTTACCTTTTTCTTTTTCAACTGATCCTGAAAAACTTGTTGTAAAGTCAGAGATACAAAAGATATTGATCTATTATTTATCACGAATGCGTACCCATTTATTAATCTATCATATGTAACTTGACGATCTAACTTCCAAGGTTCTCCCAATAGAATATGACATGCATGCATTGGTACTACATCACATAATACTTTATCCTGATATTTCCCAATAGAGAATGACACTATCACCTGTTGGGTTACCTCGAGTTGGGTTAATTATTCAGCCTTTGAATTTGATATGGCTTTGGATGCTTCATTATATGTAAAGCCAACTTCTCCACAAGCTCGGTGCTAGCAAAGTTAGTGCAACTTTACCCATCTATGATAACAGAACAAACCTTATTTTTCATAGAACAACAAGTATGGAATAACTTATCATGTTGGTTGTCCAAGATATCATCAATCGATGGTCTATCCCATTTAGTAGGTTGATTGAAGGAATTGAGCTTGAGGTTGTCACAATTAACTTGGAGATCATCAAACTCCCCCAGTTCCTATGGTTCGAAGCATCGAGATCGACTACTCCACGATTGTTCAATTGAGGTATGTTGATGTGAGTGTCATCTCACACTTTCCTCCAAGCAATCCATTCGTGTATGAAGTGGCTCAAATTTAGACTTCACTATCTATTTCATTTGACTCTTCATTGCTTTCCACTGTAGGTTTTGAATAGGCGATATGAAACCCTCTTCTTTCATTTTGTTTCCTTGTTGTTGGGCCTTCTGAACCTGGCAATTGTTAGAAAGAGAAGAACCTCGCAACTCTCCCTCACATGTTTCTCTCAAACACTCCTTTTTCACACTCAAATGGCTTTTTCTTATAAATTTAAAGCACTCTTGCCATTTTCCAATCATATGTCTTCTTTCAATCTGAATTGAACTTTAAAAACAAATCATTTTTTACGAAGCAGTTCAACTTGAGGAACAATCAAGACATATCGATAAAGGTTTTCAAAAAGCAATTCCAAAAGAATTTAAGTGAGAGGTATGAATAGACTCAGAAAGAGGAGTAAAATTTAGATAGAGAGGAAAATAAGAAATTAAGATGGAATGAAGTAATAGACATAGACAGAGCAGAATAAGAATGAGATATAAGATATAATTGTGTGCCTCTCTTTTTTTTTTCTTTTGCCTTTTTTTTCCCAATTTTTTTTGCTCTTTTTTTTGGCACAAAATTTTTTTGGCTTTTTCTTTCTTTTTTTTTTTGCACTTACCAAGAAGAAGAAAGATAGAAGAAGATGAGATGTTTTTTGTTTTTTTTTAAGAGAATAGAAATAGGTATAGAAGATAAAAAAAGAACTAGATATAAAAGATGGGAGGGAACTTGCCGTGCAACTGTGTGCTTTGATACCAACCGATGCAAACCCCACCAATATGCTGACAACACCCTACACTAAATATGGCAATGATCCCAAGACTTTCATGATGCAAATACGAAAAGATGGAGTATACCTTGTTATGTGAGAAACAAGGCATGAGATATGTAGACGCCACACCCAAATCCTCTAAGAAAAACTCTTAGAAAACCTCGGGTGATAAGTCTTGATTGCTTGAACGCCACAGGTAAAAATGATAAGTTCAAAAGCTCTTTCAAGATAGAAAGAAGACAAAATCTCACAAGATTGAAATTCCAAAAGTGTCTGTCCTCCAATGCTATGGAGTATGTCTTTTATAGGCACAGATAACAACCTAGCCTAAAAATAAGGAAAATATATCTTATGGTGGCACAAGTAAAGACAAGTTACCTACCTTAGTTGCAACAATTGGGAAGGATAAAGGTGTAGCTGAAGATGGACAAGCAGGAAAAATTCCTGTTGGCTAATGTGGTGGTAAGGCCCATTCTAACCGAGCATATTAAGGCTCAACAAAACGCTGAGAAAGAACTCCAGTCTTATTTGGACACGGTTAATAGAGAAATGAAACCAGATTACGACTTGCGAGGTGATGGAATGCTAACCTACAAGGATAGAGTATGTGTGCCTTAAGATAAGGAGCTGAAGAGGTTAATTTAGAAGAGGCACACGATTCGGCATATGCAATGCATCCGGGCAGGACCAAGATGTACCACACCCTCAAACAAGGATATTGGTGGAAGGGAATGAAGAGGGACATTGCACAATACGTAGCCCGATGTTTGTTCTATTAGCAGATAAAGGCTGAGCATTAGAAACCATCAAAATTTCTGCAACCCTTACCAATTCCATAATGGAAATGAGAGCACATCACCGTGGACTTTGTCACGGGACTACCGGTGATAAGAAAGGGTTGAGATATGATTTGCGTCATCGTGGATAGATTGACCAAATCAGCTCATATCCTTCTTATAAGAGTGGCAGAAACGGTGGAACAACTGGCTATATTATACATGAAGGAAATGGTAAGACTCCATGGTGTTCCGGTGAGTATAGTATCAGATAGAGATCCAAATTTTACTTCAAGGTTTTGGCCAAGTTTACAAAGTGCCATGGGAACCATGCTTCATATGAGCACGACATTTCATCCTTAGACAGATGGGTGGTCTGAGCGAATAAGAAAGATGTTGGACTACCAATTGGTCAATTTTTGAAAGAATTGGGACCAATTGGCTAGTTTGGAAACTTAGGGGTAAATTGGTAATTTTGTAAATGTTGGGGGACCAAATTGAAAATTTGGGAAATTTGAGCCCGATATACCATTTTGAAAAAATTAAGTACCCAAGGGTAATATTGGAAGCCCCAGGGACTTGATTAAAAATAATTGAGCATTTGGGGACCTAAAATAATAGATTATGGACCTTAGGGACCTAATTTCAATATGGCAAAAATAAGGGTCTAAATGTAAATACATGAAAATAGAGGAGCTATTAATGCCAAACCGTTCCTAATATGGATACTCAAACCATGTAGGAACGAATTCAAATAATGATGTGAGCAAAGGAGCTCGAATAGGAATTTGAAGGCAGACTAGGGACGAACACATCAAAGTAATCGAGTGAGTGGGACATTTTTAACATCATACTTGGTTGGGGTGATTAGCACTTTTATTAACTGAAAAACCTACTTACTAGTTGTAATAGGGACTTTTGTACATCATACCCATTTGGGATGATAGGCACATTTAAGAAAGGAAAAACTTGTTTATTGATTGCAAGCAGACCTACCACTATCATCAAACCTAATTGGTGTGATGAATACCTTAAGCTAAAAGAGGCTTTTGTCGAAAGTGTTCTACCTTGACTATGTTTCATTTTTTAAACTATTTGAAAAACTTTCTTAACGAGATCTATAACAGCTCTAAGAGGTCTAGGCCTCGAATTTGACAACACTATTCCAGGAAACCAGGTATAAGAACAGAGATGTTCTTATACCAACACTATTCCAGTTGGTATAATGGATAGTGAAAACCTATTTTGTCGGAAGTGTTCTCCCCTGACTGTGTGCCAATGCTTAAACAATTTGGGAGACCTTCTCGACAGGAACTCGAATAGCTCTGATAGGCCGGGGGCCTCAATTTTGGAACTTGGGTGCTAAATGCCCGATTTTGAAAATCTCGTACAGTAGGCCCAAGGCCAGTTGGCATGAGCAGGAGCTCGTAAACGAAAATGATATATGTGCCATAAAACTTAATAAGTGAATTGTTTGGCCATGGTACCAAGATAGGACCGACATGCTTAGTGAACTAGCGGCAGTGCGACATGATAGGTCGACGGACCAATCAAGACAAACAACTGCGGGTTGGGTTGAGAGTTGGTGACATTGGACCAGTGGAACCACAGATTACATGGCAATATAAGAAAACATTGTTTGTGCATGCACTATGAGTACGGGATCATCAAGACGCCCATGAGGGGTAGTGATACGTCCTAAGGGCACTGGACAACCTGGTGGCTATAAGGGTAGTTCGTCGTTCCAGCTGTCTGTGCGAAATCTGGAGTAGCACCAAGCGCATGAGACCAGGGTGGGGACAGGATGAGGTCTCTATCCTCATACAGACACGAAGAAGTGATTTCGAGATTGTGGGTCGGATGTCACATACATCCACTCATTCACAGGGTAGAACTGGTCGTACTTCTATCTGGGTGGCAGGAAAAGTCGCTCCGAAGCCACTAGCAGGTTCAGTAGTGATACTGACTTGCGAATGTGTGTAACCTTCATGATGAAGGATGTGTGTTGGGTGATGACACACCGTGGTAACTAAGAAATAATGGAAAACCCGTATTTTTAAATGAAGGGATTTTTGAAAATAAAGGAGTCTGGCACACAACATATATAAATGTTTTTCTTAAAAGTCAAAAGCTTTTAAAAACCCATTCACTGAGTAGTCGTACTCACCCCCTCCCTTATATCCCTTTTAGGAAATCCTAGAAAGCTTCCCCTTAAAGACTGTCAACTAAGATGTCTGTAAGATAGGTATGTAAAGTTTTAAATTTCATGTAGTTTTGATAATGCTATTCTAGGAAAAAGTTGCAAGTTAAAGGACGCCTTACTCTTTACGGATTACAATAAGAGGAAACCCTTTAATAAACCAGGAGAGTGGCGGGTTGATCACGGGGATCCGACCAAACCGGGTCGGGGCGTGACAAGTAAGGTGTCTCTTAAACTTGCACCTTTCCTAGAATAACATAAATCAAAAGTACATACAATTTTAAACTGATCATACCTGTCTTACAGACAAATTAGTGGTTGGTCTTTGGGGTAGGCTTTCCGGGGTTACCTGAAAGGGATATAATGGATGGTGTGAGTACAACGACTTAGTGAATGGTTTTTCAAAAATTATTTTTTTTAGAAAAAATGTTTGACTTAGAGTGTGCCTGATTTCTTATTCTCTTTGAAAAACCTTTTATTTCAAGTTCTGGTTTTTATCACAATTTCTTATTAACCACAGTGTGTCATCACCCAAACACATCCTTCATCATGAAGGTAAAACACACAATTGCAAACCAGACCATCCACTGAACCCACTTGTGGCGTCGGAGTGACTTTACTAGCCACTTAGATAGAAGCACATCCACTTCTACCCTTAGAGAGAATGGATGTTCGCAACATCCGACCCTTAATCCCGTAACAAATCTCTATGTCCATATGAGGACAGAGACCTCATCCAAACCCCGCTCAGTCTCATGCAATTGAAGCTACGTCGAGCTTCATAAGACTTTTAGTACGACAAACTGCCCTTATATCCACCAAGTTGTCTGTGTAC
Organism: Trapa bicornis; assembly: GCA_030064425.1. Taxonomy (NCBI): domain Eukaryota; kingdom Viridiplantae; phylum Streptophyta; class Magnoliopsida; order Myrtales; family Lythraceae; genus Trapa; species Trapa bicornis. The sequence goes on along the minus strand of CM057761.1, from coordinate 20,295,834 downwards.
AACCAATTGAAGCTACCGCTAGTTGACTGTGTATGTCAGTCCTGTCTTGGTACCATGGCCAAACAATTCATTTACTTAAATTTTCATATCATATAAATCATGTTTGTTTACAAGCACCTGCTCGTGCCAACTAACCTAGGGCTCACTGTTCGAGATTTTCAAACTTGGGCATATTAGCCCCCCAAGTTCCAAAACCTAGGCCTCTGGCCTAATATAGCTATTTGAGCTCCCGTCAAGAAGGTCTCCCTAAATGATTAAGTAGTGGCACACAGTCAGGGGAGAGCATTACAAACAAAATATATTTTTCCATAACCCATCATACCAACCAAGTTTGAGAACATCTCCGCTCGTAATCGATGAACAGGTTTTCCACTTTTTTCAAGAAAGTTTCATCATATCAACCAATTATGATCTACTTACAATAGTAAGTAGTTTATCCGTGGGATTTTCACATCACTCCTCTTAGTTATGATGTTTAAAATACCACTTATGAGTTGCTTATCATCCCACTCACCTAATCGTGAAGTGAAATTCCTATTAGCTGGCTTGTTGTCCTTACTCGAGCTTGTCTTAGCAGGCGTCCTCGATACTTCGTGTTCCTACATGATATGAACATTCTTGTTTATTATTCTTTGACCTAATAGCCCTCACTCATCCCAAATGAACGAGAAAACCAAGTTTTCCTTTATTTGCCATTAGGTCCCTAAAGATATTTTCCTTTAAAGTCCCCAAATGTCAGTTTTCCCTCAAATTGAGTCCTGAAACTTTTAAAATTCATTTTAGGACCTCAATATATTCAAATTCACAAAAAGGGGTTTAATATCCCCAAATTTCTAATTTGGTCCCCTAACTTTTCCAAAATTACAATTTTCCCCTACTTTACAAAAATGGTAAGTTTTGCCCCCAAAATTCCAAAACTTGCCCAATTGGTTTTCTAACATCTTTATCATGCCCATTAGTCCTCAATTTTATGAAATTGCACTTTATTCCCTCGAATTTTTAAAATTGCCAAATTACCCCCAAATTTCCCCCAATTTCAACCTTCTAACTCTGCTGAATTTGATTTCATCAAATTGACCAATCAAATGAGTTTAGTTGTTGAAATTGAAGTTACATTGATGTTTCTACACCTTCATACATTTCAATTCCACTATGAATCGGACGATTTGGTGCCGGAATGAGCTCAAATGGAGCTTTGTCGGAAAACTGGACTTATAGATAGAAAGCTACAAAAGCATGTTCTCTAAGAGTTCTTCTTAGAGGATTTGGGTGTGGCGTCTACATATCCCATACCTTGTTTCTCACATAAATAAGGTATATTCCATCTTTTCGTACTTGCATCAGGAAAGTCTTCTTTACATTTTTCTATTCTAGGAAAGGTGCATGTATAAAGGACACCATACTCCTCACGATTTAAAGAAGGGGAAAACCCTTAATAAACTGGGAGAGTGGCGGGTTGGTTACGAGGATCCGACCAAATTGGGTCGGGGCGTGACAACTTGAGTGGTATAAGAGCCTGTTTCCTCAAATACATTATCAAGACTAGAGAACATAGTAACTGATAGGGATAATTTTAAAATCTTCAGATGGCTCCCAAGAAAGGAACCAAGAAAACTAGAGTTGTAGTCACTACTCAACCACACCTCCTTGTGGAAACACCCCGAGGAACCTAGACAACCCCACCTAGACATAGCTTGAAACACAAGAGGTTGTACGAGGAGTTCACTTGTGAATTTGGGCAACCTAACCTCATCCCTAAGATAGACACCAACTCTTGGGCTAAACTAGAGGAAGTACAATCCCATCCTCCTCCTATTAGTCATCCCCTCCAGTTGACATTCCCAAAACTCTCAAGACTCTCTGTCAACTGGGGTGTAAGCCTTTCTTCGGAGAGAAAGATGCTGGTGTCTCCATGGATTGGCTGGATAACATTAAGAAGCTAATGGGAATAGTCATGATATGACTAGAAGACATGGTGATCCTAACAGAATTCTTCCTAGAAGGTAGTGCTAGATGATGGTGGGACAATGTCCAAAGCCTGCATAACTCCACAATCACCTGGGTGTAGTTTGAAGAGAGGTACGGGGAGGAGTACCTGGCTCCTCATTTGATTAACTAGAAGAAGTAGGAATTCCTCTAACTTTAGCAAGGGCTTAACTTAATATCGGAGTATGAGACCAAATTCAATGAGTTAAGACCCTTTGCTCCTGACTTGGCTGGACTAGTAGACATATGCCAATGATTCATGGACGATCTCAATATGGATATACGAGACCGTATGAAAGTACTAGGACCTCCCACAAACCTAGCAGCGGTGATCAGTATGGCTCACAAATGTGAGCGACTAGTGCAAACTCGACGTTGTCGGATGGAGTAGACAACCTAGAAGGAGGACAAGGGCCAAAACCATCAAAGAGGATGGAAGGAGCATAATGGTACAAGATGGGGAAATAGAGTGGCATTTCAAAAGAGAAAGGATATGCCACCACCTCCCAGAGAGTAATCCCCGCCTTGCCATAAGGAAACCCTCGCTGTCCTTTGTGCCAAAGGATGAGGGAGCATGCTTGTTCTATTTTGCATGCGAATAAGTGGGGCACTTTGCAAAGGAATTCCCCACTCATAGGGAGAACAAGCAAATGAATACACTTAGACCACCACAAGGGAACCTCAGGAATCCTAGGCCATACGCTATTGTCAGAGTATCGGCTAGGGTATGCAACCTCACCTAGGAAGAGGCTAGGAAAGACCCTAGTACTATAGTGGGTACATCCTAAAACCCTCCCAATTAGATTAAGAAAGAATATGTAATTGAAATCTTATTCAATAAAAGAAATATTTTCTCTAAAAGTATGCGTTTCTCCAACCAGGCTACGTATAATTGTGGGAACGAAAGGTCTATGCCCTCTTCAACTTAGGAGCTGAGATATCCTTCATCAAAGAGGACCTAATTCCAAGTTTACCCCTAGAACTCACCCCTCTAGGACAAAGTCTCAACAATCTCACACCCATAGAAGAAGGATTTCATAGGAACATATAGCTTAAGGGATGTGAGATAAAGATTGGAGGAATCAAACTCGAAGTGGATTTGATTCTGTTACCTCTGAGGGAGGTAGAAGTGATCCTTGGAATGGATTGGTTAAGTAACCATCATGCTAGGATGGACTGTGGAAAGAAGATGGTAACCTTCCACAATCTCGAGGCAAACAGACTAAAATTCCAAGGAGACTGAAGAAAGGGTGTAGTATAGATGGTGTCCCTTATAAAGGCCCAAAAGATGATACAGAAAGGCTATACAACTTTTCTAGCCATGATCATTAATGAAAAGACTGAAGAGAAGGGGCTCGAAGACATCCCGATGGTTAAACACCATCCAGAAGTATTTCCAAAAGAATTACCTAGACTACCCCCAAGTTGACAAGTGGAATTCATCATAGAAATTATCCAAGGAACAAACCTTATATCTCAAGCCCTTATCGCATGACTCCAACAAAATTGAAGGAATTAAAGGAACAACTAGATGAACTATTGGAAAAGGACTTCATTTGTCCTAGCCAGTCTTCATGGGGTGCACCAGTCCAATTCTTGAAGAAAAAGGATGGGAGCATGTGTAGGATACTACAAACGGTTTGTGTAGGATTTTTCTAAGATAGTAGCCTCATTAACTCGATTCACCAGCAAAGGAGTAAAGTATAAAGGGGATGAAAGCTGTTAAAAGTCTTTCTTGGAGTTGAATACTCGGTTGATAACTGCACCAGTACTGTCCCTTCCTAACCCAAGTTTGGGGAAGTACACCGTCTATAGTGATACATCCGGACAAGGACTCAGATGCGTATTGATGCAATAAAGAAAGGTTATTGCCTAAGCCTCGTGACAACTTAAGTTACATGAGAGGAATTACCCTACCCATGACTTGGAATTAGCTGTGATAGTGTTCGCATTAAAGATTTGGCAACACTACCTCTATAGGGTTAAGTGTAGGATATATACGGATCACAGGAGTGTTAAATACTTTCTATCTTAGAAGGAGTTGAACCTCCGCTAAAGAAGATGGCTGGAATTGGTAAAGGACAATGACGTTGTGATAGAGTATCACCATAGAAAGCAAATGTGGTGGTAGATGCCCTAAGTCACAAATACCAAACAAAGGTGGCACAAATAAAGACAACTTACATACCCTTGTTGCAACAGTTAGGGCGAATGGAGGTGGACCTAAAGATGGACAAGCAGGAGAAATGGAGACTACAGGCATGTAGCTAAGTTCTCTCTATTTCTAAAGAACCCAACCATGCCTTCTTTGGCTAAAAAAAACCCTATATCGGAGCTCTAGTTCGATCATGCCTTCTTTGGATTCGGTTCATCTTAAGTGGTCCGATTTTTCTCTTCCAATTTATCCTAAGGTTCTTTTCGAAGGCTTTATGAACCCTTTGGATCACCCGAGAGTTGTAAATTTCCAAATTACCCGTTATTTAATGATCGATTTTGTGAACTGGTTCGGTATTTCTCACTTGGTTTAACTGGTTCTTTTCCTGTATTTCCTTAACTCAAAAGAGCGGGGTTTACAATTTACCTCACACTTGAAAACTCCTATCTCTCTCTAGTGCACCAATTTCCGGTGAAGTTGGAACCAGAGCTTGGACTTGGGCATGTTTTAGCCAAATAAGTTGAGGTCAGGTTCCTTAGACTTAAGGAGAAGTCAACTATCCGACGGTGATCACCATTTGGTTCAAGGATCGTTGGAGAAGCTCTAGCGTAATCAAACAATGAAGCAGCTCCGGCGGAGTAAAGCTACCCTATTTCGACTAAGCTAAAAACTGAAAAATTGAGCCCTCCTTTGTCTAAACCAAGCTCTCCCAACACTTCCACAACCCTCATATGATGGAATTAGAGCTGAAAAGTAAGCCAATTTGGTTCCCGTCTATAATTTTTTATTAGTGTTAGAGAGAGAATCGACGAAACTTCACTAACTAAATTCACCCTCAATTCAATATGAATTGATGAAATTCTTGATCTTTTAAGGAACCTTAGGACAAGAGCTACCTGCCCCAATTGAAAAGCTCAGACCACTGCACCCCTAATGGTAAGCTTTCAAAGCTTTCTCTCTCTAAATCCAGTTTTTCGATTAAGCTCCGTTTTAGCTCAATTCGAATCCAAATGGCACTATTCAAAGCTCCATTGAATCATGTGGAAGTTTGTGAACTCAATTTTAACTTCAATTTCAAAAATTAAACCTGATTGAATGGTCAATTTGATTAAATCAAATTTGGTAAGTTTGAAAGGGGGAAATTGGGGGGAAATTTTGGGGAAATTTGGGAATTTCATATAATTGAGGAACCAAATAATAATTTCCCAAAATTTAGGGCAAATTGGCCATAAAAAATATGTTGTATGACCAATTGATTGAATTTTGGAATTATTAGGGTCAAATTGCCATTTTTGTAAAGTAGGGGCAAAATGGTAATTTTTGAAAAGTTAGGGACCAAATTGGAAATTTGGGAAACTTGAACCCCTTTTTGTTATTTTGAATAAATTGAGGTCCCAAAGTGAAGTTTAAAAGTTTCAAAACTCAATTTGGGGAAAAAATTAGCATTAGGGACCTAATGTTAAAGCAAAAGAACTTTAGGAATATAAATGCAAACAATTAAAAGTTTGTGCAGTTTGTTCATTCGAGAGGAATAAAGGTTGAACAAGGATGTTCAAATTGTGTAGGAACATGAAGGACCAGGAATGCCAGTGACGATAAGCTCGTGTGGAGGAAAAAAGCAGATTAAGAGTAAAATACGCTACAAATATCTGGTGAGTGGGATTTTTTCACATCATACCCGGTTTCGATGATGAGTACCTATGAAAGGAAAAACCACTTCTAATTGGAAATTTTAACATCATGCCTAGTTGGGGGTGATGTGAGAAACACGCGGAAAAACTACTTACCGGTTCTAAGTAGATCATACCCAGTTCGTATGATGAACTTATTAGAAGGAAGTGGAAAACTCGTTTACTGGTTATAAGCATAGATGTCATCACACTAGGTTTGGGAGACCTTCTTGACGTGAGTTCGAATAGCTTAGATAGGCCACAGGCCTCAGTTTTGTAACTTAGGAGCTAAAATGCTCGGTTTTGAAAATCTCGTACAGTGGGCCCAAGCCCAGTTGGCACGAGCAGGAGTTCATAAACAGACATGATGATATGCCATGAAAACTTTTAATGAATGAATGATGTGATTTGGCCATGGTAAGAAGATAGGACCGACATACTCGATGGATTGGCGATAGTGCGACAAGACCTAGTCGATGGACCAGTCTAGACAAATAGCTGCATGTTGAGCTAAGGGTTAAGGCCATTTGATCAAAGGCACCACAAATTAATGGCTTACGGAAAACTTTGTTTGTGCATGCACTCAGGTTCTGGACCATCAAGACGTCCTAAGGGCTACTAGATAACATGGTGGAGATAACGACAGATTATCGTGCCAGTAGTTAGGGAAGCTCGACATAGCTTCATGTGAATGAGATCGAGGTGGGGTCAGGAACGAAGTTGCTTTTTGGGTTTGAGGGCCAGTTTTCGTGAACATGCACTCATTCCAAGGGTAGAAGTGGATGGGCTTCTCTCTAGGTGGCCGATAAAGTTGCTTTGACGCCACAAGTGTGTGCTTTGGATAAGCTACCCTATGAATGTGTGATCCCTTCATGAAGAAGGGCGTGTGTTGATTATTAAACAAACTGATTGTGGATAATGAGGAATTATGGTTTTGAATAACCGAGAATTAAAGGAAGAAATGATTTTAAAGGAAATAAGGAGTTTGACACACTCCAATTTAAAACTATTTTATAGAAATTCATTTTCAAACATCCATTCATTGAGTTATCGAATTCACCCCCTCCCTTGACTCCTTTTTAGGTAATCGAGGGAAAAACCCACCTACAGACATTCTGCTAGCTAAACCTACAAGACAAGTATGTAAGTTTAAATTATTCAGTTTTAATTAATGTTATTCTAGGATGCCTTACTCCTCACGGTTTAAAGAAGGGAGAAACCCTTAATAAACGGGGAGAGTGACGGGTTGCTCATGCAGATCCGACCTAACTGGGTCGGGGCGTTACAATTAGTTTTGCATGATGTTATTTCAGGGAACAGTGGCAGACACTACTTCTGACTCTTCACGATCGGGGGATTAGTGACTCCTCTAGGTCAAGAAGAGTAGTGGGTTGCTCATGGGGTTCCGACCAAGCAGGGTCAGAGTGTGACAACTTGCGTGGTATCAGAGCATGGGTTCCCTCGAATACATTGTCAAGATTCTATAACCTGAAGACTAATAAAAAAACCTTTTTAAACAAAAAATGGCTCCCAAAAGAGAAACCAAGAGAACAAGGGCGGCGGCTGCAGAATCTATCGAAAACCCCTTTCTAGAGGGCAAATCTTGAGGGGCCTAACCAACCCTACTATGACTAAGCTCAGAGCACCAGTGGCTATGGAAGGAGGTCACAAGAGTATTTGGAAAACCCAACCTAAACAACGAACCTAGCCTGGCCTCCAAGTCCTACACTGACCCGAGGAAGTGCAATCCGAGTCCACCTCTACTTGTGCTCCTCCTCTCTTCGACATCCCAAAATACTTGAAGGCACTCTGACAGATGGGATGTAAGCCCATTCAAAAGGAGAAAGTTGTCGAGGTAGACTTGGATTGGCTAGCTAGCCTTAAGAAATTCATGGGGATCATAAGAACACCCCTAGAAGAGATGGTTACTCTAGCCAAATTCTTTATAGAATCTAGTGCCAAGAGGTTATGGGACAACGTGAGGAGCCTCTCCTCCGTTATACCCACCTAGGAAGAATGTGAGAAAATATATTATGAGGAATACCTGCCACCACCTGATAAATAAGAAGAAACAAGAGTTCTTCCGGCTCTGACAAGGGGCAAGTACCCTTTCGAAGTACGAAACCAAGTTCAATGAGCTAGGACCCTTAACTCTTCACTTGGTTGGACCGGGAGATATCTGCCAAAAGTTCATAGACGGACCCAATATGGACATGAGAGACCCGATGGGGGTATTGGGACACCCCTAGGATTTGGCTGCCATCGTCAGCATGGCTAATGAATGCGAATGTCTAGTGCACATGAGGCGCCATTGAATGGAACAAGCTAGACATAAAGAAGAAAGGGGTTGGAGTAGTTGTGGATGTTGGAGGGAGCAAGGTGGGCCATGGTGGGGGACCAAGGCATGGTTCCAAACAAAAAGGGAGGTCTATCAAGCCCATAGAGTTGTAAAAGTGACTCCCCAAAAGAGGGGTCATTGCTGACCTAGGTGCTAGAGGAATCATGAAGGGACGTGCCAATCATGCTTTGGATGTGGAAAACTTAGGTACTATGTGAGGAACTGCTCTACCCTCTTAGGCAACACCTAGCGAAATACCCCTCAACCACCACCTGGAAACCAGAGGGCACCAAATAGGGGAAGGGAGGCACCCACCAGAGTCCTAGCTAGGGTGTACAACCTCACTCGGGAAGAGGCCCAAAAGGACCCCTACGTAGTACCTGGTACATCCCAACCCCTCCCTTAAGACAAGAATGTAACCCCGAATCATGTAATCCTTTTTTTTTAATAAATCATAGTTTGGTTCTCTCAAGAAATTCTAATAAATTTTCTGCTCAAGGCATGTACGATTATTTGGGATAGATGTATATGCTTCCTTCGACTCGGGGAGGGGGGACGAATAATCCAACATCAGGGAGACCTTAGTCCTAGTCCTTCCAAGGAAACATACGCACCTCACACAAGCCCTCGTTATCCTTACACCGTTAGGAGAGAAGATAGACTGAAATGAGCTCCTAAAGGAATGTGAGGTCAAGATAGGAGGAGTAACCCTACAGGCGGACTTGATTCTACTACATTTGAGGAAAGTGGAAGACATTTTGGGGATGGACTGACTTAGCACTCACCAAGCGAGAGTAGATTGCGGAAACACTTGAATAACATTCCATGCTCCAGGGATAGACGGGGTGTTGTTCAAAGGAGACAAGGGAATAGCAGAAGTACACCTAGTGTCATACATAAAGGCACATGACATGCTATGAAAGGGGTGTAAGTTATTCCTCGGTCTAATCACGAGCGAGGTTTTAGAGAGGAAAGTACTGGAAGGGATCCCCATAATGAACCACACTCAAATGTATTCCCTAAAGAGTTACTTGGACTACCACCAGATTGCCAATTAGAGTTCAATGTAAAGGTAGTGTCACGTCCCGACCCGGCTTGGTCAGAACCCTGTGAGCAACCTACCACTCTCCTTGACCTCAATGAGTCACTTCTCCCTAGATTGCGATGACTCAAGCGTGTTGTTTGCCATCAATCCCTAGAATAAAAATTTTAAAAATTGATGGTGTTAATATTACCTGAGTTTAAAGGCTTGGCGGGGAACCTCTCGAAAGACCATCTCTTTCCTAAAAAAATGTTAGAGGGAGGGGGTGAGTCTTTAAACTCAGTGAACAAGAAATCTTAAAAATAGATTTGTTTGGTCTTCTCATTAGTTTGTAGTGCTTCATCATTTTCCCATCCTCCTATCTTTTTGACACACAATCACATGCCTTTATATCACAAAAGGGATCACACGTTGGTAGAACAGTCCCCGACTATTCCATTTGTGGACCGAAGCTCATTTACCGTCCACCCTAATAGAAGTCTATGACTTCTACCCTGAGTTTGAGTGGACATCAATTGTTCGACCCCTAGGCTCAAGGCATAATTCATGTATGGAATGTGGGATAAAACCACTTCCCCTCCAACCTCAGTCTCCATGCGCATGAAGCTCTCGGAGCTTCTTGACATACTAGACAACAACCTGCCCTTATGCTCCATGGGTCGTCCAGCAGCCCTTGGAACCACCACTACCCATGACGGGCGCCTTGATGGTTTTAAATTCATGGCATGCACAATCAATAGTTTTCATTAGTTATAGATGCCATCTTTGGTGTTAATGACCCACGGAGCCGACAAACTGGCTTTGGTTCTGTAACTACTAGCCCAACAAGTTCGACAACCCGACTTTGACTCAACAACTACTGATCCAATGACTTCATCTATTCAACTTCAGCACAGTAACTAAATCACACATAATTATCTAATTTTATGAAAGTTTTCAAGAACAAAAGCCTTATCTTGTCGACTGGTCTACGCCCATGCTAATTAGCCTTGGGCCTACTCGAACGATATTAAACCGACTATTGCATGTTCCATTCCATATCAAGACATCCTCCGAAAAGTTTTAAGCTTGCTCAATTAGTTAGGGGAGGGGAATCTTGGAATACCATTTCCAATTCGGGAATACTGTAATCACCGGGCCAACTGGGTGTGATGCTAAACCCACTCACCTAGGTGGTGTAACTTGCTCCCTACGGTGTCTTGGCCGGCCACACGCTCTTGTGCATGATCCTTGAATTGCCCATCTTGTATGATCTGAGCATTCATATAAGCACAATTGGTAGGAAAAACCTTATAATTGTTTGTATTGGTAATTGGTCCTTAATTATGTCGTAATTATGATTAGGTCCCTAATGTCCCATTTATCATCAATTAGTTCCCCCAATGATTTCACTTTCCCCTTTGGGTTCCTAATTTCTCTCTATTTCCATTCAATTCCTTAACTTTTTATTATTAGCTATTCGGACCCCAAATTTGCAAAATCACTAATTTCACCCAAATTCCCTCAATTTATTGCATTTTGACCCTTCGAATATTGGATTTATCAAATTGACCACCTAAACTTGAGCAATTTCTCCCTAACATGCTGCTAATTGCTCCTCCATCTCCCCACAATCATTTGGACCCTTGAATCACCTTAATCGATGTTGATTTGAGCTAAAATGAAGCCTCATATAAAAAGGTCTATATAGAGAGAAAGCTTGGTTTTGTTTACTGGTGAGGGGGCGACAGTCGGAGCTTTCGATTTGGTCAGCTAGTGCTTTCCGAAGTGGTCCTTCTAGGATCAACTTGCTAGCCTATTGCCTATTGGATCATCACAAATTTGATGAGAGAAGTTCAGGTAGGTTAGCCTTTTAAACATTGAAATTTCGGCGACATATGGCAGAAATGGCTTACCTCACAGGTGGTGGAGGGCCCTGTTTGAGTAGAGGATGGCTAGGGATGGGTCGGTTTAGCTGCCAAAGGTTAGGGGTGACCGGGGTGCAGCTCGAAGAGTTTAGCTTCTTCTCGGCCAAAGAAGCAAGAGTCCGATTTGCACTCACTGGAGGTCTGGTGGTGATCCTTCGACCGAGCTGAAGTCGTATTATTGTAGAGGGCTTCTTCCTGGTTCCAATGGCCACGAGGGGAGCTTTAGAGGTTGAGAAAAAACTAAATTCCAGAGCATTGGTTTAAGCTTCATTGGAAAGTAGACCTATTTGACTTCTTCAATTGATGGTTGGATGAGGAATGCAAGAGACGAGGTGCTCTTTATATAGGTGCTCGACAACTATCCGTGCTACCTACCGACATAGGACTCGACCCCCACCTCGTTCTCTGACAACTAAACAAGAGCTTTTTTCCGAGTCACTGGAGACTTTCTCTCTCCTCCTTATGCCCTTCTCTCTATTAGTCGTGTGAGGAAGACAACATCGTGCCATGCATGCCAGCTTTGCATATGTTGGCTTGCCATGTGGCACGTCGCTATTGGTTGGCTTTGTTGATGCAGCATCCTCCTCAGATGCTTAGTTAGTCATTGACTCGCTGATCGGACATGTGGTGGTGGCCTATTTGTCGCTCATTCTAACGTGGCTGCTAACTGCGTTCGGTCAGCCATTGATCATGACATGTGGCATACTCTAATTGGCTAATTTAAATGCGTTAAATTTTCATCCTGACACACAGTGTCACCGCCAAGTGTCAGCCTCTGATTGGCTGGGGCCATCCGACGTGGCTCTGCCATGTGTCGACCTTCGATTGGTATGCCATTTCTCAAATATCCCATTGGACTCTAACGTAGCACTTTTTGCCACATGTACTCCTCTCATTAGTCGCTCATCAATGAGGTGGACTTCCTCCTTTGACCGTTGACCAATGACAGGTGTCACATCCTAATTGGTCAGTGCTTCCAAGCGTTGAATGTATGCTAATGGGGCGCACTTTTCCACGCATCACTCAGTGACCGGTTCTGGCTACTCATTGGGCACTGACCTGGAAGCGATTCGTTGACTAGTTGGACTATTGACCAGTCTGGTCCAATCAGGTTCGGTGACCCGAAATAAAAAATAGGCCAGTTCAGGCCCGATTCGACTAGTTTTCTAGAAATAAAATTCATAAATTCTTCTAAATTCATTTTATATCCGATGATGCTTTCAATTTTCTAATTTGATATTTTTAAGCCACCTATAAAAATAAATATTTGAATATGTTCTTCTCAATTCAATCTGGTTCACCCTGAATCGGTCTGGTTTTCACATTCAATCCACTTGATAGTTTTCCTCCATGATTTTGTGACTTATTGGCTACTTGGAATTTTCCAAATTCTCGTTTTAATACTTATTTACTATTTTCGGTTCACTTGGATTCTCAGTTTCCTTTCGAAAATTTGTGGTTTCCCCTTTCATTTCCTCATTTTGAAGGATTGAGGTTTACAACTCTCTCCACTTTTTAGAAGGTTTTTCCTCAAAACTTTTACATATTGAACAATTGAGGGTGCCTATTCCTCATGACAGACTCCATCTCCCATGTCGCATATCGAGGATTTGTATCAGCTTCACCTCATAGATCAGGTCTTCCTCCAGCTCGAGTGGTGGCTGATCTAATAAATAACTCGGGTCAGGCTCATATTTTCTAAGTACCGACACATGGAACACATCGTGTATTCTTTGTAGATTAGGAGACAACTCAAGCTTGTATGCCACTAGAACAACCCTTTGAATTATGGTGTATAGACCAATGTACCTCAGTATCACCCTCCATGGTGATACCTTGAGGAATACTCGATCTCATATCTCAAACTCTAGGTCCTTCCTCTGTCGGTCGGCGTAGCTCTTTTGTTTATCCTAGGCTGCCTTAAGTCGACTTCTTCTTATTTAGATTTTCTCAGTTACCTCCTCTATAAGCTCGACCTTCTCAAGCAGGCACAAATAGTCCTCCCAACTTTTATTTGTGGTTAGGACACATGCCTAGAGCATACCCTCCAAGGTCTAGATTGTAAACCATTTGGAGTTAAGGAAAACTGGGAAAAGAATCTGTGAAACTAGGTTAGAAAAAAACCGAATCGGTTCACAAACTCAATCATTAGAGAACAGGCAAATTGGGGAACCTACAACTCCTGAGTAATCAACAGGGTTCATAAAACCTTGGAAAAGAACTTAGGAGTGAGCTTTTCATGTGTGGAGAGGGTGAATGAGGTGGGGGTCTTTATATAGAAAGCTCGGGGACTTCTTGGCTGTCCAATTGGCACCTTAATGGCGGTCATTCATCGCTTGAAACTCCCTGGCCAGAGACTTTTCAGCTTCGCCAGCGCTGTGCAATTTTCCGGTGAGTGAATAGTGCTGTAATCTGAAGGAAGAAGACGACACTGTTCCGAACCGGACTTGACCAGTCCGAACCGGGTTCAAAGATTAAACAGGCCATTTCACCCCCCATTAGACTGAATTTTTCAAATCTAAAAATTTCTAAATTCATCTAAATTCATTTACTATACATTGATGGCCTCAAATCTCAAATTTGAATTATTTAAGCCACCTAGAAAAATGAATTTAGAATGTTGTCAATAGTGGTTCAAACCGGTGCAAACCAGTTAAATCTGGTTTGGATCCGATTGACTAGAATCAATTTGGTTTTCATGTCCAATTCCTTCTCAAGTCCATTTCCATGACTTTTGGGACTCTTTGGGTCAGTGGGGATCCATAAGTTTCCCAGTCTGCTATTTCTCCATTGGTTCCAGTTCATGAATCTACTCGGTTCATAAATCGGTTCTATCTAGTTTGGACTCGGTTCACTCGAATCGATCCAGCTTTTCTCCCCCAATTTGTTCTAAGGTTCTTTTAAAAGGTTTATAAACAATTTTGAGTCACATGGAAGTTTTATATTCTCAAATTTGCTCATTTCCTGATATTCCGCTTGTAGACCAATTCCATTTTAAATTTCAAGTTGACAACTTCTTTTCTCGGTTTTTTTCTCATTATTATAGGACGAGGTTTACAACTCTCCCCTCCTTTTAGAGGTTTTATCCCCAAAAAAATTACACGTTAAATAATTGAGGATAACTATCCCTCATCATACACTCGGTTTCCCATGTCTCTTCCTGCACGGGTCTGTTCCGCCACAACACCTTGACCATAGAAATTTTCCTGTTCCTCAAATTTTTGTCTCTCCAGTCGATGATTCGCACTAGTTCTGTCTGATAGGTCAGGTTCTCTTCTAGTTTTATTAGAGGTCGGTCCAATACATGACTAGGATCAGACTGATATTTCTGAAGCACTAAGATGTGGAACATATCATGTATTCTCTGCAGATCAGGAGGTAGTTCCAATTTATAAGCTACTGGTTCTATCCTTTGAATGATGGGAAATGGATCAATATATCTTGGTTTCAACTTTTCTCTTTGCTGAAACCTAAGTATTCCCCTCTAGGAGGACACTTTGAGGAACACTTGATCTCCTTCCTCGAACTCTAGATCTTTCCTTCGATTGTTGGCGTAACTCTTTTGCCAATTCTGTGAGGTCTTAAGATGAGTCCTTATTAATTTTATCTTCTCAGTGGCATCCTCAATTAGTTATGCCCTTTCTATCTTCCTTTCTCCCACTTCTTCCCAAAATAGAGGGGTACGACATGGTCGTCCATAAAGGGCTTCTTAGGGAGCCATCTAAATACTGGCCTAATAACTATTATCGTAAGCAAATTCCATTAGACACAAGTATTCCTCCCAGTTTTTATTCATGGTAAGTACGCATGCTCTCAACATGTCTTTTAAGGTTTGGATGGTTCACTCAGACTAACCATCTGTCTGAGGGTGAAATGTTGTGCTCATATGAAGCTTAGTCCCCATGGCATTTTGTAAACTTGGCCAAAACCTGGAGGTAAATCTCGGATCTCTATTCGATACTATACTCTCTAGGACACCATGGAGTCTTATGATTTCCTTCTTGTATAGGGCGGCCAGCTGTTCTGCCATGTCCATCACTTTTATAGGAAGGAAATGTGCTGATTTGGTCAATCTATCCACTATGACCCAAATCGCATCTCGACCCTTTCTGGTCGCCGGTAGGTCCGTGACGAAGTCCGTGGTGATGTGCTCCTACTTCCACTCTGGAATTGGTAAGGGTTTTAGTAGTACTAATGGTTTCTGATGCTCTACTTTTATCTGTTGATAGGATAAACACTGGACTACATATTCTGCAATGTCCCTCTTTATACCCTTCCACCAGTATCCTTGTTTAAGGTACGGTACATCTTAGTACTGCCCATATGCATAGCATACACCGAATTGTGTACCTCTTCCAGAATTAATCTTTTTAACTCCTTATCTTGAGGCACACATATCCTACCCTTATAGGTTAGTACTCCATCACCTCGCACATCGTAGTGCAATTTCCTTTCTCTATTTACCAGGTCCAAATAAGATTGGAGTTATTTATCGATCCTTTGTTGAGCCTTAATATACTCGGTTAGACTAGGTATTACTGCCACATTAACCACCAAGCATTTTTCCTACTTGTCTATCCTCAGGTCAACTTCCATCCTTCCCAATTGTTGTAATAAGGGTAGGTAGCTTGTCTTTACTTGTGCCGCCTCAATTTGATACTTATGACTTAAGGCATCTGCTACCACATTTGCTTTTCCAGGGTGATATTCTATCACAGGATGTGTGTTGAGAGGCCTTCTTGATGGAAGGTAGAATATCTCAGATAGGCCAGAGGCCTCGATTTTGAACTTGTGAGGCTAAATGCCCGGCTATGGAAAATCACGTAAAGTGAGCCCAAGGCTAGTGGGCACAAGTTGGAGCTTGTAAACAAACATGAGATATGAAAGCCATGAAAACTAATAATGAAATGGATATGTGATTTCACCAAGGTACCAAAATAGGATCGACATACTCAATGGACTGGCGGTAGTACGTCAGGGCCAGGTCGATGGACCAACCTAAACAAACAGCTACAGTTCGGGTTGAGGGTTGGGGTCATTGGACCAGTGGCACCAATGATAAATGGCTATGTGAAAACTATTGTTTGTGCATACACTTGAGGTTCAGAACCATCAAGGTGCCCAAGAGGGGTAGTTACCCATCCTAAGGGCTACTGCATAACATGGTGGAGATAAGGGTAGTTTGTCGTGCTAGTAGTTGGGCAGCTCGACGTAACTTCTTGCGCATGAGACCAGGGTGGGGTTGCGATGAGGTCTCTTTCCTCATACGAACATAGAGTTATTTTTGGGTTTAGGGTCAGATGTCGTGAACCTCCTCTCAGACCTAGGGTAGAAGTGGACAAACTTCTATCCTGATGGCCGGTAAAGATGCTCCGAGCCACAACTGGGTGTAGTGGATGGGCTGCCTTGCGAATGTGTGATCCCTTCTTGATGAAGGATGTGTGTTAACTATTAAACACACCTAATGTGGAAAATGAGGAAAAAGGGTTTTGAAAACTAGAATTTGAGGAAAAATCATCCTTAAATGAAATGAGAATTTTTGGCACACTTTGATTAAAGCTATTTATGAAAACTCACTCCAAACATTCACTGAGTTGTAGAACTCACCCCACCCTTTACCCCTGTTCAAGTAACTAAGGGAAAACAAACCTAAAGACTTTCTTGTAGGCGAAACTGAAATACATCTATGTAAGATTAAATATATTCAATTTTGTATAATGCTATTTTTGGAAAAACAGGTAAAATGACGCCTTACTCCTCACCTTTAGAAAAGAGTGAAAATCTTCCTAAACCTAAGCAAGTGGCATGTTGCTCACGGGGATCTGACCAAACCAAGTTAGTGATGACACTTTTACTGTAAATCTCGTTCCTTAAAAATAAGAAAATCGAGGAAAGAATCGGTCAACTCAAGAGAGAAAATGGAACCGATTCATGAACAATAATAGATAGAGAAAGGGCAAAATCGGAAATCGACAAACCCCAAGTGACTCAAAGAGTCATAAAAGTGATGGAAAAGGACCTCCAGAATAATTAGAAGAGAAAATCAAGTCGGTTCATGTGAATCAAACCAGAACTAGATTGAATTGGTTTGAACCATCATTGAACCAATTGTTAAATTAATTTTTCTAGGTGGCTTAAAATTTTCAAATTGGGGAATTGAAGCTACCATTGGAAAGGGAATGAATTTAGATATTTTTTTTTGAGAAAATCAATCGAATCGGGCTTGAATCAACCGATATATGCATTGAACCGACCGAACCATTCCGATCTAGTTCGGAATAGTGTCGTCTTCTTCCTTTAGATGAAAGCATTGTTCATTCAATGTAGAAATGAATGACGCATGAGAGAGAAAAATAGCTCTGATCAAGCCTTTCAGGGTAAGGATAAGCTCGGCCAAAAAGGAAAGTTGTTGGACATAGGTTCCTCTAGCTCCCAATATAAAGAGCTCCTATTCATTCATCCTCCTCACACATCAAATCTCCATTCTCTCTAAATTGCTCTAGTTTCCGGTGAAGCTTGAACTAGAGCTCAGATATAGGCATTTTTCTCATCCTTAAAAGGCGAGGTAGGGTTCTTTTGACTCCGGGGAAAGTCAGCTACCTGATTGCCACGTCCGTTTGATTCGAGGACTATTGGAGAAGCACTAGCGCAATCAAAGAGTGAAGTACCTCCGAAGGACCAAAGCTGCCGTGTTTTGGCCGAGCTGAGTGCGGCCAAATTAGTCACTCCTCCGGCCAAACCAAGCCCTCTCGACACCCTCACGGATCTCACACGACCACAATAGAGCTGAAAAGTAAGCTAATTCAGCCCTACTCTGTCATTTCCGATCAGAGTTAGAGAGAGAAAGTGAGAAACTTCAATGATAGAATTCTTCTTCGATTCGATGTTAATTGTAGCAATATTTTATACTAGGAGAAACCTCATGACGAGAGCTACCTACTCAGATAGAGAGCTTGGACCGCTGCACCTCTAACGATAAGCTTTTGAAGTTTTCTCTCTCTAGGTATAGTTTTTCGGCAAAGCTACATTTAAGCTCGTTCTAACCTCAATTATTGCGATTCAAAGCTCACTTGAACCATATAAAAGTGTAGGAACCAATTTATACCTCCAATTGAAGCAATTAACCCTAATTGAATGGCCAATTTGATGAAATCAATTTCGGACAATTTGAAAGGGGGAAATTAGGGGGAAAATGGGCATTTCAAAAATTGAGGGACCTTTTTGCAATTTCCCATAATTGAGGGAAAATTTGCCATGAAAAAGATATTGGAGGACCAATTGGTCGATTTTTGGAACTTTTGGGGCTAAATTTCCATTTTTGGAAAGGAGGGAAAATGGCAATTTTTGAAAAGTTGGGGACTAAATTGGAAATTGGAAAACTTGAGCCCCATACCCAATTTTGGGTAAAATGAGGAATCAAAAGAAATTTTGGAAACTTTGGGACTCAAATTTAACAAAAGTTGGCATTATGGACCTAAACTAAGAAAGATAAACTTTAGGGACCTAAATGCAATTTATCGATAATTTATGAGCATGGGCTTTTATGCTTAACCATAAGTGATAAGGCTACTCAAATTGTGTAGGGACAAGTCTAATCATAACGCAAGTAAGAGAAAGCTCACGTCAACTTGGAAAACCAACCAAGGACGAACACGTCACGATTATCGAGTGAGTGAGTATATTTACATCATACGCAGTTGGGATGGTGAAATCCTTTTAATGAAAAACCACTTGTAAGTAGGACTTTACCATCATATCTGGTTTCAGTGATGGGTGAACTAAGCTAAAACTTACTTACTAGTTGTAAGTAGAGGAAATCATACCCGATTGGTATGATGGACTTCCTTGAAGGAAGGAGAAACCCGCTTGCTAGTTGTAAGCGGAGGTATCATCTCTCCTGACTGTGTGCCAATGCTCAAACTCTTTGGGAGACCTTCTTAACAGGAAGTGGGCAGTGGGCCCAAGGATAGTGGGAACGAGCACGAGCTTGAAAATAAAATTGAAATGAGAAAGCAATGAAATTTATAATTAACTTATTTTGTGATTTCGCCATGGTACAAAGTCAAGATTGGCAATACTTAATGGACTGGCGAAAGTGCATCAGGGCTAGGTCAACGGAATGGTCTAGACAAACAATTGCAAGTCGGGTTAAGGGTTGGGGCCGTTGGACCAGTGGCACCAAAGATAATGGCTATGATGTGAAAAATTATTGTTTGTAGATGCACTTGAGGTACAAGACCATCAAGACGCCCATGTGGTGTAGTGATAGGTCCTAAGAGGTACTCGATGACATGCTGGAGATAATGGTTGTTCAGCGTGCCAGTCAGTCGGGAAGCTCAGAGTAGCTTCTTGTGCACAAGACCGGAGTGGGGTCGGGATGAGGTCTCTATCCTCATACGAATATGGAGTAACATTCGGGTCTGAGGGTTGGATGTCGAGAACATCCACTTAGTACTTGGGTAGAAGTGGACGGACTTCTATGTTGGTGGTTGGTAAAGACGCTCCGAGCCACAAGTGGGTGCAGTGGACATGTTGTACTTGTGAATGTGTGCTTCCTTCTTGATGAAAAGCGTGTATTGTCTGCTAAACACAACTAATTTGGAATTGTAGAAAACGGTTTTGAAATCCGGAACATGAGGAAAACTTTCTTTCAAAGAAAAATAACAACCTTCGCACAATTTAGTTAAAACTATATGTTTTGAAAATTCACTTCCAACTGCCACTCACTCAGTTGTAGAACTCACCCCCTCTTTTATATCTATTTTTAGGAGAAGGGAAACATGACAAAAGAAAACACAAGGATATACCTGCTATCAGGTATGCTTAATGTCACTCTTAAGCTTGCATGGTTATTGATTTATGTTATTCCAGGGAATAATGTTTGAATTATGCCTGACTCCTCTTGATTAAAAGAAGGGGAAAACCTCTCTTAAACCAAGAGAGTCATGGGTTAATCACGGGGATCCGACCAAACCTGGTTGGGGCGTGACAACTTGAGTGGTATCAAAAATTTGTTCCCTTGAAAGCATTATCAAGTCCTAACACTAAAAAAACTTAACTACCCTGTGGGAAGAAGATTTCCTAGGAAGTTATCGGTGCGAACCAAACCCCCACATGAAATTGTCAAAAAAGACGCCTACCTCTAGAGAGGTAGTAGTTCAACGGTTCTCTGAGGATGAAAAGTGGTTGCCCAAAGATATGTTCGAAGATTATAGGGAACTTCTTGGAGCCCTATTAGAGATAGAAGGCATCGTATCCTCCTCCAAGGCAGGAAGAACCTATCCCTTTTCCAAGGAGCCTAGCAACCCCTCCAGCCCCACAACAGCCAAAAAGGACTCCAACTAAGAAGGAGGCCTGGGACAACTATTGGGATGCCCCCACCACCTTTATGAAAGTCCATCAAGTACCCCCACCAGCTCAATCCAACTTCAACCCTTCCCAATGGATGAGGTGGACCAACGAGTGTGAGGTTGAGGTGTTAAGAAGGTATGGACTCGAGGCAATTCATGAAGTTCATCCTATTAGAGAAGCCTGACGGGAGTATGGATGAACATCAACCAATTCATCAGAGCCTTCGGACCATGAATCCTGAAACCATTCGGAGGCTAACTCCTGGCCTATGACCTCAAGGGACTAGAAATTAGTAAATTTCTGTAATAAGCTAAGTACGACAAGAAAATACTTCTTTGAATGAATAAAAGTTCATTTTTCCTTAATTAAAAGTTAAATTTGCTAATAATGACAAGTACAACTATCATGATTGGAGTATACCAATCATGACTGGGGTAATAGATGGAGAGAAGGCCACTTAAAGAAGAAAACTACCAGTCAATTCTAGTTAACACTAACCCTAAGAATGTCAACTTAGATAGTTCCCCCACAAGAACTAGGAAATGCCAAGTAATAAGGTAACAAGACAAAAGACTCAGAAGGGGAGTTTTCAGAGAAGAATCAAGAAGCCTGCCTAGAAAAGGAGGTCATCAGGAAGTACATGCCCTAAATAAAGGAAGAAGAAAAGAGCATGAGAAAACAGGGATAAAAAAATAGGATGAATCTGGGAAAAAGGAGGTTAAGATTAAAAGATGTAGGAAGAGTGGAGGAAAGCCTAAGGATCATAAAGAGATTAAGAGAGCCCCTATACAAGAGTTAGGAAACCAAGAGGAATTGGGCTAACTCTAAGAAGAACCAGCATATGAAAGATAACAAAGAGAAGAGGTAAGGTACAAGAAAGAAGTGGGAGGGCGAAAAGTACAAGACAACTCTAGGATAAGACACGTTTAGCGAAAAGAGGAAAAGAGGTATGGCACGAAGAGGACTCTGGGGAAATACACAAGTACCCTTGAAGGAGTTATTGATAAGCAAATGGACATAACGTAAAGTATTAGGAACCCACCGACAATCAGGAAATCCTCGAAGGAAGCATAAGGAACAAAAAGGGAAGTAGTGGATGAGAAGGAATAAAGGGCGGACAACCGCACCGATGTCGGAAATATGTATGAAAGGAAAGAAGGAGAGATCTACAAGGAGCATTAGAGTGGTTGAATGTGGAAAATCCTAGGACAGAATTCCTTAAGGAAAAGGATGAAGGTGGGAAGTGAAACCATTTGAAGAAAATCCCAAGCTAAGGAATTGAAGAGTGTATCATAAGAGGCATAAACTGAAGTAAGGGAATCAAGAAGGAGCATAAGTAGGTAAGGATGTCTCTTTAATGATAAGTGTGACTTTCTTGGGAAAAAGAAGAGTAGTCAAGTGCGAGACAACTAGAAATAACAAAATGATCATGGTAAATAAACGATGCCCTATGAAGGACCGAAAAATAATAGTGATTACACCCTATAAAGGTCAATAGGATAGGCCTTGAGGATGAGTAAACTCAAAGGACAACTGTTCCAAGATAAGAGGATCAGGAGAGGAGTGGGAATGATGGAGTTAATGAACTGACCCTCGAGACGACCATAAATTTAAATTCCAACTAGGAAGGGAAAGGTGGAATGGCCAAAACATTTTAAAAACAAGGATGAAGAAATCTGTAGAGAAATAAATAGCCAAGAACTAATCAACATCCAAACCCAAACCATGGAAGGGATTAAGTAAGCTCTAAGAAGGGGATGGAATAACCTCGAAGGGAAAAGGACCGAGAACCCTTCACCTATGGGAATAAAAACAATCATAGTAAATAACAAGTTGGGATAAAAAACAAGGAAAAGGAGTGTGCTAGCAAAACTCCCAACATATGGATAAGTCGGATGGATGACATCAAGGATGTCCAGAGGTCAACTTAAGATAGATAATCAAGAAGATGAAGGAAAGAGGAAATCCAGGGGAAAGAAGAGGATTCCTACTAAAGAAAGGAACACTAAAGAGACATACACATTCCAACGGAGAAGTAATGAACCCAACTAAAGGGGAATAGAAGATAAAAGTTCAAATAGAATGCAAGTGGGAAATAATGGACCAGTTACAAGGGAAGTTACCTAGAATCCAAGGAGTAATTTAAACTCAGGGAATGGGTTGAGAAGGAGATAGCATTGAATGATGTCGTATAAGTAAGAAAGGGGTGGATTTCCATAACAAGGCTTTACCTTGATGGAAATAGTAGAGAAAAGAAACCTTAAAAGGGTGACCTCCCCCAAAACAAGGAAATATTATGTAAACCGGAAAAGGGGTTAACTTGGAATAAGGAGTTGGTGAATAGTCACAAGCGAGCAATTAAGGATGGAGGAAAGGAAAGTCCTTGACTGAAAGATGCAAATGTAAAGGATATAAGGGAGGAAGGATCCCAATGTGTCGATAAACTATCTGGAAAACCGACGGTTGGAACCAAGAGAAAACCCATAGAAAAATTGGTAAGGAGTGAATAGATAAAAGGAAACTAACATGATTTTGGTGTTAAGAATTTTAAAGACAATTAGACAACATAAAAGTAGTTGGGAAACACTACTGGGTAGTGGGAAGGAATGAAGCCATACGACTCCTAAACATGATGGAAAGGCATGAACTGTTATCAAAGATACACATTTTAAAACTATAAGGGACAAATATAATTCTAGAATTGAGCCTACTATAAGAAACATGTAGTGCTAACAGTTCCAAGCAAGGTGACCTAAGGAGGATCAAATCCGTTGGTCCAACCTAAGAAATGGAACCAAAATCATGGTAAACCAAACATGGAGGAAGGACCAAACAAGATAAGGAGGAAAGTATATTAAAACCCACTAGATTAAGGGTGAAGAGTTAGAAAGGATACTAAACTATGAGCATCAGCAATCTAGGCAATGAAGGGAAAACAAGGATGAACAAATGTATATGGAACAACCAAACCAATGACATGGATAAGAACCCTTAAAAGAAAAGTCGTACCTAGAGTGAAGTAAGAAAGAGACCTAAGGAAGTATCTTGGGATAAGTAATTTGAACATGACCAGTCATGATACACTCTATGGAGTGAATGGAAGATATAAAGGAAGAAAGACTTCTCAAGTGCATGGCTAAAGGACTAGATGAAAGGAGTAGCCAAAGTGACAACACACCGAGCAAACCCCAGGAGGATAATAAGGAAAGTCACTTCTAATGCAAATGATGTTTGGCTTAGTTTTGGGGACAAAACCCCTAAAAGTAGGGGAGAGTTATAAACCCCATCCCTTAAAGATAAGAAAACCGAAGAAAGAACTGGTCAACTCAAGAGAGAAAACTGAATCGGTTCATGAACCTTAACCGATAGAGAAATGGCAAAATGGGAAATCGAGAAACCCCAAGTGACTCAAAGAGTTATAAAAGTGATGGAAAAGGACATCGGGACAAATTGGAAGAGAAAACCAGACCTGTTTAGGTAAACTGGACCTGAACCGGATTAAACTAGTTTGAACCATTACTGAACTGATTGCTAAATTCATTTTTCTAGGTGGCTTAAAATATTTAAATTAGGGAATTGAAGCAACCATTTGATAGAGACTGAATTTAGAAATTTTTTATTTTGAAAAAATAGGTCGAATCTGGCATGAACCGACCGATTTATGCATTCAACCGGTCAGACCGGTCCGATCCGGTTTGGAACATTGTCATCTTCTTCCTTCATATGATAGCATTGTTCATTCAATGTAGTAACGGATGATGCCGACCCGAGAAAAATAGCTCCGATCAGGTCGTTTCATGGTGAGGATATGCTCGCCCAAAAAGGAAAGTTGTTGGCAGAGGGCCCCGAGTTGCCTATATAAAGATTTTCTCTTCATTCAACCTCCTCACACCTCAAATCTCCATTCACTCTCAACTAATCCAGTTTCCGGCGAATATCGAACCAGAGCACCAATATAGGCATTTTTCTCAAATCTCCGGGGGAAGTCAGCTACCTAACAGCAACCTCCGTTCGATCCGAAAATTGTTGGAGAAGTGCCGACGAAATCAAATAGTGAAATAGCTTCGAAGGACCAGAGCTGCCTTATTTTGGTTGAGCTGAGTTCGACCAAATTCAGCCCTCCCCCGACCAAACTAAGCCCTCTCGACACCTTCACAGCCCTCACACGACCACAACAGAGGTGATAGGTAAGCCTATTAGGCCCTCGTTTATCATTTTTGGTCAGAGTTATAGAGAGAAAGGGCAAAACTTCATTGACAAAATTCTCCCTCGATTCGATGTTAAATGTATTGATTCTTGATCCTAGGAGTAACCTTAGGATGAGAGCTACTTGCCCAAATAGAGAGCTTGGACTGCCACACCTCTAATGCTAAGCTTTTGAAGCTTTCTCTCTACATACAGTTTTTCGATGAAGTTTCGTTTAAGCTCGTTCCGACCTCAATTCAAGCAATTCAAAGCTCAATTGAATCATATGCAAGTGTAGGAATCAATTTATACCTCTAATTGAACCAATTAACCACGATTGAATGATCAATTTGAAGAAATCAAATTTGGTCAGTATGAAAGGGGGAAATTGGGGGTAAAGTTTGGGGAAAATTGGGAATTTAAAAAAATTGAGGGGCCTCTTTGCAATTTCCAAAAAATTAAGGGTCAATTGCCCATGAAAAAGATATTGGAGGAGCAATTGGTCGATATTTGGAACATTTGAGGCCAAATTGCCATTTTTGGAAAGTAGGGGCAAAATGATAATTTTTGAAAAGTTGGGGACCAAATTAAAAACTAGAAAACTTGAGCCCCTTATACAATTTTGGGAAAAATGAGGACTCAATAGAAATTTTGGAATATTTGGAACTCAAATTGGACAAAAGTTGGCATTAGGGACCTAAAGGTAAGAAAAATAAACTTTATGGGCCTAATTGCAATTTATCGATAATTTGTGAGCTTAGGCTTTTATGCCAAACTATAAGTGATAAGCCTGCCCAAATCGTGTAGGGTCAAGTGTAATCGGAATGAAAATATAATTTGTTATAAGTGTTCTCCCCTGACTATGTGCCAATGCTTAAACTCTTTGGGAGACTTTCTTGACGGGAGCCAAAATAGCTAACACAGGCTAGAGGCCTCAATTTTTTTGGAACTTGTAGGGCTAAATGCATGGTTTGGAAAATTAGGTGCAGTGGGCCAAGGCCAGTGGGCGCGAGCAGGAGATCGTAAATAAACTTGAAATGAGAAAGGCATGAAATTTATAATGAACTTATTGTGTGATTTTGCCATGGTACAAAGTCATGACCAACAATACTCAATGGACTGGCGGCAGTGCATCAAGGCTAGGTCGACGGACCGGCCTAGACAAACAATTGCAAGTCAGATCGAGGGTATGGGCTATTGGACAAGTGGTACCAAAGATAATGGCTATGATATGAAAAATTCTTGTTTGTTCATGCACTTGAGGTATAGGACCATCAAGATGCCCAAGAGGGGTAGGGATGGGTCATAAGGGCTACTGGACGACATGGTAGAGATAAGGGCAATTCGTCATGCCAGTTAGTTATGAAGCTCGGAGTAGCTTCTTGCGCATGAGACTGGGGTGGGGTCGGGATGAGGTCTCTCTCTTCATACGAACATGGAGTAGCATTCGGGTTGGAGGGTCGGAAGTCGAGAACATCCATTCAGACCTAGGGTAGAAGTGGATGAACTTCTATCTAGGTGGCCGGTAAAGACGCTCCAAACCGCAAGTAGGTGCAGTGGACTGACTGTACCTAAAAATGTGTATTCCCTTCCTAATGAAGGGTGTGTGTTATCTGCTAAACAAACCTAATGTAGAATTGAGGAAAAAGATTTTGAAATTCGGAACATCAGGAAAACTTTCTTTCAAAGAAAAACAACAACCTTGGCACAATTTAATTAAAACTATATATTTTGAAAATTCACTTCCATCACCCATTCATTGAGTTGTAGAACTCACCCCCTCTTTTATATCCCTTTTTAGGAGTAGTGGAACATGAAAAAAGAAAACACAAGGATATACCATCTGTCTTGTATGCTTAATGTCACTCTTAAGCTTGCATGTTTATTAATTTATGTTATTCTAGGGAAAAAAGTTTGAATTATGCTTGGCTCCTCCCTTTAGTTGATCAAATAAATCATAGATCAATCTTGGAACAATAGGCATCTCCCTTTAGTTGATCAAATAAATCATCTCTTCTCGGGAGTGGGTACTTATTCTTGATAGTCATCTGGTTTAATTTTCTGTAGTCAATGCACATCCTCATACTCCCATCCTTTTTCTTCACGAACAAGACCAGTACACCCCAAGAGAATGACCCAAGGATATAAAGCCCCTTTTTATTAGTTCATCCAACTGCTCCTTAAGCTCCTTGAGTTTTGTGGGTGCCACACACTACCTATATTGTGAACTCCAATTAGCGATCTAGGGGTACTCCTAGTAACTCTTCATGGAATACATTCGGGTAGAAGTTTACTACTAGGATTCTTTCCAATCATTTCCTCTCCGAATCATCGCTCATGATTAGAGCGAGGAACAACTTACACCTCTTTCGTAGCATGTCATGCGCCTTTATTCATGCACTAGGTGTGCTCCCGCTCTCCCCTTGTCTTTTTCTTACAATGTCGCCTCCATCCTTGGAGCATGGAACATTATTCTCGTGTCCCCGCAATCAACTTTCACCTGCTGGGGAAATTTTGGAAAAATTGGGAATTTTCGTAATTTGAAGGACCAAAATGTAATTTTATAAAATTGAGGGTCAATTGGGCATGATAAGAATGTTAGAGGGCTAATTGAGGAATTTTATAATTTATGGGGTAAAACTTACCATTTTTGTAAAGGAAGGGTAAAATGGTAATTTTAGAAAAGTTGGGGCACCAAATTGGAAATTTAGGAAATTAAACCCCTTTTTTGTGAAATTGAATAAATTGAGGTCCCAAGGGGAATTTTAAAAGATTTGGGACTCAATTTGAGGAAAAATCGACATTAGGGTCATAAAGTTAAAGCAAAATAACTTTAGGGACCTAATTGCAAATAAATAAAAGTTTGGTTTTCTCATTCATTTGGAATGAATGATGGCTATTAGGCCAAGGGATAATGAACTGAGATGTTCATATTGTGTAGGAACATGACGTACTGGGAACACCATCAAGGACAAGCTCGGGTGATTAGAAAGAACCAGTCTAGTGGAATTCACCGCATTAACGGGTGAGTGGGATTTTATATCATAACCGGTTAGGGATGATAAGTACCTCGAAATGAAAACCACTACTTATTAGTATTTTAAACATCACAACATAGAGGAGTGATGTGAAAATGACACGGAAAAACTACTAACAAGCCATGAGTAGATTATACCCGATTGGTATGATGAAGCTTTCTCGGAGGTAGTGGAAAACCCGTTTAACGTTTATAAGTGGAGATATCCTCATACCCGATTGGTATGAAGAATAGTTAAAATTTTATTTTGGTCATAAGTGCTCTCCTCTGAGTGTGTGCCACTGCTTAAATAATTTGGTAGACCTTCTTGACTGGAGCTCGGATAGCTCTTATAGGCCCGGGGCATTAGTTTTGGAACTTGGGGGCAAATATGTCCAATTCTGAAAATCTCGAACAGTGGGCCATAGGCCAATTGGCACGAGCAGGAGCTCGTAAACAAACATGAGATATATGCAAAAAATACTTTAAGAAAATGAATTGTTTGGTCATGGTACCAAGATAGGACCGACATATTCAATCAACTAGTGGTAGTGCAACATGACGGGTCTCTGGACTAGTCATGACAAACAGTTGCAGGTTGAGTTGATGGTCGGGGCCGTTGGACCAGTGGCACCACAAATTATAAGGCATGATGTGAAAATATTGATTGAGTATGCACTGTGTGTATGGGACCTTCAAGACGCCCAAGAGAGGTAGTGATATGTCATAGGGCCCTGGACGACCTGGTGGATATAAGGGCAGTTCGCCGAACCAGGTGACCTTGCGAAGCTCGACGTAGTTTCAAGTGCATGAGACCAGGGTGGGGTCGGGATAAGGTCTCTGTCCTCATACAGACACAGAGAATTGATTTCAGGAATGAGGGTCGGTTGTCGCGTACATCCACTCATTCTGAGGGTAAAAGTGGATGTGCTTCTATCTATGTGGCCAGTAAAGTCGCTCCGACGCCACAAGTGGGTTCAATGGACGGGTTGGCTTGTGATTGTATGATTGACCTTCATGATGAAGGATGTGTGTTAGGTGATTACACACTGTGATTAATATGAAAGGGTGATAAAAATAGAGATTTAATATGAAAAGATTTTTTATTGAATGAAGCTAAGGAATTTGGCTCACTCCAATACAAATCTTTTTCCTAAAAGTTAAATTTTGAAAACACATTCACTGAGTAGTCGTACTCACCCCTCCCTTATATCCCTTTCAGGAAATTTCCAAAAAGCCTACTATTAAAGACCATTAACTAAGATGCTCGTGAGATTGGTACATTTAAATTAAAATATTATGCAGTTTTTATTTATGTTATTCCAGGAAAAGGTGCACGTTTAAAGGACGCCTTACTCTTTACGGATCATAATATGGGAAAACCCTTTAATAAACCAGGAGAGTGGTGGGTTGATCATGGGGATCCAACCAAACTAGGTCAGGGCGTGACAGGCTGCCATCATCAGCATGGCCTATGAGTGTGAGCATTTGTTAAAGACCAGACACCGCCAGATAGAGTAGGCCGACTAACAGGAAGAAGGAGGATAGAACAACGAGGAACCTGATGGGCAAAAATGGGGGACAATAATAGGGCCCTTTTGGAGAAATGATGGTTATTATTCCCAAAGGGAGGCAAGTACAACCCCAGAAAAGAGAAACCCCTGTTGCCCTAGGTGTCGGAAAAGCCATGAAGGGTCGTGCCGAGCATGCTTCGAATGTAGACATCTCGGACACTTTGCAAAGATTTCTCCATCCCTTCGACGTAATACACAACGAAGTAACCATCAACCACCTCAAGGGAACCTAAGGGCACTAGTTTGAGGAGAAGACATAGCCACTACGTCGAGGGTACCAACTAGAGCATACAACCTTACCTAGGAGGAAGCATGGAATGATCCTAGTACCATAACTAGTACTTACCATAGCTTCCCCAGACAAATATAGCCAAAACCCTATAATTCGTCATCATTATAATAAATAAATTTCCATTCCTTATAAAAAATTACTTGTGATGAGATACAAGTAAATGAAAATCCTAAGCACGTACCTACCAAATCTCGAAAGAAAAGGGAAATAGGAAGGATGGCATCCGAGGATGTTAGGAAAGTAAATTTAAGGTTAGATACCCTCAAGGGCAAATAAAAAGGAATTCCTGGAAAGAAGGGGAAGGATTCTCGAAAGGAAGGAAACCTTGGGGAGGCATACAAGTCCCAACTGAGAAGTAATGGACCAATTGATCAAGGATGAGGAGATGAGGTGCATGCTAAGGTAAAAGAACCAAAGGAAGCATACTAGGAGGAACCAAGTAGTAAATAGATGGGCTACCCAAGGAATGATAAGAAGGAAGATAGCATCAAATGACACAGTGAAAAGTAAGAATGGATGGGCTACCCATAATAAGGAAAGAAGGAAAAAGCTTCCAATAAGCATTAGTAAGGTTGAATAAAAATGGGAGTCCCTAGGTAGAAGGATAAAGGTAGGAAGTGAGACCTTAAAAGGGAAATTACCAAACTTAGGAACCGATAGATGGATTATAAGAGGCTCAATCCGAAACAAGGAACCACATAAAAGAGTATAAGTGGTTGAGGGTATATAGGGAGGGCTAGGTGTAACCTGTGTTGGAAGAGCAACGAAGATAAATAGGGATTTTAGATGAACCTAGCGGAATGAAGCAATTAGTAATAATGGGATGGTCAAGAAGAATAAATGATGTCCTAACAAGGACCGGGATGTGGTAGAGACTACACACGAAGAAGGGCAATAGGACAGACATAGTGTGGAGTACACGAAACAAGACTCGACAATAGGAGATACTTGGGATAGGAAAGTAAAGGGTAAACTAGAAGTTAAGGTTAGTAAATGATTAAAGATGGGCAAAAGCTCTAACTCAAAAGGGTGTAAGAATGTGAAAGAAGGAAACTTTCAAGGAATAGTAAGAAATTCGAGTGTATAGCGCCTAAGGGAGAAGTCTCTACTTTAAAGGTCATAGTAGAGAATGAAAACCATTAAAGGAGAACTCCCCAAATAAAGGAATCATGAAATAGTTATAAGCAAGTAAGAGTAGGTTAAGGAAAAAGGAAAATCCTTAAGTAAAAGACTCCACCAGAAATGATGAGGGACATAAGAGGGGATGAAATCCCAGCATGCCTGTCACGCCCCGACCCGGTTTGGTCGGATCCCCGTGATCAACCCGCCACTCTCCTGGTTTATTAAAGGATTTCCCCTTATTGTAAACCATAAAGAGTAAGGCGTCCTTTAACCTGCACCTTTTTCCTGGAATAGCATAATCAAAACTGCATGAAATTTAAAACTATACATACATGTCTTACAGGCATCTTAGTTGACGGTCTTTAAGGGGGACTTTCCAGGATTTCCTGAAAGGGATATAAGGGAGGGGGTGAGTACGACTACTCAGTGAATGGGTTTTTAAAAGCTTTTGACTTTTAAGAAAAATATTTATATGGAGTGTGCCAGACTCCTTTGTTTTCAAAAATCCCTTCATTTAAAAATTTGAGTTTTTCCATTATTTCTTAGTTACCACGGTGTGTCATCACCCAACACACATCCTTCATCATGAAGGTTACACACATTCGCAAGTCAGTATCACTACTGAACCCGCTAGTGGCTTCGGAGAGACTTTTCCTGCCACCCGGATAGAAGTACGACCACTTCTACCCTGGGAATGATTGGATGTACGTGACATCCGACCCACAATCCCGAAATCACTTCTTCGTGTCCGTATGAGGACAGAGACCTCATCCTGTCCCCACCCCGGTCTCATGCGCTTGGTGCTACTCCAGATTTCACACTAACACCTGGAATGACAAACTACCCTTATAGCCACCAGGTCGTCCAGTGCCCTTAAGACGCATCACTACCCCTCATGGGCGTCTTGATGATCCCGTACTCATAGTGCATGCACAAAAAATATTTTCTTATATTGCCATGTAATCTGTGGTGCCACTAGTCCAACGGCCCCGACTCTCAACTCAACCCGCAGCTGTTTGTCTTGACTAGTCTGTCGACCTATCATGTCGCATTGCCGCTAGTTGATTGAGCATGTCGGTCCTATCTTGGTACCATGGCCAAACAATTCACTTATTAAGTTTTATGGCACATATATCATGTTCATTTACGAGCTCCTGCTCGTGCCAACTAGCCTTGGGCCCACTGTACGAGATTTTCAAATCGGCATTTAGCCCCCAAGTTCCAAAATCGAGGCCCCCGGCCTATTAGAGCTATTCGAGCTCCCGTCGAGAAGGTCTCCCAAATTGTTTAAGCATTGGCACACATTCAGGGGAGAGCACTTCCGACAAAAATAGGTTTTTACTGTCCATCATACCGATCGGTATAAGGACATCTCCGTTCATAACCGATGAACGGGTTTTCAACTTCCTTCGAGGAAGTCTCATCACACCAACTGGGTATGATCTACTTACAACCCGTAAGTAGTTTTTTCCGCATAACTTTCACATCACTTTTTCTAAGTAGTGATGATTAAAATACCACTAAATAGTGGGTTTTTATATCAAGGCACTTATCATCCCCAACTGGGTATGATGTTAATAAACCCACTCACAATCGGTAAGTGGTTTTTAACTTTAAACTGTGCTCATCATCCCAACTGGGTATGATGTGAATAACCCATTCACCCGTTAATGCCGTGAATTCCACTAGACTGGTTCTTTTTATTCACGTGAGCTTGTCCTTGCTGGCGTTCCCGGTATTTCGAGTTCCTACACGATATGAACATCTTGGTTCATTATCCTTCGACCTAATCGCCTTCATTCATTCCAAATGAATGAGAAAGTCAAACTTTCATTTATTTGCAATTAGGTCCCTAAAGTCATTTCTCTTTAACGTTAAGTCCCAAATACCGGTTTTTCCTCAAATTGAGTCCCGAAACTTCTAAAATTTATCATAGGATCTCAATTTAATCCATTTCACAAAAAGGAGTTTAATTTCCCAAATCTCCAATTTGGTCCTCCAACTTTTCCAAAATTACCATTTTGCCCTTCCTTTACAAAAATGGTAAATTTTGCCCCAAAAATTTCAAAATTTCCTCAATTGGTCCTCTAACATTATTTGCATGCCCAATTGACCCTCAATTTCATAAAATTTCATTTTGGTCCTTTGAATTTCGAAAATCCCCAATTTTCCCCCAATTCCAACTTCTTAACACAGCTGAATTTTATTTCATCAAATTGACCCATCAAACGTTTCTAATTGTTGAAATTGAAGTTGAAATTGAGTTTCTACATGTTCATATGATTCTTCAAAAATGTGAATCGCATGTTTTAATGCCGGGACAAGCTCAAACGGAGCTTCGCCGGAAAATGAACTATAGAGAGAGAAATCTTCGCTTACTCACCGGTGAAGGCACGACGGTTCGACCCTTCAATCTAGACAGATAGCTCTCATCCTGAGGTTCATCCTAGAATCAAGAATCGCATCAATTGATGTGGAATTGGATTAGAATTTCGTCATTGAAATTCGGTCGACTCTCTCTTTAGCACCAATCGAAAATTATAAAGGGGAGCCGAATTGGCTTACCTTTCGGTCCTAATTCGGCCGTGGAAAGGCTGAGTCAGTGTTGGGAGGGCTTGGATTGGCCTGAGCAGGGCTTGAAATGGCTGATTTCAGCTTGGCCGAAATAGGGCAGCTTCGGTCCGTCGGAGCTGCTTCACTATTCTATCATGCCAGCGCTTCTCCAATGATTCTCGTATTGACTGGAGTTTGCTATCAGATAGTTGTCTTCTCCTCGGTTCTAAAGAGCCCGACCTTTGTTGAAGTCGAAGCTCTAGTTCGAGCTTTACCGGGAAATGGAGCAGTAGTGAGAGAGAGAGAAGTGTTCAGGTGTGAGGAGAATGGAATGGGGATGACCTCTTTATATAGTCGTAAAACCCGTGTATTAAATGGGTGAGATTTATTAATAGTGTTAATATTGCCATAAATTATTGGTATTAATTCCAATAATTTAATTTCGGTATTTAATTATTTATATTAATTCCAACAATTTCATTTAGGTATTAAATTATTGGTATTAATTTCAATAATTAAATATATATTAATTTATGGCTATTTAACCGAAATTTCGGGTTACAAAAAATCATACTTCCCAAGAGGTCACCCACCCTCACACTACTCTCAAGTAAGCACGCTTAACTTTGAAGTTCTTATAAAATCTAGTTCACCTGAACCAATTTGGTTTTTGTTTTCTATTTTGTTTTAAGTTTCTTTTACAATGTTTAATGAACCTTTTGGATCACCCAAAAGTTGTGAATTTCGATATTGCTTATTCCCAAATGTAAACCGGTTTGGTTTTCTTATTAAGTTTGACCGGTTCTTTTTCCCAGTTTTCCTTAACTCAAATGTGCGGGGTTTACAATGCCGGTAAGTAATCACGAAACCTAATGATTGGCATCGGAAACACCCAATAAGTAAGTGTTATAGAAATCTAATGGATAGAGATAGGTTCGGGAACATGTCATGTTGTAAGGCACGTGTAAGCTCAATAGTCCCGAGGAAAATATGACTCAAATAAGGAAGAGTCAGTTAGTAAGCATGACGAGGTCAAACCAAATTTGGACTGAATTTATAATAAATAAACGGATGGAGGAAGGGTCGAAATAGGACAAAAGGGTGATAACACCGATACCCGTGAAAATAGATAAGTAATGCTCGAAAGAACACTGAGCTAAGGGTTTCAATGATAAAGATAATGACTAGTCACAAGAATGATTGGGCATCTTGGAACTCCAACTCCTGAAATCTTGAGTAAAAACCTCAAGGGGTAGAATATTGCCCTAAGAAAAGGAAGATGTGAACCTAAGGATATAGCCTTGAACTCGTGAGTAAGACATGCTTAGCTAGTATAAACTCCATGGAATGAGTAAGAAATGGAATGGAAAATAAATTCATTAAGTGCGTGTCATAAAGGGACTAAGTGAAAATAACCAAAGATTTAGCATGTCAAACTCCAAGTTGACATCAAGGGAAGTTATTTCCTATGCAAAGGATAATGAATAAGTTTTGGGGACAAAACTCCTAAAAGGAGGGGAAAGTTGTAAACCTCGTCCCATAAAGATAAGTAAACTGGGGAAAGAACCCATCAACCCAACGAAGAAAACTGAACTGGTTTACGAATCCCAATTGTTAGAGAAATAGTAATTTGGAAAATTTACAAATCCCGAGTGACCTAAAGAGTCATAAAACTAATGGAAAGGACTTTGGGTCAACATGGAAGGGAAAACCAAACTGGTTCAGGTAAACCGAACCTGAACCTGCTTGAACTGATTTCTAAATTTATTTTTCTAGACAGCTAAAATATTCAAATTAGGGAAATGAAGCCACCATTGGATAAAGAATGAATTTAGATAAATTTAGAAATTTTTAATTTTGAAAAACTCGGTCGAATCGGGCATGAACCGGCTGGTTTAACCAATGAACCTAGTTCGGAACAGTGTTGTCTTCTTCCTTCAGATAATGACATTGTTCATTCATTGAAAGAATGGACAACACTAGCAAAGATGAATCACCTCAGTTCATGGTGTTTCAAGCCATTAATGAGCATCACAAAGGTGCCAAACGGTCGGGCAGAGAGTCCCCAAACACCCTATATAAAGAGCTCCTCTCCATTCATCCTCCTCACACCTGAAAACTCCATTCCCTCTCAACTACTCCATTTTTCGGTGAAGCTCGAACCAGAGTTCTGACATGGGCAGTTTTCTAATCCTCAAAATACGAGGTTAGGTTTTTTAGACTCTAGAGGAAGTTAGCTATCCGATAGTAATCTCCATTTGATCCGAGTACTGCCGGAGAAGCACATGTGTAATCAAATAGTGAAGCACATCCAACGGACTAAAGTTGCCCTATTTCGATCGAGGTGAATTCGGTCAAATTAAGCCCTCCTTTGGCCAAACCATGCTCTCCCTTTATCCCTGCAGCCCTCATATGACCTCAACTAAGCTAAAAGGTATGCCAATTCGGCCCTCCTTAGTCGTTGTAGGCTGGAGTTAGAGAGAGAAACTATAGAATTTCACTGACAAAATTCTCCCTCTATTCAGGGTCAATTGTAGGAATTCTGAATCCTAAAAGGTACCTTGGGAAGAGATCTACCTGCCCCTGATAGAGAGCTCGTAATGCCGCACCTCCGATGGTAAGCTTTCGAAGCATTCTCTCTCTACGCAAAGTTTTTCGAAGAAGCTCTATTTGAGCTCAATTCGAACCCAAAAGAGGCGGTTCAAAACTCAATTGAATTGTACGAAATTGTAGGAACTAATCCATACCTTCAATTAGAGTAATTATCCATGATTAAATGGTCAATTTGATAAAATCAAATTCGGCCAATTTGAAGAGGGAAATTAGGGCAAAAGTTAGGGATTTCATAAAATTGAGGGACCATTTTGTAATTTCCCAAAATTGAGTGTCAATTGGCCATGGAAAATGTTGGAGGACCAATTAGTCAATTTTTGGAACATTTGGTGTTAAATTGCCTTTTTTTGAAAATAGGGGCAAAATGGTAATTTTTGAATGTTGGGGACCAAATTGGAAATTTGGGAAACTTGAGCCCCTTATATAGTTTTGAGTAAAATGAGGACTCAAAGAGAATTTTGGAAACCTTGGAAGTCAAATTGGGCAAAGGTTTCCATTAGGGACCTAAAAGTTAGGAAAAATAAACATTAGTGACCTAAATGAAATTTATTGATAAATTGTGAGCAAGGTTTTTACGCTAAACCTTAAGTGAAAAGAGTGCCTAATACGTGTAGGGACGAATGAGATAAGAACGCCAACAAGGGAAAGCTCTCATCAACTTGGAAAACCAATTGAGGGCGAACACGTCACGATTAACGGGTGAGTGAGTTTATTCACTTAATACCAGGTTGGAATGATGAGCACCACTGAAACGAAAAACAACTTATATGTGAGATTTTAACATCACACCTGGTTGGAGTGATGTGAGAACTACGTATAAAAACTAATTATCGATTGTAAGTAGAGAGATCATACCCAGTTGGTATGATGAACTTCTTGGAAGGAAGGAGAAAAGTTGCTTGTTGATTTTAAGCGGAGATGTCATCACACCCAGTTGGTGAGATGAATGGAAAGATTATTTTGTTAGAAGTGTTATCCCCAGATTGTGTGTCAATGGTTATAATTTTTGGGAGACCTTCTTGACGAGAGCTAGAATAGCTCAGGTAGGCTAGAGGTCTCGATTTTGGAACTTGTGGGGCTAAAATGCCCGATTTTGAAAAATCATGTACAGTGGGCCCAAGGCCAGTTGGCACGAGTAGAAGCTTGTAAACAAACATGATATGTTAAAGCTGTGAAACATATTAATGCATGGATTATGTGATTTTGCCATGGTACCAAGACAGGACCGACATACTCGACCGAATGGCGACAGTGCGTCAGGGCCAATTCGACGGACTGGCCTAGACAAATAGTTGTATGTTGAGTTAAGGGTCGGGGTCATTGGACCAGTGGCACTAAAGATAAATGGCTTTGTGGAAAATTATTGAAGTAAGAGTCAAGTTGAGGTTGAGGTCGTGGTGAGGGCAGTTTGTTGTGCTAGCAATCATGGAAGCTCAACATAGCTTCATTCGCATGAGACCGAGGTGGGGTCGAGATGATGTCTTCGTCCTCATATGGACACGAAGTATTTTTTGGGTCTGAGGGTTGAACATCAGAGAAGTTAGGGATTTCTATCATTCTTAAAGGAAATAAGGAATTTGGAACACTCTGACTAAAGTTGTTTTGTTTATGAAAACTCACTCCCAACACCCATTCACTGAGTTGTAGAACTCACACCCTCCCTTTTACAACTTTCAATTAACCAAAGGGAAACCAAAACTTAAAGATCTCTTTGTAAGACAGGTATGTCTATTTTATGATATTCAGTTTTGTATAATGTTATTCTAGAAATGATAGGAGGGAAGGATGCCTTACTCATCACAGCTTAAAAAGGGTAAAATCATTTACAGACCAAAAAGAGTGGCGGGTTGCTCATGAAAATTCGACCAAACTTGGTCGAGGCGTGGCAAGTCAACTACCTGACGGTAATCTCCATTTGACCTGAGAACCGTCGGAGAAGTGCCGCTCTGAAAGACCGAAACTGCCCTATTTCAGCCAAGCTGAAATTAGCCGAATTCAGCCCTCCTTCAACCAAACCAAGCCATCCCAACACTCTCACAGCCCTCACACGACCATAACAAAGCTGAAATGTAAGCCAATTCGACACCGCTCTATCATTTCCGGTCGGTGTTAGCGAGAGAAATTGTAAAATATTACTAATAGAATTATCCCTCATTTCAGGGTTAATTGTATCAATTCTTGATCCTTGGAGTAATCTCAGGATAAGAGCTACCTGCCTATATAAAAAGCTCGGACCGTTGCACCTCCGATGGTAAGCTTATGAAGCTTTCTCTCTCTACGCACAGTTTTCTAGCGAAGCTCCATTTGAGCTCATTTTGGACTTAATTCATGTGATTCAAAGCTCAATTGAATTGTATATATGTGTACAAACTGAATTATACCTCCAATCGAAGCTATTAACCCCAATGAATGGTCAATTTGATGAAATCAAATTTAGCCATTTTGAATGGGGAAATTGGAGGAAAAGTTTGGGTAAATTTGGGGATTTCATAAAATTGAGGGACTAAATTACAATAACCCAAAATTAAGGGCCAATTTGCCATGAAAACGAAGTTGGAGGACTAATTGGTCGATTTTTGTAATAATTGGGGTCAAATTGCCATTTTTGGAAAGTAGGGGAAAAATGGTAATTTTCGAAAAGTTGGCGACCAAATTGAAAATTTGGAAAACTTGAACTCCTTAAACAATTTTGAGTAAATTGAGTACCCTCAGTGAATTTTTGGATTCTTCGGGACTCATTTTGGGGAAAAGTTAGCACTTGGGTGCTAAGTGCAATTAACTAACAACTTTTGGGTCTAGTCACTCATATGTGAGAAATAAAGGCTTTATTGCCAAACTCTAATGGATAAGAGTGCCCAAATCATGTAGGAACACGAGAAATTGAAACGCCAACAAGAAGAAGCTACCATGGAGACAAAAGGCGGAAGAATATGCCACAAATATCGGATGAGTGGGTTTATTCACATCATACCCCGTTGGGATGATGAGAACCTTAGAAATGAAAAACCACTTATATGTGGAATTTTAACATCACACCTAGTTGGAGTGATGTGAGAACTAAGTGGAAACCTACTTACCGGCCTGGTTGGTATGAAGGACTTCCTTGAAGGAAGTAGAAAACCTACTTGCCGGTTGTAAGCAGAGATATTATCGCACCCGGTTAGTGTGATGAATTGAAACATGATTTTTGTCAAAAGTGTTCTCCCCTAACTACATGCCAATGAATTTTGGATCCGAATTGAGCTCAAATGGAGCTTCGTAGGAAAATTGAACTTAGTGAGAAAAAGCTTTGAAAGCTTACCGTCGAAGGTGTGACGATCCTAACTTTCGATCTGGGTAGATAGCTCTCGTCCTAAGGTTCCACCTAGGATCAAGAATTGCATCAATTGATGCCGAATTGAGGGAGAATTTAGTTAGTGAAGTTTCACTGGTTCTCTCTCTAGCACTAATAAGAAATTACCGAGTGGAGCCAAATTGGCATACCTTTCATCTCTAATTTAGTAGTATGAGGGCTATGGAAGTGTTGAGGGAGCTTTGTTTGGCCTGAGAAGGGCTCGATTTGGCAATTTTTAGATCAACCGAAATAGGGCAGCTTCGGTCTGCTAGAGCTATTTCACTGTTCTATCACATGGGCATTTCTCCAGCGATCCATGGAGCAAATGGAGACTACCATCGTGTAGATGACTTCTCCCCGAATCTAAAGAACCCGACCACACCTTCTTTGGCTTAGAAAAATGCCCATGTCAGAGCTCTAGTTCAAGCTTCACCGAAAAATGGAGCAGTTGGGAGAGATTGAAGTTTTTAGGTGTAAGGAGGATGAATGAGGAGGGGCTCTTTATATTGGAAGCTCGAGGACTTCTTGTCCATCTGATTGGATCCATAATGGTGGTCATTAATTGCGTAAAACTCCCTAGCCAAAGACTTTTCATCTTCGCCGACTCTGCTTGATTTTTCTGACAAGTGAACAGTGCAGCCATCTGAAGGAAGAAGATGACATTGTTTTAAACTAGACCGGACCAGTCCAAATTGAGTTCAACAATTAAACCAACCGGTTCAAGCCCGATTCGATCGAGTTTATCAAAATTAAAAATTTGTAAATTCATCTAAATTTATTATCCATCAAATGGTGGCCTCAATTCTCCAAATTGAATTTTCTAAGCAACCAAGAAAAATGAATTTAGGAACTGGTTCAACAGTGGTTCAATCTGAATCATGTACGGTTCACCTGAACTTGTTTGGTTTTCTCTTCGAATTCATCATAATGTCCTTTTCCATGACATTTTTTACTCTTTAGATGACTCGGGATTTGTAAATTTCTCATTTTGCCCTTCTCTAACGGTTGGGGCTTGTGAACCAGTTTGGATTTCTCACCCGAATTGACCGGTTCTATCCTTAGTTTTCTTGTCTTTAAGGGACGTGTTTTACATGGATGGTAAAGGCACTCTAGTCCACAAGTGGAACAATCGGAGTGTAAACCTCGTCCTCTCGGACCAAAGGAAAACTGGAAATGAGTACCGAAAATTTTGAGAGAAAAACTAAGAATCTAAATGAATCATGAAGTGGATTGGATGTGAAAACAGGACTAGTTCAGGGTGAACTGAACCTAAACTCGATTAAACTAGGTTAAATCGTGAAGAACTGGTTCAATGATTCATTTTTCTATGTGGCTTAAATATATTAAATTGGAAAATTGAAACCACCATCAGATAGAAAGTAAATTTAGATGAATTTAAAAGATTTTAATTTTTGGAAAACCAGTTGAATTGGGCCTGAACCAACATATTTACAATTTTGGGTCATCGAACCCAGTCAGATCGGACAGGTCAATGGTCGAGCGAGTCAACGAACCACTACAAGGTCAGTGCCCAATTAGCAAAAATGGCAAATCAATGCACGACAAGTTGCATAGCATGACCAGTTAGCCGCACTGTCAGCACCTAGAAGCATTGGCCAATCAGAAGCCCGATAGGTGTCCTTGGTCAACAATCAAAGAAGGAAAATCCACATTAGCGACGATTGACCAATAGGAAAGCAACACATGTCCCGATCAACGGTCAATGTTAGAAAGGCCTTGTCTTCAAAGACAGACTAATGAGAAGCTGACATATGGCAAGGGTGCCACGTCATTGTCTAACTAGGATGCTAGAGAAATGACCGACCAATCAAAGGTCGACACATGGTAAATCCACATCAGATGACCTCAACCAATCAGAGGCTTACACATGGCAGTGGCACGGTTCATCAAGAGGGAAATCTGATGCATTTAAATCAGCCAATCAAAGGACGCTAGCTGTCACGATCAATAGTCAGCAGAAATATGGTCAGCAACCACATATGAACGAGCGACCAATGGGAGGCCGCCACGCTTCTAGTCAACTGGTCAAATGTTGACTAGGCAGTTGAGTAGGAACTCATGTCAACAAAGTCAGCCAAGAACAGCACACCACATGGAAAGTCTGGACGTGCGCTGCTTGCACGTGTGACATAATGTTATCTTCCTCCTTAGGAATGTTGCCAAACGAGAAGAGGGAGAAAGGGCAATCTTCGATGACCTGAAAATGCACTAGTATGACTGTCGATGGCTAAATTAAGGGCTAAGTCTTGGGTAGACGGTTCACTGGTCAGTTGTCGAGCTCCTTATATGAAGAGCACCCCTTCTCTCGACTTCCTCACCCCACAAACAAATGATGAAGAAGAAGTGCTCTTTTTTTCGGCAAGGCATAAACTAGAGCTTCGACACTAGGCCTTTCCAATCTCTCAAGGTGCATTTAGTGTCTCTGGAATCGAGAGGACGTTCTCCACCTATCTGCACCCTTCATTCAGCCTGAGAACCACCATAAGTGCAACGACAAGCTCAAACAATGTTATCGCTTCGATGGTCGCAAAGAGGCCGAATTGCACAAGTCAAATCCCGGTCACCTTCAACCTCTTGTGGCTTGGCCAAACCTCCCCCAGCCCTCCTCGATGGACCCTCGACCACCTGGAACCTAGAAGGTGAGCTAATTCTACTCCGTTTTGCCGGAGTAGTAAGGTTCTAGGAAATGGAGCACTAAAATTTCCCTCATCAAATCGACCTTGCTCTATTCACTAATTGACTTGAGTTTTTATCCTAGGAGGATCCCCTGGATGAGCACAAGCCACCCCTATCCAGAGCTTCGACCGCCATTTGTCCGTTAGTAAGAAAATGAAGCTTTCTCTCTCTAGAAAGTTTTTTCGGCAAAGCTTTGTTTGTGCTCAATGGTGAGCCAATTGATGTCGTTTAAAGGTCAGAATGCTGGTATGGAGATGGGGAAAATGATTAGCAGCATGATAGGGGGCAATTGAGCAAGTCTAAGTGCCCAGTGAAATGAAATGAAAATTTGGTGCTCAAAGTACAATTTTTGGAAAAAATTGGGAAATTTGTGAATTTTTGGAGAATTGGGAGCAAAATTGCAATTAAAGGAAAATTGGGGGATTTTTGTGAAAGTAATCTCCAATTGAGGACCATTTGGAAATTTGGATGAAATAGTAGGTCAATATGTGATTTTGAGGAAAATTGGAGACCAATTGGTAATTTTGGGAACAATTTTGGACCTAAGAGGGAAATTGGAATCCTTAGGGAGCAAATTAAAGATACATAGAGCATTAGGGCCCTAAAGGCAAAATTATGATCTTTAGGGACCTAATTTCAATTAAGGCATAACACGAAGAGCTATGTGCAAATACACGAAACTATAAGGTCTCTTATGCCAAGTTTTTCCTCATGAGAATACTCAAACCATGTAAGAGCTGGTTGTTCGAGTATCTATGTAGAAGAGCACATCATGGATTGAAATCTCACCAGGAAGATCAAGTCACTATTATCGAGTGAGTGGGATTGTTCAATAGCATAGCTGGTTGGGGTGATTAGTACTGTCTTTCAGTTAAAATCCATTTTCCAGGAAGTACTTCCACGATTGTGTGAAACTGCTTAAACATTTTTGGGAAATGTTTCTGAAGAGAGCTGAAAAGCTTTATTTTGTCTGAGGCCTCAATTTTCAAACTTATAGGGCCTAAGGCCCATTTTTAGAAAACACATGAAGTGGGTCCATG
Organism: Trapa bicornis; assembly: GCA_030064425.1. Taxonomy (NCBI): domain Eukaryota; kingdom Viridiplantae; phylum Streptophyta; class Magnoliopsida; order Myrtales; family Lythraceae; genus Trapa; species Trapa bicornis. The sequence goes on along the minus strand of CM057761.1, from coordinate 20,252,959 downwards.
GCCAATGGGCATGGGCTGAAGCCCCTAGAAAATTAAGCTTATGAGCTATGAAATATTTTCACAATTGGTAAATTGTGTGAACCACCACCGTGTCATAGCTAGGTCATCAACTTGATGGCCTAGTAGTTGAAGAGCCAAAGTCAGGTCGTCCAACCTATTGGGCATAATAGTTATGGGGCCGAAGACGAGTGTCAGGATCGTTTGGTCGGTAGCCCCAAAGTTGATGAATATAAATAATAAAAGCATAGTTTGTGCATGCACCGAGTACAGAACCATCGAGGTGCCCAATATGGGGTAGTGTTGGTTCTAAGGACTGTTGGACGACCCAGGGAGCATAAGGGAAGTATCATCGTCCAGTAAGTCTCAAAGCTTAGAGAAGCTTCTTGCGCACTGAGACCAAGGTAGAAGGAGAAGAGGTCTCATCCCACTATAGTAGACATAGAGAAATTATGGTTCTAAGGGTTGGACAATTGATGTCCCCTCAAGCTCAAGGTAGAAGTCACAGAATTCTATTAACATAGATAATAAAAACTCTTTGATGCACAAGTGGATGTAGTCAGCATACTGTATCTAAGAATGTATGAACGCTTTTTTTTGTCCTATTTGGTCAAGGTACCTGGGTGGTACAAGGAGAGCTAGTGGGTTGTTCATAGGGTTCCGACCAAACCAGATTGCGATGTGACAACTTGAGTGGTATTAGAGATTGGTTTTTCCAAAGAAAGTTACAAAATTTAAAAACCATAGAACCATAACAAATGATAATCCTCTATTTTGTAAATATGACCCCTCCAAGAGGAACCAAACCAACCTGTGCTTCCACAGCTACCACGGAAACTATGGGAAGCCCTATTCCAAATAAGAAAATGAGCCTTGGAACTAAGAAGTCTAGGAGGACTCTTAGAGTAACCCTAAGCAAATAAGACTTGACAAGAAATCTATGAAGGTTTTCGGGCCTAAGGATGGTGAAGTACAAAACCAGCAGTAGTCCCTAAGAAAGACTCCCCAATGCTCAATTTGTAGGAGCCACAAAAGCCCACCCAAGGAAAAGACCTGTTATAGGTGTGGACAATGGGGAAACTACATAAGAAAGTGCCCAACACTATTAATGGCAGGTACCAAAATAACCTATTATAGGTGTGGAGGAATAAGACATATGGTTAAGTACTATCCCACATCCCAAGAATTTAGGACAATACCTTCCAAGAAAAACAACTCATCGGCTACTGGAGTTCGAAGGGATACCACCCCAAGAATTACGACTCCAATTAGGGATTTCAACCTCACCCAAGAGGAAACTCTTCAAAGCCCTATTATAGTAGTTGTTACTTCCTGACCTTTCATTTGAACAACCTCCCTTTAAAGATGAGATAAAGCCCCAAATGTATTACTGCTTAGATAATGAATGAAATATTTCTAGTTCCTAAGAAGTTTTGTCTCTCAAAATCATGATGTGATCTCGTGACTAAAAAATATGAGCAAAGAAGAAGTAGGAAGATCAAGCATTGGAAAAAGGAGGAAGGAAATTCCTAAAGCAACCAATGATAAAAAAAATTATTAATATCAACTGATATGCCAAGGATGTTCAAACTCAAGCCATGGGAATTATCAAGTAAGCCTCTCACTAGGAGGTCCAAAAATCTTGAAACTAAATGAATTTGAACTCTTCCCTAAGAAACTAAACCTGTAAAGGAATACAAATAGGAATAAGGATAGGGTAAAAAGGATGTGGCTGCAATATTCCTAAAGTACGGGTAAATACGTAGGATGATGTCATGGTCATCATAAAGTTTCTCTAAGGTCAGATGGACATTAGGACGAATGAAAGGGGAAATTCCAGGAAGAGAGGAAGAAGCATACCAAGGAAGGAAGTCTTGGAGAGGTATATATCCTAACGGAGAAGTGATGGACCCAACTGAATTAGAAAAAGAAGATAAGCATACAAATAGAATGCAGGTTTAGGTGAAGTACCAAAGTACAAGGGAAGCATACTCATGAGAGCTCAATGAGAATGTTAAATCCAAAGAACAGATGAGGAGGAATATAGCATCGAATGATGCCATAACAAGTGGGGATGGATGGGATACTCATAATAAACAAATAAAAGGAATGATTTCCGAAAGGACAGGAACAACATAGAAGTACAAACTTCAATCGAGAGGTGATTAAAGGAATAACGATGGAGATCAAGGCTGATTCCGTTCCACGCCGATATAAGAAAGCTTAAGATTGAATAGCTTGGCAGAGTATAGAGTACACGAAATAAGACCCGATAATTGGAAATTCCTCAGATAAGAAGTAAAGTTTGAAAAGAAAATTTAAAGTCAATGAAGGATTAAAGATGAGTAAATGCACAAATATGAATAAGGTGTAAGGATATGAAAAAAGGGAAAACTTCAAAGAATGGTAAGAAGGTGGAATGCATAGATCCAAAGATGGAAATTTCTATTTTGAAGGATGAGGGTAGAGAGTGGAATCATAAAAAAGGAACTCCCCAAGGTAAGTCCAAGAAATCAATAAGTATACTATAATGGATCAAATCGGAGTGAAGGGATAGTTATTGCTAAAGGGTCACAAATGATCAAAGATGGACTAAGAAAATATTTAGGTAAGGATGCTGTCAATTATGAGGATTCGGTACTGAGAATTGTTTGAATTACCAGAGATGGAGATCTACCTGGTAAGTCAAGAAGTGATCAGTACTCATGATAGTGATACCAGGAATACCCAACAATATGGTTAATGAAGGACTAATAAACAAGGAAAACCCAAAGAGTGATGGAAGGCATGACGTCTAAGATAAAGGAAAGATTTGGGGCAAGGAAGAGAAGTACGAACTAGAAACGAGGGTTAAAATACTCTAACAACACAAGGAGAAGAGAAATCCATTAAGTACATTGTCTAAAGAACTAAGTGAATGAGTAACCTTAGGGATATTTTGCCAAGGAGAAGCGTATGAGCAAGAAAACGCTCAAATAAAAGGATATGGGTGGCTGAATCACTCTGGAATCTTCTTCTGAAATGGTAAGGTCATGTCACGCTGTTATGGATGATGGAGAAATAAATGAGGAAATAATAGACCCCCAAGACCTGGAAATGAAAGGTGGCCAAAGGGCAAACATGCATGAAGGAAGCCTAAAAGAGATACAACCAGGATGGGGACGTAACCTGTAAACCCCGCACATTTGAGTTAAGGAAAACAGGGAAAAGAACCGGTCAAACTGAATAAGAAAACCAAACCGGTTTACATTTGGGAATAAGCAATATCGAAATTTACAACTTTCGGGTGATCCAAAGGGTTCATTAAACATTGGAAAAGAAACTTAAAATAAAATAAAAAATAAAAACAAAATTGGTTCAGGTGAACTAGATTTTATAAAAACTTTAAAGTTAAGTGTGCTTACTTAAGAGTAATTTCGGTTAAAAATTTTTATGGAACATACGGTTTATCATAAATAGCCATAAATTAATATATATTTAATTATTGAAATTAATACCAATAATTAAATACCAAAATTAAATTATTGGAATTAATACTGAAATTAAATTATTGGAATTAATACCAATAATTTATGGCAATATTAATACTAATAATAAATCTCACCCATTTAATACACGGGTTTTATAACTATATAAAGAGGTTATCCCCATTCCATTCTCCTCACACCTGAACACTTCTCTCTCTCTCACTACTGCTCCATTTCCCGGTAAAGCTCGAACCAGAGCTTCGACTTCAACAAAGGTTGGGCTCTTTAGAACCGGGGAGAAGACAACTATCTGATAACAAACTCGAGTCAATACAAGAATCGTTGGAGAAGCGCCGGCGTGATAGAATAGTGAAGCAGCTTCGGCGGACCGAAGCTGCCCTATTTGGTCCAAGCTGAAATTAGCCATTTCAAGCACTGCTCAGGCCAATCCAAGCCCTCCCAACACTTTCTCAGCCTTTCCACGGCCGAATTAGGACCGAAAGGTAAGCCAATTTGGCTCCCCTTTATAATTTTCGATTGGTGCTAGAGAGAGAGTCGACCGAATTTCAATGACGAAATTCTAATCCAATTCCGCATCAATTGATGCGATTCTTGATTCTAGGATGAACCTCAGGATGAGAGCTATCTGTCCAGATCGAAAGCTCGAACCGTCGTGCCTTCACCGGTGAGTAATCGAAGCTTTCTCTCTCTAATTGCAAATAACTAAAAGTTTGGGTTTTCTCATTTATTAATGAATGAAGGCTGTTATGCCGAGTAATAATGAACAAAGTTGTTCATATCGTGTAGGAACGTTAAATACCGGGAACGCCAGCAAGGACAAGCTCGCGTGAATACAAAGAACCAGTTTAGTGGAATTCATGGCATTAACGGGTGAGTGGGTTATTCACATCATACCCAGTTGGGATGATGAGCACAGTTTAAAGTTAAAAACCACTTACCGGTTGTGAGTGGGTTTACTAACATCATACCCGGTTGGGGATGATAAGTGACTCGATATAAAAACCCACTATTTAGTGGTATTTTAATCATCACTACTTAGAGAAAGTGATGTGAAAGTTATGCGGAAAAACTAATTACGGGTTGTAAGTAGATCATACCCGGTTGGTATGATGAGATTTCCTCGAAGGAAGTTGAAAACCCGTTCATCGGTTATGAACGGAGATGTCCTTATACCGGTCGGTATGATGGACAGTAAAAACCTATTTTTGTCAGAAGTGCTCTCCCCTGACTGTGTGCCAATGCTTAAACAATTTGGGAGACCTTCTCGACGGGAGCTCGAATAGCTCTAATAGGCCGGGGGCCTTGATTTTGGAACTTGGGGGCTAAATGCTCGATTTTGAAAATCTCGTACAGTGGGCCCAATGCTAGTTGGCACGAGCAGGAGCTCGTAAATGAACATGATATATGTGCCATAAAATTTAATAAGTGAATTTTTTGGCCATAGTACCAAGATAGGACCGACATGCTCAGTCAACTAGCGGCAGTGCGACATGACAGGTCAACGGACTAGTCAAGACAAACAGCTGCGGGTTGAGTTGAGAGTTGGGGCCGTTGGACTAGTGGCACCACAGATTACATGGAAATATAAGAAAACATTGTTTGTGCATGCACTGTGAGTACGGGATCATCAAGACGCCCATGAGGGGTACTGATGCGTCCTAAGGGCACTAGACGTCATGGTGGCTATAAGGGCAGTTCATCGTTCCAGGTATCTGTGCGAAATTTGGAGTAGCACGAAGCGCATGAGACCGGGGTGGGGACAAGATGAGGTCTCTTTCCTCATACGGACACGAAGAAGTGATTTCGGGATTGTGGGTCGGATGTCATGTACATCCACTCATTCCTAGGGTAGAAGTGGTCGTACTTCTATCCGGGTGGTAGGAAAAGTCACTCCGAAGCCACTAGCGGGTTCAGTAGTGATACTAACTTGCGAATGTGTGTAACCTTCATGATGAAGAATGTGTGTTGGGTGATGACACACCGTGGTAACTAAGAAATAATGGAAAAACCTGAATTTTTAAATGAAGGGATTTTTGAAAACAAAGGGGTTTGGCACACTCCATATAAACGTTTTTCTTAAAAGTTAAAAGCTTTTAAAAACCCATTCACTGAGTAGTCGTACTCACCCCCTCCCTTATATCCCTTTCAGGAAATCCCGGAAAGCCTCCCCTTAAAGACCGTCAACTAAGATGCCTGTAAGACAGGTATGTAAAGTTTTAAATTTCATACAGTTTTGATTATGCTATTCCAGGAAAAAGGTGCAGGTTAAAGGACGCCTTACTCTTTACGGTTTACGATAAGGGGAAGCCCTTTAATAAACCGAAAGAGTGGCGGGTTGATCACGGGGATTCGACCAAACCAGGTCGGGGCGTGACATAATCCGTGATATCATATCAGAGCAAATTACAAGTTAACCTTAAAGAAAATTATTCACTATGTAAGGAATGCATAACTAGTTTTGGTGACAAAACTTCTAAAAGGTGGGGAGAGTGGTAAACCCCATCCTCTCAAACCAAAGGAATGCATAACTAGTTTTGGTGACAAAACTCCTAAAAGGTGAGGAGAGTGGTAAACCCCATCCTCTCAGACCAAAGGACGTAACCCGTGATATCATATCAGAGCAAATTACAAGTTAACCTTAAAGAAAATTATTCACTATGTAAGGAATGCATAACTAGTTTTGGTGACAAAACTCCTAAAAGGTGGGGAGAGTGGTAAACCCCCCAATAAACTGGTTTGCGAACCGGTTCGGTGTTTCTCACTAGATTTGATCGATTCTTTTCCTGGTTTTGCTTAACTCAAAAGGGCAGGGTTTACATTTCATGTCATAAATGAGTGTGACCAAGATGCCAAATGATTAGGCAGAGGTTCCATGAGCTCTCTATACCTGAAAGTGCGGGGTTTACATTCCATTCATCCTCCTCACACCTGAAAACTCCATTCTCTCTCAACTACTTCATTTTCTAGTGAAGCTCAAACTAGAGCTTTGACTCGGATAGTTTTCACAACTTGAAAATGTGAGGTCGAGTTATTTAGACTCTAGGGGAAGTCAGCTATCTAATGGCATCCTCCAAGAGAAGCACCAAAGGAATCAAACAGTGAAGCAACTCCGATGAACTAAAGTTGCCTTGTTTCGGCCGAGATTAATTCAACCAAATTCAGCCCTCCTCCAGCCAAGACAAGCTATTCCAACATACCTATAACCCCCATACGACCTCAATTGAGCTGAAAGTTAAGCCAATTTGGCCCACCTTAGTCGTTGCAGGTCGGAGATAGATAGAGAAACTACAGAATTTCAAAGACAAAATTCTCCCTCGATTCAAGGTCAATTATAGGAATTCTTGATCATAAAAGGTACTTCATGAATAGAGCAAGCTTCCTTGATAAAGAGCTCGGACCATTGCACCTTCGACAATAAGCTTTTGAAGCTTTCTCTCTTTATGCATAATTTTCCGGTGAAGCTTCATTTCAGCTCAATTCGGATCCAAATGATGTAGTTCAAGGCTCATTTAAATCGTATAGAAGCGTAGGAACCAATCCACACTTTCAATTGGAACAATTAACCTCGATTGAATGGCTGATTTGAAGAAATCAAATTCGATCAAATTGAAGGGGAGAAATTGGGGGAAATTTTGGGAAAAATCGGGGATTTCGTATAATTGAAGGAACATTTTGCAATTTCCCAAATTTGAGGGCCAAATGGCCATGAAAAAGATGTTGGAGGTCCAGTTGGTTGATTTTTGGAATAATTGGGGTCAAATTGCCATTTTTCGAATGTAGTGGCAAAATGGTAATTTTTTAAAATTTTGGGACCAAATTGGAAACTTGGAAAACTTGAGCCTCTTAGAAAATTTTGAGAAAATTTAGATCCCAAAGAGAATTTTTGGAAGTTTCGGTACTCAATTTGGAGAAAAGTTAGCATTAAGGACCTAAAGTCAAGGAAAATGAACTTTAGGGGCCAAAGTGCAATTAACTAGCAAATTTGAGCCTAGTCATTCATACATAAGAAATGAAGGCTGTTATGCCAAATTTTAATTGATAAGGATATGCAAATTGTGCAGGAACAGGAGGGACCGGAATGCCAGCAAGGATAAGCTAGTGTGGAGGCAAAAGCCGACTAAAGAGGAATACGCCATTGTCATCGAGTGAGGGGTTTATTCACATCATACGCAGTTGGTATGATGAGCACCTCAAAAATGAAAAATCACTTATATGTGGGATTTTAAAATCACACCCAGTGGGAGTGATGTGAGAACTAAGCGAAAAAATACTTAACAGTTGTATGTAGAGAAAATCATACCTAGTTGCTGTGATGGACTTTCTTGAAGGAAGAAGATAACCCGCTTACTTTTCATTGGCGTCCTTCCTCAACTACATCCTAAAGTCCTAAAGTCACTTGGTTTGGTTTTTAGCCCCCATTCATCCTAAAGTCCTTTTTCATGACTTATGTGACTCTTTAGGTCACTTGGGATCCATAATTTTCCCAGTTTGCCCTCTCTCTATTGGCTCTAGTTCATAAACCGGCTCGGTTCATAGACTGCTTCAATTCGGTTCAGATCTGATTCACTCAAACTAGCCTGGTTTTTCTCTTCCAATTGGTTCTAAAGTTCTTTTCCAAGGTTTATGAACCTGTTTGAGTCACTTGGGAGTTGTAATTTCTCCAATTTTTTGCGTTCCTCAATAATCTAGTCTGTGAACCGGTTCGATTTTCTCACTTGGTTTGACGGGTTCTTTCCCGGTTTTCCTTAACTCAAAAGAGCGGGGTTTACAACTCTCCCCTCCTTTTAGGAGTTTTGTCCCCAAAACTTAATCCACACTTTTTGCGTACTGGCTTAAACTTTTTATTGATATGTAAATTTTCTATTTTATCGTCTTACAACCTTCTCAATTGTTTTCGTTCACCCCTTTCATCACATACCAAAGATTCTCATCTCATTCTCATCCTTTCCTCATTCCATGGAACTTACTTTAGCCTAGAATATCATCCTAGAAGATCTAGAATCATTTCTTCTAGTTATATCGTTCCTTCACAAGGCACCATTTCCCATTCCAAGCTTCTTTTACCTAATGTTTTAGAGCTATGAGTTCCAGTCATTTTTCTTCCACAAGTTTTGGCATTTTATCACCTTTATGCTTGACTTCGTTATGCCTTACTCATAGACTTTTCCTTGCCTAAGTCATATTTCCCTGAGTCAGTTGGGTTTACATATCCCTTACCGCATGACATTCTTTGTTATGTCTTTGACTTTACATCGTTATAACTGTATTGGTTTCCTCACTCACTCGTCTTTTCCAAACTTCCTTATTCTGTCATTCAACCTTCAAATCCTTGAACTTCCTAATACTCACTGACATATTAAAACTCTTGATTTCTTACTTCATTTCTCATTTCCATTGGCGTCCTTCCTCTTTGAGATCTATTCTCTTTCCAAATCCATCACAGCAACTGTTAAGTATTTTTTCTTCCTTCAAGAAAGTCCTCATTGATGTCACGACCGGTTGTTGTGATGATGTCACACCCCAACCCAGTTTGGTTGGATCCCCGTGAACAACCCACAGCTCTCTCGGTTCAAGAGGAGTTTCCTCCGAATTTAACTTGAGATGAGCCAGGCGTAATTTTGACCTTGTTCCTTGGAAAGACATATATCAAATAAAATGCAAGTTTAAGGAAAATTTAAGCATACCTGATAGAGGGTAAGGCTCGGTATTATTCCTAGTCATTTTCCTTTTCCTGAAAAAGGGATAGAGAGGAGGGGGTGAGTTCTACAACTGAGTGAGCGGGGGTTTTCAAAAATTAACTTTTAAAAAAGGAATTGTATTAAAATGTGCCAGGCTCATTTCTTTCAAAAATGCTTCTAATTTTGAGCAGGGGTTTTCAAAATCCTAGATAGAAGCACGTCTACTTCTACCCTGAGAATGAGTGAATGTACGCGATATCCGTCCCTCAATCCTGAAATTTATTCTTTGTGTCCATATGAGGATAGATACCTCATCTAGTCCCCACCCCGATCACAGGCGCTTAGTGATACTCTAAATTTTGCACGGTCACCTGGTACAGTGAACTGCCCTTATACTCACCGGGTCGTCCAGGGCAATTAGGACATACCACTACCCCTCATGGGCATTTTGATGATACCGTAATCATAGTGCATGCACAAACAGTATTTTCTTTTCATGCCATATAATCTGTGGTGCCACTGGTCCAACGGCCCCGACCCTCAACTCAACTTGCATATGTTTGTCTTGACTTGTCCGGAGACCTATCATGTCACACTGCCACTAGTTGACTGAATATGTCGGTCTTGTCTTGGTACCATGGACAAACAATTCATTTATTAAAGTTTTATGGCACGTACCTCATGTTTGTTTACGAGCTCCTATTCGTGCCCTCTGGCCTATGACCCACTTGTTCAAGATTTTCAAAACCAAGCATAATAGCCCCCAAGTTCTAAAACCAAGGCCCTCGGCCTATAAGAGCTATTCGAGCTCCCATCAATAAGGTCTCCCAAATCATTTAAGCATTGGCACACAGTTAGGGGAGAGCAATTCTAAAAAAAATATGTTTTCAACTATCCATTATACCAACCGGGTATAAGGACATCTCCACTGATAACTGATCAATAGGTTTTCAACTTACTTCGAGTAACTTTCATCATACCAACCGGGTATGATCTACTTATAACCAGTAAATAGTTTTTTCGCTTGATTTTCACATCACTCCTCTAAGTTGTGGTGTTTTAAATACCACTTGGTAGTGGGTTTTCATTTTGTGGTACTTATCATCCCCAATCGGGTATGATATAAAATCCCACTCACCCGTTAAGGCAATGAATTCCACTAGACTGGTTCCTTGTATTCACGCGAGCTTGTCCTTGCTAGCATTCCTGGTACTTCGTGTTCCTACACGATATGAACATCTTGGTTCATTATCTTTTGGCCTAATAGCCTTCATTCATTCTAAATGAATGAGAAAAATCAAACTTTTATTTATTTACAATTAGGTCCGTAAAGTTATTTTTCTTTAACTTTAAGTTCCTAATGTCGGTTTTTCCTCAAATTAAGTCCCAAAATATTTAAAATTCCCCTTGGGGCCGTAATTTATTCAAATTTCACAAAAAGGGGTTTAATTTCCCAAATTTCCAGTTTGGTCCCCCAACTTTTCCAAAATTACCATTTTCCCTTCCTTTACAAAAATGGTAAATTTTACCCAAAAAATTATAAAATTCCTCAAAATAGACCTCTAAAATTTTTATAATGCCCAATTGACCCTCAATTTTATAAAATTTCCTAATTTTTCCCCTAATTCTAACATTTTAACATAGCTGAATTTGATTTCATCAAATTGACCAATCAAACGCTTTCCATTGTTGAAATTGAGTTTCTACATGTTCATACAATTCTTTAGCAATTGGAATCGCAGTTTTTACGCTGGAACGATCACAAATGGAGCTTCACCGGAAAATGGAATATATAGAGAGAAAGCTTCTATTACTCACCCGTGAGGGCGCGATAATCTGAGCTTTCTATCTGGGTAGGTGGCTCAAGAATGACATCAATCGATGTCAAATTAGATTATAATTTCATCATCTAAATTCGACCAACTCTCTGTCTAACACCGATCAGAAATTGCAAAGAGAACCACCTTTCCGTTCTAATTAGGCCGTGGGAGGGCTTGGTTTGGCCTAAGGATGGCTCAAATTGGTCGATTTCAACTCAGCCGAAATAGAGTAGCTTCTGTACACCGGAGCTGCTTCACTATTCGATCACGCCTGTGCTTCTCCGGCGACTCTCGGAATGAATGGATGTCGCCACCGTGTAGCTGACTTCTCCCTAGTTCTAATGAACCCGACCACACCTTCTTTGACTAAAAAATAACCCTATATTGGAGCTTTGGTTTGAGTTTCACTGGAAAACTAAGCAACTAAGAGAGAGTGCGCTTTTCAAGTGTGCAGAGGATGAATGGAGAGGGGCTCTTTATATAGGGAGCTCAGGGACTCGTCAGCTCTCCATTTGGCATATTTATGGCAGGCATTGATGGCCAAGAACATATTGAACAGAGACGTTTCTTGTCACACCCTGACCCGGTTTGGTCGGATCCCTATGAACAACCTGCCACTCTCCCGGTTTATTAAAGGGTTTCCCCTTATCCTAAACCGTAAAGAGTAAGGCATGCTTTAAACATGCACCTTTTTCCTGGAATAACATAATCAAAACTGCATAACATTTTTTTTAATTCATCATACTTATCTCACAGTCGTCTTAGTTGATGGTCTTTAAGGGTAGACTTTCCAAAATCTCCTGAAATTTATATAAGGTAGGGGGTGATTATGACTACTCAGTGAAAGGGATTCAAATCTTTTGACTAACAAAAACATTTATATAGAGTGTGCCAGACTCCTTTCTTTTCAAAAATCCCTTCATTTAAAAATTTGGGGTTTTCCATTATTTCTTAGTTACCACGGTGTGTCATCACCCAACACACATCCTTCATCATGAAGGTTACACACATTCAAAAGTCAGTATCACTACTGAACTCGCTAGTGGCTTTGGAGCGACTTTTCCTGCCACCCGGATAGAATCACGACCACTTCTACCTTGGGAATGAGTGGATGTACACGACATCTGATCCACAATCTCGAAATCACTTCTTCGTGTCCGTATGAGGACAGAGACCTCATCCTATCCCTACCCCGGTATCATGCGCTTGGTGCTACTCCAGATTTCGCACAGACACCTGGAACGACGAACTGCCCTTATAGCCACTAGGTCGTCTAGTGCCCTTAGGACACATCACTATCCCTCATGGGGGTCTTGATGATCCCGTACTCACAGTGCATGAAGAAACAATGTTTTCTCATATTTCCATATAATCTGTGGTGCCACTGGTCCAACGGCCCCGACTCTCAACTCAACCCGCAGTTGTATGTCTTGACTGGTCCGTCGACCTGTCATGTCGCACTACCGCTAGTTGATTAAGCATGTCGGTCCTATCTTGGTACAATGGCCAAACAATTCACTTATTAAGTTTTATGGCACATATATAATGTTCATTTACGAGCTCCTGCTTGTGCCAACTAGCCTTGGGCCCACTGTACGAGATTTTCAAAATCGGGCATATTAGCCTCATAGTTCTAAAACCAAGGCCCCCGGCCTATCAAAGCTATTCGAGCTCCCGTCGAGAATGTCTCCCAAATTGTTTAAGCATTGGCACACATTCAAGGGAGAGCACTTCCGACAAAACATATGTTTTCCCCATCCATTATACCGCCCAATTATGAACGGGCTTTCAACTTCCTTCGAGGAAGTCTCATCATACCAACCGGGTATGATCTACATACAACCGATAAATAGTTTTTCTACATGATTTTCACATCACTTCCTCTAAGTAGTGATGTTTAAAATACCACTAAATAGTGGGTTTTCATACCGAGGTACTTATCAATCCCAACCTGGTATGATATAAAATTTTCACTCACAACCGGTAAATGGTTTTAAAATTTTAAGTTGTGCTTATCATCCCAACCGGGTATGAAATTAGTAAACCCACTTAGCCGTTAATGTAGTGAATTCCACTAGACTGGTTTTTTGTATTCACGCGAGCTTGTCCTTGTTGGCATTCCTGGTACTTCGTGTTCCTACACGATATGAACATCTTGGTTCATTATCCTTCGACCTAATCGCCTTCATTCATTCCAAATAAATGAGAAAGTCAAACTTTCATTTATTTGCAATTAGGTACCTAAAGTTATTTCTCTTTAACCTTAAGTCCCAAATGCCAGTTTATCCTCAAATTGAGTCTCGAAACTTCTAAAATTTATTATAGGAGTTCAATTTATTCCATTTCACTAAAAGGGGATTAATTTCTCAAATTTCCAATTTGGTCCTCCAACTTTTCCAAAATTACCATTTTGCCCTTTCTTTACAAAAATGGTAAGTTTTGCCCCAAAAATTCTAAAATTTCTCAATTGGTCCTCCAACATTATTTTCATCCCCAATTGGCACTCAATTTCATGAAATTTCATTTTGCCCTTCAAATTTCGAAAATCCCCAATTTTTCCCCCAATTTCAACTTTTCAACACTGCCGAATTTATTTCATCAAATTGACTGATCAAACACTTCTAATTGTTGAAATTGGAGTTGAAACTGAGTTCCTACATGTTCGTACGATTCTAAAGAACTTTGAATCGCATATTTTAACACCGAAACGAGCTCAAACGGATCTTCGCAGAAAAAAATCTGTAGAAAGAGAAAGCTTCGATTTCTCACCGGTGAGGGCACGGTGGTCCGAGCTTTCAATCTAGACAGATAGCTCTCTTCTTGAGGTTCATCCTAGAATCAAGAATCGCATCAATTGATGCCGAACTGAGTTAGAATTTCATCATTGAAAATCTGTTGGTTCTCTCTCTAGCACCGGCCGGAAATTGTAGAAGGGAGCCAAATTGGCTTACCTTTTAGTCCTAATTCGGCCGTGGGAGGGCTGAGGAAGTATTGGGAGGGCTTGGTTTGGTCTGAGGAGGGCTTGAAATGGTTGATTTCAGCTTGGCCGAAACAGGGCAGCTTCGGTCCGCCGTAGCTGCTTCACTATTCCATCATGTCGTCGCTTCTCCAACGATTCTCAGATTGACTGGAGTTTGCTATCAGATAGCTATCTTCTCCCCGGTTCTAAAGAGCCCGACCTTTGTTCAAGTCGAAGCTCTAGTTCGAGCTTCACCGGGAAAGGGAACAATAGAGAGAGAGAGAGAAGTGTTCAGGTGTGAGGAGAATGAATGTGGATTATCTCTTTATATAGGTGTAAAATCATGTATTAAATGGGAGAGATTTATTACTAGTATTAATATTTATTCTAGGTCACCCATCCTCACACTACTCTCAAGCAAGCACGCTTAACTTCAAAGTTCTTATAGGATCTTGTTCACCTGAACCAATTTGGTTTTTCTCTTTTATTTTGTCTTAAGTTTCTTTTCCAAGGTTTAATGAACCATTTGGATCACCCGGAAGTTGTAAATTTTCAAATTGCTTTTTCCCATATGCTCGGGTTTGTACACCGGCTCGGTTTTCTTACTCGGTTTGACTGGTTCTTTTCCCAGTTTTCCTTAACTCAAAAGTGCGAGGTTTACAGTTCTTCTTTGTCGGCGCTACTTCGATTTTCCGGCAAGTGAACTGTGCTATCATCTAAAGGAATATGACGACATTGTTTCGAACCGGATTCAAAGTTTAAACCAATAAGTTCACCCCTCATTTGACCAAAATTTTTAAATCTAAAAATTTTTAAATTCATCTAAATTCATTTTCTATGTAATGGTTTCTCAAATCTCAAATTTGAATTTTTAAGCCACCTAGAAAAATAAATTTAGTATCTGGTTCAATAGTAGTTCAAATAGGTCCAAACTGGTTTGGATCCGGTTCACCTGAACCGGTTTGGCTTTCATCTATAATTCCTCCTCAAGTCCATTTCCATGACTTTTAGGACTCTTTGGGTCACTTGGGTTCCATACATTTCCCGGTCTACCCTCTCTCTATCGATCCCGGTTCTTGAGTTGATTCAATTCATAAATCGGTTCTATCCGGTTCGGACCCGGTTCACTTGAACTAGTCCAGTTTTTCTTCCCCAATTCGTCCTATGGTTCTTTTCCATTATTTATGAACCATTTTGAGTCACATGGGAGTTGTAAATTCTCAATTTGCCTGTTTCCTATTAATCGTGCTTGTAGACCGATTCGGTTTAAAAATTCAAAACTGATTGATTCTTTCCCCGATTTTCTCATTATCATAGGACTGGGTTTACAACTCTACCCTCCTTTTAAGGGTTTTGTCCCCATAATAGTTACACATTAAATAATTTAGGGTAACTATCCCTCATCATAGACTCGGTTTCCCATGTCTCTTCCTACACGGGTCCGTTCTGCCACAACACCTTGACCATATGAATTTTCTTGTTCCTCAAATTATTGTCTCTCCGGTTGATGATTTGTACCTGCTCTGTCTGATAGGTCAGGTTTCCTTCTAGTTCCATTGGAGGTTGGTCCAATACATGACTAGGATCAGGCTGATATTTCTAATGCACTGAGATGTGGAATACATCATGTATTCACAGCAGGTGAGGAAGTAGTTCCAATGTATAGGCTACCGATCCTATCCTTTGAATGATGGGATATGGACCAATATATCTTGGTTTCAACTTTCCTCTTTGTTGTAACCTAAGTATTCCCCTTTAGGTGGACACTTTGAGGAACACTTGATCTCCCACCTCGAACTCCAAATCTTTCCTTCAATTGTCCGCATAATTCCTTTTCCTGTCCTAAGCGGTCTTAAGACGACTCCTTATTAATTTTATCTTCTCGGTGGCATCCTCAATTAGTTTTGCCCTTTCTATTTTCCTTTCTCCTACTCCTTCCCAAAATAGAGGGGTACGACATGGTCATCCATAAAGGGCTTCATAGGGAGTCAACTGAATACTAGTTCGATAACAATTGTTGTAAGCGAATTCCATTAGATACAAGTATTCCTCCCAGTTTTTATTCATGGTGAATATGCACGCTCGCCCTCAGCATGTATTCAAAGGTTTGGATGGTTCGTTCCAATTGATCATTTGTCTGTGGGTGAAATGTCGGGCTCATATGAAGCTTAGTCCCCATGGCATTTGTAAACTTGGCCAAAACCGAGAGGTAAATCTCGGATCTCTATCCGATATTATACTCACTGGGACACCATGAAGTCTTATGATTTCCTTCATGTATATGACTGTAAACACCACACTTTTGAGTTAAGGAAAACGGAGAAAAAAACCGGTCAAACCGAGTAAGAAAACTGAGCCAATTTACAAACCTGATCATTTGGGAACAAGCAATTTGGAAATTTACAACTTTCGGGTGATTCAAAGGGTTCATTAAACCTTGGAACAGAAACTTAAGACAAATTAGAAGAGAAAGACCAAATTGGTTTAGGTGAACGAGATCCCATAAGAACTCTAAAGTTAAGCGTGCTTGCCCGAGAGTAGTGTGAGGATGGCAAAATTACAATATATTTAATAGTTGTAATTAATACCAATAATTTAATACCTAAATTAAATTATTGGAATTAATATAAATAATTTAATACCTAAATTAAATTATTGGAATTAATACAAATAATTTAATACCGAAATTAAATTATTGTAATTAATACCAATAATTTATGGAAATATTAATAGTAGTAATAAATCTCTCCCATTTAATATGTGAAATAGGTCATCCCCATTCATTCTCCTCACACCTTAACGCTTCTCTCTCTCTCTATACTATAACATTTCCCAGTGAAGCTCGAACTAGAGCTTCGACTTGAACATTTTTCTTAACCTCAGAAGGAGAGGTCACACTCTTTAGAATCGGGGAGAAGTCAGCTAACTGATAGCAAACTCCAGTCAATCCGAAAATCACTGGAGATGCATCAGTATGTTGGAACAGTGAAGCAGCTCCGGCGGACCAAAGCTGCCCTTTTTCGGCCAAGCTGAAATCGGCCAATTCGAGCCCTCCTCATGCCAAACCAAGCCCTCCGAACACTTTCTCAGCCCTCCCACCGCCGAACTAGGACTAAAATGTAAGCCAATTCGGCTCCCCTCTACAATTCTCAGCCGATGTTAGAGAGAGAAATGGCAGAATTTCAATGATGAAATTCTAACTCAATTCGGCATCAATTGATGCGATTCTTGATTCTAGGATGAACCTCAGGATGAGAGCTATCTGTCTAGATTGAAAGCTCGGACCGTCGTGCCCTCACCGATGAGTAATCGAAGCATTCTCTCCCAATAGTCTATTTTTTGGCGAAGCTCCGTTTGACCTCTTTCCAACATTAAAACTCATGATTCAAAGTTCTATGGAATCGTATGAAAATGGAGAAATTCAATTTCAACAATTAGAGGTGTTTGATTGGTCAATTTGATGAAATCAAATTCGGTTGTGTTAGAGTTGGAATTAGAGGGAAAATTTGGGGCAAATTGGTGGTTTTCAAAAATTCGAGTGACTGAAATTCAATTTCCTAAAGTTGAGGTTCAATTGGGCATGATAAAAATGATACAGGGCCAATTGAGGAAATTTATAATTTTTGGGGTTAATCTTACCATTTTTGTAAAGGAAGGGCAAAATGGTAATTTTTCAAAAGTTTGGGGACCAAATTGGAAATTTGGCAAATTAATCCCCTTTTTGTGAAATGGAATAAATTGAGGTCCTATTATAAATTTTAAAAGTTTTGGGACTCAATCTGAGGAAAAACCGGCAATAGGGACTTAAAGTTAAAGAGAAATAACTTTCGGGACCTAATTACAAATAAATGAATGTTTGACTTTCTCATTCATTAAGAATGAATGAAGGCTATTAGGCCAAACGATAATGAACCGTGATGTTGATATCGTGTGAGAACACGAAGTACCAGGAACGCCAGCAAGGACAAGCTTGCATGAATACAAAGAACCGATTTAGTGGAATTGACGACATTAATGGGTGAGTGAGATTATATATTATACTCGGTTGGGGATGATAAATACCCCAGTATAAAAACCCACTATTTAGTGGTATTTTAATCATCACAACTGGGAAAGTGATGTGAAAATTATGCGGAAAAAAGACTACTTACAACTTCCGGTTTACAAACCCGATCATTTGGGAATAAGCAATTTGGAAATTTACAACTACCGAGTGATCTAAAGGGTTCATTAAACCTTGGAAAAAAAACTTAAGACAAATTAAAAGAGAAAAACCAAATTGGTTCAGGTGAAAGAGATCACATAAGAACTCGAAAGTTAAGCATGCTTGCCTAAGAGTATTGTGAGGATGGGTGACCTCTTGGGAGATAAGATTTTTTTTGTAACCCAAAATTTCGGTCAAATATTTTTATGTGAACGTACCCCTTATCATAAATAGCCATAAATTAAAATATATTTAATTATTGTAACTAATACCAATAATTTAATACCTAAATTATTCCAATAATTTATGGCAATATTAATACTAGTAATAAATCTTTCCCATTTAATACATGATTTTACATCTATGTAAAGATGTCATCCCCATTCATTCTCCTCACACCTTAACACTTCTTTCTCTCTCGACTGGTCCATTTCCCGGTGAAGCTCAAACTAGAGCTTCGACTTGAACATTTTTCTTAACCTCAGAAGGAGAGGTCGGGCTCTTTAGAACTAGGGAGAAGTCAGCTATCTAATAGCAAACTCCAATCAATCTGAGAATAACTAGAGAAGAACCGGCATGTTGGAAAAGTGAAGCAGCTTTAGCGGACCAAAGCTGCCCTATTTCGGCCAAGCTGAAATCAGGCAATTTGAGCCCTCCTCAAGCCAAACCAAGCCCTCCCACGGCCGAACTAGGACTAAAAGGTAACCCAATTAGGCTCCCCTCTACAATTTCCGGCCGGTGTTAGAGAGAGAACCGGTAGCATTTCAATGTTGAAATTCTAACTCAATTCGACATCAATTGAGGAATTAACCTCCTTCTCAGACATGATTCTTTCCTTCCCATTATCTTGTTCTTGAGGAATTATCCTCTTGTTTATTCTATTTTTTTTCACTTTCTTTCCTTTGTACGCCAATGTCTTTACAAGATTTCTTTCTCTGATGAGCTTTTCATTCTCTTTTCCCCCCGATATTTTCTTCTAGATCTACTATTGAATCCTTAAATTTCTGGAGTATATTTTGCCAATATTTTCACCAACTTATTCTTACTCTTTGAATCCAGGAGTACCTTCTGTTGATCTTTCCTCATTTCCACTTGCTTCAATATTCGCCTATTCCTTTGAGATGGGTCTCTCCTCCTCATCGTGTCCAAACCTTTCGTACCTTTATATCCCAGTATTTATTTTTTGTCTTGTCTGGGGTGTATTCTTCCACTATTCCCCATCTCTGGTTAGACTGTGTTTACTCCTCCAAATAATTTGGTCCAAATAAGTTATTTCCTTACATAGGATTCTTTTGAAGTTCCTATTTTGAGTTTTCCAGTCCCTCTTGTAGTAAATCATGCCCAACCTCCCTATATTTTCACCTAACCACTTGTACTTTCTAGTGTTTGATCACCCTATACTTTGGAAACTTTCTCCTAAACTTAAGGACCTAGTACAATTCATCTACTTCTTGTTTTTCTTCCTTATTTGACTCATACTTTACCTTCCACATGTCTCTTATCCTTTGAAATTTCTAAGAAATTTGTATCTTAGTTCTTTAATTTGTTACCCTTGGGACTCTCTATTGTTGTACTTTCTCTTAATCTTTTCGTGGTGGACTCTATACTTAATTCCCTTTCCTTATCGGTCAGCTTCTATTCTTGTGGTTCCTTTTGGGATGTTATACTTCTTCCTGTATCTTCAATTCTCATATCTTCTTGGTCTTTCAAAAAGTCACGTACTCTTGGATGGTTGTTCCTCGAACTCTTTTCCTTTTCTTAGGATCTCCATCACATGAAATTATCATGTTTCTAAGGTAAGTCTTATGGGTTGAGTTTAACTATCCAATATACATTCTTCCTTGAGGAGGATTCCCTTTTTATTTAAACTCTTATTATCATACACTTAAATTTTTTTTCTCAAGGAAACTTAGGAGTTTTAATAAACTTCACTTTCATTTATTCAGGAAATATTTTCTTGCCAAAATTTGGCTTATTACAGGAATTCTCTACCGCCTAATCCCTTGGGGTCATAGAGCTAGAGTTAACCCTAGAACGATTATGGGACTCTTGATCAGAAGGCTCTGAGGAACTGATTGGGGTCTTTTCGTGCTCCTTATTAGGACGAACTCCATGTATGGCCTCCAATTCATACCGCCTTAGTACTTCCACCTCACACTCAGAAGTCCACTTCACCCATTGAGACAGGTTGAAGTTAGGTTGAGTGGGTGGAGGTACTTGGTGGACCTTCATGAAGGTGGCATATGCATCCCAATAGTTATCCTAGGCCTCCTTCCTGGTGGGATTCCTCTTCGGGCGTTGTGGCATTGGAGGAGGAGGGGTTGGACTTCTAGGAGGTGTTGCTGGTTCTTCTTGTCTGGGAGGAGGGTATGTGATACTTTCTAGTTCTAATAGGGCACCAACTAGGTTCTGGTAGTCTTCTACCATGTCCTTGGACACCCTCTTTTCGCCCTTTAGAAACCTTTGAATGGCTTCCTCCCTTGGGTTGGATGTCTTTTTCACAATTATAGGGGAATGACTCGATTTTTTCGTGAATTTCCTAGGGACTTTCCTTCCTTCCTACACGATAGTTTAGAGTATGATGAACTACCCTTATACTCACCGGGTCTTCCAGGCCCTTAGTACGCATCACTACCCCTCATGGGCGTCTTGATGATCCCGTAATCATAGTGCATGCACAAACAATATTTTTTTATCATGCCATATAATCTGTGGTGCCACTGGTCCAATGGCCCCAACTTTCAAATCAACCAACAGCTGTTTGTCTTGACTGGTCTGGAGACTTGTCATGTCACACTGCCACTAGTTGAGTGAATATGTCAGTCATGTCTTGGTACCATGGCCAAACAATTCATTTATTAATGTTTTATGGCACATACCTCATCTTTGTTTACGAGCTCCTGCTCGTGCCCACTAGCCTATAGCCCACTTGTTTGAGATTTTCAAAATCGGGCATAATAGCCCCAAAGTTCTAAAACCGAGTCACCCGACCTATAAGAGCTATTCGAGCTCCCATCAATAAGGTATCCCAAATCGTTTATGCATTGGCACACAATCAGGGGTGAGCACTTCTGACAAAAATACGTTTTCAATTGTCCATTATACCGACCAGGTATAAAGACATCTCCGTGCATAACCGATTAACGGGTTTTTAACTTCCTTCGAGAAAGCTTCATCATACTAACTGGATATGATCAACTTACAAACGGTAAGTAGTCTTTATGCGTGATTTTCACATCACTCCTATAAGTTGTGATGTTTAAAATACCACTTAGTAATGGGTTTTTATTTCGAGGTACTTATCATCCCTAACTAGGAATGATATAAAATCCCAATGTTTTCTTATATTTCCATGTAATCTGTGGTGCCACTAGTCCAACAGCCCCGACTCTCAACTCAACCCGCAGTTGTTTGTCATGACTAGTCTGTCGACCTGTCATGTCGCACTGTCGCTAGTTGACTGAGCATGTCAGTCTTATCTTGGCACCATGGCCAAACAATTCACTTATTAAGTTTTATGGCACATATATCATGTTCGTGTATGAGCTCCTACTCGTGTCAACTGGCCTTGGTCCCACTGTACGAGATTTTCAAAATCGGGCATTTAGCCCCCAAGTTCCAAAACCGAGGCCCCCAGCCTATCAGAGCTATTCAAGCTGCTGTCAAGAAGGTCTCCCAAATTGTTTAAGCATTGGCACACAGTCAGGGGAGATCACTTCTGACAAAATATATGTTTTCTCTATCCATTATACCGCCCGGGTATAAGGACACCTTCGTTCATAACCAATGAACGGGTTTTCAACTACCTTCGGGGAAGTCTCATCATACCAACCGGATATGATCTACTTACAACCGGTAAGTAGATTTTCCGCATGATTTTCACAGCACTTCCTCTAAGAAGTGATGTTTAAAATACCACTTAATAGTGGGTTTTCATACCGAGGTACTTATCATTGCCCAACCGGGTATGATATAAAATTTCCACTCACAACCGGTAAGTGGTTTTTAATTTTAAGTTGTGCTCATCCCAATCGGGTATGATGTTAGTAAACCCACTCACCCGTTAATACCGTGAATTCCACTAGACTGGTTCTTTATATTCACGCGAGCTTGTCCTTGCTGGCATTCTCGGTATTTCGCGTTCCTACACGATATGAACAACCTTGTTCATTATTACTCGGCATAACAGCCTTCATTCATTTCCAATAAATGAGAAAATCCAAACTTTTAGTTATTTGCAATTAGGTCCCTAAAGTTATTTCTCTTTAACTTTAAGTCCCTAATGTCGATTTTTCCTCAAATTGAGTCCCGTAACTTTTAAAATTTATCCTGGGACATCAATTTATTCAATTTCACCAAAAAGGAGTTTAATTTCCCAAATTTCCAATTTGGTTCCCCAATTTTTCCAAAATTACCATTGTGCCCTTCTTTTAAAAAAATGGTAAGTTTTGCCCTAAAAATTCCAAAATTCCTCAATTGGTCCTTTGAATTTCGAAAATCCCCAATTTTCCCCAAATCCCAACTTCTTAACACAGCTGAATTTGATTTCATCAAATTGACCCATCAAACATTTCCAATTGTTGAAATTGAAGTTGAAATTGAGTTTCTACATGTTCATATGATTCTTCAGAAATGTGAATCGCAAGTTTTAATGCTGGGACGAGCTCAAACGGAGCTTTGCCGGAAAATGAATTATAGAGAGTGAAAGCTTCGATTACTCACCGGTGAAGGCATGATGGTTCGAGCTTTTGATCTGGACAGATAGCTCTCATCCTGAGGTTCATCCTAATCAAGAATCGCATCAATTGATGCAGAATTGGATTAGAATTTCGTCATTGAAATTCGGTCAACTCTCTCTCTAGCACCGATCGAAAATTCTAAAGGGGAGTCAAATTGGCTTACCTTTCGGTCCTAATTCGGCCGTGAAGAAGTTGAGGAAGTGTTGGGAGGGCTTGGTTTGGCCTGAGGAGGGCTTGAAATGGCCGATTTCAGCTTGGCCGAAATAGGGCAGCTTCAGTCCGCCGTAGCTGCTTCACTATTCTATCATGCCGGCGCTTCTCCAATGATTCTCTGATTGACTGGAGTTTGCTATCAAATAACTGTCTTTTCCCTGGTTTTAAAGAGCCCGACCTTTGTTCAAGTCGAAGCTCTAGTTCGAGCTTCACCAGGAAATGGAGCAGTAGAGAGAGAGAAGTGTTCACGTGTGAGGAGAATGAATGGGGATGACCTCTTTATATAGGTGTAAAACCGTTTATTAAATGAGAGAGATTTATTACTAGTATTAATATTGCCATAAATTATTGGTATTAATTCCAATAATTTAATTTCGGTATTAAATTATTTGTATTAATTCCAATAATTTAATTTTGGTATTAAATTATTTGTATTAATTATAGTAATTAAATATATATATATATATACATATTAATTTATAGCTATTTATGATAAGCCGTACATTTGCATAAAAATTTTTGACAGAAATTTCGGGTTACAAAAAATTATACTTCCCAAGAGGTCACCCATCCTCATACTACTCTCGGGCAAGCACACTTAACTTTAGAGTTCTTATGGACTCTTGTTCACCTGAACCATTTTGGTTTTTTTGTTCTAATTTGTGTTAAGTTTGTTTTCCAAGGTTTAATAAACCCTTTGGATCACTCGGAAGTTGTAAATTTCCAAATTGCTTGTTCCCAAATGATTGGGTTTATAAACCGTCTCAGTTTTCTTACTTAGTTTGACTGGTTCTTTTCCTGATTTTCCTTAACCCAAAAGTGTGGGGTTTACAAGATGACTCCCGAGAGAGGAACCAAGATAACAAGAGTCACAGTTTCTGACATTGCCCAACAACCCCTCCTTGTAGAAACTCCTGGTAAAGCCCCAACAGGTCCACCTGGACTATGCTCGGAACATCACAGACTATATGAAGACTTCATCCTGAGTGTTTGGAAGTCCCAACCTCACTCTAGAAGTGAACACCAACTCACAAGTTGAGCCCGAAGACATAAAATCCCATCCAACTTCTATCAAGATCCCTCCTATAATGGATATCCCCAAAGGCACTAGACGAAGGACAAGACATAGCCACTACGTCGAGGGTACCAACTAGAGTATACAACCTCATCAATAAGGAAGCACAAGATGATCTTAGTACTATAGCTTGTTAGACAAATATGACCAAAAACCTCTAATTCATCAACATTAAAATAAATAAAAGATCAATTCCTTACAAAAATTAAACTTGTGATGAGATACAAGTAAAAGAAAATCCTAAGGACGTACCCACCAAATCTCTAAAGGGGAAATAGGAAGGATGGCATCTGAAGATGTCAGGAAAGTAAATTTAAGGTTAGATACCCTCAAGGGCGAATAAAAAGGAATTTTGGGAAAGAAGGGGAAGGATTCTCCCAAGGAAGGAAACCTTGGGGAGGCATACATATCCCAACAGAGAAGTAATGGACCAAGTGACAAAGGATAAGGAAATGAAGTGCATGTTGAGGTGAAAGAACCAAAGGAAGAATACTAGGACGACCCAAGGAGTAATTTAAACCCAATGAACAGGTAATTAGGAAGATAGCATCAAGGGACGCCATAACAAGTAAGAATGGGTGGACTACCCATAATAAGGAAGGAAGAAAAAGCCTCTAAAGAACATTAGGGAGGTTGAACCAGGATGGGAGTCCCTAATTAGATGGATAAATATAGGAAGTGAGACCTTAAAAGGGAAATCCCCAAGCTAAGGAACTGGCAGATGGATTAAAAGAGGTTTAACCCAAAATAAGGAACCTCATAAAAAGCATAAGTGGTTGAGAGTATATCGGGATGACAAAGTGTGCCATGCCCTGACCTACTTTGGTTAGATCCCCGTGAACAACCCGACACTCTCTTGCTTTAATAGGGGTTCCCCCCTTCTTTAATTCAAGAGAAGCCAAGCGAAATCTCAACTTTGCTCCCTAGAATAACATATATCAATAAAAATGCAACTCGAAATAATTAAGCATACCCAAGAAAGGGTAAGAACTAGTGTTATATCTAGTCATTTATCTATTTCCTGAAAAGGGATAAAAAGGGAGGGTAAATTTTCAATAAAACACTTTATGAATTGAAGTGTGTCAGACTCCTTATTTCCTTTAAGATATTTCATTAAAAATCCTAGTTTTCATAGCCATTTCTCATCATGAAAATGGTGTTTTATTAACCAATACATGCCCTTCATCATGAGGGGAACAAACATTCGCAGGGTAATACGTCCACGTCACCCACTTGTGATGTCGGAGCGACTTTACCAGCCACCTAGATAGAAGCCCGTTCAATTCTACCCTAAGAATCAGTGGATGTACGTGACATCCGACCATTAATCCCATAAAGAAACTCCGGGTCTCATGCGCATGAAGCTAGTCGAGCTTCCCTGATTATTGGCATGACAATCTACCCTTATCTCCACCATGTCATCTAGTAGCCCTTAGGACGCACCACTACCTCTCTTTGGTGTCTTGAATGTCCCGTACCTTAGTGCATGCACAAAACAATAGTTTTCCTCATAAGCCATTTAATCTTTGGTGCCACTCGTCCAACAGCCTCGACTGTCAACTCGACCTACAGCTGTTTGTCTCGACTAGTCTGTCAACCTGTCTTGTCGCACTACTACCAGTCCATCGAGTATGTCGGTCCTGACTTGGTACCATGGCCAAACATATCATTCATTTAAAATGTTTCATGGCTTAAACTCATGTTTGTTTATAAGCTCCTACTCGTGTTAACTATCCTTCACCCCACTCTATGAGATTTTCAAAATCGAGCATATTAGCCCCCAAGTTCCAAAATTGAGGCCTTCGACCTATATGAGCTATTCGAGCTCCCATCAAGAAGGTTTCCCAAAATGTTTAAGCAGTGGCACACAGTCAGAGGAGAACACTTCCAACAAAATAATCTTTCAGCTATACATCACACCAACCGGGTATAAGGACATCTCCGCTCATAATCGATGAACGGGTTTTCTACTTCCTTCCAAGAAGTTCATCATACCAACCGGGTATGATCTACTTGCAGCCGGGAAGTAGTTTTTCCGTGTTTTCTCACATCACCCCATCCAGGTGTGATGTCAAAAACACACATTGTAGCGAGTTTCATTTCCGAGGTACTATCATTCCAACTAGTATGATATAAAAATCATAGTCACCCATGAATGCTGTGAATCCTTCTCAACTGGCTTTTTGTCCCTTCACGAACTTGCCTTTGCGGGTGTTCCCGATGCTACGTGTTCCTACATAATATGAACATCCTTCTTCATTATCCTTTGGTTTCACAGCATTTTTTCATCACGAATGAATAATATGCCCAACTTTTCAATTAATTGTAATTAGGTTCATAAAGTTCTTTTTCCTTAACTTTTAGTCCCTATTATCAAGTTTTCCCCAAATTGAGTCCAAAAACTTCAAAATTTTACTTTGGGAGCTCAATTTATTCAAAATTACAAAAGGAGGTTTAAGTTTCCCAAATTCCCAATTTGGTCCCGAATTTTTCCAAAATTACCATTTTGCTCCTGCTTTACAAAAATGGAAAATTTTGCCCCAAAAATTCAAAAAGTTGATCAATTGGTCCTCCAACATCTTTACCATGCCCAATTGGCTCTCAATTTTAGGAAATTGCACTTTAGTCCATCGAATTTTAAAACCCTAAAATTTTCCCCAATTTCAACCTTTCAACTTGGCTGAATATGATTTCATCAAATTGACCGATCAAACAAGTTTAGTTGTTGACATTGAAGTTAGATTTAAGTTCCTACACCTCTACACGATTCAATTGCACTTTGAATTGCATGAGTTTTTTACTGGAACGAGCTCAAACATAGCTTTGTTGGAAAATTGAGCGTAGAGAGAGAAAGCTTCAAAAGCTTATTGTAAAGCCCGCACTTTTGAGTTAAGGAAAACCGGGAAAAGAACTGGTCAAACTGAGTAAGAAAACCGAGCCGATTTACAAAACTTGATCATTTGGGAAGAAGCAATTTGGAAACTTACAGTTGATCCAAAGGCTTCATTAAACCTTGGAAAAGAAACTTAAGACAAATTAGAAGAGAAAAACCAAATTAGTTCAAGTGAATGAGAATCCATAAGAACTATGAAGTTAAGCGTGCTTGCTCGAGAGTAGTGTGAGGACGGGTGACATCCTGGAAAGTTTGATTTTTTTTGTAACCCGAACTTTTGGTCAAAAATTTTTTTTACAAATACCAATAATTTAATAACTAAATTAAATTATTGAAATTAATACAAATAATTTAATACCAAAATTAAATTATTGGAATTAATACCAATAATTTATGACAATATTAATACTAGAAATAAATCTCTCTCATTTAATACCCGATTTTACACCTATATAACGAGATCATCCCCATTCATTGTCCTCACACCCGAACACTTCTCACTCTGTCTCTACTACTCCATTTCCCGGTGGAGCTCGAATCAGAGCTTTGACTTAAACATTTTTCTTAAGCTCGGAAGAGAGGTCAGGCTCTTTAGAACTGGGGAGAAGACAGCTATCTGATAGCAAACTGTAGTCAATCCGAGAATCGCTGGAGAAGCGCTGGCATGATGGAACGGTGAAGCAACTCTGGTGGACCGAAGCTGCCCTATTTCGGCCAAGCTGAAATTGGCCATTTCGAGCCCTCCTCTGACCAAGCCAAGCCCTCCCAACACTTCCTCACTCCTTCCACGGTAGAATTATGACCTAATTGCAAATAACCTTAAAATTTTGGGTTTTCTCATTCATTGGAAATGAATGAAGGTTGTTAAGTCAAGTAATAGTGAACAAGGATGTTCATATCGTGTAGGAACACGATGTAACGGGAATGTAAGCCTGGATGAGCTCGCATGAATACAAAGAACCGATCTAGTGGAATTCACTATGTTAACGGGTGAGTGGGTTTACTAACGTCATATCCGGTTAGGATGATGAGCACAACCTAAAGTTAAAAACCACTTACCGGTTGTGAGTGGGAATTTATATCATACCCAGTTGGGGATGATAAGCATATCGTAATGAAAACCCACTACTATATGGTATTTTAAACATCATGACTTATAGTAGTGATGTGAAAATCTTACGGAAAAACTACTTACCAGTTGTAAGTAGATCATACCCGGTTGGTATGATGAAACTTTCTCGAAGGAAGTTGAAAACCTATTCATCGGTTATGAACGTAGATGTCCTTATACCCAGTCAGTATAATGGATAGTTGAAAATATATTTTTTGTCGGAAGTGCTCTCCCCCTGACTGTGTGCCAATATTTAAACTATTTGGGAAACCTTCTTGATGGGAGCTCAAATAGCTCTTATAGGTTGGGGGCCTCGGTTTTGGAACTTGGGGGCTAATATGCCCAATTTTGAAAATCTCCTATAGTTGGCCCAAGGCTAGTTGGCACGAGCAGGAGCTCATAAACAAACATGAATTATATGCTATAAAACTTTAAATGAAGAAATTGTTTGGCCATGGTACCAAGATAGGACCGACATACTCAGTTAACTAGTGGCAGTGCGACATGACAGGTCAACGGACCAGTCAAGACAAACAACTGTAGCTTGAGTTGAGAGTGGGGGCTGTTGGACAACTGGCACCACAGTTTACATGGCTTGATAAGAGAACATTGTTTGTGCATGCACTGTGAGTACGGGACCATCAAGATGCCCAAGAGGGGTAATGATGTGTCCTAAGGGCCCTAGATGACCCGGTGAGTATAAGGGCAGTTCGTCGTTCTAGGTGACCGTGCGAAATTTGGAGTAGCACCAAGCGCATGAGACTAGGGTGGGGACGGGATTAGGTCTTTGTCCTCTTACGGACACGAAGAAGTGATTTCGGGATTGTGGGTCAGATGTTGCATACATCCACTCATTCCTAGGGTAGAAGTGGTCGTACTTCTACTCGGGTGCTAGGAAAAGTCACTCCGAAGCCACTAGCGGGTTTAGTAGTAATACTGACTTGCAAATGTGTATAACCTTCATGATGAAGCATGTGTGTTGGGTGATGACATACCAGTAACTAAGAAATAATGGAAAACCTTGAATCTTTTTAAAATGAAGGGATTTTTTAAAAGAAAGGAGTCTGGCACACTCCATATAAATATTTTTCTTAAAAGTTAAAAGTAGACTTTTAGAAACCCATTCACTGAGTAGTCGTACTCACCCCCTCCCTTATATTCGTTTCAGGAAATCCCGGAAAGTCTACACTTAAAGACCATCAACTAAGATGCCTGTAAGACAGGTTTGTAAAGTTTAAAATTTCATGCAGTTTTAATTATACTATTTCAGGAAATGGTGTAGGTTTAAAGGATGCCTTACTCTTTACGGTTTATAATAAGGGGAAACCCTTTAATAAACCGGGGAGTGGTAGGTTGATTACAGGGATCCGACCAAACCAGGTCGGGGCATGACAACTAAAGTGGTATCAGAGCTTGTTTCCTCGAATACATATTCAAGACTAGATAATATAGTAACTGATAGGATTTATCATAAAATTTTCAGATGGCTCCCAAGAGAGGAACCAAGAAAACTAGGAATGACTCTGCTCAGCACCGTGTCCTCGTAGAAAGACAACCCTAGCATCAAATGCCTGAGAACTAGGAGGAATCTTGAAAGACCAAATGGGGAAGTATCCTGGAGAATGGTGCTAGGACCTATCGATGGCATAACTCTAAGTAAGAAGGAGGATGTTTATCAAGAATTCCATAGCTCCTTAGTTATTTTGTGACCATTTCCTGTGATAGGGATGAAAGCCTAATCTTTTGTCTTCCCCTGTTAATAAAATACTCAAATTCTCAAAACTCTATCTCCTGATGATGTGATCTTGTTGGGAATATGGCCTAATAAAACAAATCCACACTATCTTGGAAACTAAGGAAAAGACACATCTCGGTTATGGAAGATGAATCAGGGAATTAGGAATCCTAGGAAGACTCTTACCATAACCCTTAGCAAAGATGATTCAACGAGAAAACTATTAAAGTGATCAGACTCAACAACGATAAAGCACCAAACCACTAGTAACCCTTGAAAAGCCCCACTCGAAGGAAAGAAGGAACCATAACAATCCATGTAAGGGAATAACGATGGCACATTCCTGGTGAGATGCCCAACCCTACTAAAGGACAAGAATGGGTGTTCCACACCTCATGGATTCAGGACAATACCTCCTCAAAGGTCATGAAAGACATGAAGGATTGGAGACCGATACCATGGATTAGGTTACGTAAACGGTTCACAAAGAGGTCAAGAAATGACGAGGTGAATGCAAAATCTTCTTGAGAAGGTCAAATCGAGAAGGATATTTTAAGAATAGGGATAAGGTATGTGGGAAGTATACTTAAGAACCCTCTCATAAGGGGCAAATATAGAAAAACCTCCCTTGGAACTCTAGGGAATGACATAGTGAGAGTGAAGAAGAGAAGGAATATGCTGTGAAAGGGAACTCTAGAGGGATGCGTACAACTGAGTACCTTGAAGGAATCATTCGTTGATGGATGGACATAACATGGAGTGCAAGAAACCAACCCTTCATTATAAACTACTTGAAGGGAGGATGTATCAGAGGCCAAGATTGATCGGCTTTGGAAAAGTAATAGAATGTTTCGTACAATTTCCTTTGGAAAATATAGAGAAGTCAAAATTTGAAGCAACATAACAAAAGTAAGCAAACCATGACAACACGATGGTCAAAGAGAATGAATGACACCCTAAGGAGGACCGGGAAGTGGTAAGGAATACACCCTAAAAAGAGCACTGGAAGGATCATTAAGGACATGGGATGTCACTTAAGGGTAAAAATCCCCTCGAGCAAATGTAAAAAGGAATGTCAAGAGAAAAGGAAAGAATCCTACCAAGGAAGTATCGTGATGTCCCAGTATGACCTGTTTGGAGAAAGAGCAGGAGTATCAAGAAATAATTCCAGAAGAACAGAGTAGAAAGAAGAAACTAGTAACTGTGGACAGCCAAAGAGAATGAACAAAGCCCTAATAAAGGATAAGATGCAGTAAAGACTACACTCTCTAAAGGACAATGGGATGGGCATGAAGAATGAGTGATATAGTTGCTCGGGCAATTGGACTAGAAAAATAAAGAGAAAAAGACAGTTAAAGAATTAGTTTTCGAGAGAACCATGGACTTAAACCATAACAAAGAAGGGAGAAGTGAAAAGGCCAGAACGTAGGAAGAGAAGAATGAAGGGAAATCCATAAAGAAATCAATGGTCAAAACCAGATTTATAGTTTAAAGTCTTGGAACAGTTAAGTGTGCCTCAAGAAGGGCGAACAAGAAATTTTGAAATAAGGAGGATGTGAACCCTCCTTAACAGAAATTATTTATTGGGTTAGCATCAAAAGATGCTTTGACAATTATGAATGATTGGACAACCCATACTCGAGTAATAGAGGAAAAATGTTTGAGAAGATGTTGGGAAAGTAAGTTCCCTAATAAGGTGTAGCTAAGAAGGAATAACCACAATTGGTAAGACGAGTCATAGCCCACACACACATATGAAGCTTAAAGAGTGGACGACCGAGCATAGTGTGGAATACACGGAATAAAACCAATAATCGAAAGTATCCCATCTATGGATAAGACATAAAACAAAAGTTGTGGATAGAGAAGGATCCAAAGCAAATAGATGCCCTAACATAGATAAGGGTGCGAAGAAAGGGAGAAAGAATCATACAATGAATGATAAGGATGTTGAGCATGTAACTCCTAAGATGGAAATCTCTATTGTAAGGGTCATAGTAGAGAACAAAACCGGAAGGAGGGAACCTTCCCAAGCAAAGTAATCGACACATAGATCGAAAGAAATTATGGTAGAATGAAGAATCATGAAGTGATTATGAGTAAGTAAAAGTGGATTAAGAAAAAAGGAAAAATCCTTGAATAAGGAATGCCAAGGACTTAAGAAGGAAAGAATCATAGTTTGTTGGTAAACTATTGGGAAACCAAATAATTGGCATTAGAAAGACCCAATAAAGAAGTTGGGAAAGGACGAGTGAGTAAGAAAAACCGACACGGTTATGTAGGACATGTTGTCAAGATACGAATGATAATTGGGTAACAGTAAAGGTAGTTGAGGAATACTACTCGATAAAAGAAGGGATGAAATTATACAGTCCATGGATGGCTGGAAAGTTGGAAACAACCCTAAAAGAGGTGTTGTAGGAGTCTGATGGACTGAGATAGGTTTAGAACTATGTCATGTCATAAGGGACATATAAGCACCAACAATCCTGAGTAAAATGTAACTCGAGTAAGAAGGAGTCGATTGGTAAATATAACAAGGTCAAACATAAATTTGATCGAAGTTGTAATCAATGACAGAAGAAGGATG
Source organism: Trapa bicornis (assembly GCA_030064425.1). Classification (NCBI taxonomy): domain Eukaryota; kingdom Viridiplantae; phylum Streptophyta; class Magnoliopsida; order Myrtales; family Lythraceae; genus Trapa; species Trapa bicornis. The sequence continues at coordinate 20,220,457 of CM057761.1, read as the reverse complement.
GGTCAAATTGGGACGAAAGAATAATAACACAAAAACCTGTGAAAACAAGTATGTAATGCTCGAAAAAATGTGGAGCTAGGGGTTTCAACGGTGAAGAGAATAACTAGACAAAGGAACAATTGGGCACCTTGAAACTCCCAATCCTGAAATCTTAAGTAAAATCCCCAAAATGAAGAACCTTATCCTAAATAAAGGGAGATGCAAACCTAAGAATATACATTAGGATTAATGAGCCATACATGCCTCATTATTATAACTCCATGGAAGGAGTAAGCATGATAAATGAAAAGAAATTCCTTAGATTAATGATTATAGGGACAAAGCGAAAGATCAATCGAAGTGTTAGCATGTCAAGAAAACCCAAGTTAACATTAAGGGAAATTATTCCCAATGTGGAATATATTGGTTAAGTTTGGGGACAAACCCCCTAAAAGGAGGGGAGAGTTGTAAACCCCACACTTTTGAGTTAAGGAAAACCGGGAAAAGAACCGATCAAACCGAGTAAGAAAACCGAGCCACTTTACAAACCCGGTCATTTAGGAACAAGCAATTTGAAAAATTATAACTTTTGGGTGATCCAAAGGGTTCATTAAAGCTTGGAAAAGAAACTAAAGACAAATTAGAAGAGAAAAACCACATTGGTTCAGGGAATGAGAATCCATAAGAACATTGAAGTTAAGCGATGCTTGCCCGAGAGTAGTGTGTATTAAATTAATAGAATTAATACAAATAATGTAATAGCAAAATTAAATTATTGGAATTAATACCAATAATTTATGGCAATATTAATACAAGTAATAAATCACTCCCATTTAATACCCAATTTTACACCTATATAAAGAGGTCATCCCCATTCATTCTCCTCACACCCGAACACTTCTCTTTCTGTCTCTATTGCTCTATTTCCTGGTGAAGCTCGAATTAGAGCTTTGAATTGCACATTTTTCTTAACCTCGGAAGAGAGGTTAAGCTCTCTAGAACTGGGGAGAAGATAGCTACCTGATAGCAAACTCTAGTCTATCCGAGAATCGCTGGAGAAGCGCCGACATGATGGAACAGTGAAGCAGCTCTGGCCAACCTCCCAACACTTCCTCAGCACTCCCACGGGTGAACTAGGACTGAAAGGTAAGCTAATTCGGCTCCTCTCTGCAATTTTCGATCGGTGCTAGAGAGAGAACTGGCAGAATTTCAATGATGAAATTCTAAGTTAATTCGACATCAATTGATGTGGTTCTTCATTCTAGGATGAACCTTAGGACGAGAGCTATCTGCTCAGATCGAAAGCTCAAACCGTCGTGCCCTCACCGTTGAGTAATCGAAGCTTTCTCTTTCTACAGTCTGTTTTCCGGCAAAGCTCCATTTGAGCTCATTCCGGCATTAAAATTCGCGATTCAAAGTTCTATCGAATCATATGAACATGGAGAAACTCAATTTCAACTTCCATTTTAACAATTAGAGGTGTTTGATCGGTTAATTTGATAAAATCAAATCCGGCTGTGTTAAAGAGTTGTAATTGGGGGAAATTGAGGATTTTCGAAATTCAAAGGACCAAAATGCAATTTTAACAAATTAAGGGTAAATTGGGCATGGAAATAATGTTGGAGGACTAATTAAGGAATTTTGGAATTTTGGGGACAAAACTTACCATTTTTGTAATGGAAGGGCAAAATGGTAATTTTGGAAAAGTTGGGGGACCGAAATGGAAATTTGGGAAATTTAAACCCCTTTTTGTGAAATTGAATAAATTGAGGTCCCAAGATAAATTTTAAAAGTTTTGGGACTCAATTTGAGGAAAAATCGGCATTTGGGGACTTAAGTTAAAGAGAAATATTTATAGGAACCTAATTGCAAATAACTAAAAATTTTGGGTTTTCTCATTCATTGGAAATGAATGAATGTCGTTAAGTCGAGTAATAGTGAACAAGTATGTTCATATCGTGTAAGAACACGATGTACCAGGAGCGCTAGCATGGACGAGCTCGCGTGAATACAAACAACCCGTCTAGTAGAATTTACTACATTAACGGGTGAGTGGGTTAACTAACGTCATATCCGGTTAGGATGATGAGCACAACTTAAAGTTAAAAACCACTTACCGGTTGTGAGTGGGATTTTATATCATACTCGATTGGGGATGATAAGCATATCGTAATGAAAACCCACTACTATATAGTATTTTAAACATCACGACTTAGAGTAGTGATATGAAAACCTTGCGAAAAAACTACTTACCGGTTGTAAGTAGATCATACCCAGTTGGTATGATGAAACTTCCTCGAAGGAAGTTGAAAGCCCGTTCATCGGTTATGAGCGGAGATGTCCTTATAGCCAATATGTATAATGGATAGTTGAAAATATAATTTTTGTCAGAAGTGCTCTCCCCTGACTATGTGCCAATACTTAAACTATTTGGGAGACCTTCTTGACGGGAGCTCGAATAGCTCTTATAGACCGGGGGCCTCGGTTTTGGAACTTGGAGGCTAATATGCCCGATTTTGAAAATCTCATACAGTGGGCCCAAGGCCAGTTGGCACGAGTAGAAGCTCGCAAACAAACATGAATTATATGACATAAAACTTTAAATAAAGGAATTGTTTGGCCATGGTACCAAGATAGGACCGACATACTCAGTCAACTAGCGATAGTGCGACATGATAGGTCGACGGACCAGTCAAGAGAAACAACTGCAGGTTGAGTAGAGAGTCGGGGCCGTTGGACTAGTGGCACCACAAATTACATGGCTTGATAACAAAATATTGTTTGTGCATACACTGTGAGTACGGGATCATCAAGACGCCCAAGAGGGATAGTGATGCGTCCTAAGGGCCATGGACGACCCGTTGAGTATAAGGACAGTTCGTCGTTCTAGGTGACTGTGCGAAATTTGGAGTAGCACCAAGCGCATGAGACTGGGGTGGGGATGGGATGAGGTCTATGTCCTCATACGGACACGAAGAAGTGATTTCGGGATTGTGGGTCAGATGTTGCATACATCCACTCATTCCTAGGGTAGAAGTGGTCATACTTCTACCCGGGTGGCAGGAAAAGTTATTCTGTCATGCCCCGACCCAGTTTAATTATTTGTATTAATTTAATTTCAGTATTAAATTATTTGTATTAATTCCAATTATTTAATTTAGGTATTAAATTATTGGTATTAATTACAATAATTAAATATATATTAATTTATGGTTATTTAAGATAAGGCGTACATATAAAATTTTGATCGAAATTTCGGGTTACAAAAAAATTCATACTTCCTAGGAGGTCACCCATCCTCACACTACTCTCGGGGAGGCACGCTTAACTTTAAAGTTCTTATAGAATCTAGTTCACCTGAACCACTTTGGTTTTTGTTTTCTAATTTGTCTTAAGTTTCTTTTCTAAGGTTTAATTAACCCTTTGGATCAGCCGAGAGTTGTAAATTCCCAACTTGCCCGTTCAGAAATAATCGGGTTTGTGAACCGGTTCTAAATCCTCACTTGGTTTGACCGGTTCTTTTCCTGGTTTTCCTTAGCTCAAAAGGGCAGGTTTTACGTGGTCCAAAGCCACTAGCGGTAACCTTCATGATGAACGATGTGTGTTGGGTGATGACACACCGGTAACTAAGAAATAATGGAAAACCTCGAATCTTTTTAAATTGAAGAGATTTTTGAAAAGAAAGGAGTCTGGCACACTCCATATCAATGTTTTTCTTAAAATTTAAAAGTATACCTTTAAAAACTCATTCACTGAGTAATCAACTCACCCCCTCCCTATATCCCTTTCAGGAAATCCTAGAAAGCCTACACTTAAAGACCATCAACTAAGATGCCTGTAAGATATGTATGTAAAGTTTAAAATTTCATGTAGTTTTTATTATGCTATTCTTGGAAATGGTGTAGGTTTAAAGGATGCCTTACTCTTTATAGATTATAATAAGGGGAAACCCTTTAATAAACTAGGGAGTGGTAGGTTGATCATGGGGATCCGACCAAACCTGGTCGGGGTGTGACACTTACCCTTGGGGGCACGGTGGTCCGAGCTTTCAATTTGGGTAGATAGCTCTCATCCTAAGGTTCCTCCTAGAATCAAGAACCACCTTAATTCATGTCGAATTGAGGGAAAATTTGGTCAGTAAAAATCTACAGGTTCTGATCTAGCACCGATCGAAATACACAGAGGGGAGCGAAATTGGCTTACCTTTTCGCTCTACTTCATCATAGGAGGCTGAGGAAATGTTGGGAGAGCTTGGTTTGGCATGAGGAGGTTTCAAATTGGTAGATTTTAGCTCGACAAACACAAGGCAACTTCGGTCTATCACTGCTACTTCACTGTTCAATCACGCCGGTGCTTCTTCGGCAACCCACGTAGCAATTGGAGACTACCACCATGTAACTGACTTCTCCCTGATTCTAAGGAACTCGACAAGGCCTTCTTTGGCTTAGAAATGACCCTATGTCGAAGCTATGGTTTGAGCTTCATCAACAAACGGAGTAGCTGAGAGAGAGTTAGTTTTTCAGGTGTGTGTAGGATGAATGGAGATGGGCTCATTATATAGGGAGCTCAGAGACTCCCCGGCCGTCCATTTGGCACCTTAATGACATTCATTGATGGCATGAAATGTACTGAACGGAAACATTTCTTCTTCGCCGGTGTTGTTGAATTTTTCGGCGAGTGAATAGTGCTGTCATTTGAAGAACGAAGATGACATTGTTCCAAACCGGTCAAACAGGTCCGAACCAGGTTCAACACTTAAACCAGCCAGTTTAGGCCCAATTCGATCGAGTTTTTTTGAAAATTAAAAATTTGTAAATTCATTTTTTATCAAAAGGTAGCCTCAATTCTCCAATTTGAATTTTCTAAGCCACCTAGAAAAATGAATTTAACATCCGGTTTAATAGTGGTTTAAATCCGTCCAAACCAATTCAATTTGGTTCGGATCCAGTTCACTAGGACCGGTATAGTTTTCTTTCCAAAATTGTCCTAAGGTCACTTTCCAAAGTTTTTATGACCCCTTTGTGTCACTCGGGAGTTATTAATTTCCCAATTTGCCCATTCTCTATGATCGGGGTTTGTGAACCGGTTTAGTTTTCTCACTCGATTTGATCGGTTCTTTCCCCGATTTTCCTTAACTCCAAAGGGCAGGGTTTACAACTCTCCCCTCCTTTTAGGAGTTTTGTCCGCAAAACTTATTTCACACTTTTTGTATCGGAATGAACTTCCCTTGATATCAACTTGTAGTTTCTGGACATATAATCCCTTCGGTTATTTCCATCTACCCCTTATATAACATACACTTGAGATCTTCTTTTCATTTCCATCATGTTCTCATTCCATTGAGTTTATTTTCATTAAACCTATCTCATTGGAAGGTTTAAGGTCATTTCCTTAAATTTGCATCCTTCGTTCCTTCAAGCGTTATTTCTCTTATCCGAGATTCTTTACTTAAGAGTTCAAGATTGGGTGTTCCAAAATATACAATCATTCTTGTATCTAGTTATTCTCTTTATTTATTGACCCCCTTAGCTTAGTGTCCATTAAAGCACTACGTGCATGCTTCCACAGGTTTTGGTGTTATCGCCTTTACATCATACATTGATCCTTCCCTCATTAAATGGTTATCATAACTTCGTCCAAATTAAATACCTGACCTTGTCATGCTCAACTAACAGACTATTCCTTACTCGAGGCATATTTCCCTAGCCTAGTGGGGTTTACATATCCCTCACAGCACGACTTTCTCTAGAACACGTCATTATTTAACATTTTAAAGCCATTTCCATATTGATTATTCTCATTTTTCTCTATCTCCTAGTGATAGTATAACGTCGTCCCTCTTATCGTCTGGTGGTATTTCTTGATCATCATCATTATTATCCAATCGTCCATTTTGCCTTTTGACGTCATATCATTTATAATCGTATTGGTTTCCTCACTTACTCATCTTTTTTTTCAAAATTCTTTATTAGGTCCTCCAATTTAAGTCTTTTAGTTTCCGGATAACTTACTAACATGCTAAAACTCTTCCATTCCTATGTCTTTCCTTATTCCAGTGGCGTCTTTTCCTTTAAGGACTATTCTCTTTCTAAATCCATTCTTACTCACTCATGATCATTTCACAATTCTCCTTTCCGACTTAGGTCCTTCCTTACTCATATGACATCTTTTGATGTTGTATTCCTACTTACCCGTTACTTGGGTTCAACTTATCTCTTCGACCTTCATGATTTCTTTCCCTTTGCACTTGATCTTTTCATCTCCAACAGCTTGTCTTTGAGGAGCTTATCTTCATTGCAATTCCATTGGTTCCATTTCCTCCTAATTGAAACATATATGATTTTCCAAGGTTCCCTTCCCTATAAAGTTTTACACTTCTTTTCTCCCAAAATTTTATTCTAGTTTTACCATTGTGAATATTTAACCTTAAATGACATTCCTTGATGTCATCTTCTGTTGATTACCTTTACCCTTGGGATCCTACGAGTATTTCTCATCTATTTCACCTCATTCTCACTTGCTTCTAGTACTCATCTATTCCTTTGAGGTGGAGTTCACATACCCTTTGTTTCAAAATCTCTCGTTTATCCTACAGAAAGTCTATTTAAGATTTCGTGGCTTTCGGGTAGTTACTTCAGTCTTAGCCATTGATCTCTTTAAGGCTTTCCTCTTCTCTTATTCCCTAAGGTTTGGTCTTTCCATCCTTTCCTTCTTTACTGAAATTGTGACTTTCACAAGGGTCGGTTCATTAACGGCCCCCACCCGTATTATCCTCTTAGTTTAATTGTTTTGAGATGGTTGTCTCTCAAATCTTCATGTCCTTGGTATCCATCCCTTTGCCTTGTTTAAGGTGTAATCATTACTACTCCCAGTTCTTGTTGGAGTGTATTTTATTTCTTCTGGATGATTATGTTATTATGGGTTATTTCCTTTAACTTGGTCCATCTAAAATCCCTATTTGATTTTCTTGCTTCCTTGGAAGTAGATCCCACTTAGCGTCTTCAGACACTTACTTAGTCACTTATACCTTTTAATTAGGGCCTTATTTTATTTCATGATTGAGATAATCCCTCTTTTGGTTACTTTAGCTTGGAACATTCTCCTTCCGCGATCCGACTTCCTATTCTCATCCTTCTTATAGAGTCTTCTATTCTAAGTTTTTTTACGATCAATCACCCTACTGCTCCTTGAAAGTTCTTCTTTCATTCTTATACTTACGAACCTTTATATGGTTGTTCATTCTGGATTTCTCCCTTCTTGTTCCATATCCTTGTTTTTAGTAAGTCCCCTTATTTTCATGGAGTTCCTAATAACCGATATCCTAACTCTTTCCAAGAAGATATTATTCTTGGGATTCTCTTCCTATCGTACTTCTTTCCTTTCCCCTTTCTCCTTGTGTTATCTCATTTGACTTAACCTCTTCAGTGCTCCCATTTTGTTCTTACTTTCTTTTGGTCAACTTCTCCTTCCTTTCCTTAGTTAGGATTTTTCACCCTTGGGTGAACTCTAAGAGTCTCTTCTTTTCCAAATTGTCCCTTTGAGGGAAAATCTTAAGGGTTGAGGTTAATTAGAAATAATCCATTTTCCCTTGAATTTATCAAGAAAACTTAAAAGATTTATCCAGAAATTAACTTTCATTCAAGAAATATTTTCTTGCCATACTTGGCTTATTACAGAAGTTTTCTACCCCTTAATCCCTTGGGGTAATAGGACGAGAGCTAGCATTAGAACGGTTGTGGGACTCTTGATTAGATGGCTCTAAGGAACCATTTAGGGTCCATTTGTATTCCCTTATGGGATGAATTTCATGTATGGCCTCCAATCCGTACCATCTTAATACCTCTACCTCACACTCATATGTCCACTTCATCCATTGGGAGGGATTAAAGATGGACTGAGTAGGTGGGGGTACATGGTGGTCTTTCATGAAGGTGGCATACACATCCTAGTAGTTGTCCCATGCCTTCTTCTTGGTTGGATTCCTCTCCAATTGTTGTGTGGCTGGAGGAGGAGTTAGGCTCCTTGGAGGAAGTACAAGTTCCTCTTGTCTTGGAGGAGGGTATTTGATGCCTTATGGTTTCAATAAGGCTCCCACCAATTTTTGGTAATCTTCCACCATGTCCTTGGGTACTCTTTTCTCACCTTTTAAAAATCTTTGAAAAATCCTTTGGGGTAGTTGTCTTTTTCAAAGCTATGGGGTAGGTGTCTTTTTCAATGCTATGGGTGGAGGATAGGATTTCTTAGTGAATTACCTAGGGATTCTCCTCCCTACACGAGAGTTAAAGTTGGATTAATGTCAGGACATAATAGTGATAATGTTTCAAGGGAAATTGGCTCTTATACCACTTAAGTTGTCATGCTCCTACCTAGTTTTGTCATATCCCCATGAACAACCTATCGCTCTCTTGGTTGAAGAGGGGTTTCCCCCTTCTTTAATTCAAGAGTAGCCATGCAAAATCTTAACTTTGTTCCCTAGAATAACATATATCAATAAAATGGCAATTTTGAATAATTAAGCATACTTGACAAAGGGTAAGGACTGATTTTATCCCTAGTCATTTCTCTATTTCCTGAAAAAGGATAAAAAGGATGGGTGAGTTTCTACAACTCAGTGATTGGGTATTTAAAAAATATAAATTTTCAAAAAATAGTTTGTGAATTGGAGTGTGCTAGACTCCTTATTTCCAAAATGGTATTTCATTCAAAATCCCAGTTTTCATAGCCATTTCTTATCATGCAAATGGTGTGTTTATCAAGTAACACATGGCCTTCATCATGAAGGGAACACAAATTCATAGGACAGCATGTCCACTGAACCCACATGTAGCGTCAGAGTGACTTTACTAGCCAATTAGATAGAAGCTCGTCCACTTCTACCATGAGAATGAGTCAACTTACATGACATCCGACCCTCAATCCTGTAAAGAAACTCTATGTCCGTATGAGGACAGAGACCTCATCCAGATCCTACCCCAGTCTCATGCGCATGAAGCTACGTCAAACTTCCCTAGCTATTGGCATGACAATCTTCCCTTATCTCCACCACGTTATCCAATAGCCTTCTAAGACGCATCACTACCCCTCTTGGGCATCTTGAAGGTTGCGTACCTTAGTGCATGCACAAAACAACAATTTTTCTCAAAAGCCATTTAAACATTGGTGCCACTTATCCAACTGTCATGACTCTCAACTCGACCTGTAGCTGTTTGTCTCAACTAGTTCGTCGACGTGTCTTGTCGCACTACCGCCAGTCCATCGAGTATGTTGGTCCTGACTTTGTACCTTGGCCAAACACAACATTCATTTAAAAGTTTTCATGTCTTAAACTCATGTTTGTTTACGTATGAGCTCCTTCTCATGCAAACTGGCCTTGCGCACACTGTATGAGATTTTCAAAATCGGACATATTAGCCTCCAACTTCTAAAACCGAGGCATCCGAACTATCTAAGCTATTCGTGCTCCAGTCAAGAAGGTCTCCCAAAAAGTTTAAGTAGTGGCACGTAGTCAAGGGAGAGCACTTCTGACAAAATAATCTTTCAGCTATCCATCACAACAACTAGGCATGAGGACACCTCCATTCATAATCGATGAATGGGTTTTCTACTTCATTTCAAGAAGTTAATCATACCAACCGAGTATGTTATACTTACAATCGGTAAGTAGTTTTTCATGTTTTCTCACATCACCCCATCCAGAAGTGATGTCAAAATCACCCATTGTAGCCGGTTTTCATTTCCAAGTTGCTATCATCCCAACAAGGTATGATATAAAAATCCCACTCACCCGTGAATGTCGTGAATCCTTCTCAATCAGCTTTTTGTCCCTTAACGAGCTTGCCTTAGCTAGTGTTCCCGATGCTTCACATTCCTACACGATATGAACATCCTTGTTCATTATACTTTGGCTTGAAATAATTTAATCATCACGAATAAATAAATTACCCAACTTTTCAATTAATTTAAATTAGGTCCCTAAAGTTTTTTTTCCATAACTTTATATCCCTATTGCTAAGTTTTCCTCAAATTGAGTCCCGAAACTTCAAAAATTTACTTTGGGATATCAATTTATTCAAAATTACAAAAAGGGTTTCAAGTTCCCCAAATTCCCAATTTGGTACCCAATTTTTCCAAAATTACCATTTTGCCCCTACATTACAAAAATGGTAAATTTTACTCCAAAAATTCCAAAAATTGACCATTTGGTCCTCCAACATTGTTACCATGCCCAATTGCCCCTTGATTTTAGGAAATTTAACTTTAGTCCCTCGAATTTTTGAAATCCCCAAAATTTCCCCCAATTTCAACCTTTCAACTTGGCCAAATTTGATTTCATCAAATTAATCGATCAAATGAGTTTAATTGTTGAAATTGAAGTTAGATTTAAGTTCCTACACCTCATACAATTAAATTGCACTTCAAATCACGTGAATTTATGTCAGAACAAGCTCAAACGAAACTGAACGTAGAGAGAGAAAGCTTCAAAAGCTTTTCGTCGAGGGCGCGGTGGTCTGAGCTTTCAATCTGGGTAGATAGCTCTCAACCTGAGGTTTCTCCTAGAATCAAGAATCACTAAAATTCATGTCGAATTGATGGAAAATTTGGTCAGTAAAGATCTGTCGATTCTCTCTCTAGCACCAATCTAAATTCAAAGAGGAAAGCCAAATTGCCTTACCTTTCCGCTCTAATTTGGTCGTAAGTGGGCAGCTTCAGTCTGTCGGAGCTGCTTCATTGTTCCATCACATTGGCACTTCTCTAGTGAGCCATAGAGCAATTGGAGACTACCATCATGTAGCTTACTTATCCCCAAGTCTAAGGAACCAACTACACCTTCTTTGTTTCAAAAATGACCCTATGTCGGAGCTCTGGTTCGAGCTTCATTAGAAAATTGAGTAGCTCAGAAAGGGTGAGGTTTTTAGGTGTGTGGAGGATGAATGGAGTGGGGCTCTTTATATAGGGAGCTCAGGGACTCTCCAGTCGTTCATTTGGCACCTTAATGATAGTCATTGATGGTTTGAAATGTACTGAATGGAAACATTTCTTCTTCACCAGCGGTGTTGAATTTTCTAGCGCGTGAACAGTTCTGTCATATGAAGGATGAAGATGACACTGTTCCAAACCGGACTGGACCTGTCTGAACTGGATTTAATGCTTAAATTGTTCAGTTCAAGCCTAATTCGATTGAGTTTTTTCAAAATTAAAATTTTGTAAATTCATTCTCTATCAAATGGTGGTCACAATTCTCCAATTTCAATTTTCTTATCCACCTAGAAAAATAAATTTAGCATTTGGTTCAATAGTGGTTCAAACCAGTCCAAACCGGTTCAATCTGGTTCACCTGAACCGATTTAGTTTTCTCTCCCAAATTGTCCTAAGGTCACTTTCCATGTTTTTTTTACCCCTTTGGCTCACTCAGGAGTTGTCAATTTCTGAATTTGCTCATTCTCTATGATTGGGGTTTGTGAACCGGTTCGATTTTCTCAATCAGTTTGACCGGTTCTTTCACTTGTTTTCCTTAACTCCAAAGGGCGGGGTTTACAAAGTGCGACCTGTTTCGTAAGAACAAAGAAGCCAAATAGGGATTTTAGAAGAACCTAGTGGGTGGAAGCAATTAGTAACAATGGGATGGTCAAGGAGAATAAATGATGCACTAAGAAGGACAATAGGACGAGCATAGTGTAGAGTACACGAACTAAGACCGACAATCAGAGATACCTCAGATAGGAAAGTAGAGGGTAAACTGGAAAATTAAGGTTGGTGAATGATAAGGATGGGTAAAAGCTCTAATTCAAAAGGGTGTAAAAAATTTTTATGCGAATGTGTACGCTTATCATAAATAGCCAATATTAATACTAGTAATAAATCTCGCCCATTTAATACACGGGTTTTACGCCTATATAAAGATGTCATCCCCATTTCATTCTCCTCATACCTTAACACTTCTCACTCTCTCTCTCTACTGCTCCATTTCCCGGTAAAGCTCGAACCAGAGCTTCGACTTGAACAAAGGTCAGGCTCTTTAGAACCAGGAAGAAGATAGCTATCTGATAGCAAACTCCAGTCAATCCGAGAATCGTTGGAGAAGCGCCGACATGAGGGAATAGTGAAGCAACTCCGGCGGACCGAAGCTGCCCTATTTCGGCCAAGCTAAAATCGGCCATGTCAAGCCCTCCTCAGGCCAAACCAAGCCCTCCCAAGACTTCCTCAGCCTTTCCACGGCCGAATTAGGACCGAAACGTAAGCCAATTCGGCTCCCCTTTACAATATTCGATCGGTGGTAGAGAGAGAGTCGACCGAATTTCAATGACAAAATTCTAATCCAATTCCGCATCAATTGATGCAATTCTTGATTCTAGGATGAACCTCAGGACGAGACCTATCTGTCCAGATCGAAAGCTCGGACCGCCATGCCTTCACCGGTGAGTAATCGAAGCTTTCTCTCTCTATAGTCTATTTTCCGGTGAAGCTTCGTTTGAGCTCGTCCCGACATTAAAACTTGCGATTCACATTTCTAAAGAATTGTATGAACATGTAGAAACTCAATTTCAACTTCAATTTCAACAATTGGAAACGTTTGCTGGGTCAATTTGATGAAATCAAATTCGACTGTGTTAAGAAGTTGGAATTGGGGGAAAATTGAGGATTTTTTAAATTCAAAGCATCAAAATAAAATTTTATGAAATTGATGGTCAATTGGGCATGAAAATATTGTTGGAGGACCAATTGAGAAATTTTGAAATTTTTGGGGCAAAATTTACCATTTTTGTAAAGGAAGGGCAAAATGGTAATTTTGGAAAAGTTGGGGGACCAAATTGGAAATTTGGGAAATTAAACCCCTTTTTGTGAAATGGAATAAATTGAGGTCCTATGATAAATTTTAGAAGTTTCGGGACTCAATTTGACGAAAAACCGGCATTTGGGACTTAAAGTTAAAGAGAAATAACTTTAGGGACCTAATTGCAAATAAATGAAAGTTTGACTTTCTCATTCATTTGGAATGAATGAAGGCAATTAGGCCAAAGGATAATGAACCAAGATGTTCATATCGTGTAGGAACACGAAGTACTGGGAACGCCAGCAACGACAAGCTCGCGTGAATACCAAGAACCGGTCTAGTGGAATTCATGGCATTAACGGGTTAGTGGGTTATTCACATCATACCTAGATGGGATGATGAGCACAGTTTAAAGTTAAAAACCACTTACCGGTTAGGAGTGAGTTTACTAACATCATACCCGGTTGGGATGATGAGCACAACTTAAAGATAAAAACCACTTACCAGTTGTGTGTGGAAATTTTATATCATACCCAATAGGGGATGATAAGTACCTCGGTAGAAAAACCCACTATTTAGTGGTATTTTAATCATCACCACTTAGAGAAAGTGATGTGAAAATTATGCGAAAAAAAATACTTACCGGTTGTAAGTAGATCATACCCGGTTGGTATGATTAGACTTTCTCGAAGGAAGTTGAAAACCCGTTCATCGGTTATGAACGGAGATGTTCTTATACCGGTTGGTATAATGGACAGTGAAAACCTATTTTGTCGGAAGTGTTCTCCCGTGACTGTGTGCCAATGCTTAAACTATTTGGGAGACCTTCTCGACGGGAGCTTGAATAGCTCTAATAGGCCAGGGGCCTCGATTTTGGAACTTGCGGGCTAAATGCCCGATTTTGAAAATCTCGTACAGTGGGCCCAAGGCCAGTTGGCACGAGCAGGAGCTCGTAAACGAACATGATATATGTGCCATAAAACATAATAAGTGAATTGTTTGGCCATGGTACCATGATAGGACCGACATGCTCAGTCAACTAGTAGCAATGCAACCTGACAGGTCGACAGACTAGTCAAGACAAACAGCTGCGGGTTGAGTTAAGAGTCAGGGCCGTTGGACTAGTGGCACCACAGATTACATGGAAATATAAGAAAATATTGTTTGTGCATGCATTATGATTACGGGATCATCAAGACGCCCATGAGGGGTAGTGATGCATCCTAAGGGCACTGGACGACCTGGTGGCTATAAGGGCAATTCGTCGTTCCAGGTGTCCGTGCAAAATCTGGAGTAGCACCAAGCGCATAAGACCAGGGTGGGGACAGGATGAGGTCTCTGTCCTCATATGAACACGTAGAAGTGATTTCAGGATTGTGGGTCGGATGTCGTGTACATCCACTCATTCCCAGGGTAGAAGTGGTCGTGCTTCTATCCAGGTGGCAGGAAAAGTCGCTCCGAAGCCACTAGCGGGTTCAGTAGTGATACTAACTTGCAAATGTGTGTAACCTTCATGATGAAGGATGTGTGTTGGGTGATGACACATCGTTGTAACTAAGAAATAATGGAAAAACCCAAATTTTGAAATGAAGGGATTTTTGAAAAGAAAGTAGTCTGGCACACTCCATATAAATGTTTTTTTTAGTCAAAAGATTTGAATCCCATTCACTAAGTAGTCGTACTCACCCCCTCTCTTATATCTCTTTCAGGAAATCCCGGAAAGCCTACCCTTAAAGACCGTCAACTAAGATGCCTATAAGATAGGTATGTAAAGTTTTAAATTTCATGCAATTTTGATTATGCTATTCTAGGAAAAGGTGCAGGTTAAAGGACACCTTACTCTTTACGGTTTACAATAAGGGGAAACCCTTTAATAAATCGGGAGAGTGGCAGGTTGATCACGGGGATCCGACCAAATCGGGTCGGGGCGTGATAACTAGAGTGGTATCAGAGCCTGTTTACTCGAATACATAATCTAGACTATAAAATATTGTAACTAATAGGATTTATCCAAAAATTTTCAGATGGCTCCCAGGAGAGGAACCAAGAAAACTAGGAATGGCACTACTCAACACCTTATCTTCGTAGGAAGACAACCCTATAAGCTTCCCAAATGCCTAAAGCATGGTAGGAATCTCAAAAGAGCAAATGAGAAAGTATCCCAAAGAATGGTGACAGGGCCTATTGAGGTCACAACTCTAAGTATAAAGGAAGCCAAGTGTGAAGCCATAAAATGGGGCATATAACCTTACATAGGAGGATGCTTATCAAGAATCTCATAGCTCCCTAGTTATTTGGTGACCATTTTCTGTAATAGGGCCAAAATCCCCAACATAATGTACTACTCTATTAATGAAGTACTCCAAATTCCTAAAAACCCTGTCCCTCAAATGATGTGATCTTCAAGGAAGACTCCAAAAAGAAAAAAAAAACTCTCACGGTATCGAGACTTAAGGATGAAGGAGCACTAAAACTAACAATTTCCAAGAAAACGCCAGGAGGAACCACTTATGTTCATGTAATTACAAGCATGAATGATAGGGACACTGCGTGGAGAAGTGCCCAACCCTACAAAGGACAAGAATCAAGTTAACCTAGAGGGGAATAGGACACGAAGTGAAAAACTGTCCCACATCGCCAGGAGTCAGGACAATATTTTCCAAGAATAAACACCCCACAACTATAGGAAATCCAAAAGGATACCATCCCAAGAAACGTGACTCCATTTGCAACCACAAATAAGAGGAAACTCTTCAAAATCTTAGCAAAGTGGTAAGAAGGAAAAATGGGTAAAGTTAGGACCTCAATAAAACCACAAACGAAACAAAGGATAGCTGAAGGGAATTTCCTCTTTAAGAAGAAAATCCAAACCATTTAGGAGCAAAGAAAGGAGTGCATCCACAAGAGAAGACAAGATGAACATTTGATGACAAACGGGACATATTGGGATTACAAGAATAAATCACCGTGAAAAAATCAACTATGTCAAATAGGAAGTTCGAACCAACAGGACAAAAGAAAGCAAGTCGTTACAACAAGATAGTTAGAGGGAACAAATGACACCCTAAGGAAGACCGGGAAGTAGAATGGACTACACCCTAAAAAGGTCAGTGAGATGGATGTTAAGGATAGGAGGACTCGAGAAACAGCTGTTAAGAAACTTAGACCAAACAAATGGTGGAGGCAAAGTAGTTAACGAACAAATACTCGGGAAAGCCATAATGTAAGTTCCGACAAAGAAGAGAGAGGCAGAAAGGTCAAATACTCGGGAAAAGAAGGATACAAGAAATCCTTAAAAGGACCAAGGGCCAATTAACGACTAAACTCAAGCCAAGAAAGGAATAGGCAAGCCTCTCCCATAATGATCATGAAACAAGGAAGATTTGTACGCTCCCTAAAGAAATAGACAGGTACTGGGTACGAATAAGGATGCAAATAGAGCATAAAAGATGTGCCTAAAAGATTTGAGGAGTAAAGGTAAATAGGAGAAGATGACATCAAGGGATGTCATTTAAGGGTAGAAATCCCCTAGAGCAAATGTAAGAAAAGAATGTCAGGGGAAAGGCAAAGAATCCTACCAAGGAAGGAAGCCCTAGAAAGACATGTGTATCCCAATTAATAGGAAATGGAACCAACCCTTATTTAGGAAATATTTTCCAAGGAAGGAAGTATTGTAATGGTCCATTATGACCTGTTTGGAGAGAATAGGAGAACCATGTAGAAAGAGGAAAACTAGTAACGGCGGACAGCCAAAGATAATGAACAAAACTGGATGGAGTGAACCTTCCCAAGCAAAGTAATTGACACATAGATCGAAAGCAATTATTGTAGAATGAAGAATCATGAAGTGATTTATGAGCAAGTAAAAGTGGATTAAGGAAAAAGGAAGTCATTGAATAAGGGATGTCACTAAAGAAGAGAAAGGACATAAGAAGGAAAAAAAATCCTCGTATGTCAATAATCATCAGGAAACCCAACGATTGGAATTGAAAGGACCCAATAAAAACATTTGGAAAGGATGAGTAGGTAAGAGAACTCCATGCGGTTATGTGAGACATAACTTCAAAGGCATGATGGATGAGAGGATAACAGTAAAAAGGATAGTTGAGGAATGCTATCAAAAGAAAAGAGGGATGAAGTTATATGATCTCTAAAAGGTCAAAAAAAAAAGCTAAGAGAGACCCTCAAGGAGATGTTCTAGAAATCTAATGGACAAAAACAGGTCCTAGAAAATGCCATGCTTTAAGGGGTATGTAAGCCCAACAATCCCGTGGAGAATATGACTCAAAGTAAGGAAGAGTCGGCTAAGAAGCATGACGAGGTCGAATATAAAAATTTGGACTGATGTTATAATAGACAACGAATGGAGGAAGGGTCAAAATGGGATAAAAAAAGTGAGAATAATGAAAACCGTGGCAACCAGTACGTAACGCCCGAAAGAACATTGAGCTAAAGGTTTCAACAACCAAGGGGTTAACTAGACACGGGAATGGTTAGGTATCTTGGAATTTCCAATATTGAGTATAGAACCTCAAAGGAAAGAATGTGCTCTAAGCAAAGAAAGATATAAATCTAAGAATATACCCTGAAGTAAGGTATGTCTCGTTATGATAAACTACATGGAGGGAGTAAATAATATAAAGGAAAAGAAATTTCTTAAGTGAAAGTTGTAAAAAGGACTAATTAAAAGAACAAGAGAAGACTTTGCATATTAAGCAAACACCAAAGGGGCATCAAAGGAAATGATTGCACATGCAAGGATGTTAACTATGTTTTGGGGACAAAACTCCTAAAAGGAGGGAAGAGTTGTAAACCCCGCACATTTGAGTTACGGAAAACCGGGAAAAGAACCGGTCAAACCGAATAAGAAAACCAAGCCGGTTTACATTTGGGAATAAGCAATATGGAAATTTACAACTTTCGGGTGATCCAAAGGGTTCATTAAACCTTGGAAAAGAAACTTAAGACAAAATAGAAAATAAAAACCAAATTGGTTTAGGTGAACTAGCTTTCATAAGAACTTTAAAGTTATGATTTTTTGAGACTTGAGAGTAGTGTAAGGATGGATGACCTCCTGGGAAGTATGATTTTTTGTAACCCGAAATTTCGGTAAAAAAATTTTTATACGAATGTGTACGCTTATCATAAATAGCCAATATTAATATTAGTAATAAATCTTGCCCATTTAATACACGGGTTTTACACCTATATAAAGAGGTCATCCCCATTTCATTCTCCTCACACCTTAACACTTCTCTCTCTCTCTCTACTGCTCCTTTTCCCGGTAAAGCTTGAACCAGAGCTTCGACTTGAACAAAGGTCGAGCTCTTTAGAACCGGGGAGAAGATAGCTACCTGATAGCAAACTCCAATTAATCCGAGAATCGTTGGAGAAGCGCCGACATGATGGAATAGTGAAGCAACTCCGGCGGACCAAAGCTGCCCTATTTCGGCCAAGATCAAATCAGCCATTTCAAGCCCTCCTCAGGCCAAAACAAGCCCTCCCAACACTTCCTCAGCGTTTCCACGGCTGAATTAGGACCGAAAGGTAAGCCAATTTGGCTCCCCTTTACAATTTTTTATTGTAGAGAAAGCTTCGATTACTCACCGGTGAAGGCACGACGGTCCGAGCTTTCGATCTGGACAGATAGGTCTCGTCCTGAGGTTCATCCTAGAATCAAGAATTGCATCAATTAATGCGAAATTGGATTAGAATTTCGTCATTGAAATTCGGTCGACTCTCTCTCAAGGACGGCGAAGCCTTGGAAAGGCCCTACAATACTCAAAGGAAAAGAGGAACCACAATGGTCCACGCAAGGGAATAACCTATTACAAGTGTGAATGATGGGGACACTACGTGAAGAAGTGCCCAACCCTACTAAGGACAAGTACCGAGATAACCTGTTATAGGTGTAAGGGATAGGATAGGTAAAGAAGGACTATTCCACACCTGATAGATTTAGGACAATGCCTCCTCAAAGGTCACTAAAGACATGAAGGATTGGTGACCAAAATCATGGAGCATGTTAAGTAAGCGGTTCACAAAGAGGTCAATAAATGGTGAGGTAAAAGTCAAATTTAAACTTCTTCTTAAGAAGGTCAAACCGAGAAGGATACCACAAGAATAGAGGTAAGGTACACGGAAAGTATACTTGGAACCTCCTCATAAGGGGCAAACGTGGAAAAACATCCTCCGGAAACTCTAGGGTATAACATAGTAAGAGTGAAGAAGAGAAGAAATATGCTATGAAAGGGAACTCTAGAGGGATGGATACGACTAAGCACCCTTGAAGGAATCATTGATGGGTGGATGGACATAATGTGGAGAGCAAGGACCAACCCTTAATTAGGATCTTCTCAAAGGAAGGATGTATCATGATGGCCCAGTGTGACTTGTTTGGAAAGAGAAAAAGGGCCAAATAACATGTAAACCCCTTCCTTTAATAATGAGAAAAGCTAGGGAAAGAACCGGTCAGTTTCATATTTAAAATCGAGTCGGTCTACAAGCCCGATTATTAGGAAATAGGCAAATTTGAGAATTTACAACTCCTATGCGACTCAAAATGGTTCATAAACCCTGGAAAAGAACCTTAGGATGAATTGGGGAAGAAAAACCAGACCGGTTCGAGTGAACCGAGTTCGAACTAGATAGAATCAGTTTATGAACCAAGTCGATTCATGAACCGGAACTGATAGAGAAAGGGCAAACCGATAGATTTATGGATCCTAAGTGAGCCAAAGAATTCGAAAAGTCATGGAAATGGACTTGAGAAGGAATTGAAGATGACAACCAAACCGGTTCCGGTGAACCGGATCCGAACCAATTTGGACCGGTTTGAACCACTATTGAATCGGATTCTAAATTCATTTTTCTAGGTAGCTTAAAAATTCAACTTTGAAATTTGAAGCCACCATTGGATAAAAAATGAATTTAGAAATTTTTATATTTGAAAAATTCGGTCGAATGGGGGGTGAACCGGCCGGTTTAAGCTTTGAACTCAGTTCGGAACAGTGTCGTCTTCTTCCTTCATATGACAACACTATTCACTCATTGAAAAATCGAAGCAGCGACGATGAAGAAGAGACATTTCTGTTCGATATGTTTCAGGTCATCAATGTCTATCATAAAGGTACCAAAAAGACAGCTGACTAGTCCCCGAGCTCCTTATATAAAGAGCCCCTCTCCATTCATCCTCTCTACACTTGAAAAGCTCACTCTCTCTCAGCTACTTAGTTTTCAGGTGAAGCTCAAACTAGAGCTCTAATATAGGGTCATTTTTTAGCCAAAGAAGGCGAGGTCGGGTTTCTTAGAACCGGGGAGAAGCCAGCAACACGGTGGTGACATCCATTCACTCCGAGAGTTGCTGGAGAAGCGTCGGCGTGATCGAACAGTGAAGCAGCTCCGACAGACCAAAGTTGCCCTGTTTCGATCGAGCTGAAATTAGCCAATTCGATCCCTCCTTAGGCCAAACCAAGCCTCCCAACACTTCCTCAGTCCTCCCACGATCGAATTAGAACCGAAAGGTAAGCCAATTCGACTCCCATCTGCAATTTTCGACCGATGCTAGAGGGAGAGTCGGTAGAATTTCAATTACAAAATTCAAATCCAATTCGACATCAATTGATATCATTCTTGATTTTAGGAGAAATCTCAGGAGGAGAGCTACCTATCTAGATAGAAAGCTCAGACCGTCGCGCCCTCACCAGTGAGCAATCAAATCTTTCTCTCTCTACATTCTGTTTTCCGGCGAAGCTCCATTTGAGCTTGTTCCGGCGTTAAAACTTATGATTCAAAGTGTTATGGAATCGTATGAACATGTAGAAACTCAATTTATAAGCGGTTGTAAGTAGGACTCTTTGGGTCACTTGGGATCCATAAATTTTCCGGTTTGCCCTTTCTCTATCGGTTCTGGTTCATGAACCAACTCGGTTCATAAACTAGTTAATTCGGCTCGGATCCAATTCACTTGAAATTACCATTTTTGTAAAGTATGGGCAAATGGCAATTTTGGAAAAGTTGGGGACCAAATTGGAAATTTGGGAAATTAAACCTTTTTTTGTGAATTGGAATAAATTGAGGTCTCAAGGTGAATTTTAAAAGTTTTGGGACTCAATTTGAGGAAAAATCAGCATTAGGGACTTAAAGTTAAAGAAAATAACTTTAGGGACCTAATTGTAAATAAAGGAAACGTTCTATTTTCTCACTCATTTGGGATGAATGAGGGCTATTAAGCCAAAGGATAATGAACAAGAGTGTTCATATCGTGTAGGAACACGAAGTTCCGAGAACGCCAACTAAGATAAGTTCGAGTAAGGACAACAAGCAAGCTAAGAGGATATTCACTGCACTATTGGATGAGTGGAGATTTAATATCATACATGGTTGAGATGATAGGCACCTTAGAAATGAAACCCACTACTAAGTGGTATTTTAACCATCACACCTGATAGGAGTGATGTGAAAATCACGTGGAAAAACTACTTACCGGTTGTAAGTAGATCATATCCGATTGGTATGATGAAACTTCCTAGAAGGAAGTGGAAAACTTGTTGATCGATTATAAGCGTTGATGTTCCCATGCCCGGTTGGTATGATGGATAGTTGAAAAGTTTATTTTATCGAAAATGCTCTCCCTTGATTGTGTGCCACTGCTTAAAATTTTTGGGAGACTTTCTTGGTGGGAGCTCGAATAGCTCATATAGGAACTTGTGGGCTAATATGCCCGATTTTGAAAATCTCGAACAGTTGGGCCCTAGGCCAATTGGCACGAGCAGGAGCTCGTAAACAAACATGATTATTATGCCATGAAAGCTTAAGTAAATGAGTTTTTTTGCCATGGTACCGAGACATGACCAACATACTTGATGGACTATTTGTAGTGCCACATGACAGGTCTTCGGACTAGTCAAGACAAACATTTGCAGGTCGATTTGAGGGTTGGGACCGTTGGACCAGTGGCACCACAGATTATATGGCATTATGTGAAAAACTATTGATTGTGCATGCACTGTGTTACGGGACCTTCAGGATGCCCAAGAGATGTAGTGATGTGTCCCAAGGCTCTGGATGACCTGTTGGGTATAAGGGCAGTTAGTCATACCAGAAGTCTTAAGAAGCTCGACGTAGCTTCTTTGCGCATGATACTGGGGTGGGGACGGGATGAGGTCTATGTCCTCATACTAAAACAGAGATTTGTTATGGGATTGAGGGTTGGATGTTGCGTACATCCACTCATTCTCAGAGTAGAAATGGATGTGCTTCTATCTAGGTGGTCAGTAAAGTCGCTCCAATGCCACAAGTGAGTTCAGTAGACGTGCTGGCCTACGAATGTGTGATTCCTTCATGATGAAAAATGTGTGTTGGTTGATAAACACACCATTATGATGAGAAATGGTTATGAAAAACCAAGATTTGAGAATGAAATGTTGTTAAAAGAAAAATAAGTAGTCTAGCACACTCCAATTCAAACTATTTTTCAGAAAGTCATACCCTAAAACACCCATTCACTGAGTGGTTGAACTCACACACTCCCTTATATCCCTTTAAGGTAACCCCATAAAGATTACCCAAAGCCACCAGCTAACACACCTGTAAGGCAGGTATGATAAGTTTAAAATTTTATGTAGTTTTGATTTATGTTATTCTAGGAAAGTTACAGGTTTAAAGGATGCCTTACTCCTCATAGTTTATAAAGAAGGGGCAACCCTTAGTAAGCCGAGAGAGTGGCGGGTTGATCATTGGGATACGACCAACCGAATCAGGGCATGATAGTAACCATGGGCCTTAGCCTCTTTAATAAATATTGGTATAAGCCATTTATAAATATGACATTAGCTCATTTTCTAAGCATTAGGTCTTATGCCCCATTCATAAGTATTGACCTAAGCCATTTTTTAACCATGAAACTTAGCCCCTTTCATAATTATTGACCTAAGCAATGTTTAATTATGGGCTTTTGAGTAACAACAAAATTTTTTAAACCAGTTTTTAAAAATAATTAGACCAAAAATCGATGTTGAAACGGGAAAGGAAACTTGAACCAAGATTGGAAATAGATCAAGATGGGAAAGTGGTTTAGATGGTAACTTTAGATAATGGATAAGTGTCCCGAATTTTCCTCAAAGAATCTCCATGGATCAAAAACTAAGAATCGAGAAAAATCTAATTGAAAATTGGTTCGAATTAGGATCAAACCGGCTCAGAGCATAACACCCTCAATTTTTAGAAGTGGTTATACAAATTAGAAAATAAAATATTTTGAGCCCAATTAGTAGTGAATTGGACAAGGAAATTTTAGAAAAATAAATTGAGTTAAAAACCAGTTAAATTGATTGAACCGATCATTTTTTTTGTAAGAAATTGGTTTGCTACAATGCGAACCGGTCGGAGGTCTACCGAGCGCACAACACGCGCATGCACGCATTGTATTCTCCACTTGACATACAACCTAGAAACTGGTCAGAAACCTAATTTTCGAACAAAAGTAGTGTGATTTCTGGGATTTGACATGTAAAGAGAAATTAATTAAAAATGAGTCCACGGGGGGTCTAATATGACCAACTAAAGGCATGGGTTGAATAACCATTGACCCCTTTGAGCTGTCCACATAAGATTCGGCCTCGTTCCTGTCAGCCAGTCACTAGAATTCTCTCTAAAAATCAGTATATTTAGTTTTCCAGCATTGCGGTTTTCAAAGAGCACAACTTTCAATTTCAGCTACCAAACTTAGTGATTTCTATGGCGTTTGAACCACACAGAATTTAGCTTTCAAACCCTTCTCCTTGAAATTGACATACCCTCTAGCATCACCAACATGATAAAATACTAACATTACTCCATTGGCCGAAAATAGAGCAACTCTTTTCTAAGCCAACCTTGACCTCCCTGATGGCCAACCATGTCTCATATTATTTCTAAATACTACTCTTGGCCCCCTCTAACCATGATCGTTGAGGTAAGCCTCATGGTAATGAAAATTACAGGAAATTTTGGTGACACCATAGTTCCATACCTTCTCTATAAATCATAATTTTCAAGCTACTCAGACCACCATTTTGGGTAATTCAAGAGGTCATAAATACATAAAGGAGTCAGATTTCTAACTCCACCCATACCGATAACCAACTCGCCATCTCTAGTGAATTCACGTCCTTTATTTTGATGTGTGACTATTTTCCGACTAAGGGCCAAACAAGGTCGAGACGAGACTATTCTAGACGTGACTGACTAGAAAGTGAGCATGGGGCTTGGAGATCATGATAAGGGTCATGTTTAGGATTTTTGCAAATGTCATTGAGGTGTTTTAATGAAAGAGAAAATTTTGGGCCTAAAATGTAATTTTTGAAAAGTATGGGGGCAAATGCAATTTATGAAAAATGAGAACCCGAATGAGATTTAGTAGAAGTATATGGACATAAATAGAAGCTTGAGAAAGCTTAGGTACCCGAGATGGTAACTTGAAAATGGTTAAGGACTAAAATGAAGTTTTGAAAAATGTTTAGGAACAAAATGGTAAATAATGTTAAGTGTGGGCCAAAAAGAAATTTATGAGAATTTGAGTACCCAAATGAGAATAAATAAAAGTTGCTAACCTGAAATGAATATGTGGAAGAGTTCAAGGTTTTAAAAATGATAATTTGAAAAAATGTTGGGGTAATATGTAATTTTAGAAATTTTGAGTACTAAAATATAAAAGTTTGAAAAGTTAAAAATCTAGTGAAATAATTTGATATTTTGAGGATTTAATATAAAGATAGCTAAAAATATGTGTTTTATTTTATAAGGATTATGTTCTATAGCGGTAAAAATATCTACTATTTTAGTATCAAAAAAATTATGGATGAGCTATTATTAGAGGAACAACTATATGCTATTTTTAAAATGTTGAATCAATAAACTCATACAATAACCTTCTATAAATAGCTTGAGGCTTGATATAGCATTTCCTTCTTCTAATAGCATTTTTTTTCTTACTTTTAGTGCTCCATGTAGTATGAATTGAAGGGAGGTAGTTAATGGGTACTAACTTCTCTATATCTATGTGTATAAAGTATTGAAATTTTTGTTGAATGAATGGCTGAGTGAGAAGTTCTCAAAGCTACCTAGCTATTGCTCTATGCATAGATCTCCTCCTCGAGTGAACCTCTAGATTATAAATTCTCTATCCAAGCTCCTCTCCCTCTTCTATTCTTCCATGCATATCATTCTCGGAATACAGCCATTTCTTCCTCTTCAATCACCTGGAATCAGAATCTAACATGGAATTAATCTTGATTCCCGAGAAACCTAGCAACAATGGCGAGAGAAACTCTGAAACTCGAGAGAGTTTACCTAATGGCTATAGTATTTTTCACAATGACTTTGATATGCCACTCTTGTGTACTGATCCTAGAGATATCAAGAGGTCCAGAGTTGGATTCTTTCTAGAATCATTTAGACTATCAATATGGGTTTAACACAATCATAATAGGGATACATGACATATACACATCAATATCATCAAAACTACATCTCATATATTTATAAATAATTACTATTCATATTCATAAACCTCAAATTCAATAAGCATAAGAGGGATAAATTACTGAATGGACATGATTTCCTTTCCAAGCATCTTGACTATGTCAGCCTCCTCAATCAAGCTTCTCAAGGACTGATGGGCTTCTATTCTTGTCAAAATAAGAACATGGAGAAACTTGATGGTTCCAAGGGAGGGCATGAGTAATTGCTGCATGTCGATTTTTCTATAGTTAGCCAGCTCACAAATACCCTTCCAAAAGAAGATATCATGGCAACTAGTCCTGACCTTCAACCCAATTCTCTGAAGAATAGGCATCACTCCCAACCTCACAAATCAGAGGTTGCTAGTAAAGTAGCCTTTAGTTACTTGGTTTGCATATTACATGCAACGTTTATAATAGTATCGAAAGTCAAATGTACAATTGTGCATATTTTATTCTCTTACACTCATTATATGTGCAAATGAATGTGAAATTTCTCTTTCACATACCAATTCATAATAATTTTTAACTCATTTAAATATAGATGTGACGCTATGTCAATGGACACGGTCCCATGAATCTCGTAAGTTGGGACGTCTTTGGTTCAATGCTATATTTGACCCGGACCCGAAACGGGTCTTCAAGGGGATCCGGATCAGCACGACGCAAGTCAGGTGAAGGTATGTATAGTATTACTTTATAATAAATAATGAGTTAGTTTGTAGGATAAATGTTTGAAATAATAAGTTGTGAAGGGATAATGGTTAGTGATTAAAACTTATAACTTATAAATAGTTATAAATAGTATGATATTTATAACATTATAAAAGTATTTTATTTTATTAAATTTATAATAATATTCTCAACACGTATACCCAATTAGTATTTAAGTAGCGTATACATTTACCATATACAATTTTAAACTTGCACTCAATATTTGTTTACAAATTTGTTATTATTATTTTGATATCACATGAGTAAAAATTATTTTAAATTAGTACGAATTTATACTTAAAAGTTATTAATTGTAAGTAAAGTAAAATTATTAATGGTAAGTAGTAAAATTTTTTTAAAATTATAAATTTATAATAATTTTCTATTTTATAAAATATAGATTCTATTTAAAATTTCCAGCAGTAAAGTCTAACAAATTGTATAAAGACTATCCATCCTTAAAATCATGCAAACGACTTTCAGGCAAACCGATCAAAGCATTGTTACACGGTGAAGACAATTAGTTGGGGGGTAAGAGCACCATAGGCATCCATCAGTTCTGAAGTGCTTCACAACCAGAATTTATCTGATGCCATAAAGTGGCCTCGAGCAATTAGCACATGTCCTTGGCCGGATAACATAACTAGCACAAAACTCGAGCCCTCCCAGATTGCTCGGCCACCTTAGGACTATACAAACGCAGACCAAAGCGACCAAGATTGGTACCCAATGCAAGAACAATAGGGTAGCATCAGACGTCTGGCCCGCGTAGAATGCATTGATCGAGCACTGATCTGTTAGGGCAATGGCAGAAAACAAAGCTATAGAGGAAACAGCATGAATGAAGTTATCTCGGTTCAAACTCAGAGAAAACCTGTACTGGATCATTCTGATGTTATTTCTACTGTTTGATGTACCTAATTCCTCCGTCTCCATCTTTATCATAAATGACGAGAAGCACCCGAGTCCACATGCAATCATGAAAATGGCCATTAGGGCCTTATTCGAGCCCACGATATTGGACAAGATATGGTAACAGAAGAATGATCCCAGCGGCATAAGGTAAGCAAAGTGGCAGAAGAACTGACAAGCGTTGCTCAGCAGCTTTTCAGCCGGCCTCAGCACAACCGGCTGCTGCGCAGCCCCTCCCAACATAGACGGCCGCGGCGCCTCTCTCTGAGCTGCCCCAGAATTTGATGCTTGATGTTTCTCAAGGGGAGGTGCTGACGGCCCCGGCCTCATACTGCTCCCTGGGTTTGACCGCTAATGGAAAACCAAGAGAGAAACTTTCAGCTGATTGAAGGGCAACCTGCAATCAAATCTCAGTACGTAAAACATGAGAATTTGGCTCCTAATATGCATACACATGGTGACAAATTATGTAATCATTATAACATATTTTTCTAATGCATTACATCACTCTTACGCTACAATATTCATACATAATTTATACTGGTCAAAGAACCAACTGATGGTATACAGAAACTCGGTCGTTGAATGAGCTACGAGTGACATAAAAGATTAGAAGTCAATGTAGAACACGTTTGGGGCTTGATCGAGTCTATTGGCCCACTAATGTATTTCTAAATGCAAGTCTTATCTACTATCTTTCCCTTAATTCTTTTCAAGGGGAAGAGACTTCGTAGACAAGTAATGACTTGACAATGGTTAAAATATTATTTTTTTGTGGATGATGTTAGTAAAACTATTAAAATATATTAAATTATAATTTCGTATAAAAATTTTCACCATATTCTCACTTTTAAATATTATTGTAAGAAAGTATTTTCTATTCATATTTTTTATATATAAGAGATTTTTTTTATTTAATTTAATATAAAATTATATTTTTAACCACCACTCTTACATATAACATCTAGCTCAAAATTTTAAACACGTATTTAATAACTGTATAAAAGTATAAAATATAGATATTATTATTCTAATAAACAATATTCTCAAATTAAATATTTTTTTTTATACTTGAACAGATTGTGAGCCTGATTTCCGGTATATCGAATACAAGTGTGAGAAAAGTGGATCTAATATTATATAATAAGATATTTTATGATAAGTAATATACTAATTTTATACCAATTTTTACTTAAAAATTATTATATATAAGTAGTGAAACTTTTTAAAATTATAAAATTATAATATTTTTATTTTATTTAATATAATCATATTCTTAACAATTATATTTTAATATTAATATTTTAACATTAATTTTATTTTCTCTTAAATTAAATTACTCTCATATCAATTTAATATTTTCTTATGTATGCTACCGCATCATATTTGTTTTACTGATTTTTAAAATATTGAAGAGATAATTTTAAATAAAATAAATAATTATAAAATAAAAATATTTATATAATAAATGAACTTACGTCTTCTCATTCTAATACTAATATTATAATTACTATATAATAAAATATGTACTTAAAATTTTAATTTAATTTAACTAATAAGCTAATTAATTACTGTCAATATAAATTATATAAAAAATTGTGTTTATAAAATTTGTAATATTTTATTTACCGTATATATTTAAAGTAAATATAAATTAAATATATATTTATTTAAAGTATATGTAAAATTTATATATAATTAATATTTTATTTAATTAATTTAAAATAATAAATTAAATATATTAGATAAATATATCTTTTATTCTCTATACTAATAGAATTTTATTAGCAATTTATATAATTTTATTATTACTAAAATATTAAATTTAAGTAATTTATTTGTAAAATATCATAATTTTTATATAAATATTTTATTTAAAATAAATTATAAATAATTATTACTAATAACTCAATATATATAATTTTTCAATATTTTATTAAGTGCAAATTCTATATAATTAAAATTTTGTGTAATTTAACACTAATCTATATTCTTTAGTTAAATTACCGAGTAATATTTCTTTAAATAAAATTTTAATTATATATAAATTTCACTTATTAAATTATTTTTAAAAAATAAATTTATTTTGAATTAATAAGAAAAGGTTTACACAATTTAAGTTAAATAAATATTTATATATAAATTATAATATTATATAAATATGTAATTTAAATTTACTATTTTAGTAAAACTAAAATCATATTATTTAATCTAAAAAATTTATAATTATATAGAAATAGAGATGTATTATGTAAAATATTTTATTTATTAGTTCAAATTGATTAAATAGAATTTTAATTGTATATAATTTTCATTTATAATTCTATTAATTAAAGATTATATATAATTCTTGTTTTCAATATATATATATATATATATATATAATTTAGTGGTACAAAAATTATAAAATTTCTTACAAAATTTTACAACGATAAATATATATTGTGTTAGATTATATAAAATTAAATATATTTATTTTATACATTAGAAAATATTAAAAAATATATATTTAATTATATAATTTGCTACCAAAATTGTATTAATACTTAGAATAAGAGGTGTATTTATGTAATATATTTAATTTATTATTTTAAATTAATTACACAAAATATTAATTATATATAATTTATACTTATAATTTTATTAAATAAAAATATTTATTTTATATTTATTTTAAATATATGTATAATTTAAGTTAAATAAAATATTACAAAATTTACTAAACATAATTTATTTTTTAATATAATTTATGTTAAGTTCATCAATAGATTATGAGTTAAAGTAAGTTAAAATTTTTAAATACATCTTATTATATATAATGATTATGATGTTAGATTTATGGAATGATACTGCTCTAACACCCACTTTGCTTCATTATTCATTTTCATCATTTTTAAATTTTAATTGAACACTTACGGTTTCCAATTTCTACTTTTTATTTTCCTTTTTTTGTTCACTTTAATACATGATTTCCTTTAAAAAAAATTTGGTGCTCCATTTACTATTACTTGTCATTGAAAAATGGGGTTTACACTAGTATTTGCATATATATTATTGGTTGTGTAAACCCAAGGGAGGATATTGAGGACAACCTAATTGTAGTATAGGATATGAGTCGAATGGTCCGAGACTTGTATCTCTAAGGGCAGAATAAACCACGAGACTCGAACTAGGAAATACGAGTAAAAGATATAAAATTATACTAGGTGGTTTACGAAAAATATCTAGGTCGTATGCCATGTATTAGCTCGATGTCAGTGTCCCATTCACTGAGTTGTGAGCTCACCTCCTCTTCCCTAAAAATGTTGCAGGTCGAGTCGAAGAAGTGCAAGGAGCGAAGGAAAGGATATTCCCAATTGCACATTCTCCTAAGGTAACCTAGTACCCTATACACGAAGGTTTTAGTTCATATCATATTGCTACTATTCTTGGGTTATTAGTATAAACTATTTTGTGGGCTCCCATGAGAACTTTGAAATAAAATTTTCAAATTTCCACTGTTTTTTATATGTGTTTTCTATTATGACATTAGTCCCATCGACTTTACCTTGGTGAAAGATCTCACCAGTGTAAAATCGAGGGGATTGACAAGTTGCATAGGTACTTAGCCGACAAAATCAGGCCGAGGAAAGACAACTATATATTTTTGTGTTATGGGGATGTTTTGCATACAACGGGTCATGTGCTTTCTCTAGTATAGCATTCTTTAGTGAGACATCACTTAGTACCGCCATACAACCCTTACAGCCCAATACTCTATTGTTCCTTATTATAAAATTAGTGGTAGTAGCCTCAGCGATCTTATTCAAATATTTCTTTATCGCCATGTTCCTCGTTTGCTTTTCATTGATTTGTTCCACTAAGGTAGGTTGGAGGTTATGTTGGCCAATAAGTAAGTTGATTTGGCATCCTTGTAGTATGATTCTCAACTTTCCTAGTTGTTATAATAGTGGTACATAGGTGGATTAGATGTGAACGATGCTAGCTTTATACTTGTGGATCAAAGAATCGACCACTACATTTACCTTTTTGGGGTGGTACTCAATCACGAGATCATAATTTTTTTATTAATTCTAACCATCGTCGATTTCTTAGATTCACCTCTTTTTGGGTCATAATGTACCTCAAAATCTTATGGTCGGTAAACATTCTACAGATTACTATGTAGAGATAGTGCTGCAAAATCTTAAGAGCATAAACTATTGCAGCCAATTTCATGTCATGGGTAGGGTTGTTGACATCATGTTTATTTAGTTATCTTGAGGCATACACAATCAATTTGCCTCTCTGCATTTGCACGTAGCCCATCCTATGGCCAGATGTATCATTGTATACCATGTACTCTCCAACCTTCATATATGGGAAAGCTGGCACTAGGGTAGTGATGCGTTTTCTTTTTAACTGCTCAAATATTTAATTACACTTCCCCATCCATTCATACTTAACACCCTTCCTAGTAAGCTTGGTCAACAAAGCCACTAGTACTGAAAAATCCTTTACAAACTTCTCGTGGTACCCTTCTAATCCTAGAAAACTCCATATCTCAGTGGGACTCTTAGGTGTCTCCCATTTGGCCACTACCTCTATTTTCAAGGGATGAACTTGAACCCCTTCTCCTAAGATCACATAACCTAAGAACGCTACTTCCCTTAGCCACAATTCACATTTAGTAAATTTTGTGCATAACTTACTTTCTTGCAAGATTTGCAATACTATTCAGAGGTTTGTCTGGTGGTCCTCTTTGGTCCTTGAGTATATGAGTATGCCATCGATGAATACAATAGTGAATTTGTCCAAGTTAGGTTGGAACACTCGTTTCATTAAATCCATAAAGGCACCTAGAGCATTGGTTAGTCCAAATAGCATTACTTGAAACTTGTAGTGACCATAATGAGCTTGGAATATGGTTTTCTAGATATAATCCTCTCATATTCGCAGTTGGTGATAACACAAACATAGGTCAATCTTTGAAAAGTATGCAGCTCCTAGTAGTTGATCGAACAAGTCGTATATCCTTGGGAGAGGGTACTTGTTCTTTATCGTGGCTTGGTTCAGCTGTTGGTAATCCACACACAATCATATGCTCTCATCCTTTTTCTTTACAAATAATATTGGGACACTCCAAGGAGAGTAACTCAGGCGTATGAACCCTTTTTCCAACAACTCCCCCAATTATTCCTTCAATTCCTTAAGTTCTGCAGGTGCCATCCATTATGGGGCTTATGAGATTGGGTGTGTTCCTAGGATGATGTCAATCACAAAGTCAAATTGCCGCTCATTAGGAAAACCAGGAAGTTCTTTAGGAAACATATAAGAGTATTCTTTTATCATAATTATGTCCATATGGGGTTGTCATTGCCTCTTTTCACTCGTGATGTGAGCTAGAAATGTGACATGCCCTTTCTTGATCATCTCTTGTGCCTTAAGGCTTGAGATCAAATGGGGTTTGCTACTACCTTTTTCTCCCAAAAACACAGTCCCTACCGTATGAGGAGTGTGGAACGTTACCTTCTTCCCTAGGCAATCCACTTTATTTTGGTGTTTGGTCAGCTAGTCTATTCCCAATATTAGGTCCACATCTAATAAGGGTAGCACAATTAGGTCTGCTTCTAACTTCCTTCCTCCAATCACAACTTTGCCCTTTTTGATTATGGTGTCTCTTGTTAAGATCTTCCCTAACAGTATATATATATATAAGTATTCCTAGTTTTAATAGGGACAAAGGTAAGGGCACCCCTTGTGCCATCTTCTCACTCATATACGAGCGATCTGCTCCTAACTCAATTAGGGCAAAGGCCTTCTGGCCTTCTATCGTTAGACATCCCACTACCACACTAGGGTCAGCTTGAGCAAATGCCCGTGTAATGTTGTAAACCCTAGCTCGGGCTTTGGGGGTGCAGCATAAGCTATTGTCCCCTCTGTCCTAACACCTTTATTAGTTGCCCTATTTTGTGGTCCTTGAAAATCTAGGCGTGCTAGAGGTCAGGCTACATTTAGTAAATTGTGGTTTGGAGGGAGATTTTGGTACGGGCAATGTCGGGCCATGTGTCCTCCTTGCTTACACCGATATCATACTATGATTTTACAATGCCCTTGGTGTTGATCCCCGCATGATCTACATTGTACTTGTCCAAATGTATGAAGGAGTTACTTTTGGTGTCACTCTGTCGAGATGTACCAGTGATGAATAGCACCACTCTGCTAAGAGAACGACTAAGGAGCCATTGTCCAATTATATTTCCATGTAGATGTGGGTGGTGCTTCACCTTTGAGCTTCCTTCCCATTCCTTCATTTGGGTGCCACATAGTGTAGAAAATCTACTCGCATTCGGATGCGGAGCTGATAACTGATGCCAAGTCTGTGGGTCTCCCAATGCTCTCCATACAAC
The DNA here is from genome assembly GCA_030064425.1 of Trapa bicornis. NCBI lineage: Eukaryota > Viridiplantae > Streptophyta > Magnoliopsida > Myrtales > Lythraceae > Trapa > Trapa bicornis. The sequence continues at coordinate 20,187,191 of CM057761.1, read as the reverse complement.
ATCTAATTTATGGAGAGATCCCACCCAAGAAGTGCTCACATATATCCCTGACACTTGCGAGGTCATGTGCAAATAACCTCATGGCATTAAATTGGTTCTCATACTCTGTTATTAAACCATTACTTTGTCGCAACATTAGGAATTATTATTTCTTATCATTTATTAGGTATGCAAATAGGTACTCCTACTTAAAATAGTTTTCTAACTCGGTCCATGTTGGAGTGGATGGGGTCGTGGCTCAAAGGTTTAACCACCATATGTCTACATTATCTTCTAGGAAGGATTTCACCATTGTTACTCATTACGAGGTGGGAACCTTGACTATGTACATTATCATTTCCGTATTTCTTAGTCAATCCATAAATGTTATTATGTTTTTAACTCTAAGGAACGACTTGCAACCCACTTACCTTAATGCCTTTAGGTTTCTTGGGATACTAAAGTCTTGAATCTCTCTAGTAGGTAGGGCTATCTCTTGTGGTGAAGCCTCTTCAGGTACCCTTTGAGCAGTAGGTTCGACCAAGAGGGAGGTTCTTGAGGCTTCTAGATTTATTCTATGTTTTTTCATGAGGTGTACATAAGCCCTTAAAAGTTCTGGGGCTAGGACTATAGCCTGAGGGCTTGGAGTGGTTGTCCCTCCTTATCACACCGTGTTTTTAATAACCCAAAATTTTGGTGGGAATTTTTTCAGAATTATATTATAAGTTTAAAATTCAATTGATATAATTAGAATAAATTTGATTTAAAATAAAATGAAAAGTTTTATTTTTAACAAAATAAATAACTAGATGGAGTCGAGTTAAGTATGTTGAATTTAAGTTGAAATTAAATATTATATATAATTATTAATTATGTATATATATATATATAAATATTGAAGAGATGTTTATATATAAGGGTATATATATACAAGTACAAAATTAATTTTCAAACACATATAAAGGAGAAAGAGATTTGAGAGTTGAAATTGTACCATTATCAAAATAAATAAACATATAATTTTATTAAGATGTTCAAAGTACCAATATAGTTATGTTATACAAAAGGAATGAAACCCAAGTCTACATTAGAAATTTAAATAACAATTCCACACACCATACTACTAAGTGAATGGAGCCTAGGCCCTTTGAAAATTCAACCATTTATAATTTTATTCTACTTTATCGAAATGGAATGGATAGGGTAAATACCTAGTAAATTTATTTAGGTGAAAATAATGAGATCATTATATGAATTTGGTTAAGTACTAAACTATAGCATAAATTAATACACATATTCAATTATTGGAATTAATACCCATAAATACCCATCAATTTTCTAATTTAATGAGAATAACGGGCAATATTTAATATCATAAAAAACATAAAAATTATTAGAATGAAAAGGAAAAGGCAATAGAATTTCCTAGATATCGTCCCTTTGCCCAACCCATAAATTTATATAATGTCCTAGTTACACAAAGGGGTAATTGGTTATCAGTTTTAACACATAAAGATCAATTGGGCTAAAGTTGGGCGCCCCATTTAACATGAGCTATTTAATGTAAAGCATTTAAGGAAATGTAAATTACATGAGAGTTATCATAATAAGGAATTAAAAGTCGAGTTAATTAAAGTAGTGATTTGGGGTATCATGAATGAGAATGAGAAAGGGGTTAGAGTTCCTTCTCATTTATGATGATAAAGGTTGGACTACAACTAATCACAATATATCAATAAGAAATAATGTAGTAATAAATCTTCCCCATTTAACAAAAACTTTTATGGATATATAAAGAGCTTAGAACAATTGATCAGAGTGACACCAATTGAGCTAAGAGAGCAATTCGAGTAGAAAAGAGCTACCTGGTCCACTAGTCCTTTTTCACACCTTAAACATAATCTTTTCCATGATTACATTAGATCTACTAGATTAATACTCCATACCTATGAAATTCTCAATCTCGACATCCACCATGCAACAACCAAATTTAAGGAAAATTGGGAAGTATCGGAGTAGAGAAACACTAATAAGACCAATTAGGGATGGGTACCTTAGAATCCCTCTAGGATGAACATGTCTCTAGATAAAAGGTGAGTCGACATATTTAACGTCATACCCAGTTGGGATGATGAGCAAGTTTAAAAGTTAAAAACCTACTTAGTGGTTGTGAGTAGGATTATCTAACATCATACTCGGAGTGGTATGATGAACTTCCTTGCGATAAGGAGAAACCCGCTTACTGATTGTAAGCGAAAATATCATCACACCTGGTTGGTATGATGAAGTTGAAAGTAATCTTTTTGTTAGAAGTGTTCTCCCCTGACTATGTGCCAATGCTTAAAGGATTTGGGAGATATTCTTGACGGGAGCTAGAATACTCAAATAGGCAAGAGGCCTCGGTTTTTGAACTCATGGGGCTAAATGCCCAGTTTTGGAAAATCACGTGCAGTGTGCCCAAGGCCAGTGGGCATGAGTAGGAGCTTGGAAACAAACTTGAGTAAAGGAAAGCCATGAAAATATCTAATGAAATTGTTGTGTGATTTTGCCATGGTACCGAGTTAGAATCGATAATACTCGATGGACTGGCGGTAGTGCATCAGGGTCAGGTCGATGAATCGGCCTAGACAAACAACTACTGGTCAGGTTGAGGGTTGGGGCCGTTGTACCATTGGCACCAAAGATAATGGCCATATGTGAAAACTGTTGTTTTTGCATGCACTTGTGGTATAGGACCATCAAGACACCTAAGAGGGATAGTGATGGGTCCTAAGGGCTATTGGACGATATGGTGGAGATAAGGGCAGTTCGTCATGCCAATCAGTCGGGAAGCTTGGAGTAGCTTCTTGCGATGAGACCGGAGTGGGGTCGTGATGAGGTCTCTATCCTCATACGGACATGGAGTGACATTCAGGTATGAGGGTCAGATGTTGAGAACATCGACTTAGACCCAGGGTAGAAGTGGACGAGCTTCTATTTTGGTGGACGGTAAAGATGCTCAAATCCACAAGTGGGTGTAGTAGACGGGTTTCACCTGCGATTGTGTGTACCCTTCCTGATGAAAGGCGTGTGTTTGTTTGTTAAACATCTCTCGAGGAAAGGAGATGGGCTAAGAAAGCTAAACACACCTAATATGGAAATGGGAAAAAGGTTTCTAGACTTGAGAATCCTAGGAAAAGGAATGGTAAACCTAGAAAAAGTTTTTGGAAAGGAAAATAAATTTGAGGAAAACCCTTTTGAAAGAAAATGTTACCCTTAGTAGGGTAAAGGTTTTATAAACCAAAATTTAGGAATAAATCCCTTTTAAAGGAAATGATAACATTGGCATTGTTTGGATAAACTAATGCTATTATGAAAACTCACTCCTAGCATCCGCTCACTAAGTTATAGATCTCACCCCCTCCCTTTTACCCCTTTCAGGTAACCAAGGGAAAGCGAAACTTAAATACCTCCCTATATGGGAAATGTAAAGACAGGTATGTTTGTTTAAAAGATTTTCAGTTTTGTATAATATTATTCTAGGAAAGACAGGAAAAAAGAACGCCTTACTCCTCATGGTTTAGAAAAGGGCGAAACCCTTCATGAACCAAAGGGAGTGACGGGTTGCTTATGGGGATCCGACCAAATCGGGTCAGGGTATGATAACTTAAGTGGTATTAGAGCCTATTTCCTCGAATTCATTATCAAGACTATATAACCTAAAACAAAACAAAAAAAATACCAAATACCCTTAACCTTCTACCAGAAATACTTTTATTGAAATGAGTGCTAGGTTTATGACTCTAGTATGGAAGTGATCTCGAGGAATAGGCCATGATTGAACTCCTACCAATGGATGTCGAGAAGCCTAAAGTGGGAAAACATCCACAAGAGTAACATGAATGTTATTAAGAATGTGATATGTGGATTTCAAGGAGAAATCGGAAAATATCCTTATAAAGGATTTATCAAAAGTTTGGAAAGCTGAAAAGATATACAAGAAACCTTATGAATAATACTCGACAAAGGAGCTGAAAAGATATACAAGAAACCTTATGAATGATACTGGTTCAATCTGGTTCGGGTCCGGTTCACTTGAACCGGTCTGGTTTTTCTCTCCCACTTAGTTCTAAGGTTCCTTCCCAAGGTTTATAAACCTCTTTGAATCTTAAGGGATCCATAAGCGTCTTGGTTTACCCATTCTCGATCAGTTCCGGTTTAATGAATTAAGTCGGTTCATAAACTGGTTCTATTCGGTTTAGACCTGGTTCTATTGAACTACGTTGGTCTTTCTTCCTCATTCTGTCCTAGGGTTCTTTTACCTAAGTTTATGAACCTTTTTTAGTCCCATGGGAGTTAGAAATTTTTTAATTTGCTCATCCCCTAATAGTCGGGCTTGTAGACTAATTCGGTTTAGAGATCACATTGACCGGTTCTTTCCTAGTTTTTCCTATTACTAATGGACGGCGTTTACACTTTATATTGGTCGATTAAAGAGATTGTAGAAAATCTAAGTGAAAGCCCAAAAAAAAGCCTAAGAAAAGCATAAGAGAAGGTCCATATTTAATTAATAAGGAGAGATTTAATAATATAATAAATCTTTTAGGATATTAAATAATAATATTAGATATTTAATTAGTCAAGTTCAGATTTTTAAAGTAGTTATTAAAATATCCTAGATATTTAGATTAGATATGGTTAGCATGTAACCATAAGATATGTTTTCCTTATTTTTAGGATATTCGGTTGTTATATGTGCCTATAAAAGGCATACTCCATAGCATTGGAGGACAGACACTTTGGAATTTTAATTTTATAAGGTTTTGTCTTTTCTCTCTTGAAATAACTTTTGAACTTATCAAGTTTTTACCTATACCATTCTTGAATTCCTAGCTTATTATTGAGTTGCATGGATACTATTTGATCTCAAAACTTGATCTTTAGAGTGAATATCATCAATTCCAAATTAAAGAAAAGGATGATTTTAAAACAGTATTTGAAACAAAACCAGGTCTATAATTGGTTAGTTGTGATTTTTGGATTGACTAATGCCTCTAGCACTATCATGATATCAATGAACCATATCTTGCATGTTATCATTTTAAAGTTTGACTATATATATTTTTATGATGTCCTAGTATATGATAAGATCTTAGATGAACTTACAAAATATTTAAAAATTATGTTAGAAGTTTTAACGAAAGGTAAGTTGTTTGAGAATTTTAAGATATTTATCGTTTATTCGGATAAACTTATATTTCCTGGATATGTTATAAGTTTTGAAAGAATTACCATTGACAAGGAAATTAAGGTAATTCGAGATTGGAAAATACCTTATTTGGTAAGTCAGGAAAGAAGATCAATTGCACATTATAATGAAAAGTTCAGCAGAGTAGCCCTCAAGCTAAATGACTGTCATGCAAGGTGGGTAGAATTCATTTATACATCCGATTATGTGATCAAGTGTAAGCAAAGTATGAAAAATGTAGTTGCTGATACATTATCTAGAAGGTATGTTTTGATTACAATCATTGATACCAAATTGCTTATTTTTTCTTGAAATATTTTGTTGGATACAAAACTTCTATTTTCAACTGCATTTTTACCATTGTTGTGTTTGCATATAATTGTTATATTTATTTAGTTACTAATTTATCACCATTGGAGATTATCTATGGTTTTAATCCATTGTATAGAAAACGACATACACAAGAAAATATTAATCTAGCCAACAAGAGTTTTAATAAGGTTATTTTTAATTCAGGGATTTGGATTAGCCTACATCTGAGAAATGAACGGTTTATGGATAGAAAAGTATCAAAATTTCTTAAATTTGAGGGATTATTTAAAGTGTTTAAACTCATTAGTAATAATTACAATAGGAAGTTATCTGGCAAATATGCTGTTAACTATAGTATAAATATTTCTAATTTAATGTCTTTTAATGTAGGTGATGAAGGAACAGAAGATCCGACTAAATACACTACGAATTCACAAGTCCAATCAATCGAACGTGTAATGGAGCTGAACACTTTGTCACCTAATAGGATAAATGATCATTTGAGACTGCAAGAGGGCCCAATCATAAGGTTAAGGGCTAAAAGATTCAAAGAAGCTTTATATGGGCTGATTAAAGAGATTACAAAAAATCTAAATGGAAGCCCAAAAAAAGAGCCCAAGAAAAGCCTAAGAGAAGGTCCATATTTAATTAATAAGGAGATATTTAATAATATAATAAATCTTTTAGGATATTAAATAATAATATTAGATATTTAATTAGTTAAGTTCATATTTTTAAATTAGTTATTAAAATATCCTAGATATTTAGATTAGATATGGTTGGCATGTTACCATAAGATATATTTTCCTTGTTTTTAGGATATTTGGTTGTTATCTATGACTATAAAAGGCTACTACACAGCATTGGAGGACAAACATTTTGAAATTTCAATTTTGTGAGGTTTTGTCTTCTTTCTCTCTTGAAAGAACTTTTGAACTTATTAGGTTTTTACCTGTGCCGTTCAAGCAATAAAGACTTATCACCATAGTTTTCTAAAAGTTCTTCTTAGAGGATTTGAGTGTGGCGTCTACGTATCTCATAACTTGTTTCTCATATAAACAAGATATATTCCATCTTTTTGTACTTGCATTGTGAAAGTCTTGGGGTCTTGGCATAGTTGGTGTAAGGTGTCGTCAGCATATTGGCAGGGTTCACATCAGCAATAGACTCAAATGTAAGAAAGAAGGCCAATGAGATGAAAGTCTTAAAAAAGAACGACTTATAAAGTAATAAGTTGTAATAGAGAACAACAAAATGGTTATAAACAAATACCTCAATACAAAAGTATGTGAAGAATGAAAAATCTTGGAGAATGATATAACAACATGTCTTGCCATGAGGAAGGGCATGATGATGAACAATGGAGTAAATTAAAAAGTACATGGTATCGTAGACCCAATAAGTGGTACAATCTTTATGGAAAAAGGACCCTAAAATGGGAGGATATAGTCTAATGATGGATGCATGAATCGATGGAGGAAAAAAATGTTAAAGATTTTTACAACCTTCGTTGGATTAAAAGGTGTAAGATGAACTTGCTAAGGCAAATGAATAACTAGTAAATATAAAGACCATGTGATCATAGAACATCACTTCCCTATTGAGAGATAGGTATTTGAAAATACACTGAAAATGATATTTCCTTTTGAATGGTATAAACAGTACTCGCTAAAGAGGGCAAAAGTTTTATGTACACAAAGTGATCGATTAATATCCGAAAATACCATTAACTTGGTATGCAATTCAACCTTATAAAGAAGCCCCAATTGAAAATTTTAACCGATTAGAATGTATGGCTGAATACTCAATTTACTTTGGATAAATTAGATAAGAGAACTTGTGTAAAATTGTCCACTGATAAAATAAATAGTCTTGATAAAAGATATCATTATCTTGAGAAGTTATTGTGGTAAAGTAAACAAATGTCTCCGTAGAAAGTTATTGAAAATGAAACCACATAAGTGCACAAAAAAATTAAGTAGAGATTAATGTTGCATGAATTTTGGTGACAAAACTCCTAAAAAGTTAGGGAGTAGTTGTCACATCGTATTTTTAGTAACCCAAAATTTCGGTCGTAAATTTTTCTAGAATTGTATTATAAGTTTAAAATTTAATTGATATAATTAGAATAAATTTGATTTAAAATAAAATAAAAAGTGTTGTTTTGACCGAAATAAATAACCTAATGGAGTCGAGTTAAGTATGTTGAATTTAAGCGAAAATTAAATATTATATATAATTGTTAATTATGTATATATATATATATATAAATGTTGAAGAGATGTTTTCATATAATGGTATATATATATACCTGTACAAAATTAATTTCTAAAAAAATATAAAGGATAAATGAATTTGAGTGTTGAGGTTGTACCATTATCAAATAAATACACACATAATTTCATTAAAATGTTCAAAGTACCAATATCGTAATGTTATACAAAAAGCAATGAAACCTGAGTCTACATGAGGAATTTAAATAACAATTCCACTCCATCATACTACTAAGTGAATGCTGATATAAAACATATATTAATATAATGTTAGACTATAAAAAATAACAGTTGTGGAATTAAAAGGGTACTAAAGAGCCTAGGCCCTATGAAAATCTAACCATACATATTTAAAATTTTATTCTAAATTATTGAAATTGAATGGTAGGGTAAATACCTAGTAAATTTCTTTAGGTGAAAATAATGAGATCATTATGTGAATTTGGTTTAATACAAAACTATTAGCACTTTGAATATTAGTCAAACACCTCTACCATAAATACCCATAAATTAATACCTATATTCAATTATTGGAATTAATACCCATAAATTTCCTAATTTAACGAAAATAACTAATATCATAAATCACATAATAATTATTGGAATAAAGGGTAAAATGCCATAGAATTTCCTAGATATCGCCCCTTTTCCCAACCCATAAATTTATATAATGTCCTAGTTACTCAAAGGGGTAATTGATTATTAGTTTTAACGTTTAAGGATAAATGGGGCTAAAGTTGGGTGCCCCATTTAACATGGGCTATTTAATGTAAAGCATTTAAGGAGATGTAAATTACTTGAGAATTATACATGTTATATAATAAGATGGGTATTTGATATGCGCATAAGGAATCAAAAGTCATGTTAATAAAAGTAGTGATTTGGGGTATCATGAATGAGAATGGGAAAGGGGTTAGAGTTCCTTCACATTTATGATGATAAAGGTTTGAATTCCATCAACTACAACTAATTAGAATATATAAATCAGAAATAATGTAGTAATAAATCATCCCCATTTAACAAACAATTTTACAGCTATATAAGGAGCTTAGAACAATTGATCAGAGCGACACCAACTGAGCTAAGAGAGCAATTTGAGTAGAAGAGAGCTAACTGGTCCACTAGTCCTTGTTCACACCTTAAACATCATCTTTGCCATGATCACATTAGATATACTAGATTAATACTCCCTACCTATAAAATTCTCAATCTCGACATCCACCATGCAACAACCAAATATAAGGAAAATTGGGAAGTATGAGAGCAGATAAACACCAATAAGACCACTAAGGGATGGGTACCTCGGAATCCCTCTAGGATGAACATGTCTCTAGATAAAAGGTTAGTTGGCATATTTAACGTCATACCCAGTTGGGGTGATGAGCAAGTTTAAAAGTTAAAAACCTACTTACCGATTGTGAGTAGGATTATCTAACATCATACTTCAGTGGTATGAGGAACTTCCTTGCGATAAGGAGATACCCACTTACCAGTTGTAAGCGGAGATATCATCACACCAAAAGGGATATCTCCACTTTTAACTTTTAGGAAAACAATCGTATCAGAGTGTGCCAAACTCCTCACTTTTCAAAAATCCCTTCATTTAAAAATTTAGGTTTTTACACCACGGTGTGTCATCACCCAACACACATCCTTCATCATGAAGGTTACACACATTCATAGGCCAGCACGACCACTGAACCCACTTGTGGCTTCGAAGTGACTTTATCGGCCACCTAGATAGAAGTACGACCACTTCCATCCTAAGAATGAGTGGATGTACGTGACATCCGACCCTCAATCCCGAAATCAATTCTTCGTGTCCGTATGAGGATAGAGACCTCATCCTGTCCCCACCCCGGTCTCATGCGCTTGGTGCTACTCTAAATTTCGCACGGTCACCTGGAACGACGAGCTGCCCTTATACTCACTGGGTCATCCAGGGCCCTTAGGACACATCACTACCCCTATTGGGTGTCTTGATGATCCCGTACTGATAGTGCATGCACACACAATGTTTTCTTAATATGCCATGTAATATGTGGTGTCATTAGCCTAACAGTCCCGACTTTCAACTCAACCTGCAGCTTTTTGTCTTAACTGGTCTGGAGACCAGTCATGTCGCACTGCTGCTAGTTGACTGAGAATGTCGAACCAGCCTTGGAACCATGACCAAACAATTTACTTATTAAAGTTTTATTGCACATATATTATGTTCGTTTATGAGCTACTGCTCATGCCCATTGGCATATGGCCCACTGTGCGAGATTTTCAAAATTGGGCATATTAGCCCCTGAGTTCTAAAACTGAGGCCCTCGACCTTTAAGAGCTATTCGAGCTCCCATCGAGAAGGTTTTCTAAATTGTTTAAGCATTGGCACACGGTCAGGGGAGAACACTACCAACAAAAATATGTTTTCACTATCCATTATGCCGACCCAATATAAGAACATCTCCATTCATAACCGATTAACGGGTTTTCAACTTCCTTCGAGGAAGTTTCATCATACCAACCGGGTATGATCTACTTACAACTGGTAAGTAGTTTTTCCACATGGTTTTCACCATCACTACTCTAAGTCGTGACGTTTAAAATACCATATAGTAATGGGTTTTCATTTCGATGTTATCATCCCCAACCGGGTATGATATAAAATCCCACTCACAACCGGTAAGTGGTTTTTATCTTTAAGTTATGCTCATCATCCCAACCGGTTATGACGTTAGTAAACCCACTCACCCGTTAATGTCGTGAATTACACAAGACCGGTTCTTTGTATTCACGCGAGCTTGTCCTTATTGGAGTTCTAGGTACTTCATGTTCATACACGATATGAACATCTAGGTACATTATCCTTTGGCCTACTAGCCTTCATTCATTCCAAATGAATGAGAAAGTCAAACTTTCATTTATTTGCAATTAGGTCCTTAAACTTATTTCTCTTTAACATTAAGTCACCAAATGCTGGCCTAAAACTTTTAAAATTTATCATAGGACCTCAATTTATTCCATTTCACAACAAGGGGATTAATTTCCCAAATTTCCAATTTGGTCCACCAACTTTTTCAAAATTACCATTTTGCCCTTCCTTTACAAAATGGTAAGTTTCACCCCAAAAATTCTAAAATTCCTCAATTGGCCCTCTAATTTTTATTATGCCCAATTGACTCTCAATTTTAGGAAATTGCATTTCGATCACTTGAATTTTTGAAAATCCCCAATTTCCTCCAAATTTTCCCCAATTCCAACTCCTTAAAATAGCCGAATTTGATTTCATCAAATTGAAAAATCAAACACCTCTAATTGTTGAAATTGAAGTTGAAATTGAGTTTCTCCATGTTCATAAGATTCCATAGAACTTTGAATCATGAGTTTTAACGTCGGAACGAGCTCAAATGGAGCTTCGCCAAAAAATAGAATGTAGAGAGAGAAAGCTTCGATTACTCACCAGTGAGGGCATGACAGTCCAAGCTTTTAATCTGGGCAGATAGCTCTTGTCCTGATATTTATCTAGAATCAAGAATTGCATCAATTGATGTTGAACTGGATTAGAATTTCATCATTGAAATTTAGCCGACTCTCTCTCTAACACCGATCAAATTGTTAAAGGGAGCCGCATTCGCTTATCTTTCGGTCCTAATTTGGCCGTGGAAGGTCCAAATTGTTAAGGGGAGCTGCTTCACTGTTTTATCATGTCAGCATTTCTTCAGCGACCCTCGGAGCAAACGGAGACTATAGGTGTCACGCCCTGACCTGATTTGGTTGGATCCCCATGATAAACCCGCCATACTCTCAGTTTATTAAAGGGTTTCCCCTTATTATAAACCATAAAGAGTAAGGCATCCTTTAAACCTGCACCATTTCCTGGAATAGCATAATCAAAACTGCATGAAATTTTAAACTTTACATACATGTCTTATAGGCATCTTAGTTGATGGTCTTTAAGGGTAGGCTTTCCGGGATTTCCTGAAAGGGATATAAGGGAGGGGTGAGTACAACCACTCAATGAATGGGTTTTCAAAGGTCTACTTTTAATTTTTAAGAAAAATATTTATATGGAGTGTGCCAGACTCCTTTCTTTTAAAAAATCTCTTCATTTAAAAATTCGGGTTTTCCCATTATTTCTCAGTTACCACAGTGTGTCATCACCCAACACACATCTTTCATCATGAAGGTTACACACATTCGTAGGTCAGTATGACTACTATACCCACTAGTGGCTTCGGAGTGACTTTACCGACCACTCGGATAGAAGCACAACCACTTCTACCCTAGGAATGAGTGGATGTAAGCGACATTCGACCCTCAATCCTGAAATCGCTTCTTCGTGTCCATATGAGGACAGAGACCTCATCCTGTCCCCACCCCAATCTCATGCACTTGATGCTACTCCAAATTTCACACAGACACATGGAACGATGATCTACCCTTATACTCATCGGGTTGTCCAGGGCCCTTAGGCTGCATCACTACCCCTCATGGGCATCTTGATGATCCCGTACTCATAGTGCATGCACAAACAATGTTTTCTCATATTGCCATGTAATCTTTGGTGCCACTGGTCCAACGGCCCTAACTCTCAACTCAACCCGCAGTTTTTTATCTTGACTAGTCCATTGACCTGTCATGTCGAACTGCCGCTAGTTGACTAAGCATGTCGGTCCTATCTTGGTACCATGGCCAAACAATTCACTTATTAAGTTTTATGGCACATATATCATGTTTGATTACGAGCTCCTACTCGTGCCAACTAGCCTTGGGCCCACTGTACGAGATTTTCAAAATCGGGCATTTAGCCCCCAAGTTCCAAAACCGAGGCCCCCAGCCTATAAGTGCTATTCGAGCTCCCTTCAAGAAGGTCTCCCAAATAGTTTAAGCATTAGCACATAGTCAGGGGAGAACACTTCCGATAAAATAGGTTGTCACTGTCCATTATACCAACCGGTATAAGTACATCTCCGTTCATAACCAATGAACGGGTTTTCAACTTCCTTCGAGGAAGTCTCATCATACCAACCGGGTATGATCTACTTACAACTGGTAAGTAGTTTTTCTGCATAATTTTCACATCACTTTCTCTAAGAGGTGATGATTAAAATAACATTAAACAGTGGATTTTTATACCAAGGCACTTATCATTCCCAACCGGGTATGAAATATAATCCCACTCACAACCGGTAAGTGGTTTTTAACTTTAAGTTGTGCTCATCATCCCAACCAGGTGTGACGTTAGTAAACCCACTCACTCGATAGTGTAGTGAAATTCCACTTAGTCGGGTTCCGTGCTTAGCAAACTGGACCTCGACTGGTGTTCTCGATGTCTCGTTCTCCTATATGAAATGAACATAATTGTTCATTATTCTTTGGCTTAATAGCCCTCATTTGTTCCAAATGAATGAGAAAACCCAACTTTACATATATTTGCAAGTAGGTTCCTAAAGTTGTTTTTCTTTAACTTTTAAGTCCCTATCGCTGGGTTTTTCCTAAATTTGAGTCCCAAAACTTTTAAAATATATCTTAGGACCTCAAATTATTTAATTTCGCACAAAGGGGTTTAATTTCCTAAAATTTCCAATTTGGTCCCCCAACTTTTCCAAAATTATCATTTTGCCCTTCCTTTACAAAAGTGGTAAGTTTTGCCCCAAAAATTACAAAATTCTTCAATTGGTCCTCCAACATTATTTTCATGCCTAATTGACCCTCAATTTCATAAAATTGCATTTTGAACCTTTGAATTTTGAAAATCCCAAAATTTCCCCCAATTTCAACTCCTTAGTACAGCCAAATTTGATTTCATCAAATTGACCAATCAAACACCTCTAATTGTTGAAATTGAAGCTAAAATTGAGTTCTCCATCTTCTTATGATTCAATAGCACTTCAAATCGTAAGTTTGACGTTGGAACGAGCTTAAACGGAGTTTCGCCGGAAAACGGATTGTAGAGAGAGAAAGCTTTGATTACTCACCGGTGAGGGCATGACGGTCCAATCTTTTGATATGGGCAGATAGCTCTCATCCTGAGGTTCATCCTAAAATCAAAAATCAAATCAATTGATGCCGAATTGAGTTAGAATTTTATCATTGAAAATTTGTCGATTCTCTCTCTAGCACCGACTGAAAATTGCAGAGGGGAGCCGAATTGGCTTACCTTTTAGTCCTAATTCGGCTGTGGGAGGGCTAATGAAGTGTTAGGAAGGCTTGGTTTGGCCTGAGGAGGGCTTGAAATGGCTGATTTCAACTCGACCGAAATAGGTCAGCTTCTATCCACCAAAGTTGCTTCACTGTTTCATCATGCCGGCGCTTCTCCAGCGATTCTCGGATTGACTAGAGTTTGCTATCATATAGCTATCTTCTCCCCGGTTCTAAAGAGCCCGACCTCTCCTTTTGAGGTTAACAAAAATGTTCAAGCCAAAGCTCTAGTTTGAGCTTCACCGGGAAATGGAGCAGTAGAAAGAGAGTGAAGTGTTCAGGTGTGAGGAGAATGAATGGGGATGACCCCTTTATATAGGTGTAAAATCGTGTATTAAATGGGAGAGATTTATTATTAGTATTAATATTGCCATAAATTATTGGTATTAATTCCAATAATTTAATTTCAGTATTAAATTATTTGTATTAATTCCAATAATTTAATTTAGGGACTAAATTATTGGTATTAATTATAATAATTAAATATATATTAATTTATGGCTATTTATGATAAGAGGTACGTTCGCATAAAATTTTTTTACCTTCGGGTTACAAAAAAAATCATACTTCCAAGGTTATGGATTCTCGTTCACCTGAACCAATTTGATTTTTCTCTTATAATTTGTCTTAAGTTTCTTTTCCAAGGTTTAATTAACCCTTTGGATCACCTGCAAGAAGTAAATTTCCAAATTGCTTGTTCCCAAATGATCGGGTTTGTAAATTGACTCGATTTTCTTACTCAGTTTGACCGGTTCTTTTCCCGATTTTCCTTAACTCAAAAGTGCGGGGTTTACAACAGGCGTGTAGTTGACTTCTCCTCGGTTCTAAAGAACCTGACCTCACCTTGTTTGGCTTAGAAAAGTGCCCATGTCGAATCTCTAGTTCGAGATTCACCAGAAAATGGAGCAGTTGAGAGATAATGGAGTTTTTAGGTGTGGAGAGAATGAATGGAGAGGGGCACTTTATATAAGGAGCTTGGGGACCCGTTGGCTGTCCATTTGGCACTGTTATATGATAGGCATTGAAGACCTGAAACGTACCGAATGGAAGTGTTTCTTCTTCGGCGACGCTGCTTCGATTTTTTGACAAGTGAACAGTGCTGTCATCTTAAGGAAGAAGAAGACAATGTTTCGAACTGGACCAGACTGATTCGAATCGGGTTCGAAGCTTAAATTGGTCGGTTCACCCCTCATTTGACCGAGTTTTTCAAATCTAAAAATTTCTAAATTCATTTTCTATCTAATGATGGCCTCAAATCTCAAATTTGAATTATTTAAGCCACCTAGAAAAATGAATTTACTATCCAGTTCAATAGTGGTTCAAACTGGTCCAAACTGGTTCGGATCCAGTTCACCTAAACTGGTTTGGTTTTCATCCCCAATTCCTTCACAAGTCCATTTCCATGTCTTTTGTGACTCCTTGGATCACTTAGGGTCCATAAAATTCCTAGTTTACCATCTATTTATCAATTTAGATTCATAAACCAGCTTGGTCCTTAAACAGGTTCTATCCGGTTTGGGTCTGGTTCACCCGAACCGATTTCGTTTTTCTCTTCCACTTTGTTCTAAGGTTCCTTTCCAAGGTTTATAAATTTCTTTGGGGCACAAGGGAGTTGAATTTTTCTGATTTTCCCGTTCTCTATCGGTTCTGGTTCATGAATTGACTCGATTCATAAACTGGTTCAATCTAGTTGGATATGGTTCATCTAAATCGATCTCGTATTTCTCTTCCAATTCATCCTAAGGTTCTTTTCCATGGTATTATGAACCCTTTGGATCACATGGGAGTTGTAAATTCCCAAATTGTCCATTCACAAATGATCAGATTTGTGAACCAGTTTGGTTTCTCACTCGGTTTGACTGGTTCTTTTCCCGGTTTTCCTTAGCTCAAAAGGGCGGGGTTTACAACTCTCCCCTCCTTTTAGGAGTTTTTTTCCCAAAACTTAATTAGCAACCTTGCATGAGCAATCATTTCCTTTGATACCCCTTTGGTGTTTAATTAACATGCAACTTTTCTGTCGCCCTTTCCATTGGTCCCTTTTACAACCTTCACCTAAGGAATTCCTTTTCCTTTATATTATTTACTCCCCCCATGGAGTTTGTCATAACTAGACATACCTTACTTTAGGGCATGTTATTAGATTTTATATCTTTTTTTGCTTATAGCAACATTCTTCCCTTTGAGGTTCTGTACTCCAAATTAGGAGTCCCACGGTACCAAACCATTCCCGTGTCTAGTTAACCTCTTGGTCATTGAAACCCTTAGTTCAATGTACTTTAGAGCATTACGTACCTATTTTCATGGATTTCCTTGTCCTCACCTTTTTGTCCTATTTCGACTCTTCTTTCATCTATTGCTCATTACATTTCAGTCCAAATTTTTGGTTTGACATTGGTGAACCACTTGTACCCTTATCTCGTCATTTCTCGTACCCTTATCTATGTTAGGGCATCTGTTTACTTTGGATCCTTCTCTACCCACCACTTTTGTTTTGTCCCTTATTCCTTACATGAGCTACTTCCGATTATTAGTTTTATTCCGTGCATTCCGCACTATGCTCAATTGTCCACTCTTTAGACTTCATATGCGTGTGTGGACCATAATCCATCTTGATATAAGTGGTTGTCTCCCCTTAACCACTTCTTATTTAGGGAGCTTACTTTCCCATGGTTTCTCGGGCGTTCTTTCCTTTATTTTCTTATTATGGGTAGTCTACCCATTCTTACTTATTACGGCATCTATTGATGCTATTTTTCTACCTATTCGTTCCTTGGGTTTAACTTACTCCTTAGGTTCTCCTAGTATATTTCCCTTGGTTCTTTCACCTCACCATGCACTTCATTTGCAAGTTCTTCTCCTCATCCCTCATCACTTGGTCTCATTACCTCTTAGTTGGGACATGTATCCCACCTCAGGGTTTCCTTCCTTGGTGAGATTCCTAACCTTTCTCCTGGAATTCCTTCTTCATTCGTTTTCGTATGTATATATCCTTGAATGACACCCTTTGATGTCATCCCCTTCCGTTTACCTTTACTCTTGAAATCTTCTGGGTACATCCTTTGTACACCATCCTCATTCCAACTTGTACCCCTATACTCTATTTCCTTTAAGTGGATCTCAAATCCTCCTTGTTTCTGAATCTCTTAATCGTCCTACGAGAGACTTACTTAATCTTCTCCTGGCTTTGAGTTTGGTCGTCAATCCGTTCTTGGCCATTGATCTTTTTAAGGATTTCCTCCATCCTTCTTTTCCAAATATTTGGCCTTTCCACCTTTCCCTTCTTAACTAGAGATTAAATATATGACATTCACTAGGGTAAGTTCATTAACTGACTCATCCCTACTATTCTCTTGAGACAGTTATCTCTTGAGTCTTCTTGTCCTTAATGCTCATCCCATTGCCCTTTTTAGGGTATAGTCCTTACTACTTCCCAGTCCTCCTTAGGGCGTCGTTTATTCTCCTTAACTATCTTGTGGTTACGATTTGCTTCCTTCCGCTATGTTGGTCCGAAACTTGACTTCTCTACTTTTTCCAAAGCAAGTCGTACTTATCATCCCAAAACATCCCATTTGTCATTTAATGCTCGACTTGTCTTCTCTTGTAGAGGTGCTTCCTTCCTTGCTCCCAGATGGCTGGAAATTTCTTCCTAAGGTAGAATTCTCTTCATCTACCCCTTGTTTTATTTGCGGTTGATCAAGGTCCTACCTTTAGTCCTTTTCCTCCCTCATCTAGTTGAGGCACACCATTACACTATCATTGAGGGACAAAAAGTTTTTGGAACTCAAAATTTACTTTCGAAATACGAGTACCAACATTGGGCTTTAGCTTTTCTTAAAGGAGATTGGGTCGGGAAGTACACGCCACTATGCTAGGATCTTGAAGAGTTTCCTCCTGGGTATGGTTGAAGTTTCGAGCAGGAGTCCTATTTCATGGGGTGGAATACTTTTGAATTCATGTAGCTATAGAGGCATTGTTCTTGGAAGGTATTGTTATAAATCCTTGTGATGTGGGGCAATCCTTCACTTCATGCCCCATTTCCCTTACACCTATAAAAGGTTATTTTGATACTTTTCCTTAGTAGTGTTGAGCACTTTCTCGAGTAGTGTTCCTATTGTCCTCACCTTGTAACAGGTCATTTCCTTGCCCAGTAGTTACTACCAGAGTTCTCACTCCTTAGTCTCCTTGACGATTTTCTTATCGAGCCTTCTCTACCTACTAGTTTTCCCGTAAGAGTTCTCCTAGACTCTTTAGTCTTTTAGTTCATTTCCTTATTTGGGATGGGATTCTCCTCGGTCCTCACGGGTTGTTTGGTTACTTTTCTTGGGGCAATCTTCCTACAGTTGAGGCGTAGGCTTACATCTTTTTTTTGAGACATGGTTTTAGGAACATTGAATTCTTCATTAATGGAGGAGTACAATATGTTAGGTTCTTAACCATATTACAAAGAGGTGGTTATGAAATAGATAGAGGGCTACAAGGTGTTTCATAAGCATCCTCCATGGTAATGTTATAAGCCCTAGCTAGTGTTCCTGGTTTCAGGATTGGCTCCCTTTGTACTCGGAGGTGTGACCTCAATAGGTCCAAGCATCATCCTCTTAGATACTTTGTCATTTAGTCGTTGGGGATTTCTACTATGCCCTAGGCATTTGGTAAGCTTCTAGAGTTGTCTTCCTACGAGGACAGGGTGCTGAGCAGAGTCATTCCTAGTTTTCTTGATTCCTCTCCTAGAAGCCATCTGGAAATTTTAAGATAAATCCTATCAATTACTATATTTTCTAGTCTTGATTATGTATTCGAGGAAATAGGCTCTAATACCACTCTAGTTGTCACGTCCAGACCCTGTTTGGTCGGGTCCCCGTGAACAACCCGCCACTCTCCCAATTTATTAAAGGGTTTCCCCCTTATTACAAACCGTAAAGAGTAAGGCGTTCTTTGCACCTTTTCTAGGAATAACATAAATCAAAACTGCGTAGAAATTTAAAATAATCATACCTGTCTTGTAGGCGTTTAAATTTGTAGGTCTTTAAAGACAGGCTTCTCATGACTTCCTGAAAGGGATATAAGGGAGGAGGTGAGTACAACTACTCAGTGAATGGGTTTTTCAAAAGTCTATTTTCAACTTTTAGGAAAATAATTGTATTGGAGTGTGCCACACTCATCACTTTTCAAAAATCCCTTCATTTAAAAATTCAGGTTTTTCCACCACGGTGTGTCATCACCCAACACATATCCTAAGGTTACACACATTCGCAAGCTAGCAAGACCACTGAACCCACTTTTGGCTTCAGAGCGACTTTACCGGCCACCTAGATAGAAGTACGACCACTTCCATCCTAAGAATGAGTGGATGTACGTGACATCAGACCCTCAATCATTCAGCCATGATTTCACAAACCAAGTTTGGCTGCACATAGTCATTGCCCTCATGGGAACTAGTTCACTAACCATATAACTCAATTGCAATACAAATTATTTGTAAGATAAATCATAACACATAATTATTCCCCTTATAACCTCTCGGTAAAAGGCAACCTATCCCTTATTTTCTGGCCGTGTATGCAAATGACTCCCCCTTATATCCACTCCCATGCAAATGTTATGCATGAATGTAACATATCACAATTCAATTAGGAATGGCTCACTATCGGTCCAATCCGTCTATCGATAATCATTTCATGGGGTAGGCTCTCATTCCCTGCTTCAATATTTTCGGTCTATCTACCATTGTCACGCCCCGACCCGGTTTGGTCGAAGTCATTTGATCAACTCGCCACCCTTCCTCGTACTAATCTAGTATTTCTACCAAATAGTCCAAGGAAGGTAAAGGCGTTGGAGTACCTATTTTCCATAACGAAGTTTACAAAACATAAAAGTTACCTAATTTTTATGAATTTTTTATCACTTGCGATTTTCCAATTTCCCCTTTTAACCCTTCTTTATCATTTTTGTTCCTTTTTCAGCTTGATTTTCTCAAAACAGCCAGTTATTTCCTTGGTTCACTTGGTTCAGGGGAACGGGTTTCACAACTGTATTCATTCTCGAAGCATGGTTTTCACTCAACTATCTTCATTTCATGTTCATTAAGGATTTTATCATTGTCACACGTAATGATCTCCTTGGAAACTTGGGCCTTACCAGACCGTCTCCCTAAGTGAATGTCATATATATGGGTCATCTCGGCCACCAATTCAATTTCATAAGTATGGGCAACTATCCATCCCCAAATCATTTTCATGAATATGGGCCAAGCCCTTGGTTATTCATGGGGTTCGACCCTCTACTAGTCGTCCATATCCGAAATCCTCCATGTGGATCATCTCGTAATTCCCCATGGATTGCTATTGGGTCCCATTACAGGACCTCTTCTAAATTACCAGTCTTAGGTATTTAATCTTTATGTTATTTGGGGCCTTCACTAGGTCTAGTTTATGATTTCTTAGACACGGTAAGCATTATGCTCCCTTGGTGGAGTAGTGGACACATGGTCCTTTCTCAAAACATGAGTCTAGGCACATTTTCTTTATATGGATCTTGTCACTTTTCCGGAGATGAGTCCTGAATTCATTTTCAGCAAAGGGTCGCCTCCTATAGTTACGAAGGCTCTGTAATCCCTTTTTACTTATGGCAACATAAGTGTCAAGATCTCATCACTCTTTAACCCTTGATTCCTACTCGAGCATAATTCACTAACTGTTCTTGGTTCATTTTTTCAATAACCCATCGGGTTATATCTTTTACTTTCTATGGACATCTAGGTGTCAACTTTTCTATGCTTTCCAAAAATACTTTTCCAACATATTCATGTCAGCATTTTATATAATGTGAGTAAATGCAACATCGATCCAATCGAATATGAATCCCACTCACCATTCTCATCAGAACTTGTTCGTTCTAACAAACTTTCTCTTGTCTTTGAGTCAGTGATCTTACCTGGACATTCTTATACTTCTCTACAAGAGTTATAGTAAAATATTTTGGGTCAATTTAAGTACCTCCACAATTCTATAAATGGTACACCGAAATTTCCCACGAAAATTACGGTTTTTTCCCTCGGGCTCGATTTACTGGACCCATTTGTCGAACAATCACTCTTTTTAGGGCCCTAGACTTTTCCAATTCCTTTACTTTGGTGATCAAAATACCTTAGGATATTATTAGGTCTCATTTCCCATTATTTGTAAAAAAGTCCCCCAAGTTGGGCAAAATTATCATTTTGCCATTTCTCTTTAACACTTATCTTTCCGGGACTTCTAGACTTCCCAAACCTTCATTTGGGCATATCATGTTTCCTTGAGTTCAATTATGGCCCCAGTAAGCTTTTGAACAATTTCAATATCTATTTCTTACTATTTGTCGAATGGTCCATAACTTTAGGCTAAATTACCATTTTGCCCCTCTTCTTTACAACTTAGGTTTCGGGATCCTTTGCACATCATACTTCTCATTTGGGTCCCTAATCTTTATCAAATCATGTTTAGGATCTTGTACTGCACAAAAGTTACTTTTTTACTGCACAAATACGCTTATTTACACTTTAGTCTTTAACTTATTAAAAAAAGGTCACTACACCTTGCAAAGCATGCAAACCTAACCCTCCAACATCACCAAACTTTCTCATTAGCCCAAAATCTTTATTTAGTTGGATAGGAAGACCCCACATAAAGGTTATTCTATGGAACCCATTCCCTCGGACCAGGGAAATCAGGAGGAGAACCGACACTATTATCGAAAAACTGAGCCAATTTAATCAATAGAAAATGGTAAAGAAGGGTTAACGTGGGAAATTTGAAAATCCAAAGTGACAAAAAATTCACAAAAATTGTGAGGAAGAACTGGAAAGTGGAATTGAGGACATAACTGGACCGGCTAGGGGTGAACCGGACTCGAACCGGACTGATCCGAGATGAATCATATTGAATCGGTTCACAATTTCATTTATTAGTTAGCTTAAAAATGTCAATTTGGGAAATTGAAGCTACCATTAGATAGATAATGAATTTAGATAAATTTAGAAAATTTTAAATTTTAGAGAACCGGTCGAATCGAGTTCGAACCGACCGATTTTTGAATTCAGGACAACGAACCTAGTCGGACCAAAAAGGTCAATGATCCAACCGAAAAGGTCAAAGGTCCGACCAGACCGGTCAACAGCGCTCTGTCAGCTGCCACGCAGACACGGGCAACCAATGGGAGGCATCCACGTGTCTGGTCAATGGACAGTTGGTGCCCCGTCAACAAGCCACGCAAACATGAGGAGCCAATGAGAGGTTACCATGTGTCCGGTTAACGGGTCAAAGGTTGATATGGCAGCTGAACTAACACTCCACGTAAGAAAATTTGACCAATCACAATGTGCCATGTGGCACGACCACCACATCATCGTCTTGAACCTTTAGACGCTAATAGAGAGAACGGAGGAGAGGGAGATGCTAGAAAAGTTGGAGTTTCTGGCGACTCGAAAAACTCTCCGATCAGGTCGCCAAAGGCCGAGTCTTACACTGGCTGGTAGCCTGAGTAGATGTCGAGCTCCCTATATAAAGAGCACCCCCTCCATTCGTTCTTAGCATCCCACAATTGAGCGAAGAAGAAGAAGAGTGCATTTTTCGGTGAGTAGAAAACTAGAGCTGTGACGACGGGCAAAATCTCCACCAAAGAAGCTCCGAAGGGTGACATTGGAACCGAGGAAGAGTGTGATAGCTTCAAACACTCTTAGAATGACCAGAGGATGCCCTGAGAAGTGTACAAGGGATCACAAAGTGAAGTTGCTCTAGAGCTCGAAACTGCAAGCTCCTGCCGACCCAACCTCAACCCTCTCGGTCCTTCCGCTGCCCACATTAGCCATATCGGACCACTCTAGTCCCTCCATAAACCCCCTACAGACCCCAGTAAGCTCAATTTCGCCTCTCCTTGTTAGAATTTCTAAGTTACAAAGCTTCACCCCCCAAGACTTCTCTCTTCAAATTCCCATAGGACAGCAACAAATTGTAGCAGGATTCATTCCTGATAGGTTCCCCTCAACAAGCACTAGCTGCCCCCACCTCAAGCTCCGACCACCCCTCCATTGAAAAGATATGCAAGCTTTCTCTCTCTATTGTAAATTTTCCAACGAAGCTCCGATGAGGCTTAAAACTCGACCAAATTCTGAAATTCAAAGTGTAGTACAATCAAGGGAAGCTGGTGGAGACCAATTGAGGCAAGAATAGAAGAAAGTAAGGACTTACAAGCCACCAATTAGATAAGGTAAGATCTAAAGGTTCATATGCTTGAATTAGGGAAGAAGATGAAGTTTAATTTGGGGATTTTGGGGACTTTTATGTAATTATTTTGTAAAATTGGAGGACTGAACGACAATTTCACGAAATTGAGGGTGTTTTCATGAAATTCACCCCAGTTGAGGGTCAATTGGCCAATTTGGGCACAATAGGGGGCAAATTGGAAATTTCTAAAAGTTGGGGACCAAATTGCAAAATTTGAAAAATTGAGGACTAAAGGGAAATTTTGGTAAATTAAGGGCCAATTTGTGAAATTAAAAGAGTTAAGAACCCAAAAAGAATAATTGGAAACCTGAGGGGCTTAATAGAGATTAAAGAGAAATCAGGGAACCAAGTGCAATTTAAGAAAAGTATGGGGCCCTAAGTGCAAATGTGAGAAAGAGTGTGACCTATTCGTCAACACATCCTGATATGAACACTCATACCCTGTAGGAACGGATTACTTGAGCACCAGCCCTGAGAAGCTCATCGAGGACTAAGACTTAGCGGACACGACCTACCAAAATCAACGAGTGAGTGGGAACTGCTAAAACGTCAATTTTGATCGGAATGACAGTTCAACTTTGAAAACCATTTTCTCAAAATTAGCATCCCTTGATTGGGTGACTCTGCTTAAAATATTTGGGAGTGAATTCTAGGTTTAGGTTCAATATTTCAATGGACCCGAGGTCGATGGATATGGGCATGTACCCGTCCAAAATGAATATGTGATGAATGATGATTAGAAGATCTGATTAATGGGAACTTTGTTTGATACCCATCAAGCCAAGTCTGAGTTGTTGAGCTTGTTGAGTCGAACAACAACTCTACCGAAGCTAGGTCATCGAACCTGTTGGGCCAGTACCTGTGGGCTGAAGCCAAGTCGATAGACCGTTGCACTAGAGGGCCAAGGATAAAGGCTATAATTTAAAAAGACTATTGATTGTGCATGCATTGTGACGTTCGGGCTATCAGGACACCTGACATGAGGTAGTTATGGAGCTCAAGGACTGCTAGATGACCCATGGTGCATAAGGGTGATTTTGTCATTCATTAGCTCATGAAGTTCGGGGAGCTTTGTCTCACCCTGACCCGGTTTGGTCGGATCCCCATGAACAACCCATCACTCTCCTAGTTTATTAAAAGGTTTTCCCTTATTATAAACTGTAAAGAGTAAGGCGTCCTTTAAACCTACACCTTTTTCTGGGAATAACATAAATAAAAACTGCATAAAATTTTAAATTAAACATACCTGTCTCACAAGCATCTTAGTTGCTAGTATTTAACAGTAGGTTTTTCTTAAAACGAGATATAAAGGAGGGGTGAGTACGACTACTCAATGAATGGGTTTTTCAAAGCTTTTAACATTTAGAAAAACATTTATATTGGAGTGTGCTAGACTCCTTTCTTTAAAAAAAATCCTTTCATTTCAATTCTCGATTTTTGCCACCATTTCCTTATTGATCACGGTGTGTCATCACTCAACACACATCCCTCATCATGAAGGTCAAACACACATTCGCAGGCTAGGTCGTCCACTGAATCCACTTGTGGATTCAGAGCGACTTTATCGGCCACCCAGATAGAAGTACGTGCACATACCCAAAGAATGAGTGGATGTTCGCAACATCCGACCCTCAATCCCGGAATCAATTCTTCATGTCCATTTGAAGATACCAACCTCATCATATCCCCACCCTAGTCTCATGCGCTTGGTGCTACTCTAAATTTCGCTCGGTCACCTGGTACGATGAGCTACCCTTATACCCGCAAGGTCGTCAATATTTTCTCACTACCCCTTTTGGGCGTCTTGATGGTTTCGTACTCATGGTGCATGCACAATCAATATTTTCTCATTATACCATATAATATGTGGTGCCACTGGTCTTATGACCTCAACTCCCTACTCAACCTGCAGTTGTTTGTCTTGATTGGTCCATCGACCTGTCATGTCGCACTATCGCTAGTTGACTGAGTATGTTGATCCTATCTTGGTACCATGGCCAAACAATTCCTTTATTTATAGTTTTATGGAATATAACTCATGTTTGTTTATGAGCTCCGGCTCGTGCCAACTAGTCCTGGGCCCACTATACGAGATTTTAAAAATCGGGCATATTAACCCCTAAGTTCCAAAACCGAGGCCTCCGACCTATAAGAGCTATTCAAGCTCCCATCAAGAAAGTCTCCCAAATAGTTTAAGCATTGGAAAATAGTCACGGGAGAGCATTTCTTACAAAAATATATTTTCAACTATCCATTATACCGACCGGGAGAGCAAATATTCTCTTAATATTGGTAATTTTGCATTAACCTCGTCATTTCTTGAACTCTTGGTGAACCACTTACTTAACATGCTCCATGGTTTCGGTGTCTAGTCCTTCATGTCTTTCATGACCTTTAAGAAGGTATTGCCCTAAATTTATGAGGTGTGGAACACCCCTTTTTTCCTTACACTTACAATAGTTTATCTTGGTACTTGTCCTTAGTAGGGTTGGGCACTTCTTTAGGTAATGTCTCCATCGTTCAAACTTGTAATATGTTATTCCCTTACATGGATTGTTGTGGTCCCTTCTTTCCTTCGAGTGGGGCATTTCCAGGGTTACTAGTGGATTGAAGCTTTACCGTTCTTGAGTTCGACAGTTTTCTTACTGAATCTCCTTTGCTAAAGGGTCATGGTAAGAGTCCTCCTAGGTTTCTAAATTCCCTGATTCATCTTCCATAACTGAGATGTAACTTTTCGTTAGTTTCTAGGATGGTGTAGGTTTGTTTGGTTCATTTTCCTTAGGCCATCTTCCTAGCCTGATCACATCATTAGGAGATAGAGTTTTAAGAATTTGAGTATTTCATTAACAGGGGGATACAAAAGGTTGGGCGTTTAGCCCTATCATATAAAGTGGTCACATAATAGGTAGGAAGTTATGGTTTTCTTTAGCAAGTATTCTCCTTGGTAAGATTATACGATCATACTAGCATTCCTGGCTTTAGGCTTGGCTCCCTTTGTACACAGGATTGTAACCTTAACATGTCCTGGCACCGTACTCCTTGGTGGTACCAGATGTTTCTCCATTTGGTCCTTTGCGGCTTCTACTATATCTCGGGCATTGGAAAGCTTCTAGAGTTGTCTTCCTCTGAGGATAGTGTGTTGAATAGAGTTATTCCCATTTTTCATGGTTCCTCTCCTAGGAGCCATCTGAAAATTTTAAGTAAAATCCTATCAATTACTATATTTTCTAATCTTGATTATGTATTCGAGGAAATAGGCTTTGAAACTACTCTAGTTTTCATGCCCCGGCCTAGTTTGGTTGGATCCCCATGAACAACCCTCCACTCTCCCAGTTTATTAAAAGGTTTCCCCTTATTATAAACCATAAAGAGTAAGGCGTCCTTTAAACATGCACCTTTTCCTGGAATAACATAAGTCAAAACTGCATAATATTTTAAATTAAATGTACCTATCTCACAAGCATCTCAGTTGCTAGTCTTTATGAGTAGGCTTTTCTAGAATTTCCTAAAATGGGATATAAAGGAGGGCTGAGTACGACTACTCAGTGAATGGGTTTTTCAAAACTTTTAACTTTTAGAAAAACATTTGTATTGGAGTGTGCCAGACTCCTTTCTTTAAAAAAAATCCTTTCATTTCAATTCTCATTTTTTGCCACCATTTCCTTATTAATCACATTGTGTCATCACCCAATACACATCCTTCATCATGAAGGTCAAACACACATTCACAGGCCAGCACGTCCACTAAACCCACTTGTGGCTTCGGAGCGACTTTACCAGCCACCCAGATAGAAGTACATCTACTTCTACCTTAAGAATGAGTGGATGTTCGCGACATCTGACCCTCAATCCTGAAATCAATTCTTAATGTCCGTATGAGGACAGAGACCTCATCCCATCCCCACCCTGGTCTCACGCGCTTGGTGCAACTCGAAATTTCGCACGGTCACCTAGTACGACGAACTACCCTTATACCCGCGAGGTCATCCAGTGCCCTTAGGATGTATCACTACCACTCTTGGGTGTCTTGATGGTCCCGTACTCACGGTGCATGAACAATCAATATTTTCTCATTATGCCATATAATCCGTGGTGCCACTTGTCATGCCCCGACCCGGTTTGGTCGGATCCCCGTGATCAACCTGCCACTCTCCCGGTTTATTAAAGGGTTTCCCCTTATTATAGACAGTAAAGAGTAAGGCATCATTTAAACTTGCACCGTTTTCTAGGAATAACGTAAACAAAACTGCATAATAATTTAGATTTATCATACGTGTATCACAGGCGTCTCAGTTGATAGTCTTTAAAGGTAGGTTTTTCAAAATCTCCTGAAAGGGATATAAGGCAGGGGGTGAGTATGACAACTCAGTGAATGAATTTTCAAAGGTCTACTTTTAATTTTTAAGAAAAACATTTATATGGAGTGTGTCAAACTCCTTTCTTTTTCAAAAATTCCTTCATTTAAAAATTCGAGTTATTCCATTACTCTTAGTTACTGGTGTGTCATCATCCAACACACATCGTTCATCATGAAGGTTACACACATTCGCAAGTCAGTATCACTACTGAACCTGCTAGTAGCATCGGAGCGACTTTTCTTGCCACCCAGATAGAAGTACGACCACTTCTACCCTAGGAATGAGTGGATGTATGTGGCATCCGACCCACAATCCCGAAATCACTTCTTTGTATCCGTATGAGGACAAAGACCTCATCTTGTCCCCACCCCAATCTCAAGCGCTTGGTGCTACTCCAAATTTCGCACAGACACCTAGAACGATGAACTGCCCTTATAGACACCAGATCGTCTAGTGCCGTTAGGATGCATCACTACCCCTCATGGGCATCTTGATGATCTCGTACTCACAGTGCATGCACAAACAATGTTTTCTCATATTGTCATGTAATTTGTGGTGCCACTGGTCCAATGGCTCCGACTCTCAACTCAACTCGCAGTTATTTGTCTTGATTGGTCTATCGACCGGTCATGTCGCACTGCTGCTAGTTGACTGAGCATGTCGGTCCTATCTTGGTACCCTGGCCAAACAATTCACTTATTAAGTTTTATGGCACATATATCATGTTCATTTATGAGCTCCTACTCATGCCAACTGGCCTTGTGCCCACTATACGAGATTTTCAAAATTGGCCATTTAGCCCCCAAGTTCCAAAACCAAGGGCCCAACCTATCAGAGCTATTCGAGCTCCCATCGAGAAGATCTCCCAAATTGTTTAAGCATTGGCACATAGTCAGGGGAGAGCACTTCTGACAAAACATATGTTTTCTCTATCCATTATACTGCCCCAGTATAAGGACACCTCCGTTCATAACCGATGAACGGGTTTTCAACTTCCTTTGAGAAAGTCTCATCATACCAATCGGGTATTATCTACTTACAACCAGTAAGTAGTTTTACCGCATGATTTTCACGTCACTTCCTTTAAGTTGTGATGTTTAAAATACCACTTAATAGTGGGTTTTCATATCGTGGTATTTATCACACCCAACCGGGTAAGATATAAAATTTTCACTCACAACCAATAAGTAGTTTTTAATTTTTAAGTTGTGCTCATCATCCCAACCGGGTATGATGTTAGTAAAAACCCACTCACAACTGATAAGTGGTTCTCTCTCTAGCACCAACCGGAAATTGAAGAGTGGAGCCGAATTGGCTTACCTTTCAGTCCTAATTCCGCCGTGGAAGGGCTAAGGAGGTGTTGGGAAGGCTTGGTTTGGCCTGAGGATGGCTCGAAATGACCGATTTCAACTCAGCCGAAACAGGGCAGCTTTGTTTTGCCGGAGCTGCTTCACTGTTTCATCACGTCGGCATCTCGTCGGTGACTCTCGGATTGAACGGAGACTACAAACGTGTAGCTGACTTCTCCCCAGTTCTAAAGAACCCGACCTCGCTTTGTTTGGCTTAGAAAAGACCCCATTTCGGAGCTCTGGTTCTAGCTTCACCGGAAAATGGAGCAATTGTGAGAGAATGGAGTTTTCAGGTGTGGAGAGGATGAATGGGGAGGGGCTCTTTATATAGGAAGCTTGGAGACCTGTTGGCTGTCCATTTGGCACCGTTATTGCTAACATTGAAGACCTAAAATGCCCCAAACAAAAGTGTTTCTTCTTTGTCGACGTTTCTTCAGTTTCTCGGCGAGGGAACAGTGCTGTCATCCTGAGGAAGAACATGACACTGTTCCGAACCGGACCGGATCAGTCCGAATCGGGTTCAAAGTTTAAACCGGCCGGTTCACCCCCCATTCGATCGAGTTTTTCAAATATAAAAATTTCTAAATTCATCTTAATTCATTCTCTATCCAATGGTGGACTCAAATCTCCAATTTGAATTATTTAAGCCACTTAGAAAAATGAATTTAAGATTCGGTTCAATAGTGGTTCAAACCGGTCCGAACTAGTTCGATTCTGGTTCACCTGAACCAGTTTAGTTTTCATCCCCAATTCCTTCACAAGTCCATTTCCATGTCTCTTATGACTCCTTGGGTCACTTATGGTCCATAAGATTCCCAGTTTACCATCTCTTTATCGATTCTAGTTTATAAACTGACTTGGTCCTTAAACCAGTTCAATCTGCTTCAGGTCCGGTTCACCCGAACCGGTCTGGATTTTCTCTCCCACTTTGTTCTAAGGTTCCTTCCAAAGGTTTATGAATTTATTTGGAGTACAATGGAGTTGAATTTCTTTGTTTTGCTCGATCTCTATCGGTTCCGATTCATGAATCGACGGATCCAATTCCATTCCAAACAAGTCTTTGTGTAACAAAGTAAGAAGTCCTCCGCACAAAATTGGATGGAGCATATGTCATGATTGATACCCCCAAAGCTTCCACTAACCACGTCGGTGGTGAGAATTTTCATAAACGTGTCTACTCCATTATTGTATTTACATGCCAACGCATTAGAGTAAGGGCCACTCCCTTGAACTATAAGCCTTTAGCTCACATCATCAACAATATTTTATCACATAATATCACATCCATTGATCTTGTACCCGTAAGCTACTCGAGCAGAAATCAAATTGGTGATATTTACCAATTATAGAAGAAAAGTATCAAATTCGATACTATTATTTTTTCTATTGTGCAAAAAAATACTATTATTTTTCCATTATCCAATACCAAAATAATTATACACGACTCAAGTGTATTACGTTATATAGATAGGGTATTGAGAATAAAAAAATGTTAGTGGGTATTAAGCGTAATAAACTTAATCCCTATATAGATCAACAATATCCACCTAATTCATGAGACCACAACCTTAAGAGTTTGTATGATGATTCATCACATGGGACCTTCAGCATCACCATCATGGACCACTTGTTGCTCCACCTTCACCCATGTGGAGAGTTGTACAAAAATTGTAAATATTTTGTAGTAATTGTATGCAAAAATTATAAATATTCCATAATAAATGTAATAAATATAATGTATTATATATATATATATAAGCTCACAAAGGAATTGGATAAAAACCAAAATTACTCTCCTCATGAATTCTTTCTAAACATTATTATTCTTTATTATTCTTTTATCCCATTTTCATGGTAGAGTCATAACTCTACATCATATTATCAACATTAAAAGTTTAACTGTTGCAAGATCATATCTACAATCTTACGTCATCCAATAGCATAATCATTATTCTTCTTATTTTGTTGAACCACTTCTCTACCGCAGCCAACACAACAATAAATAAAATGGACACATTATCTCTTACCGTGACACTACCAAGCTCTCTCCCGATTTTGTTGTTAAAATTTGACAATACAAATTATTACACGTGTAAAAGTTTATATGAGTCATCTTCTATATGCATATGGTCTTCTAGGATACGCTGATGGTTCTTGTCCTACACCCCTTCCATGTGTCATTAAGAAGGATGTAGATGAAAATGAAGTCAAACATATTAACTTTGAATTTGAAATATGGGACATCCATGACAAGTTTTGTCTTACAACAATTCTAGATTCATTAACAATTAATGTAAACTTACAGGTTGTATCCCTAATTTCTCTTACTGTTATGTTTTAGGGATGAGGAAGCATCCGTGGTTCCTTCAGTAAGGTCTTATGGGTCAATCTTCATCCTACTTTTCAACCCAACAATTTGGAGGGCCTTCCCACAATACAATCCAGCCCAAGACTCATGAGGATTTCCAACTGAACAATTTTGTCAACTATGCAAGCAAAATGACCACATTATCCCCACATATCCAAAATTACCCACATTCCAAGGAGCATAAGCTTACTTTGAGGACGAATATGATCATCAACTCGACTGGTACATAGATTCTGGTGCTATTAATCATATTACTAATAATTTGTCTCAAATGACTATTCAGGAGAACCAAAAGTTTTATGATCACTTGTTAATGGCAGATAGAACAAGTCTTCCCATAATCTACTCTAGCTCTGCATATCAATATAATTCCACATATCATTTTCTTCTAAAAATATTTATTATATTCCCTAAATTTCCATAAATATTTTATCTATTTCTCAATTTACCAAAGATAACTCTTGTTACTTTGAATTTTATCCTTCATTTTTCCTTGTCAAGGATCTTCACTTATATTAGGAGCTACTTCGTGGAAGCCATAGGTGAGGACTATATTGCTTATGTTTGGGTTGTTCTTCTATAAAATCCTATTCATGTATTAGCAATGTTGTTAGTAGTAACTTGTGGCACCAATGTCTTGGGCACCTGACTTATCCTATTATGCGTCATGGTCTATCAAAATTTATATTAATCAATTGAGTATTTCATTTTCCATTATGTGAAGCATGTTCATCTGCTAAGATTACTCAATAACATCTCTACTCAATTAATCATGTTAGCACACATCCCTTGCAACTCATCCACATCGATATATGGGAACCTGCTCATGTCACGTCCCACACATGTCACACCTATTACATACATTTTATGGATGATTCTCAAAATGGATCCACTGAACGTAAATATCATCATATTTTGGATATGGGGATTACTCTTTCAGCTCAATCATATTTTGGATATGGGTGTGAGTGGGAGCCACTTACCCTAGGTTTGTCAGCCAATTTCGCTCTATCTCCGTTGATTCTGCCAAATCTCTCTTGTTGGCTCAAGATGCTCATCGGGTTTTCCTTTATGGCTTACCAACCCCTGAAGCACCACTCATTGGACTTCTTGATGCCACTCACAATATTGGCTCTCCTATCATAGCTTTCTCCCAGCATCGGTGCGACATTTTGCCTTCTCCTCCACGACCTCACAACTAGCAGCAAGGACGATTGATCCCTAAGTTCTCTGACCAATCTATAGATAAGACAAAACATGTTATGTTTCAGGAATGAGGAAGCATCAACTGTTCCTTCAGTAATACGAGGCGTCATGTGCATTCAAGTGTTTGACCAAAGGAACAAAGTCTTATGGGTCAATTTTCATCTCGCTTTTTAACCGAACACTTTGGAGGGCCTTCCCACAATATAATCCAGCCCACATTACTGTGCATATTTGCAGGCTCATGAGGATTTATAGCCAAATAATTTTGTCAACTATGTAGGCAAAATGACCACATTACCCCATCATATCCAAAATTACCCCATAAGGAGCATAAGCTTACATTATATCTGGGGATGAATATGACCATCAACTTGATTGGTACATAGATTTTGGTGCTACTAATCATATTACTAATAATTTGTCTCAGATGACTATTCAGGAGAACCAAAATTTTCTTGATCACTTGTTAATCGGAGATAGAACATGTCTTCCCATAATCTACCGTAGCTCTGCATATATATATAATTCCATGTATCATTTCCTTCTCAAAAACATTTATTGTATTCCCCAAATTTCCATGAATCTTTTATCTATTTCTCAATTTACCAAAGATAACTCTTGTTACTTTGAATTTTATCCTTCATTTTTCCTTGTCAAGAACCTTCAGTTACATGGGGAGCCACTTCGCGGAAGCCGTAGGTGAGGACTATATTGCTTATGTTTGGGTCAATATTTTATCAAATCCTATTCATGTATTTGCAATATTGTTATAAGTACTGTGTGGCACTAATGTCTTGGGCACTCGACTTATCCTATTATGAGCCATGTTCTATCAAAATTTCTATTAATCAATTGAGTATTTCATTTTATTTTCTGTGAAGCATGTTCATGTGATAAGATTACTCAACATCTCTACTCAATTAATCATGTTAGCACGCATCCCTTGCAACTCATTAACATCGATATATGGGGACCTGTTCCTGTCACGTCCCACACATGTCACACATATTATATACATTTTATGGATGATTCTCAAAATGGATCCACTGAATGTAAACATCATCATATTTTGGATATAGGGCTTACTCTTTTAGCTAAATCTCACTTTCCTAAAAAATATTAATGTTTTAGTAGAAGAAATGATTTCTTGAAAACGAGGGATTTTGCATTTGAAGCAGTTATTTTTCTCTTAAACCATGTACTTGCCCCTTTCCTTATAAGCTCCTTTTTGACCCCACTCTTGATTATACTTTTCTCCGTGTTTTCAGGTGTCTATGCTTTCCTTATCTTCGACCGCATCAAACTAATAATCTCCAATTTCGTTCTACTATGTGCGTCTTTCTTTGTTATCCCTCTAGTTATGTTGGGTATCGTTGTTTGAAT
The DNA here is from genome assembly GCA_030064425.1 of Trapa bicornis. Classification (NCBI taxonomy): domain Eukaryota; kingdom Viridiplantae; phylum Streptophyta; class Magnoliopsida; order Myrtales; family Lythraceae; genus Trapa; species Trapa bicornis. Next base: position 20,153,290 of record CM057761.1, on the reverse strand, counting down.
CTTTCAGCTAGTTGCATATTCATTTGTTGTACTGTGCATTTTAATGAAATTGTCTTTCCCTTTGTCTCATCCACTAGCAATATATCCTCACCTCCTTCGGCGGAGAGCTTCCCTTCTCTTCCTCTCATTATGCCACCTGTTCCTCTCCCAATAGCAAGTTACGCAGGCATGTCTCCCTCCTCTCCCATTACTATTGATATAACTACATATTTATCATGACAGTTTTTTAGAAAACTGAGCCGTAAAAGGAACAAAAAATAATAAAGAAGGGTTAATATGGGAAATTGAAAAATCACAAGTGACCAAAAATTCACAAAAATCTTGGGAGAACAATGAAGTGAATTGGATAGGAGAACCGAACCAGTTCGAGGTGAACTGGACCCGATCCAGATTGAACCATAGTGAACCAATTCAATGATTCATTTTTCTAGGTGGCTTAAAAATGTCAATTTGGGAAATTGAGACCACCATTAGATAGAAAATGAATTTAGATTAATTTAAAAATTTTTTAAAATTTAGAAAATTGGCCGAATGGGGCATAAACTGACCGATTTTCAAATTCTGTTCACCAAACTCAATCGGACCAGACCAATCAATAGTTCAGTCGGTCAACGATCCAGCGGTCAATAAACTGGATCGGTCAATAGTCAACGATGCCCAATTAGTAGCCACACAAGCACGGGCAGCCAATGGGAGGCTGCCATGTGTCCAGTCAATGGTCAGCGGACGACCGATCAGCATGCCACACATACACGAACAATCAATGGGAGGCTGCCATGTATCTAGTCAACCGGTCAATGGCTGACGCGACAGCTAAGTTAGAACACCACGTCAAAAAAATTGACCAATCACAACGTGCCACGTGGTATGCTCGCCATGTCATCATCTTTAACCTTAGTATGCTCATAGAAAGGGGAGAGAGAACAAGGTAAGGGGGAGTCCCTGTGACTCAAAAATTGCTCTGGCCAGGTCGTCGGCAAGTGAGATAGGGGCCAAGTCCTACACTGGCCGGTAGCCTAAACAATTGCTGAGCTCCCTATATAAAGAGCACCCCTCCATTCGTTCTCAGCACCCCACAATCGAGCGCAGAAGTTGAAGTGCTCTATTTTCTAGCGAGCAACAAACTAGAGCCCTAACATTGGGGTTTTTCTCCACCTCTAAAGTTTCATTTAGTCTCATTAGAACCAGAAGGAAGTCCTCTACCAAACTACACCTTCTCTTCGGCCTAAGGATCACCGTAGAAGAAAAGTGAAGCTCAAACAGTGCAGCCGCTCCTCAGCTGTCAGTAGCCCGGGCTCAAGTTGAGCCATCCCCATGCTAATTTCGGCCAAACTAAGCCCCCCAAGCTCCACCTAGAGGTGCTCTTACCTTTCCCTGAGCTATTACGGTAAGCCCCTCCACCATCCTTTTATCAAAAAATACTATTCACAGTGCATTTTTGTTAAAACTTAAACTTAGAAATTCACATTGCTCAGGGCACCCATTGAGGCGTTGTTTGATCCTTGGAGGATCCTCGGGAGGAGAGCAATTCAGAGAATGCAAGAGCTCTAATCGTCGGAGCCTTACTGGTAAGATATCGAAGCTTTCTCTCTCTAGACTACATTTTCCAACGAAGCTCCGTTTGAGTTCATTTCCAAGCTAAATTGAGTTGTTCAAAGCTTGAAATGACGAGGGAAACATAGGGAAGATGATTTAGATCATGAATGGGGGCAATTAACTTGGGGGTCAATGAACAAAATTGTGATTCGGGGACCAAATTGCAAATTTTGAGAAATTGGGCAATTTGGGGATTTTGGAAAATTGGGGGCTGAATTGCAATTTAAGGAAAATTTGGGCCTAATTTAGCAATTTTTGGGAAATTTAGGACCAATTGGAAATTTTGGGAAAATTGAGGACAAAGTGGTAATTTTAGAAAAGTTAAGGACCCATGATGGATAATTGGAAGCCCTAGGGACTTAATTGAGAATAAATGAAGATTAGGGACCCAAATGTAAGGTTATAAATATTGAGAGACCTAAATACAATTAAGGCATAGTGTGAGAACCTATGCACAATTATCCAAAACTATGAGGTTCCTTATGTCAATTCTCTTGATGTGGGTACTCAAACCATGCAAGAGCTGGTTGTTCAAGTACCGGTGCAAGGAAGCGCACCACAAATCAATATCTCACCGGGACGACCACGTCACTATTACTGAGTGAGTGGGATTATGAGAATCATACCTAGTTCGGGGTGATGAGAACTACTTTTAAATTTGAAAATCATTTTCTAGGAATGATATCCTCTAACTACGTGAAACTGCTTAAACATTTTGGGAGACGTTACTGATGGGAGCTAGGATTGCTCTAACATGCTCGAGGCCTTGGATTTGAAAATGATAAGGTCGAAGGCCCATTTTTTGAAAACTCGGGAAGTGGGCCCAAGGCTAGTGTGCATGGGTTGGAACCCATAGACAAACATGATCATAAGAACCATGAAAAATCTCCTAAAACTAGAATTATTGTGTGACTTGCTATGGAGCCAAGATAGGACTGACTAGGCTTGATGGGTTAGTGCTAGTGCACTCAAACCATGTCGACGAGCCAGTTAAGGCAAACAGCTACAGGCCAGGTCGAGTGTCGGGGCCATTGGACCATTGGCATCAAAGATCATAGTTAATGATTCAAAATTGTTGTATGCATGCATGAGGATTCTGAGAGCATCTAGACACCTGAGAGGGAGTAATCAATGGGCCCCAAGGGTTGCTCAATGACCCAGGGTGCATAAGGGTGGTTTGGCGTCTAGTATGTCGAGAAGCTCTGATAACTTCCTATGCACTGAGACCGAGGTTGGAGGGGAAATGAGGTCTCGTCCCACAAAGCGGACATGATGAAGCACTAAGATCAAGGCCAAAGGGGAAATGAGGTCTCGTCCCATAAAGCAGAATATTGATGTTTGAGGGTCGGATTAGTGATGTCCACTCAAACTTAGGGGGTTTGAGGGTCAGACTATTGATGTCCTCTCAAACTTAGGGTAGAAGTCTGGGACTTCTATTCGAGTAGACGATAAAAGCGCTCCGGTCCACAAGTAGAATAGTCGGGGACTATTCTACTAATGTTTGATCTCTTTCTATGATAGAAATGGCATGTGAATGTTTGCTGAAATGACTCCCGAGCAAGTGGAAGTGGTCAAGAAGTGATTAATTCATATTATAACCAAACTAAAAGTATAAAAGGTTTGATAAACAAATTGCTTTGAAAACTCACTTTCCAACCCCCGCTTATTGAGTTGTAGAAACTCACCCCTTCCATTAAACTTTTTTCAGGAGAAACACATCGCCAAGAAGAACAAATGCTAGGGGAGAAAGCCAAGGGTACCGCAAACAAGTAAACTACCATTTAGATGTTTTGTAACTTTATTATGGAAAATCGGTACTCTAAGCCTTTACCTTCCTCGGTTTATTTGGTAGAAATACTAAATTAGTACGATGAAGGGTGGCGAGCTGATCACAGGACTCCGACTGAACGGATCGGGGTGTGACAACTTAAGTGGTATCAGAGTCTAGTTTTCCAAACAAAGTTTCAAAATGCGCTAGAACCCTAACCCACGGTAAACTTCTATCAAACAAATATGACCACTCCTAGAGAAATCAAATAGACCAACGTTGTCATAGCCACACTAGGATCGGGAAGAAATCCTGCCCCACACGAGAGAATTAGCTTAGGAGCTCAAGAGTCTAGGAGGACCCAACCCACGAGACTAAGGATGTCTCTTGAGCCAAGGAGACTTTATGAAGAATTCATCAAGGTATTTGGGGAACCTTGCTTCGCGCTTAGGAAGGACGATTGTTTCGTAGGATGTATGCACCCAAGGACGGTGAAACACAGAGACCACCAACAACCACAAAGAAAAACTCCCCAAGGTCTGGGATGGAGCTATAAAGGTCCACAAAAGGAAGTAACCTATTACGGTTGTGGACAGCAAGGACACTACGCATGAAAGTGCCCAAAACCACAAAGGGATATTGCACCCACTCCTGGGGGCACTGCCTCCATGGACGGGGAGGAACACGAAGGAAGTAAGAGAAAGGGAGAGAGAGCAGACAAGAAAAAGAAAACCTCTCAACATAAAAGATGAAGGATCCACATAGGAGCTAGTGCCGGGGGGATTTGTTATAGGCATGGACAAGTAGAACATGGTGAGGAGATGCCCCACACCACGAGGAGTGATGGTAATACCCCTAAGGATAACACCTCCCTGATTATCAGACTTTGAGAGGATGGAAGATAGGAGGTGGCCCAGAAGCCACAACTCTAAATGAGGATTTCAATCTCACCCCAGAGAAAGTCCATCAAATCATAGAATAGTGCTTTCCGAACCTTTCTTTTTAGAGAGAAAGAGGTCCTCAAATGTACTATATTCTGTTCCGAATAAAAAAAATTTCAAGTTTCCATAAACTTCTGTTGCCCAAATTATAATGTGTCCAATCAAGGTCTCATGCCTCAGAACAAATAAGGAACGAGAAGGACAAACCTCAGATAAGAAGGATCAGAGAACTAAGAATCAAAGATTTCTGCCGACCTATTTAAAACTTAGGAATGACAAATAACACCTTTGGATCCCCTAGACAAGGAGGTCAAGTACCCCCGATCTCCCCTAAAGAGACAAGCTTATAAAGAGGAAATGTAGGACCATGTACAAAATTAAACCCAAAGAACAGGTAGACAAGGAGACAACAACAAAAGAGACCATAACCCGATTGGGATGGGTAAGGTAACCATAACGAAGAAACCAGGGGGGATTTTCAAAGGAAGAAGAATCCCAAAAAGGTACACCCACTAACTAAGAAAGGATGGACATCAAGGTTGGTTTCTAGCCACACCTACTTAAGGGAACTTAGGATCATACAACGGGGCATAACTTGAAGTGCACAAAGATAAGGGCCGGGAACCGAGAATTTCTCAGGTAGGAACCTAAAGTTCGGGATAGCAAGGCGTAACCTGCTTTGGAAAAGCAGAGAAGTCAAGTAGGATTACAAATGAACCTAGCAGAAGTAGGCAACTAGCAACTATGGGATGTGCAAGGGAGAATAAACGACACCCTAAAAAGGGTCAGAAAGTTGTAATGATCACAACCTAAAAAGGGCGTTGGGACAGGCGTCACAGACAAGTAAATTCAAGAGACCACTATCTCAAGACAATTGGACAAGAAGACAGTAGAAACGAGGCGATCAAATGAATGAACCCTCATGAGAGTCATGGATCTAAACCCTAATGAGGAGGGAGAAGAAAAAAGGGGGAAGAGAGGGATGAAGGAAATCCTGAGAGTGATTAATGTCCAAAAAGGAATTGGCAATCCCCCTCGAGCCACGAGAAGGACTAAGTGAACCTCTCGTAAGGTGATCAAGAGACCTCAACACAATGAGGATTTGGACTTTCCCCAAATCAAAGTAAATTTGTAATAATTACAAGTAGGAAGAAGGAAAGGGTACAAAGGAAGGGTAAGAAGAAAAGACGGCATCAGATGATGTCACTAAGTTGATTAAAGGTCTAATACCCTCAAGGACGAATGCAAAGGAAGTGTACCCAAAGCCCAAGGGGCAAAGCAAAGCCTAAGGAATGGGATGATGACGTAACAAGTGGGAATGGGTGGAATACCCATAATAAGGAAATATTGAGAAGGATATCTGAAAAACCATGGAGAATGCGCCCTTCAACTAAAAGGTGATTAAGGGAAACCTTCAAGAAAGAATGAGAAGGATGAACGCGTAACTCAACAAATCGAAAATCTCAACTTCAAGATAAGAGAGTAGGAGATAAAAATCAACGAAGGGAACTCCTTCAAGTGAAACCAAGGAATGGATAAGTAAGCCATAAGGGATCAACTTGGATTAAAGAACCATAGAGTGGTCACGAACGAGTAAGGATGGACTTGAGAAAAGGAGTCCTTAAGTGAGGATGCCATTGGTCATGAGGAAGGACTAAAAAGAAGAAACCCACCAGTATGTCGGTAGGTTAAGGAGTGGAGGGGAAACTCGATAATTGGAGATAGAGAAACCAAACAAGAAGGTGGTATAAGGATGGAATGAATGACCAATATAAGACAAAAAAAGGGGAATAACATTGAAACCCGTGAAAAATTGGTACGAAAAGCTCGACAGGACAATGAGCTAAGGAGATCCAACGAACAAGGAAGTAAATAGACCCAGGTATGGTCGAACATTTCGGAACCCCCAATTCCGGACAAAACCCTCAAGAGGAAGGGTCTGGCCCCAAACCATGGGAAGCATTGGACCTAAGAAATTACTTGGACATGGGGGTAAGATAAGTCAAAGGAATAAAGTCCAAGTGCGTTAATGAAGGAGTGAAAAGGGTAACCAGAGTGGTAGGATGTCAAATCAAACCCCAAGTCGACTGCAAGAGAATTTATTCCTGATGTAAAGGATGGATGACTAATTTTTTAGGACAAAACTCCTAAAAGGAGGGGAGAGTTGTGAAACTCCTCCCCCAACCAGGGAAAGAACCAGCGGTTGTGAGAAAACCTAGCCATTAAAGGAACCAAAAATAATAAAGAAGGGTTAATATGGGAAATTGGAAAATCCCAAGTGACCAAAAAATCACAAAGATCATGGGGGAGAACCATGATGTGAATTGGATAGGAGAACCAGACCGGTTCAGGGTGAACTGGACCCGAACCAGACTGACCAGATTGAACCATAGTGAATTGGTTAAATGATTCATTTTTTTGGGTGGATTAAAAATGTCAATTCGGGGAATTGAGGCCACCATAAGATAGAAAATGAATTTAGAAAATTTTTAAATTTCAGAAAACCGGTCGAATCGGGCCTAAACCAACCAATTTTTGAATTCGGATCACAGAATTTGGCTAGACCAGATTGGTGAACGGTCTAGCCAATCAACGAACTAGACTGGTCAATGATACAAACTGATCAATAGACCGAACTTGTCAATGGTCAACTACACCAGTCAGAAGCCACGTAAGCACAGACATCCAATAGGAGGCTACCATGTGTCTAGTCAATGGTCAGCGGATGACCAGTCAGCATGGCACGCAGACATGAGTAGCCAATGGGAGGCTGCCATGTGTTCGGTCAACGGTTGATGCAGCGGCTGAGTTGGAATGCCACATTAGAAAAACTGACCAATCACAGTGCACCACTTGGCATGCCTGCTAAGTCATCGTCTCCAACCTCAGTCCCCTAACAGAAAGGAGAGAGAGCAAGGGATGGGAGAGTCTCCAACAACTCAAAAATTACTCTGGTCAGGTCGCTGGCAAGCCGGGCAAGGGCCGAGTCCAACATTAGCCGGTAGCCAGAACAATTGTCGTGCTCCCCATATAAAGAGCACTCCTCCATTCATTATAAGCATCCCACAATCGAGAGAAGAAGTTGAAGTGCTTAGTTTTCTGGCGAGCATCAAACTAGAGCTCCGACTTTAAGGCTTTTCTCCACCTCTAATGTTGCATTCGGTCTCATTAGAACTTGAGGAAGTCCTCTACCTAGCTGCACCTTCCCTTTGGCCTGATGACCACGAAGAAGAATAGTGAAGCTCAAACAATGTCACTGCTCCTAGGGATGTCAATAGCTTGGGTCGGGGTAGGTTTTAGCAGACCCATGCCCAACCCGAGCTCGAGTCCAACAGACCCAGGTCCGAGTGGATCTGAGCCTCGGGCCTATTTTGTCGGGTCCAGACCCGACCCGATCTTGGGTCTATTGGACCCGAGTCGAGTCTATCTTATTTTTCTAATATATATTTTTTTACCAAAAATAAAAAATTCTAAATTATTGTAATATATAAATTTTCTAATATTTGTTTGGAAATTTATTTTTTAAAATTTTTATTAGCTTTAATTTACTTAATAAATTACTGATATGAAAATGATATATAAAGAAAACGATCGAATTTGAGAAAATTAATATATGAAAATGAATTAAATGCTAATATTAATTTATATACACAAAATGGATAATGGTGTGTGTTGAATGCAATAAGTGGGTGGTACCCATATTAACACTATTGATTTATTTAACATTTTTTTGTATAATTATTGATATATAAAATTTTATTTATAAAATTTAAGTTCAATTTTTTTAGTTAAAAATAAAATTTAAATTTATTAACCATGTCAAAAATTTTAATATGAGTTATTATTTTGTATCAAATAATATAGTTAATTAAAGATTTAACTTAATTTAATATGAATTTTTCCACTGTATTTATAAGTATATTATGATATAATAAAGGAAAAAAATCTATTAGTATATAATAAAGAAAAAATAATAAATATAGTATAACGAGATATTTATAAGTATATTATGTTATAATAAAGGAAAAATATATTAGTGTATAAGAAAACAAAAAATGAATATATTATTATGAGAATATATTACATATTAAATAATGAAAGAAAAAATAGAATAATTTTAAATCATATTTTTTTATTAAAATTTTCTAATATTTTTTCCCTAAATTTAATAAAACGACGTGGTTTTATTAAAAAATGAAAAAAAAATTCAAAGGCTCGGATCAGGTAGGGACCCAAGGCTCGGATCTCGGGTCCCATTGACATGCCTAGTTGCTCCTCGACTGTTAGCAGCTCAAGTTGCTTGAGCTCAAGTCAAGCCATCCCGAGGCCAATTCCGGCCAAACCAAGTCCCCAAGCTCCACCTAGAGGTGCCTCGATCTTCCCCCGAGCTAATATGGTAAGCCCCTCCACCGCCCCTTCATCGAAAGACACTGTTCATAGTACATTTCTGTAAAAACTTAAATTGAGAAATTCACACTGCTCAGACCACTAATTGAGGCGTAATTTGATCTAGGGAGGATCCCCGGGAGGAGAGCAATTCGGAGAAAGCAAGAGCTCCGGTCACCATATCCTCACCGGTAAGATATCAAAGCTTTCTCTCACTAGACTTCATTTTTCAACGAAGCTCCGTTTGAGCTAATTTCTGAGCCAAATTGAGCGATTCAAAGCTTGAAATGATGAGAGAAACCTAGGGAAGATGATTTAGATCATGAATGGGGGCAATTAACTAAGTTTTGGGGGTCAATTGAATGAAATTGTAATTTAGAGAGCAAATTGTAATTTTTGAGAAATTGGGCAATTTGGGGATTTTTGGAAGATTGGGGGTCGAATTGCTATTTAAGAAAAATGTGGGCATTTTCATGAAATTAGCTTCCAATTGGGGCCCAATTGAGCAATTGGATGAAATGGAGGACCAGTTGGCAATTTTGTGAATATTGAGGACCAAGTGGTAATTTTGGAAAAGTTAAGGACCCATGAGGAATAATTGGAAGCCCTAGGGACTTAATTGAGATTAAATGATGACTAGGGACCCAAATGTAAGGTTATAAACATTGAGGGACCTAAATGCAATTAAGGCATATTGTCAGGACCTATGTGCAAATACCTGAAACTATGAGGTCACTTATGTCAATTCTCCTTATGTGGGTACTCGAACCATGCAGGAGTTGGTTGTTCAAGTATCGGAGCAAGGGAGTCCACCATAAATCAAGATCTCACTGGGACGACTATGTCACTATTACCGAGTGAGTGGGATTTCCAGCATCATACCCGGTGGGGGGTGATGAGAACCACTTTTAAATTTGAAGATAAATTTTCCTAGAATGGTCTCCCCTGACTACATGAAACTACTTAAACATTTTGGGAGACATTCTTGATGGGAGCTAAGATTGCTCCAATGAGCTTGAGGCCTCAGATTTGAAAATGATAGGGCCAAAGGCCCAATTTTGGAAAACTCGGGAAGCGGGCCTAAGGCTAGTGTGCACAGGTTGGAACCCGTAGACAAACATGATCATAAGAACCATGAAAAATATCATAAAATTGGAATTATTGTGTGACATGTCACAGGGCTAAGGCAAAACTGACCAGGCTCGATGGGCAAGTGGCAGTGCATCCAGACCAGGTCGACAGGCCGGTTAAGGCAAACAACTACATGCTAGGTCGAGTGTCAGGGCCGTTGGACCATTGGCACCAAAGATCATGATTAATGATTCAAAACTATTGTATGCATGCATGAGGATTCCGGGAGCATCTAGACGCCCGAGAGGGGGTATTCGATGGGTCCCAAGGGCTATTGGATGACCCAGGGTGCATAAGAGCGGTTTGGCATCTAATATGTCGAGAAGCTCTAATAAGTTCCTGTGCACTAAGATCGAGGCCGGAGGGGAAATGAGGTCTCATCCCACAAAGTGGACATGATTAGGATTTGAGGGTCGGACTATTGATGTCCACCCATACTTAGGGTAGAAGTTTGGGACTTATATTCGGGTAGACGGTAAAGGTGCTCTGGTCCACAAGTGGAATAGTTTGAGACTATTATACGAATGTGTGATCCCTTTCTATGATAGAAAGGGCGTGTGAATGTTTTCTAAAATGCCTCCCGAGCTAGGGGGAAGTGCTAAAGAAGAGATGAATTCATATTACAACCAAACTAAAAGTATAAAACATTTTGATAAACAAATTACTTTGAAAACTCACTTCCCAACTCCTCTCGTTGAGTTGTAGAAACTCACCCCTCCCATTAAACCTTTTTCAGGAGAAACACATCACCAAGAAGAATAGAAGCTAAGGGAGAAAGCCAAGGGTACCACAAACAAGTGAACTACCATTTAGAAGTTTTGTAATTTTTTTTATGGAAAATAGGTACTTCGACGCCTTTAACTTCCTCGGTCTATTTGATAGAAATACTAAATTAGTATGAGGAAGGGTGGCAGGTTGATCACAGGACTCCGACTGAACCAGGTCAGGGTGTGACATACCCTACCACCCACTTTATAGTGTGATAATATATCTCTCTGATCTATCTAATCGCCAACCCTGTCTTTCATTCTCGTACTAAACTATTAAGATTGACTATCATTTTGTTCATGAACGTATTGGTCAGTGTCAACTCGCTATCTATTTTATTGGTACTAATGCCCAACTTGTCGATATTCTTTCTAAAGTGGTCTCTTCTACCCGTATTCACAATTTGCGTCTCCTCCCCTTGAGCTTACAGAAGAATATTGAGCCTAATAAACTCAATCCCTGTACAGATCAACAACATCATCTCGCCACCTCATCCACGGGACCACAACCGGAAGAGTTGTGTGATGATTCAGTATCACTATCACATGGGACCACTGATTGCTCCACCTTCACCCATGTGCAGAGTTGTACAAAAACTGTGGATATTCCGTATTTATTGTAGCATTATAAAAAGATTGTAGATATTATATAATAATTGTTACATATTTATCATACCCTTGTGTTTATATGTACAAGCTCACAAAGGAATTGGATGAGACCAAAAATTACTCATCTCATGAATTCTTTCTGATCATTACCATTCTCTATTTTTCTCTATTATTCTCTTATCCTCTTTTCAGTGGGTTATATGACTGAAAAGATTATACTACTTATACATTATGTTTTTTAAATGGATATAAGTTTAACCAATTATTGACATACAATACTTCGTCATAGTCCACATTATAGAAGCATCACATTCCCCATAATTAAGGCACCAAACCCTTTATACATAGTTCTGAATCCTTCATGCCTAACTATCATCTATGTAATCTTGATGCAAAATGACATGGCAAAGTATTTGAGATGCCGGAGAAAAGCTTGATCCCGAGTAAGAAAAACCTCGACTTATAGAGCATCTTGCAGTTCATGTCATAAATGTTAGCAAGTATGTGAACCTCTCTCTCCTCTTCATCTTCCTTCGTTCACTCAAATTCATATTATCCACTTTCAGTTTCTTACTTATAAGAGCCTTCCAACCTCAAAAACTCAATGAGCTCACAGCTAAAAACCGTACAAGCTAAAGGTCAATTACACTCACATAGGGAAAGCCATGGTAAATGTTTAAAATTACAGATCACCATGATGCAATGATAAACCTTCGGTTTCTAAACTAAGGAACTTGCAACTTTTTGGGGCTTGTGGAACCAAGTTTTGGATCATGTATAGATCAGATAGAATTAATAACCATGCTCATATTGAGAGAAATAGTTAAAATATTATGATATATTGTTACGATAGTATTCTAGATAGTTATAATATATGATATTTAGTTAATATTATATCATAATATTATAATATTATTTTTTTCAATATTTATGTTATTATAAGCATATAAATATGTGTTTCTATGTAATTCATTAAGTTACATATTAATAAATAGTTATTCCTATGGCCTAAGCTAACCTACCATGTCTATTTTTCAACATCTTCTACTCTACTATTTTAAAATTTCATATGGTATTAGAGCAAGATGAGGATGAGTGATAGTGAGATGCTAAAGGAAACCCATAATATGATGATACCAAGTGGGATCAAGAAAAGGTGTCCTAATCTTGAGGGAGAGTCATGATTGAGGAGCAATAGATGTAGATACAAGCTTAAAAGTATTCATGGTAGCTTTATATAATAAATCTCGAACGTACTTGAATTTAGTGAGATAAATATTGTGAGAATGATTATGTACTTTAATTCCAAAGAAATGATGAAAAAATGCCAAATATTTGATAGAGAATTCACATTGTAAAGCATGAGTGGAGTTGAGAGGGAAATTTAGAGATCCAGTAATGATGAGATCACCGACATAGATGAGCTGAATATGATGAAGGTGAATGTACAATAGATAAAGAGAGAGTTATACGCAACAAAACCATAAAAGCCCAATTGAATGAGAAAAGAGCTCTAAATAAAAGGTTTATCCTCCGCTCGCTTCCACCTTCTTCAAGACAAGCTCACTCTTCATAAACTCCCCTTGAGCTTGCGGAGGAGTAATAATGTAAACCCTGTTTTTCCAAATAAGATAACCAAAAGTGCAAAATGAAAAACTTCAATGAAAAATCGAGACTCCAAATGAACTGAGATTATAAAAAGTTATCAATGTGTGATACAAAATGACCCAAAGTAAGGTGTAATCTATTCATTAACAAGGAATAAGGATCATGCCAAATGATTAGTCAGAACCGGTGTGGACTTAGGTGAATCGAACTTGAACCAGATCGAACCTGGCCAAACCATGAGGAATTGATTTAAAGATGCATTTTTTGGGGTAACTCAAAAAGGGAAAATTGGTAAATTGAGGTTACCACTATGTAGAAAATGAATATATATGAATTTATAAATTTTAATCTTTAGAAAATAGGTCTAATTGAGCATAAACCGACCAATTTAATTTTTCAGGTCACCAAAACTAGTTCAATTGAACCAGTCAACTATCCAACAGAGTCAATGGATCGACTTCTAGGCCAAGGCCAACGCCCCATCTATACGCACAATCAATCAGTGTATGACATGTGGCGAGTGCGACCCATCCGGTAGCATATCAACGTATATAAGCGTTAACCAATTAGATAGTGCCACGTGTATGTCATCAACTAGAGAAATTACACGTCAGTTGGACCAACAAATCAAAGAGTGACACATGTTGGTCGTTAATGATCAACTAGAAGAATTACACATTAGTCGAATTGACCAATCAAAGAATGCCACATGGAAAGTACACCAGGTTAGCAAACTTCTAAGACGTCTAAGAAAAAGTAACCAATCGGCGAATGACCCATTGTGAAGTCACGTCAGAAGCCCTCAACCAATCCTGAAAGGATACGTGATAATAACCCTTGTCATTAGATGGAAAATCTAATTTATTTAAATAAACCAATTAAAAGATGCCACATGTCATGACTCGACTCGGTTTGGTCGGATCCCCGTGATCAACCCGCCACTTTCCTGGTTTACTAAGGGTTGCCCCTTGTTTATAAACCATGAAGAGTAAGGTGTCCTTTAAACCTGTACCTTTCCTGGAATAACATAAATCAAAACTGCATAAAATTTTACAGTAATCATACCTGTCTTACAGGCGTATTAGCTGGTGGTCTTTAGGGTAGGCTTTTCGGGGTTACTTAAAAGGGGTATAAGAGGGGGGGATGAGTACAACAACTCAGTGAATGGGTGTTAAAATTGATCTTTTAGGAAAAATGTTTGATTCAGAGTGTGCCAAATTCCTTATTCTCTTTTAAAAACCTTTCATTTCAAATTTTGGTTTTTTATCACCATTTCTTATTAACCACAAAGTGCCATCACCCAACACACATTATTCATCATGAAGGTCAATCACACAATCACAGGCCAGTACGTCCACTAAATCCACTTGTGGCGTCGGAGCGACTTTACCGACCACCTAGATAGAAGTATGTCCACTTCTACCCTAAGAATGAGTGGATGTTCGTGACATCCGACCCTCAATCCCGTAACAAAACTACGTGTCTGTATGAGAATAGAGATCTCATCCCGACCCCACCCCGGTCTCATGCGCTTGAAGCTACATCGAGCTTCGCAAGGCCTCCTGGTACGACTAACTGCCCTTATATCCACCAAGTTGTCCAGGGCCCTAAGACGCGTCACTACCCCTCTTGGACGTCTTGAAGATCCTGTAAACATAGTGCATTCACAATCAGTATTTTCACATCATGCCATATAATCTGTGGTGCCACTAATACAATGGCCCTGACCCTCAACTCAACCTACAGCTGTTTGTCTTGACTAGTCCGGAGACCTGTCATGTCGCACTACCGCTAATTGATTGAGTATGTCGGTCCTGTCTTGGTACCATGACCAAACAATTCAATTACTCAAGTTTTCATGACATATAATTCATGTTTTTTTAAGAGCTCCTACTCGTGCCAACTGGCCTAGGGCTCACTATTCGAGAATTTCAAAATTGGGCATAATAGCCCCCAAGTTCCAAAACCGAGGCCTCCGGCCTAACAGACCTATTTGAGCTCCTATCAAGAAGGTCTCCCAAATTGTTTAAGCAGTGGCACAAAGTCAGAGAAGAGCACTTCTGATAAATATATTTTAAACTATCCATCAAACCAACCGAGTATGAGAACATCTTCGCTCATAACCGATGAACGGGTTTTCCACTTCCTTCGAGAAAGTTTCATCATATGATGCGAACCCCACCAATATACTAACTGCACCCTACACCAAATATGGAATAGACCCCAAGACTTTCATGACGCAAGTAAAAAGAATGAAATATATCTTGTTTGGTTAAGAAACAAGGTACGGGTAGATGTAAACGCCACACCCAAATCCACTAAGAAGAGCTCCTAGAAAACCCTGGTGATAAGTCTCATTGCTTGAATGCCACAAGTAAAAACCTGATAAGTTCAAAAGTTCTCTCAAAAGAGAAAGAAGACATAAACCTCACAATAAAAATTGAAATCACAATCTGTCTTGACAATGCTCTAAAGTTAGCCTTTTATAGGCACTTGAGAATCTAAATAAGGAAATAAAATATTGTGGTTGACATGCCAACCATATAGAGAATTTTGTTAATATATTTCTTCAACATATCCAAAAAAGGATATTGTTTTCTAATTTAATCTTCTAGAAGATTTATGATATTAATAAATCTCCCATTCAAATTATTGCCTTCTTTAATGTTCTCATTATACTCTTCAATTGTGCTCCCAGCTTGACCTCCTATAATCGCTCTAATCAGCCCTTGCATTTCTTCTTTAATTCTTTTGGCCCTTGACCTTGTGATTGGACCTTGCAAATTGGCAGCACCCTCAGTTGGACTCACATCATTCTCCCTCTTTTGAAAATGATTTGTCATCAAATCTTCGGTGTTCTCGTCACCTACATCAAAGGGCATTAAATTAGTAACATTAAAACTTGTGCTAACACCATACTCACCTGGTAACTCCAACTTATATGCATTATTGTTGATGCGCTCCAATACTCGAAATGGTCCATCTCCTCTTGGAAGAAGTTTTGACCACCTTTGTTTTGGAAAGCGGCCAAACCCAATCTCCGAGTTCAAATGTAATATTTTTATGACCTTTATTTGCTTGATTTTCATATGCTTTAGTTTTCCTTTCAATCTGCATCTTTGCCTTCTCATGCATTTGTCGCACGAACTCTGCCTTTTTCTTTCCATCAAAATTTACTAACTCACCAACTAGAAATGGAGTTAAATCTAGAGGGGTCAATAGATTAAAACCATATACAATCTCAAATGGTGAAAACTTAGTAGTAGAATGAACAGAACGATTATAAGCAAACTCAACATGTGGCAAACAATCTTCCCATGATTTCAAGTTCTTTTTTATTATAGAACATAATAAAGTACCTAATGTTCTATTAACTACTTCTGTTTGACCATAAGTATGCGAGCGACAAGCTATCGAAAACAAAAGTTTTGTTCCCAATTTACCCGATAAAGTTTTCTAGAAGTAACTCAAGAATTTAGAATCACGATAAAAAACAATAGTCCTAGGCATACCATGCAATCTAACAACTTCTCTAAAGAACAAATTGGCAACATACGAGGCATCATCAGTTTTATGACAAGGAATAAAGTGTGCCATCTTGGAAAATCTGTCAACAACCACAAACACAGAATCACTCCCTCTCTTAGTCCTTAGTAATCCTAAAATGAAATCCATTGATATATCAATCCAAGGTGCACTAGGGATTGGAAGAGGTGTATACAAACCATTAGGTTATTGCCTAGATTTAGACTCCTTACATGTAATGTATCAAGAACATATTTTCTCAACATCCTTTTTCATGTGAGGCCAAAAAAAAATGTTCATGCAATATTGCCATAGTCTTAGCTACCCCAAAATGTCCCATAAGTCCTCCAGCATGTGCTTTCCCTAACAAGTAACTCACGCAAAGAGGATTGACGGATGCAAAATTTATTTTCTCGAAAAATGAACCCATTTTGCAAATAAAGTTTTCCAAACCCACCATTTGTACAATTTTTAATCACATCACAAAAATTAGGGTCTTTTGCATACAATTCCTTAATATAATCAAACCCAAGCAATTTAGAATCAAGGATTGCAAGCATGGCGTACCTTCGGGATAGTGAATCAGCAACTATATTTTCCTTACCTTGTTTGTACTTGATCACATATGAGGATGTATCAATGAACTCCACCCACCTAGCGTGACGCTTGTTCAACTTGTGTTGCCCCTTGAGGTGCATAAGAGATTCATGATCAGTGTGAATCACAAACTCTTTCAGCCATAGATAGTGTTGCCATGTTTATAGTGTTCGAACTAATGCATACATCTCCTTGTCATAGGTAGGGTAATTGAGGGTTGCTCCACTCAACTTTTCACTGAAATATGCAATTGGCCTTCCTTCCTGCATCAATACACCTCCAATTAAATGCTACATTCTTCTTTATAACAGCAGTAAGAGGTGCAACATAAGTACTAAAGTTAGGAACAAAACGTCTATAAAAACTAGCCAATCCATGAAAACTTCTTACCTGGCTTACCGAATTAGGTGTTGGCCAATCTTGGATTGCCTTAATCTTTTTCTCGTCAACTCTAATCCCTTCTGAACTTATAACATACCCAAGAAACACAAGTTTATCCGAACAAAAGACACATTTTTTTAAATTGGCAAACAACTTATCTTTCCTTAAGGCTTCCAAAATAGTTGTTAAGTGTCTTACATGTTCATCCATGGTCTTGCTGTAGATTAGAATGTCATCAAAATATACAACTACAAACTTTCCAATAAAAGCATGCAAAACATGGTTTATTAATCTCATGAATGTACTAGGTGCATTAGTCAATACAAAGGGCATAACTAACCATTCATATAATCCTTGTTTTGTCTTAAATGTAGTTTTCCATTCATCTCCTTCTTTCATTCTAATTTGATGATATCCACTTTTAATATCTATTTTCAAAAATAAACAAGATCCATGCAACTCATCTAACATATCATCCAAACGAGGAATAGGGTGTCGATACTTTACCGTGATATTGTTAACAACTCGACAATCGATGCACATTTGCCATGTTCCATCCTTCTTAGGGACAAGTAGCAAAAGCACAACACATGGGCTCATGCTCTCTCGAACATACCCTTTTTCCATTAGTTCCATAACTTGGCGTTGAAGTTCCTTTGTTTCCTCAGGATTACTTCTATAAGCAGGCCGGTTCGGAATTATCGCTCCAGGGATGAAATCAATTTGATGTTCAATTCCTCGAATTGGTGGTAAACCTGGTGGTATCTCTTCGGGAAAAACATCCATAAATTCTTTCAAAACAATAATAATATTGCTTGGCAAAGATTCAACAAGGTCGTTAGTACTCAAAAAGGCATCCTTGTAGATAAGTACAATAAAAGATTATTGTATATGTATAGCTCCCTTAATCTCACTTTTTTTAGCAATAAAATTATTTTTACTCTTTTTTTTTTCAAATTCAGGCTTTTCTATCTTTTTTTTCAACTCTATATTCTTTTCTTCTTCCTTCTTCTTTTCTTTCTTCTTTTCTTCTTCTTTCTTCTTTTAATTTGTCCTTTTCCTTTTTGCTTGATCCTCTAACACTTGCTTTAGAGTCAATGGTATAAGAGATATTGGTCTTCCGTTCATCACAAATGAGTACTTATTGGTGAATCCATCACGCTTGACTTGACGATCAAATTGCCAGGGTCATCCCAAAAGAATATGACAGGCTTACATTGGTACCACATTACATAGTATTTCATCCTGATATCTTCCAATGGAAAATGCAACCAACACCTGCTTGGTTACCTTGAGTTCGCCTTGATCATTCAACCACTGAAGTCGATATGGCTTTGGATGCTTTAATGTCAGTAATCCCAATTTTTCCACAAGCTTAGTGCTAGCTACGTTAGTGCAACTTCCTCCATCTATAATAACGTAACAAATCTTATTGTTCACACAACAATGAGTATGAAATAATTTCTCACGCTGGTTGTTTTCTTCTTCTTGGGTATGAGCACTAAGACTTCGCCTTGCTACTAATAACTCTCCTTCTTTAGCATACTCACTAGCATCCTCAAGTGGTGGCATATCAGAATCATTTTCTTCTTCTTCATCCTTAGTCTTGATCTCCCCATCAACATTGATCACCATGGCCCGCTTGTTCGGGCATTGACTTGCTACATGACCCCTGCCTTGGCATCGAAAACACTTAATATCATGATTTTTGGAAGTTGTGATATGAGTGTTACCTTGTTTTTGGATCACAACTTGCTTGGTTGTCTCCTTTGGAAGGTTGGGCTGAGATTGAGTCGATGACTTCTCAACTTGCCTAGGGGCTGGTTTCCATGTGTTTGATTGACCATTGTTTAATCCCCTCTTGTGTAAATTCCTCTTCTTTAGTTGTTGTTCGACTTTGATAGCTTGGTGCACCATATCTTGAAGCTCAACATGATATTGCATTTCCACACATCAGCTATCTCGTGGTTTAGGCCATGCAAGAATCTGGCCATTGTAGCCTCTCAATCTTCTTCCACATTAGCTCGAATCATAGTAATTTTCATCTCCTTGAAGTACTCGTCGACACTTTTGGATCCTTGGGTAAGCCTTTGAAGTTTATTGAACAGCTATCGATGATAGTGGCTGGGAATAAATCGCCGTCGCATAATTGCTTTCATCTCATCCCAAGATTCCACGGGGTGTTCAAGATTTCTTTTCCTCTCCTTCACCAACTGATCCCACCATATTATAGCATAATCAGTAAATTCGACAGTAGCAAGTCACACCTTTTTCATCTTAGAGTAATTATGGCATTCAAAAACCATCTCCATCTTCCTTTCCCATTCAAAGTAGGCTTCTAGATCATGTTTTTCTAGAAAAGAGGGTATATTCAGTTTGATATTGTCCAAGTTGTCATTAGTCCGTGGTCGCTCTCTATGAGCATATCGATCGATGGAATCGTGTCCGAGCCTATTGCGGTTGCCTTGGATTTCATCAAACTCCTCAAGATTTTGTGGATCAAAACGCCTAGATTGAAAACTTCGAGGCCATTGTTCAGTAGGGGTATGTTGACGTGAACCCTTCACTCTTTCCTCCAATTGATCTATCCGCAGGTGAAGTGGCTCTAGGTCAATCTTCATCAACCGTCTCATCTCACTTATTATAGCTTGCACTTGTAAGTTTGGAATGAGTTGTGGGGGCTCCTCTTCATTTAGGTCGTCTCCTCTTCGTTGAGCCATGTATTCCTACAAATGAAAAAAAAAAAAACCTCGCAACACTCGTGTTTCACTCTATTGGCCTTTTTTAAGGATTCAAACACTCTTGCCTTTTTCCCCTCATATGTCTTCTTTTCAATTTTAATTAAACTTAAGAACAAATCATTTTTAGGAAGCAGTTCAACTTGAAGAACAATCAAGACAAACCAACAAAGTTTCGAAAAGCAATTCTAAAAAAAAGGATTTAAGTGTAAGGTGTGAGGATATTGAAAAATATAGGAAGAAAAATGAAATATAATAGGGTAGAATGAATAAGATACTGAATATACACTTTTGTGCCTTTTTTTTTCTTTTTGCCTTTTTATAATTCTTTTTTTGCCTTTTTTTAATTCTTTTAACTTTTTTTGCACTCCTTTTTAAATTTTTTTTGGCTTTTTTAAACAATATTTCTGCCTTTTTTATTTTGGCTTTTATTTGGATTTTTTTTCTATTATAAAGAAAGTAGATAAAAAAAGATAAGATTTTTTTTTTTATAGAGAATAGAAGTAGAATGAAAATATTACTAGATAAGAGAAAAACGAGATTTTTTTGTGATTTCTTTATACTAACTAAAAATAGATAGAAGATATTGAAAATATAACTCGATAGGAGAAAAAAAGAGATTTTTTTGTGATTTTTTTTATATCAGATAGAAATAGGTAGAAGATAAAATAGAACAAAAATTGAAAGGATAGTATCGAACTTGTCGTGCAACCATGTGCTCTGATACCAACTGATGCGGACCCCGCCAATATACTAACGACACCCTACACCAAATATGGAATAGACCCCAAGACTTTCACGACGCAAGTAAAAAGAATGGAATATATTGTTTGGTTAAGAAACAAGGTACATGTAGATGTAGACGCCACACCAAAATACTCTAAGGAGAGCTCCTAGAAAACCCTAGTGATAAGTCTGATTGCTTGAACGCTACAAGTAAAAACTTGATAAGTTCAAAAGTTCTCTCAAAAGAGAAAGAAGACATAAACCTCACAATAAAAATTAAAATCAAAATCTGTCTTAACAATGCTCTAAAGTTAGCCTTTTATAGGCGCTTGAGAATCTAAATAAGGAAATAAACTATTGTGGTTGATATGCCAACCATATAGAGAATTTTGTTAATATATTTCTTAGACATATGTAAAAAAAGATATTATTTTCTAATTTAATCTTCTAGAAGATTTATGATATTAATAAATCTCCCATTCGAATTATTGCCTTCTTTAATGCTCTCATTATACTCTTCAATTGTGCTCCCAGCTTGACCTCCTGTAATCACTCCAATCAACCCTTGCATTTCTTCTTTAATTCTTTTGGCCCTTAACCTTGTGATTGGACCTTGCAAATTGGTAGCACCCTTAGTTGGACTCACATCATCATACCAAACGTGTATGATCTACTTACAACTGGTAAGTAGTTTTTCTGCGTCATTTTCACATCACTCCTCTCAGGTGTGATGTTTAAAATACCACTTAGCAGTGAGTTTTCATTTCCAAGATACTTATCATACCAACGGGGTATGATATAAAAAATCCACTCACCTGAACGTGTAGTGAAATTCCTCTTAGCTGACTTGTTGTCCTTACTCGAACTCATCTTAGCTGGCGCTCTCAGTACTTTGTGTTCCTACATGATATGAACATTCTTGTTCATTATTCTTTTCCCTAATCGCTCTCATTCATCCCAAAAAAAAATGAGAAAACCAACTTTTCCTTTATTTGCAATTAGGTCCCTAAAGTTATTTTTCTTTAACTTTAAGTCCCTAATGCTGATTTTTCCACAAATTGAGTCTCAAAAATTTTAAAATTTATCTTAGGACCTCAACTTATTCAAATTCACAAAAGGGGTTTAATTTCCCAAATTTCCAATTTGGTCCCCCAAATTTTTCAAAATTACCATTTTGCCCATACTTTACAAAAATGGTAAGTTTTGCCCCAAAAATTCCAAAAATTGCCCAATTGATCCTCCAACATGTTTATCATGCCCAAAAGGTAAAATATTATGAAAGTGCACTTTGGTCCCTCTAATTTTTGAAATTCCCAAATTTCCTCCAATTTCAACCTTCTAACTCTACCGAATTTGATTTCATCAAATTGACCAATAAAATGAGTTTAATTGTTCAAATTAAAGTTAAATTGGTGTTCCTACACCTTCATACAATTCAATTGCACTTTGAATAGCATGATTTGGTGCCAGAAGGAGCTCAAATGGAGCTTCGCCGGAAAATTGAACTTAGAGAGAGAAAGCTTCGAAAGCTTACCGTCGGGGGCATGACATCCGAGATTTCAATCTAGGCAAATAGCTTGTGTCTTGAGGTTACTCCTAGGATCACGAATTGCATCAATTGATGCCTCTCATCATCGAAGTTCTGTCGACTCTCTCTCTAGCACCAGTCAGAAATTACAGAGGGGAGCCAAATTGGCTTACCTTTCAGCTCTAATTCAGCTATAGGAGTGCTGTGGAGGTGTTGGGAAGGCTCGGTTTGGCATTAGGAGGGCTTGAATTGGCTGATTTCAGCTCGACTGAAATAGGGCATCTTCGGTCCGTCGGAGCTGCTTCACTATTCGATCACATCGGCGTTTCTTCGGTGACCCTTAGAGCAAATGGAGACTACAGGCGTGTAGCTAACTTCTCCTCAGTTCTAAAGAACCTAACCATGCCTTCTTTAGCTCAAAAAAGACCCTATATTAAAGCTTTGGTTCGAGCTTCACTAAAAAACTAAGCACCTGAGAGAGAATGGAGTTTTTAGGTGTAGAGAGGATGAATGAGAAGGGGCTCTTTATATAGGAAGCTTGGGGACCTCTTGGCAGTCCAAGTGGTGCTTAATGGTGGTCATTCATTGCCTGAAACTCCCTGGTTGAAGACTTTTCAGCTTCGCCGACGCTACACGATTTTCCAGCGAGTGAACAGTGCTGTCATTTGAAGGAAGAAGATGACACTATTCCGAACCGGACCGGAATGGTTCGAATCGGGTTCAAAGCTTAAACTGGTCGGTTCACACCTGATTCAACCGAAATTTTTAAATCTAAAAATTTTTAAATTTATTTTCTATCCAATGGTGGACTCAATTCTAAAATTTGAATTTTTCTAAGCCACCTAGAAAAATGAATTTAGCATTCGGTTCAATAGTAGTTCAAACTTGTCAAACCACTTGAATCCGGTTCGGATCCTGTTCACCTAAACCAGTTTGGTTTTTATCTCCAATTCATCCTAAAGTCCTTTTTCTTGACTTTTGTGACTCTTTAGTCACTCGGGATCCATAAATTTCTTGATTTTCCCTTTCTCTCTCTATTCTAGTTCATGAACCGACTCAATTCATAAATCGATTCAATCCAATTGGATTTGGTTCATCTAAACCGGTTTGGTTTTTCTCTTCCAATTTGTCCTAAGGTACCCTTTGGGTCACTCGGGAGTTGTAAATTTCCAAAATTGCCCATTCTTTGATAATTGGGTTTGTGAACAGGTTTAGTTTTTCTCACTCAGTTTGTGTAAAAGCCGCCCTTTTGAGCTAAGGAAAACCAGGAAAAGAACCGGTCAAACCAAGTGAGGATTTAGAACCGGTTCACAAACCCGATTATTTCTGAACGGGCAAGTTGGGAATTTACAACTCTCGGGTGATCCAAAGGGTTCATTAAACCTTGGAAAAGAAATTTAAGACAAATTAGAAAACAAAAACTAAAGTGGTTCAAGTGAACTAGATTCCATAAGAACTTTAAAATTAAGCGTGCTTACTTGAGAGTAATGTGAGCATGGGTGACCTCTTGGGAAGTATGAATTTTTTTTTGTAACCCGAAATTTCGATCAAAAATTTGTATGTACGCCTTATCATAAATTAATATATAATTAATAGCAATAATTTAATACCTAAATTAAATTATTGGAATTAATACAAATAATTTAATACCGAAATTAAATTATTAGAATTAATACTGAAATTTAATTTATTAGAATTAATACCGAAATTAAATTATTGGAATTAATACCAATAATTTATGGCAATATTAATACCAGTAATAAATCTCGCCCATTTAATACACGGGTTTTACAACTATATAAAGAGTTCATCCCCATTTCATTCTCCTCACACCTTAACACTTCTCTCTCTCTCTCTACTGCTCTATTTCCCGGTAAAGCTCGAACGAGAGCTTCGACTTGAACAAAGGTCGGGCTCTTTAGAACCGAGGAGAAGACAGCTATCTGATAGCAAACTCCAATCAATCCGAGTATCGTTGGAGAAACGCCGACATGATGGAATAGTGAAGCAACTCCGGCGGACCGAAGCTGCCCTATTTCGGCCAAGCTGAAATCGGCCATTTCAAGCCCTCCTCAGGCCAAACCAAGCCCTCCCAACACTTTCTCAGCCTTTCCACGACCGAATTAGGACCGAAAGGATGAACCTCAGGATGAGACCTATCTGCCCAGATCGAAAGCTCGGACCGCCGTGCCTTCACCGGAACACGAAGTACCGGGAACGCCAGCAAGGACAAGCTCGCGTGAATACCAAGAACCGGTCTAGTGGAATTCACGACATTAACGGGTGAGTGGGTTTACAAACATCATACCTGATTGGGATGATGAGCACACCTTATAAAGTTAAAAACCACTTACCGGTTGTGAGTGGGTTTACTAACATCATACCCGGTTGGGGATGATAAGTACCTCGATATAAAAACCCACTGTTTAGTGGTATTTTAATCATCACTACTTAAAGAAAGTGATGTGAAAGTTATGCGGAAAAACTACTTACGGGTTGTAAGTAGATCATACCCGGTTGGTATGATGAGACTTCCTGGAAGGAAGTTGAAAACCCGTTCATCGGTTATGAACGGAGATGTCCTTATACCGGTCGGTATGATGGATAGTAAAAACCTATTATTGTCGGAAGTGTTCTCCCCTAACTGTGTGCCAATGCTTAAACTATTTGGGAGACCTTCTCGACGGGAGCTCGAATAGCTCTGATAGGCAAAGGGCCTCGGTTTTGGAACTTGGGGGCGAAATGCCCGATTTTGAAAATCTCGTACAGTGGGCCCAAGGCCAGTTGGCACGAGCAGGAGCTCGTAAACGAACATGATATATGTGCCATAAAACTTAATAAGTGAATTGTTTGGCCATGGTACCAAGATAGGACCGACATGCTCAGTCAACTAGCGGCAGTGCGACATGACAGGTCGACGGACTAGTCAAGACAAACAGTTGCGGGTTGAGTTGAGAGTCGGGGCCGTTGGACTAATGGCACCACATATTACATGGCAATATAAGAAAACATTGTTTGTGCATGCACTATGAGTACGGGATCATCAAGACGCCCATGAGGGGTAGTGATGCATCCTAAGGGCACTGGACGACCTGGTGGCTATAAGGGCAGTTCGTCGTTCCAGGTGTCTGTGCGAAATCTGGAGTAGCACTAAGCGCATGAGACCGGGGTGGGGACAGGATGAGGTCTCTGTCCTCAAACGGACACGAAGAAGTGATTTCGGGATTATGGGTCAGATGTTTCGTACATCCACTCATTCCTAGGGTAGAAGTGGTCGTACTTCTATCTGGGTGGCAGGAAAAGTCGCTCCGAAGCCACTAGCGGGTTCAGTAGTGATACTGACTTGCGAATGTGTGTAACCTTCATTATGAAGGATGTGTGTTGGGTGATGACACATCGATAACTAAGAAATAATGGAAAAAGATGAATTTTTAAATGAAATGATTTTTTGAAAACAAAGGAGTCTGGCACACTCCATATAAATGTTTTTCTTGAAAGTTAAAAGATTTGAATCCCATTCACTGAGTAGTTGTACTCACCCCCTCCCTTATACCTCTTTCAGGAAGTCCCGGAAAGCCGAACCTTAAAGGACTTGCACAATTAAACGCCTGCAAGATTGGTACAACTAATTTAAATTACTATGCAGTTTTGATTTATGATATTCCTGGAAAAAGGTGCAGGTTAACGCCTTACTCTTTACGATTTATAATATAAGGGAAAACCCTTTAGTAAATCGGGAGAGTGGCGGGTTGATCACGGGGATCCGACCAAACCGGGTCGGGGCGTGACAGTTTGAATGGTTCTTTTCCCGATTTTCCTTAACTGGAAAGGGCGGGGTTTACAACTCTCCCCTCCTTTTAGGAGTTTTGTCCCCAAAACTTAATTAGCAACCTTTGCATGAGGAACAATTTCCTTTGATATCAACTTGGTGTTTGCTTAACATGCAAACTCTTCTCTTATTCTTTAAATTAGCCATTTTTACATCATTCACTTAAGGAATTTCTTTTCCTTATTTTGAGTCATGTTTTCCTTAGGGCTATTGGGCTTACATGCCCCTTACAGGATGACATTTTCTAGATCTTGTCTCTATGTCAATTAGATTTCCAGAACACCTCCTTTAGAGTTGTTCCCGACTTTTCAACCTCTCAAGGATTGTATAACTTCATCCCTCTTTTTATTTGGTAGTATTCCATGACTACCTTTACAGTTATCCAATTGACTTACATAACCGTGTCGGTTCTCCTTACCCACTCATCCTTTCTCAACTTCCTTATTGAGTCTTTCCGGTTCCGATGATTTGGTTTCCCAATGGTTTACTGCCAAGCTGAGATTCATTCCTTCTTAAGTCCTTGGCATTCTATATTCAAGGAATTTTCTTTTTTCCTTAATCCACGTTTACTTATTCATGATCATTTCATGATCCTTCATTATAAATTAATCACTTTCGGTCTATGTGTCGATTCCTTTGCTTGTGAAGGTTCCCTTATTCCAGTTTTGTTCTCCACTATGTCCCTCACAATAGAGACTTTCATCTTAGGATTTACATGCTCAACTTCCTCATTCCTTGTAGGGTTCTTTCTTCCTTTCTTTGCACCCCTTTCCATGTTAGGGCATTTGTCTGCTTTGGATCCTTCTCTATCCACAACTTCTATTTCATCCATTATTCCTTACTTGAGATACTTTCGATTATCGATCTTATTCCATGCACTCCACACTATGCTTAGCCATCCACTCTTTTACGCTCCGTTATGTGCGTGTGGACTACGACCCATCTTACTAATTATGGTTATTCCTCCTTAGCCACATCTTATTTGGAGGGCTTACTTTCCCAACATTTCTCGAACATTCCTTCCTTTATTTCCTTATTATGGGTAGTCCACTCATTCTTACTGGTTACAACATCTTTTGATGCTAACTTCCTATTTACCTGTTCATTGGGTTTAACTTATTCCTTAGGTCCTCCTAATATGCTTTCCTTGGTTCTTCCACCTCAACATGCACTTCATTTGCATGTTCATCTCCTTATCCCTCACCACTTGGTTCCATTACCTCTCAATTTAGTTACATATGCCATTCCAGAGTTTCCTTCCTTGGTAGGACTCTTTCCCTTTCTCCCAAAATTCCCTTTTCATTTGCTCTAGGGAATTTCAACCCTTAAATCACATCCTTTGATGTCGTCTTCTCCTATTTACCTTTACTCTTGAAATCTTGTGGGTACATATTTTGTACTTTATCCTCATCCTCACATGTACTTCAGTATGTGTCTATTTCTTTTAGGGAGAGCTCACATCTTCCTTATTTCAAGATCTCTTGATCATGTGAGAGGCTTGCCTACTCCTCTCTTGGCTTATGTTTGATCATTAATTTGGCCATTGGTCTTTTTAAGGATTTTCCTTCATCCTTCTTTTTCCAAATATTTGGCCTTTCCACCTCTCTCTCTTTTGTTTGAGCTTAAATTATGGCTTTCACGAGTATCAGTTTGTTAACTGCCTCTTCTCTACCATTCCTTTGGTCTAATTTTCTTAGGGCATTTGTTTCTCGAGTTTTCTTGTCCTTAATGTCTACCCTTTTTAGGGTGTAGTACTTTCTACTCCCTAGTCTTCCTTAGGACGTCGTTTATTCTCCTTGATTATCTTGTTGTAACGACTTGCTTCCTTCCGCTATATTTGTCCAAAACTTCTATTTGGCTTCACTTCTTTTTCCAAAGTGAGTCGTATTTTCCAGCTCGAGGCATTTCATTTGTCGTCAATGCTCGGGTGGTCTTTTCTCGTGGAGGTGCTCCCTTCTTTGCTCCTAAATGGCTGAAAATTTCTTCTTAAGGAAAAATCTTCTGCATTTACACTTTGTTCTTGTTTGCGGTTTATCGAAGTCCTAACTTTAGTTCTTTTTCCTTCCTACCACTATGCTAGGATCTTGAAGAGCTTCCTTCTAGATGTAGTTGAAGTTCCGAGCAGGAGTTGTATTTCTAGGGATGGTATCCTTTTGGGTTTCCTATAGCTGTGGGGACATTATTCTTGGAAAATATTGTCTTAAATCCTTGTGGTGTGGGACTGTCTTTCACTTCATGTCCGATTCCCCTATAGGTTAACTTGATTCCTATCCTTAGTTGGGTTAGGCACTTCTCCACGTAGTCTCCCTATCGTTCATACTTGTAATTACATGGACATAAGTGATTCCTCCTGGCATCTTTCTAGGGAATTATTAGTTTTGGTGCTTCATCGTCCTTGAGTCTGGATACCTTGAGAGTTTTCTTGTGGAGTCTTCTTTGTCAAATGATCACTCTCAGAGTCCTCCTAGATTTCTCGATTCCCTAATTCAGTTTCCTTAACTTGGATGAGATTCTCCTTAGTTTCTATGTTAGTGAATGTTTGTTTGGTCACTTTATTTGGAGCCATCTTCCTTGAAGATCACATCCTTTGAGAGACAAGGTTTTTAGGAATTTGGAGTACTTCATTAATAGAGGAGTACAATATGTTGGGGGTTTTGGCCCTATTATAGAAAATGGTCACAAAATAAATAGGGAGCTACCTGATTCTTGATAAGCATACTCCTAAGTAAGGCTATATGCCCTTTACTAGCGTTTATGGCTTCATGCTTGGCTTCCTTCGTACTTAGAGTTGTGACCTCAATAGGTCCTAACACCATCCTCCTGGATACTTTCCCATTTAGTTTTTTAAGACTTCTACCATGCCTCAGGCATTGGGAAGCTTCTAGGGTTGCCTTCCTACGAGGATAGGGTGTTGAATAGAGTCATTCCTAGTTTTCTTGGATACTCTCCTAGAAGCCGTCTGAAAATTTTAAGATCAATCCTATTAGTTAATATATTTTCTAGTCTTGATTATGTATTCGAGGAAATAGGCTCTAATACCACTCAAGTTGTCATGCATCGACCCGATTTGGTTGGATCCCCGTGATCAACTTTCTTGGTTTACTAAGGGTTGCCCCTTGTTTATAAACCTTCAAGAGTAAGGCGTCCTTTAAACCTGCACCTTTCCTGGAATTACATAAATCAAAACTGCATAAAATTTTAATACCTGTCTTACAGGCGTATTAGCCGATCGTCTTTAGGGTAGGCTTTCCGGGGTTACCTGAAAGGGGTATTGGGGGGGGAGGTGAGTACGACTCAGCGAATGGGTTTTCAAAATTTATCTTTTAGTAAAAATGTTTGATTTGGAGAGTGCCAAACTCCTTATTCTCTTTTAAAATCCTTTCATTTCAAATTACAATTTTTATCACCATTTCTTATTAACCACGATGTGTCATCACCTAGCACACATCCTTCATCATGAAGGTCAATCACACAATCGCAGGCCAATACGTCCACTGAACCCACTTGTGGCGTCGGAGCGACTTTACCAGCCACCTAGATAGAAGTACGTCCACTTTTACCCTGAGAATGAGTGGATGTTTACGACATCCGACCCTCAATCCCGTAACAAATCTCCATGTCCGTATGAATGAGGATAGAGACCTCATCCCGACCCCACCTCGGTCTTGTGTGCTTAAAGCTATGTTGAGCTTCACAAGGCCTCCTGGTACGACTAACTGCCCTTATATCCACCAGGTCGTCCAAGGCCCTAGGATGCATCACTCCCCCTCTTGGGCGTCTTGAAGGTCCCATAAACACAGTGCATGCACAATCAGTATTTTCACATCATGCCATATAATCTATGGTGCCACTGGTCCAACAGCCCCGACCCTCAACTCAACCAACAACTGTTTGTCTTGACTAGTCCGGAGACTTGTCATGTCGCACTACTGCTAATTGACTGAGTATTTCAGTCCTATCATGGTACCATGGCCAAAAAATTCAATTACTCAAGTTTTCATGGCATATAATTCATGTTTGTTTAAGAGCTCCTGCTCATGCCAACTGGCCTAGGGCCCACTATTCGAGATTTTCAAAATTGGGTATAATAGCCCCCAAGTTCCAAAACCGAGGCCTCTAGCCTAACAAAGCTATTCAAGCTCCTGCCAAGAAGGTCTCCCAAATTTTTTAAGTAGTGGCACAAAGTCAATGGAGAACACTTCCGACAAAATATATTTTCATCTATCTATCATACCAGCTGAGTATGAGGACATCGCTGCTCATAACCGATGAACGGATTTTCCACTTCCTTTGAGTAAGTTTCATCATACCAACCGGGTATGATCTACTTACAACCAGTAAGTAGTTTTTCCGCATCATTTTCACATTACTCCTCTCAGGTGTGATGTTTAAAATACCACTTAGTAGTGAATTTTCATTTTCGAGTTTCTTATCATCCCAACCGAGTATGATATAAAAAATCCCACTCACTCGATCGTGTAGTGAAATTCCTCTAAGCCGACTTGTTGTCCTTACTTGAACTCATCTTAGCTAGCATTCTCGGTACTTTGTGTTATTACACGATATGAACATTCTTGTGTATTATTCTTTGGCCTAATTGCCCTCATTCATCACAAATGAATGAGAAAACCAACTTTTCCTTTATTTGCAATTTGGTCCCTAAAGTTATTTTTCTTTAACTTAAGTCCCTAATACCGATTTTTCCTCAAATTGTGCCTCAAAACTTTTAAAATTTATCTTAAGAACTCAATTTATTCAAATTCACAAAAAGGAGTTTAATTTCCCAAATTTCCAATTTGGTCCCCCAACTTTTCCAAAATTATCATTTTGCCCCTACTTTAAAAAAATGGTAAGTTTGGACCCAAAATTTCCAAATATTGCCCAATTGGTCCTCTAACATGTTTATCATGCCCAATTGGTTCTCAATTTTATGAAAGTGCACTTTAGTCTCTCTAATTTTTGAAATTCCCAAATTTCCCCCAATTTCACCCAATTTTAACCTTCTAACTCTGTTGAATTTGATTTCATCAAATTGACTAATCAAATGAGTTTAATTGTTGAAATTGATGTTAAATTGGAGTTCCTACACCTTCATACAATTCAATTGCACTTTGAATAGCACGATTTGGTGCCAGAAGGAGCTCAAACGGAGCTTCGTCGAAAAATTGAACTTATAGAGAGAAAACTTCGAAAGCTTATCATCGGGGGAACTACGATCCAAGCTTTTGATCTAGGCAGATAGCTTGTGTACTGAGGTTACTCCTAGGATCAAGAATTGTATCAATTGATGCTGAATTGATTGAGAATTTCATCATCGAAGTTCTACCGATTCTCTCTCTAGCACCGGTCGGAAATTACAAAGAGGAGCCGAATTAGCTTATCTTTCAACTCTAATTCAGTTGTAGAAGGGCTATAGAGGTTTTGGGAAGGCTCTATTTGGCTTGAGTAGGGCTTGAATTGGCTGATTTTAGCTCGGTTGAAATAAGGAAGCTTCGGTCCGTCGGAGCTGCTTTATTGTTCGATCACGTCAGTGTTTCTCCGGCGACCCTTGGAGCAAATGGAGACTACAAGCGTGTAGCTAACTTCTCCCCAATTCTAAAGAACTCGACCACACCTTCTTTGGCTCAGAAAAGGCCTTATATCGGAGCTCTTATTCGAGCTTCGCCGGAAAACTAAGTAGCTGAGAGAGAATGGAGTTTTCAGGTATGGAGAGGATGAATGAGGAGGGACTATTTATATAGGAAGCTCAGGGACTTCCTAGTCGTCCGATTGGCGCCTTAATGGTGGTCATTCATTGTCTGAAACTTCCTGGCCAAAGACTTTTCAGCTTCATTGGCGTTGCACTATATTTCAGTGAGTGAACAGTGCTATCATATGAAGGGAGAAGATGACACTATTTCGAATCGGATTGTACCAATCCGAACTGGGTTCAAAGCTTAAACTGGCTAGTTCACACTCGATTCGACCGAATTTTTCAAATCTAAAAATTTATAAATTCATTTTCTATCCAATGGTGGCCTCAAATCTAAAATTTGAATTTTTCTAAGCCACCTAGAAAAATGATTTTCCATTTGGTTCAATAGTGGTTCAAACCGGTCCAAACTGGTTCAATCTGGTTCGAATTTGGTGCACTCATCTCCAATTCATCCTAAAGTCCCTTTTCTTGAATTTTGTTACTCTTTAGGTCACTCGGGATACATAATTTTTTTGATTTCCCCTTTTTCTATCAGTTTTGATTCATGAACCGACTCATTTCATAAACTGGTTCAATCCAATTGGATCCAGTTCATCTGAACCGGTCTGGTTTTTCTCTTCCAATTTGTCCCAAGATTATTTTCCAAGACTTTATGAACCCTTTGGGCCACTCGAGAGTTGTAAATTTCCAAAATTTCCCGTTCTCTAATGATCGGGTTTGTGAACTGATTCATTTTTTTTCACTCAGTTTGACCGGTTCTTTTCCTGGTTTTCCTTAACTCAAAAGGGCGGGGTTTACACCACGTGACAAATTTTTAATGGTAATCTGACGTTCAAATTTGGTAAACCGCCACATTGGATTAGGTAACCAATGGGAGGTCACCTCGTGCCAAGGCAAACAAACAAAGAGTGTCATGGATACTGAGTCAGATACCACATCAATAACCCTGGCCAATTACCATGCACCACGTGGTAGCTCGCATGCACACATATATTGTCATCTTCAACCTTTAGCCATTCTAAATAGTGTGAGGAGAGGGAAGGACATTATTACACCTTTTGTTCTGGTGAGTAGTAAATTGCTCTAACAATAAGTTTATGAGAAGAATTAAGGGCTAATAGATGGTGGAATGGATAGAGTCGGAGTTTCCCGAGCTCTCTATATAAAGAGCGCCTCCCCTCTCATCCTATACACAACATAATTGCTTAGAAACCTATGCCACTCCCTTTAACAATCCCTTGCAAACCAAAGCTCTAACTTGGGTACTTTCCTCCACCTCTGAACGCGATTTCAGGTTCTCCAAACTCTTGAGGAAGTTATCCACCCGGTAGCAACCTTCCTTTAGCCTTATGAGAATCGGAGAAGCTTTGACAAGTTTGCACAATAACTCGACCCAAACTCCTAAATGCACCTAAGATAGTTCGAGCTAAAATCAAGCTACCCCACCACCATCCACGACCAAGCCAAGACTCCCCAAGCATTCCTTGTTGAGCCCATGTCTTCCCCGCACCGCCGTGGTAAGTCCCCACCGTCGACGTTCGCTAAAATTTCCAAATTTCAGTACGATTTTACTAAATTCTTACAAACCTTAATTCTAACAGATCAAGCCACCAATTGAGGCACCACTTGATCATGGAAGGATCCCCTAGAAGATAGCTCTCTTCCCATATCGAGAGCTTCGACCATCGTGCTCTCATCTCTAGAAATATTTTTTGGTGAATCTCCATTTTCCATCATTTCTAGGCAAAATGGGATGAATTAAATCGTAGAATAATTGTGGAGACATAAGAGAGATCATTAGTACCATGAAAGGGCTAAATTAAGAAGGTTTAAGCTCAATTTTGGGAAGAACCATGTTTAAGGGAATAAATTGTAATTTTCAAAAAGTTTGGGGACTAAAACAAATATATTTATAAGTTAAGGACCCTAGATGGAATTAAAAAGAAGGTTAAGGACTTGAAAGAAATAACAAAGAACCTTAAAAACCTAAATAAAAATTAGGTTTAACTTAGTGACTCATATGTAAATAATGAAAAGTATAGGGAATTAAGTGCAATTAACTAATATGTTAGTACTTAATTGTTTGATTTATTATAAGGGATGAATTGGAAGTGAAAACCAGACTGGTTCAGGTGAACCAGACCTGAACCGGTTTGAAGAACTATTGAACCAGTTTCTAAATATATTTTTCTAGATGGCTTAAAAAATTCAAATTGGAGAATTGAGGCCATCATTTGATAGAGAATGAATTTAGATGAATTTATAAATTTTTAATTTTGAAAAACTCGATCGAATCGGGCATGAACTAACCGGTTTAAGCTTTGAACCCGGTTTAGATCGGTATGGTCCGGTTCAGAATTGTGTCGTCTTCTTCCTTCAGATGACAACACTGTTCACTCGTCGAAAAATCGAGCAGTGCCAACGAAGATATAAAGTCTCCAGCCAGGGGGTTTCAGGCAATGAATGACTGCCATTAAGGCACCAATCAGACGGCCAAGTAGTCCCCAAGCTTTTTATATAAAGAGCCCCTCCTCATTCATTCTCCTCACACCCGAAAACTCCATTCTCTCCCTACTGCTCCATTTTTAGGTGAAGCTCGAACTAGAGCTCTGACTTGGGCATTTTTCTGAGCCAAAGAAGACATGGTCGGGTTCTTTAGATTCGAGGAGAAGTCAACTACACGAATGTAGTCTCCATTTGCTCCAATGAAGACCCGAGAAATGCTGGTGTGATTGAACAGTGAAGCAGCTCCGGTGGACCGAAGCTGCCCTATTTCGACCAAGCTGAAAATAGCCAATTCAAGCCCTTCTCAAACTAAACCAAGCCCTCCCAACATTTACACATCCCTCCTACAGCTAAATTAGAGCGGAAAGGTAAGCCAATTTGGCTCCCCACTATAAATTCCGATTGGTGCTAGAGAGAGAACCGACAGATCTTTACCAACCAAATTCTTCCTCAATTTGACATGAATTGAGATTATTCTTGATCCAAGAAGGAACCTCAAGACAAGAGCTATCTGTCTAAATTGAAAGCTTGGACAGGTGCGCCAATGACTGTAAGCTTTCAAATCTTTCTCTCTCTGCGTTCATTTTTCCGACGAAGCTCCGTTTGAGCTCATTTCGGTGTCAAATCGTGTGATTCAATGTGCAATTGAATCATATGGAGGTGTGGAAACTTAAATCTAACTTCGATTTCAACAATTAACTTTGATTGATCGGTCAATTTGATGAAATCAAATCCAGTCAGGTTGGAAGGTTGAAATTTGGGGATTTCAAAAATTCAAGGGACTAAAGTGTAATTTCATAAAATTGAGGGCCAATTGAGCATGGAAAAGATGTTGGAGTACCAATTGATTAATTTTTGGAATTTTTAGGGTGAAATTTACAATTTTTGTAAATTAGGGGCAAAATGGTAATTTTGGAAATTTTGGCGACCAAATTGGAAAATTGGAAAACTTGAACCCCTTTTGTAATTTTAAATAAATTGAGGTCCTAAGGTGAATTTTAGAAGTTTCAGGACTCAATTTGGGGGAAAATCACCATTAGGAACGTAAAGTTAAAGAAAAAGAACTTTAGGGACCTAATTGCAATAAATCAAAAAGTTTGAGTATTTCATCCATTCACGATGAACGAAGGATATTAGGACAATGGATAATGAACAAGGATGTTTATATCATGTACGAACATAAAGTACCGAGAACACCAGCAAGGAAAAGCTCGCATGAAGACAAAGAACTGGTAAAGAGGAAATGACTACGTTATCACATGAGTAGGATTTTTATATCATACCTGGTTGTGATGATAAGCACCTTGAAATAAAAACCCATTACTAAGTGGAATTTTAACCATCACACCTGAATGGAGTGATATGGAAATTACACAGAAAAACTAATTAACAGTTGTAAGTAGATCATACATGGTTGGTATGATGAACTTCCTAGAAGGAAGTAGAAAACCCGCTTATAGTTTATAAGCGAAGATGTCCACATACCCAGTTGGTGTGATGGATAGATGAAAAGATTATTTTGTCGAAAGTGCTCTATTCTGACTATGTGCCACTACTTAAACTTTTTGGGAGACCTTCTTAACAGGAGCTCGAATAGCTCACATAGGCAAGAGGCCTCAATTTTGGAACTTGTGGGCTCATATGTCCAATTTTGAAAATCTCGTATAGTGGGCCCAAGGCCAGTTGGCACGAGCAGGAGCTCATAAACAAACATGAGTTTAAGCCATGAAAACTTTAAATTAATGATATGTTTGGCCATGGTACCAAGACAAGATTGACATACTCGATGAACTGGTGGCAGTGCGATATGACAGGTCGATGGAGCAGTCGAGACAAACAACTACAAGTCAAGTTGAGGGTCGGGGTAGTTGGACCAGTGGAACCAAAGATTAAATGGCTTATTAGGAAAACTGTTGTTATGTGCATGCACCGAGGTACGAGACCTTCAAGATGCCCAAGAGGGGTAGTAATGCGTCCTAGGGGCTACTAGACAACATGATGGAGATAAGGGTAGATTGTCGTGCCAATAGTCAAGGAAGCTCGACATAGCTTCATGCACATGTGAGCGGGGTGGGGTTGGGATGGGGTCTTTGTCCTCATACGGACACAAAGTTTTCTTATGGGATTGAGGGTCAAATGTTGCGTACATCCACTCATTCTCAGGGTAGAAGTGGACATGCTTCTATCTAGGTGGTTGGTAAAGTTGCTCCAATGCCACAAGTGTGTGCAGTGGACGTGTTGCCCTACAAATGTGCATTCCCTTCATGATGAAGGGCGTGTGTTGAATTATAAACACACCGGTTGTGGTAAATGATGAGATATGGCTATAAAAATTGAGATTTCGAGAATGAAATGTTTTTAAGAAACTAAGGAGTCTGGCTCACTCCAATTCAACTATTTTCTGAAAGTCAAATTTTAAACACCCATTCATGGAGTCGTTGAACTCACCCCCTCCCTTATACCCCTTTTCAGGTAATCTTGGGAAAAGCCTATCCAGATACCACTAGTTAACCACACTTGTAAGATAGGTATGATAAGTTTAAATTTCATGCAATTTTGATTTATGTTATTCTAGTATAGGTATAAGTTTAAAGGATGTCTTACTCCTCACGATTTAAAAGTAGGGAAAACCCTTAATAAATCGGGAGAGTGGCAGGTTGATCACGGGGATCTGACCAAACAGGGTCAGGGCGTGACAACTTGAGTGGTATCAGAGCTTGTTTCCTTAAATACATTATCAAGACTATATAACATAGTAACTAAGAGAAAAATTTTAAATTTTTAGATGTCTCCTATGAAAGGAACTAGGGACACTAGGACTGGCATTACTAATACCAACCAACACTCCGTCCCCGTAGGGAGATCACCACGATGTTATAATAAGAAC
This sequence comes from Trapa bicornis, assembly GCA_030064425.1. NCBI lineage: Eukaryota > Viridiplantae > Streptophyta > Magnoliopsida > Myrtales > Lythraceae > Trapa > Trapa bicornis. The sequence goes on along the minus strand of CM057761.1, from coordinate 20,116,073 downwards.
AAGAGATCTTTCTCGATCAATCCCCCTAAAATACCCAAGAAGTCCCAAAGAACCAAGAGACATTAGGGGGAAGTATCCAGAAGGACGATGACATGACCTGTTGAGGTCACAATCTTGAGTACGAAGGGAACCAAGCCTAAGGCCACGAACGCCATCAAGAGCTTATAACCTTACCAAGGAGGATGCTTATCAACAACCCTGTAGCTCCCCATCTATTTTGCAACCACTTTTTGTAATGGGGCTAAGACCCAAACATATTGTACTACTTCTCCACTAATAAAGAACTCTAAGAAATGTAACCAAACAAACCTGTGTTACCCTAGACATCACAGAGACCAAGGAGATTCCTATCCGGAATAAAGGAATGAATCAAGGAAATTATTGGGAAAAGAAGGCATGACAAGAAAACCGTCAAGTAAGGAGTCTAGGAGAACTCTTGGAGTAACAACTAGGCAAGGAAATGACTTATTACAAGGTGTAAAGGAAATGAGACATGAAGTGAAGGACTATCCTACACCACAAGGATTTAGAACAATACTTTCCAAGAAAAATGCCCCATAGCTATAGTAATCCGAAAGGATACCATCACAAGAAACACGACTCCTGCTCGGAATTTCAACAACATCCAGGAGGAAGCTCTTCAAGATCCTAGCATAGTGGTAGGAAGGAAAAATGACTCAAGGTAGAACCTCGATAAGCCACAAATAGAACAAAGTGTAGCTGAAGAAAAGTTTCCCTTAAGGAGAAATTTCCAGCCATTTGGGAGCAAAGAAGGGAGCGCCTCCACAAGAGAAGACCAGCCCAGCCGAGCATTTGATGACACATAGGATGTCTCGGGGTGACAAGTACGACTCACTTTGGAAAAAGGAGTGAAGATAAATAGAAGTTTTGGACCAACATAGTGGAAGAAAGCAAGTTGTAATAACAAGATAGTTAGAGAGAATAAATGATGCCTTAAGGAAAACCAGGAAGTAGAAAGGACTACACCCTAAAAGTGGCAGTAGGATGGACATTATGGACAAGAAGACTCGAGAAACAACTACCCTAAGATAATTAGACCAAAGGAATGGTAGGGACGAGACAATTAATGAACTGACCCTCATAGGAATTACGGATTTAAACCTAGATGAAGAAGAGAGAAGTGAAAGGCCAAATGTTGGAAAAGACGGATGAAAGAAATCCTTAAAGAAAATTATGGCTGAAAATGGAATGGGGACCATACTCAAGCCATGAGGAGGATTAGGTAAGCCTCGCACAAAGAGGTCTTGAAACAAAACGTGTTTGAATCCTTCTCAAGTAATAAAACTTGTGTGGGATACAAGTAGAATTAAGGAAATGGTATAAGGACATACTGCTAAATTTCTTAGGAAGGGTACATGGAAGGGATGACATCAAAGGATGTCATTTAATGATTAGATACTTCCAAATGACGAATGAAAAAGGAATTTCAGGAGAAAGGGAAAGAATCCTACCAAGGAAGGAAGCCCCATAAATGCATACGTATCCCAACTAAGATGTAATGAAACAAACTGAAGTGGAAAGAAAAAGCTCACCAATGAAATGCTGGTTGAGATGAAAAGATCAAGTAAAAAAGAAAATTACTCATGAAGGCCCAAGAAGTAAGCCCTCACTTAAGAAATGAAATAGGGAAATAACCACTGACATCATGATGGGTCATGGTCCATGCTCACTTAATGGAGCCCAAAGAGTGATCAATGAGCATAGTGTGAGTACACGAAATAAGACCGATAATCTGAAGTACCTCAAGTAAGAAATAAGGGATGAAACAAAAGTTGTAGATATAGAAGGATCCAAAGTGGACAAATGCCCTAACATAGAAAGGGGTGTGAAGAAAGGAAGAAAGAACCCTTCAATAAATGATAAGAAGGTTGAGCATGTAGCTCCTAAGATGAAAGTCTCTACTGTGAGGGATATAGTAGGCAACAAAATCGGAAGAAGGGAACCTTTCCAAGCCAAGGAATCGACACATAGACCAAAAGTGATTAACTTGGAATAAAGATTCGTGAAATGATCATGAGCAAGTAGGAGTGGATTAAGAAAAGGGAAAGTCCTTGAGGAAAGGACACCACTGGAAATGAGGGAGGACATGAGAAGGGAAGAATTCCAACGTATTGGTAACTCATCCTGAAACCCAATGATTTGAAATCGGAAAGACCCAATAAGGAAGTTGGAAAAAGATGAGTAGGTGAGGAAAAATCGATACGGCTAGGTAAGGTATGACATCAAAGGCAAGATGGACGATGGGATAATAGTAAATGTAGTCAAGAAATACTACCAGATTCCTGAAAGGTTGGAAGGTTGAGAACAACCATTAGGGAAGTGTTCTAAAATTTTAAATGGTCAATGATAGGTTCTAGAGTATGTTGTGCTGTAAGGGGCATGTAAACCGAACAGTCCCAGGGAAAATATGACTCAAGTAAGGAAGAGTCAAATAGTTAAGCATGACAAGTTCAAGCATTATATTTGGATCGAAGTTGTAATAAACAATGAATGAGGGAAACATCAACATAGGATGAAAAGGTGATAACACCGAAACCTGTGGAAGCAGGTACATAGCACTTGAAAGGACACTAAGTTAAGGATTTCAACGATAAGAAGAAAACTGGATATATAATGATTGGGCATTTTGGAGCTCCCAATCCTGAAATACTAAGGAAGAACTTTCAAGAGGAAGAATCTTGCCCTAAGCAAAGGAAGATGTGAACCAAAGGGCATACCTTTGGACTCACGGGCAAGACATACTAGTTATGATAAACTCTATGGAGGGAGTAAATAATATAAAGGAAAAGAAGTTCCTTAAGTGAATGATATAAAAAGGGGCTAACTGAACGAACAATCAAAGAGTTAGCATGCCAAGCAAACCCCAGGTTGACACCAAAGGGAATTTATTCCTGATGCAAAGGTTGCTAATTAAGTTTTGGGGAGAAAACACCTAAAAGGAAGGGAGAGTTGTAAACCCCATCCCTTTAAGACAAAGAAACTGGGGAAAGAATCGGTCAACCCAGGTGAGAAAACTGAACCGGTTCACGAACCCCATCCATTAGAGAAAGGGCAAAACGGAAAATTTATAAATCCCAAGTGACCTAAAGAGTCATAAAAGTCATGGGAAAGGACTTTGGGATGAATTGGAAGTGAAAACCATATTGATTTAGGTGAATCAGACCTGAACCAGATTGCATCGGTTTGGTTTAGACCTGTCTGGTCTGGTTTTTTGAAAAGTGTCGTCTTCTACATTTAGATGATAGCATTGTTCACTCGCCGAAAAATCGAGCAGCCATTAAGGCACCAATCGAACGACCAAGAAGTTCCCGAGCTTCCTATATAAAGAGCCCCTCCTCATTCATCCTCCTTACACATGAAAACTCCACTCTCTCCCTACTACTCCATTTTCCGGTGAAGCTCAAACCAACGCTCCAACTTGGGCATTATTTTGAGCTAAAAAAGGAGTGGTTGGGTTCTTTAGATTTGGGGCGAAGTGAGCTACACGACTGTAGTCTACATTTGCTCTGAGGATCTCCGGAGAAATGTTGCTGTGATAGAAGAGTGAAGCTGCTCCGGTGGACCGAAGCTGCCCTATTTTAGTCGAGCTGAAAATGGAAAATTTGAGCCCTTCTCATGCCAAACCAAGCCCTCACAACACTTCCATATCCCTTCTACAGCTGAATTAGAGCAGAAAGGTAAGCCAATTTGGCTCTCCACTATAAATTGCGATTAGTGCTAGAGAGAGAATCGGCAGATCTTTACTGACCAAATTCTCCCTCAATTTTACATGAATTGGGGTGATTCTTGATCCTAGGAGTAACCTTAGGACAAGAGCTATCTGTCCAGATTGAAAGCTTGGACCACTACGCCTCCGACGGTAAGCTTTCTCTCTCTACGCTATCTGTTCAGCGTCTAATCATGCGATTCAATGTGCAATTGAATCGTATGGAGGTGTGGGAACTTAAATCTAACTTCAATTTCAACAATTAACTTTGATTTATTGGTCAATTTGATGAAATCAAATCCGGTCAAGTTGGAAGGTTGAAATTTGGGAAAATTTTGGGGATTTCAAAAATTCGAGGGACTAAAGTGCAATTTCATAAAATTGAGGGCCAATTGGGCATGGAAAAAATGTTGGAGTACCAATTGGTCATTTTTTGGAATTTTTAGGGTGAAATTTACCATTCTTGTAAATTGGGGGCAAAATGGTAATTTTGGAAATTTTGGGGACCAAATTGGAAATTTGGGAAACTTCAACCCCTTTTGTAATTTTGAATAAATTGAGGTCCTAAGGTGAATTTTAGAAGTTTCGGGACTCAATTTGGGGGAAAATCAGCATTAGGTACGTAAAGTTAAAGAAAAAGAACTTTAGGGACCTAATTGCAATAAATCGAAGAGTTTGAGTATTTCATCCATTCACGATGAATGAAGGCTATTAGGACAATGGATAATGAACAAGGATGTTCATATCGTGTACGAACATGAAGTACTGGGAACGCCAGCAAGGACAAGCTCGCGTGAAGACAAAGAACCGATTAAGAGGAAATCACTACGTTATCAGATGAGTAGGATTTTTATATCATACCCGGTTGGGATGATAAGCACCTTTAAATAAAAACTAACTACTAAGTGAAATTTTAACCATCACACCTGAATGGAGTGATATAGAAATTATACGGAAAAACTAATTAACGGTTGTAAGTAGATCATACCTGGTTGGTATGATGAACTTCCTAGAAGGAAGTAGAAAACCCGCTTATAGATTATAAGCAAAGATGTCCTCACACCTGGTTGTTGTGATGGATAGATGAAAAGATTATTTTGTCGAAAGTGCTCTCCTCTAACTGTGTGTCACTGCTTAAAATTTTTGGGAGACCTTCTTGATGGGAGCTCGAATAGCTCATATAGTTCGGAGGCCTCAGTTTTGGAACTTGGGGGCTCATATGCCCAATTTTGAAAATCTCGTACAGTGGGCCCAAGGCCAGTTGGCATGAGCTAGAGCTCGTAAACAAACAAGAGTTTATGCCATGAAAATTTTAAATAAATGATATCTTAGGCCATGGTACCAAGATAAGACCGACATACTCGCCGGACTGGCAACAGTGCGACATGATAGGTCGATGGACTAGTCGAGACAAATAGCTGCCGGTCGAGTTGATGGTCGGCGCCGTTGGACCAGTGGAACCAAAGATTAAATGGCTTATTAGGAAAACTATTGTTTTGTGCATGCACTAAGGTACGGGACCTTCAAGATGCCTAATCGGGGTAGTGATGCATCCTTGGGGCTACTAGACGACATGTTGGAAATAAGGGCATATTGTCGTGCTTGTAGTCATGGAAGCTCGACGTAGCTTCATGCGCATAAGACCGGGGTGGGGTCGGGATGAGTTCTCTGTCCTCATACAGACATGAAGTTTTCTTTTGGGATTGAGGGTCAAATGTCACGTACATCCATTCATTCTTAGGGTAGAAGTGGACGTGCTTCTATCTAGGTGGTCGGTAAAGTCGCTCCGAATCCACAAGTGGGTACAGTGGATGTGCTGCCCTACAAATGTGTGTTCCCTTTATGATGAAGGGTGTATGTTGATTTATAAACATACTGGTTGTGGTAAATGATGAGATATGGCTATGAAAATTGAGATTTTGAGGATAAAATATTTTTAAGAAATTAAAGAGACTGGCACACTCCAATTCAACTATTTTCTGAAAGTCAAATTTTAAACACCCATTCACTGAGTCATTGAACTCACCCCCTCCCTTATACCCCTTTTCAGGTTATCCAAGGAAAAGCCTATCCAATGGCCACCAGTTAACCACATCTATAAGACAAGTATGATAAGTTTAAACTTCATGCAGTTTTGATTTATGTTATTCCAAGAAAGGTACAAGTTTAAAGGATGCCTTACTCCTCACGGTTTAAAAGCAGGGAAAACCCTTAATAAACCGGGAGAGTGGCAGGTTGATCATAGGAATCTAACCAAACCGGTCAGGGCATGACACCTAAGGCCAGCATTTTCAAAAGAAGTGGGCCCAATGTTAATGTAAATGGGCCTTATCTCGTAAATAATTTTGATAATGAATTTCCCGCTAAATCTCAATGTTAAAACACTTAAATAAGTGATTTTGTATAAAATGGGCTATGCCCATTAAATACTATCAGGCTAGAGGCGCATCTCATCTCATAGGGCCAATAGTACAAAGGCGATGGTCATAAGCTAAGACACTTGTTTGTGTATGATCATAAAACAGGACCATAAAATGCATATTATGGGGTAGTGATGATTCTGAGTACTTCTAGTCAACAAGGTTGGTACAAGGGAACCTATCGTTGAGCTAGTATGTCGAGTACTCTGAGAGTACTTTACGCATTATATCTGGTAAAGGCGAAACGTCTAGTCCATATATAGAGGACAACTCAATTGGTATGTATGGGGGTTAGGAAATGGTGCTCACACAAACAATCTGACATGGATACATTGATCCAATCATACGTGTGGTTGAGGTCATAGTCTCATACCCAGGTTGTTGATAAAGTTGCTTTGAACCACAAGTGGATTGGATGAGAATTATGTTATGTAAATGTGTGATTTCTTCCTTGATGGAAAAGGCGTGTGTGATGTTATGTATGACTTGATACAAACTCCATTGAAAGCTTAATTCTTTCACTCTAGTAGAACTTTATAAATGTTCTTAAATATTACTTGTAAACATTATTAGAGTATATGTTGAATCATGGAAATGACATCATGATGCCAACCAATTATGCTTTTTGTGTTGTGAACTCACCCCTCAAATACCCCTACAAGATACATGGAACAAAGAAAGAGGACTTCTATAGTAAATAGAAAAAAAAACCTGAGGTACATAACCTTTATGATATTCATACAATTGTTCTTCCTAGATTTTTATAAGTACATTTTGAAAGTCAATTATATACTTATTATAAGACTTACTCCTATAAGTTCTATGATGGTAACAATACCCACCATTATAGTACTAAGAGGTGTGGTGGATTGCTCACACAGGTTCCGACCGAATAAACCAGGTTGTGGCATGATAACTTAAGCGGTATTATAGCTCAACTTTCAAAACTATTTTCAAAATATAAGGACTAAAAAAACTATTTGAATTTTTATCCAATCAAAAACTTGAAAGAATATTAATAAAATTTACATACCATGTATAAATGACATCCAAAATAAGGACCTAACGCACTAACACTACTAACGAAAGTCAAACTATTGAATCAGTTAGAAACCCTACACACGAAGGAGGAGTAGGTGTAGGAGAGCAAGAGCTGATGAGAGCTTGAACCGGGGTAACTCCACCTAGGATTAACTTGGAACACCAAAATATATATCAAGATTTTGTCTGAAAATTCAAAGAGTTGAATTTAAATTATGAAGAGGTGCCTTACTCCATCAAAACCTCTCAACCTAGGATGGAAGAAGTTCATTCTCACGCCACCTCCCTTATGCTTAGTTCCCCCTTCGACACTCCCAGGTACCTAAACACACTCCAATAGTTGGGCATGAGTTTTTCAAAGGAGATAAGGATGCATGAGCTACTATGGATTAGATAACTAGAAGCAAGAAATTGATGATTATAATTAAACCACCATTGTAGCATGGGAGGAATTCGAGAAAAGATTTTTTGAAGAATACTTGGCCTCTCATCTTATCAATGAGAAGAAGTAGGAATTCTTCTGATTCTAACAAGGCTCCAACACCATTTTCGAGTATGATACTCAATTTAATAATTTAAAATCCTTTGCCTCTATCCTAGCCAACCCAACTAACATTTTTCAGAAGTTCGTTAGTGGTCTCAATTTAGATATTCAAGACCAGATGGGTGTACTTGGATGACTCACAGACTTAACTTCCATTATCAACATGGCACATGAATATGAACGTATAGTCCAATCTCGATGAAGGAGGATGAATCACTCAGGCAAAAAGGAGGATAAAAGCCTCATCTCCCAATAACCCAAGGGTTTCCCCAAGTACAGAAATATACCACAATGGGAAGTGAAACCAAAGATGAGTGAAAGGGTGAGACCTTCAAGGTCAAGCAAGGAAGTAAGAATGTTCCAAAAAGGAAGGCCCTGTATTGCACCAAATGTCAAAGAAACCATGAGGGAGCATGGAAGGAAATAACATGCTATAGGTGCGATCAGTTGGAGGATTGCGTGAAGAATTGTCCTTTAAATGAAACAACATCTAGAACAATAGTTGTACCACCCTCCAAGGACAATGCACCACCACCACCACTAGAAGCAAGGAACACCAACACTAGAAGCAGAGGAATGACCACACCTCAAAGGGTCCCCGCTAGAATGTATAACCTAACCCAAGAAGAAGCTTAAACATATCTTAGTGTAGTAGTGGGTAATTCCAAACCCTCCCTTGAAAAATGTTTCCTTAAAACATGGATTTTTAGTTAAGAAATTCCCAAATAAAGTGTACTTTCAAATCCTATGTCGGCTGATAGCCCGGTCAGTTGCCAAACTCACTATATAAAGAGTACCCCTCCACTCGTCTTCCTCATCCCACAAACAAGCGAACAAGGTGAAGTGTTCCATTTTCCGGTGAGAAGCAAACTAGAGCTCCGACAGCGAGCCTTTATTCGACCTCTAAAGCTGCATTTGGTGTCCCTAGAACTGAGAGGAAGTTCTCTATCTAGCTGCACCCTCCCTTAAGCTCGAGGGCCACCGAAGAAGAGTTGGGAAGCTCGCACAATACTGCCGCTCCTCGACGGTCAGCAACCCGAGTTGCTTGAGCTCAATTAGAGACATCCCCGGACCAATTTTGGCCAAACCAAGCTCACTAGACCACACCTAAAGGTGTCCCGACCTTCCCTAAGATAAGACGGTGAGTCTGCTCCCCCGCCCTTCGCCGAAAAATACTGTTCATAGTGTGTTTATGCAAAAATTTAAACTGAGAAATTTGCACTACTCATGCCACCAATTGAGGTATGGTTTGATCCATGAAGGTTTCCCAAGATGAGAGCAATTCAAAGAAAGCAAGAGCTTCGATCGTCGGACCCTCACTGGTAAGATATTGAAGATTTCTCTATCTAGACTAAGTTTTCCGGCGAAGCTTCATTTGAACACATTTCTAAGTCAAATGAAGTGTTTCAAAGCTTAAAATGATGGGGGAGGCATGTAAAAGATGATTCAGATCACAAATGGGGACAATTACCCAAGTTTTGGTGATCAATTGAATGAAATGATATTTTGGGGTCCAAATTGCAATTTTGGGAAAAATTGGGCAATTTGGGGATTTTTGGAAAATTGGGGACCGAATTACAATTTAAGGAAATTTGGGGGATTTTCATGAAATTAACTCCCAATTGAGGTCCAATTTGGCAATTGGATGAAATGGATGACCAATTGGCATTTTTTGAAAATTCAAGGGCCAATTGGGAATTTTTGGAAATTTAAGAACCAATTGGCAATTTTGGAAAAATTAAGGACCAATTGGTGATTTTGGAAAAACTAAGGACCCATAAGGGATAATTGGAAATCCTAGGGACTTAATTGAAATTAAAGGAAGATTAGGGACATAAATGTAAAGTTATAAACTTTAGGGACCTAAATGCCTGTAAGGCATAATATGATGACCTATGTGCAAATATATGAATGTATGTGGCCTCTTATGCCAATTCTCATGATATGGATACTCGTACCATGTTGGAGTTGTTTGCCCAAGTACCTGTGCAAAGGAGCGTACCACGAATTGAGGTCTCATCAGGATGACCACGCCACTATTTTCGGGTGAGTGGGAAATCTACAACATCGTCTCCAATTGGGACAATGGTTTTGTCTCTAAATTGGTTTTCTCGGAATTAGCATCCCCTGAATGTGAGACTCTACTTAAAATATTTGGGAGCTAATTTTGGGGCCTAGGCTCGATGGGCACGGGTACGTACCCGTTAAGAATGAGCATGCTATGTACTATTAAAAGTTTTGATAATGGATAATTTTTTGTGATACCCACCGAGCCAAGGTTGGGATGTTGGGCATGTTGGGCTGAATAGCTGCTAAGCCAAAGCCAGGTCGTCCAACCCGTTATGTAAACCCCGCCCTTTTGAGTTAAGGACAACCGGGAAAAGAATCGGTCAAATCGAGTAAGAAAATCGAACCGGTTAATGTACTCGATCAATTAGGAATGAGCAATTTGGAAATTTTAAACTCCCAGGTGATCAAAGGGTTCATAAAACCTTGTTAAAGAACCTAAGGACAAATTGAAGAGAAAAACCAGACCGGTTTAGATGAACCGGATCCAATTGGATTGAACCGGTTTATGAACCTAGTCGACTCATGAACTGGAACTGATAGAGAAAGAGCAAACAGGGAAATTTATGGATCCCTTGTGACCTGAAGAAATTTATAAACCTTGGGAAGGAATCTTAAAACAAAGTGGGAGAGAAAAACCAGATTGGTTCGGGTGAACCGGACCCAAACCAAATTAAACCGATTTAAGAATCGAGCCGATTTATGAAGCGAAATCGATAGAGAGATGGTAAATTGGGAAATTTATGGACCCTAAGTGACCTAAGGAGTCACAAAAGTCATGGAAATGGACTTGTGAAGGAATTGGAGATGAAAACCAGACCGGTTTAGGTGAACCAAATCCTAACCTGTTTGGACCGATTTGAACCACTATTGAATCGGATCCTAAAGTCATTTTTTAAGTGGCATAAATAATTTAAATTTAAGATTTGAGGCCACCATTGGATAGAAAATGAATTTAGATAAACTTAGAAATTTTTAGATTTGAAAAACACGGTCGAATGGGGGCTGAACCGACCGATTTAAGCTTCGAACTCGGTTCGGACTGGTCCGGTCTAGTTCGAAAGAGTGTTGTCTTCTTCATTCAGATCACAACACTATTCAATCACCGGAAAATCGAAGCAGCACTAACGAAGAAGAAATGTCTCCATTCAATACATTTTCGGCCATCAATGTCTAGCATAAAGGTGCCAAACGAATGGACGATGAGTCCCCAAGCTCCCTATATAAAGAGCCCCTCTCCATTCATCCTCTCCACACCTAAAAAGCTCAATCTCTCTCAGTTGCTTAGTTTTCTGATGAAGCTCAAACCAGAGCTCCGATATAGGGTCTTTTCTAAGCCAAAGAAGGCAAGGTCGGATTCTTTAGCACCGGGGAGAAGTCAACTACACACTTATAGTCTCCGTTTATTCTGAGGATCACCGGAGAAATGCCGACGTGATGGAACAATGAAGCAGTTCCGACAGACCAAAGCTGCCTTGTTTTAGCCGAGTTGAAATTGACCTTTCAAACTCTCCTCAGGCCAAACCATGCCCTCCCAACACTTCCTCAGCCCTCCCACGGCGGCCGAATTAGGACTGAAAGGTAAGCTAATTCGACTCCCCTCTGCAATTTCTGGTCGGTGCTAGAGAGAAAACTGGCAGAATGTCGATAATGAAATTCTAACTCAATTTGGCATCAATTGATGTGATTCTTGATTCTAGGATGAACCTTAGGACGAGAGCTACCTGCCTAGATCAAAATCTCAGACCGCCGTGCCCTCACCGGTGAGTAATCAAAGCTTCCTCTATCTACACTTCATTTTCTAGTGAAGCTCCGTTTGAGATTGTCCCGGCGTTAAAACTTGCTATTCAAATTGCTAAAGAATCATATGAACATGTAGAAACTCAATTTTAACTTCAATTTCAACAATTGGAAATGTTTGATCGTTCAATTTGATGAAATCAAATTCGGTTGTGTTAAGAAGTTGGAATTGGGGGAAATATTGGGGATTTTTGAAATTTTGAAGGACCGAAATGTAATTTCCTAAAATTGAGGGTCAATTGGGCATGATAAAAATGTTAGAGGGCCAATTGAGGAATTTTAGAATTTTTGTGTAAAATTTACCACTTTTTGTAAAGGAAGGGGAAAATGGTAATTTTGGAAAAGTTGGGGGATCAAATTGGAAATTTGGGAAATTAAACCCCTTTTTGTGAAAAGAAATAAATTGAGGTGCTATGATAAATTTTAAAAGTTTGGGGACTCAATTTGTGGAAGAATTGGAATTAGGAACTTAAAGTTAAAGAGAAATAACTTTAGAGACCTAATTGCAAATAAATAAAAGTTTGACTTTCTCATTTATTTGGAATGAATAAAGGCTAATAGTCCAAAGGATTATGAACTGAGATGTTCATATCGTGTAGGAACACGAAGTACCCAGAACGCCAGCAAGGACAAGCTCGCGTGAATAGAAAGAACCGATCTAGTGGGATTCACTACATTAATGGGTGAGTGGGTTTACTAACATCATACCCCGTTGGAATGATGAGCACAACTAAAAGTTAAAAACCACTTACCGGTTGTGAGTAGGATTTTATATCATACCCGGTTGGGGATGATAAGTACCTTGAAATGAAAACCCACTACTAAGTGGTATTTTAAACATCACAACTTGGAGGAGTGATGTGAAAAACATGCGGAAAAACTACTTACCGGTTGTAAGTAGATCATACCCAATTGGTATGATGAAACTTACTCGAAGAAAGTTGAAAACTCGTTCATCGGTTATGAGCGGACACGTCCTTATACCCGGTCGGTGTGATAGACGGCTGAAAACATATTTTTGTCGGAAGTGCTCTCCCTTGTGTGCCAATGCTTAAACAATTTGGGAGACCTTTTTTACGGGATCTCGAATAGCCCTTATAGGCCAGGGGCCTCAGTTTTGGAACTTAGGGGCTAATATGCCCGATTTTGAAAATCTCGTATAGTGGGCCCAAGGCCAGTTGGCACGAGTAGGAGCTCGTAAACAAACATGAGTTATATGCCATAAAACTTTAAATAAAGGAATTGTTTGGCCATGGTACCAAGACAGGACCCACATACTCAGTCAACTAGCGGTAGTGCGACATGATAGGTCGATGGACCAGTCAAGACAAACAACTGCAGGTTGAGTTGAAGGTCGGGGTCGTTGGACCAGTGGCACCACATATTATATGGCATGATAAGAAAACACTTATTGTGCATGCAATGTGATTATGGAACCATCAAGACGCCCAAGAGGGGTAGTGATGTGTTCGAAGGGCATTGGACAACCTGGTGGATATAAGTGCAATTCGTCGTACCAGGTGACTGTGCAAAATTTGGAGTAGCACCAAGCGCATGAGACCGGGGTGGGGACGAGATGAGATCTGTGTCCTCATACAAATACAAAGAATTGATTTCGGGATTGAGTGTCTGATGTCGCAAACATCCACTCATTCTCAGGGTAGAAGTGGACATACTTCTATCTAGGTGACCGGTAAAGTCGCTCCAACGCCATAAGTAGGTTCAGTGGATAGGCTAGCATGCGAATGTGTGTTTAACCTTCATGATGAAGGATGTGTGTTTGGTGATGACACATCATGATTAATAAGGAAATTGTGGTAAAAATTGAGATTTGATATGAAAGGATTTTTGAAAGAAAGTAGTCTGGCACACTCCAATACAAATCTTTTTCATAAAATTAAATGTTTTGAAAAACCTATTCACTAAGTAGTCGTACTCACTCCCTCCCTTATATCCCTTTCAGGAAATTTTGGAAAGCATACCCTTAAAGACCATCAACTAAGACGCCTGTGAGACAGGTATGACAAATTTAAAATATTATGCAGTTTTGATTTAAGTTATTCTCGGAAAGGGTGCAGGTTTAAAGGACGCCTTACTCTTTACGGTTTATATTAAGGGGAAACTCTTTAATAAACCGGGAGAGTGGCGGGTTGATCACAGGGATCTAACCAAACCGGGTCGGGGCATGACAACTAGAGTGGAATCAGAGCCTGTTTTCTCGAATACATAATCAAGACTAAAAAAATATAGTAACTAATAAGATTGATCTTAAAATTTTCAGATGGCTCCCAGGAGAGGAACCAAGAAAACTAGGAATGACTCTACTCAGTACCTTGTCTTTGTAGGAAGACAACCCTAGCAGCTTCCTAATGCCTGAGGTATGGTAGAAGTCTCAAAAGCTAAATGAGGAAGTGTCACGCCCTGACCTGGTTTGGTCAGATCCCTGTGATCAACCCGTCACTCTCTCGATTTACTAAAGGGTTTCCCCTTATATTATAAACTGTAAAGAGTAAGGCGTTCTTTAGACATGCACCTTTTTCCAAGAATATCATAAATCAAAACTGCATAGTAATTTAAATTAATCATACCTGTCTTGCAGGCATTTAATTGCACAAGTGTTTTAAGGTTCAACTTTCCGAGAGTTCCTGAAAGGGGAATAAGGGAGGGGGTGAGTACAACTACTCAGTGAATGGGATTCAAATCTTTTGACTTTCAAGAAAAATATTTATATGGAGTGTGTCAAACTCCTTTCTTTTCAAAAATCCCTTCATTTAAAATTTCTCTCGAGATTTTCCATTATTTCTTAGTTACCGGTGTGTCATCACCCAACACACATCCTTCATCATGAAAGGTTACACACATTCGCAAGTCAGTATCACTATTGAACCCGCTAGTGGCTTTGGAACGACTTTTCCTGCCACCCGGATAGAAGTACGACCACTTCTACCCTAGGAATGAGTGGATGTACGTGACATCCAACCCACAATCCCAAAATCACTTCTTTGTGTCCGTATGAGGACAGAGACCTCATCCTATCCCCACCCCGGTCACATGCGCTTGGTGCTACTCCAAATTTCGCACAGACAGCTGGAACGTCGAACTGCCCTTATAGCCACCAAGTCGTCTAGTGCCCTTAGAATGCATCACTACCCCTCATGGACGTCTTGATGATCCCGTACTCACAGTGCATGCACAAACAACGTTTTGTCATATTGCCATGTAATCTGTGGTGCCACTGGTCCAACAGCCCCTGCTCTCAACTCAACCCGTAGTTGATTGTCTTGACTGGTCCGTCGACCTATCATGTCGCACTACCGCTAGTTGACTAAGCATGTTGGTCCTAACTTGGTACCATGGCCAAACAATTCACTTATTAAGTTTTCTGGCACATATAATGTTCGTTTACGAGCTTCTACTCGTGCCAATAGGCCATGGGCCCACTGTATGAGATTGTCAAAATCGGGCATTTAGTCCCCAAGTTCCAAAACCGAGGCCCCGGTCTATCAGAGCTATTTGAGCTCCCATCAAGGTCTCCCAAATAGTTTAAGCATTGGCACACATCAAGGGAGAGCACTTTCGATAAAATTATATTTTCAACTATCCATTATATCGACCGGGTATAAAGACCCCTCCGTTCATAACCAATGAACGGGTTTTCAACTTCTTTCGAGGAAGTTTCATCATACCAACCGAGTATTATCTACTTACAACTGGTAAATAGTTTTTTCACATGATTTTCATCATACCCACTCACCCGATTGTGTAGTGAAATTCCTCTTAGCCGGCTTTATTGTCCTTATTTGAACTCGTCTCAGCTAGTGTTCTTGGTACTTCGTGTTCCTACATGATATGAACGTTCTTGATCAATAATCTTTGGCATAACAGCCCTCATTCATCCTAATTGAATGAGAAAATCAAACTATTCCTTTATTTGCAATTAGATGCCTAAAAGTTACTTTTCTTTAACTTTAAGTCTCTAACGCCGATTTTTCCTCAAATTTGAGTCCCTAAACCTTCAAAATTCCTCTTGGTACTTCAATTTACACAATTTCATAAAAAGGGGTTCAAGTTTTCCAAATTCCCAAATTGGCCCCCAATTTTTTTCCAAAATTACCATTTTGCCCTTCCTTTAGAAAAATGGTAAGTTTCACCCCAAAAATTCTAAAATTTCTCAATTAGCCCTCTAACATTCTTATCATGCACAATTGACCCTCAAGTTTATAAAATTTCATTTTGGTCCTTTGAATTTTTGAAAATCCCCAATTTACCCAAAATTTTCCCCTAATTTCAACTCCTTAACACAGCCAAATTTGATTTTATCAAATTGATCGATCAAGCACTTCTAATTGTTGAAATTGAAGTTGAAATTGAGTTTCTACATCTTCATACGTTTCCACGGTACTTTGAATCGTAAGTTTTAACACCAAAACGAGCTCAAACGGAGATTTACCAAAAAATAGACTCTAGAGAAAGAGAAAACTTCAATTGCTCACCGGCGAGGGCGCAGCGGTCTGAGCTTTCTATCAAGGCAAATAGCTCTCCTCCTAAGGTTCTTCCTAGGATCAAGAATGACATCAATTGATGCCGAATTGAATTAGAATTCTTTCATTGAAATTCTGTCGGTTCTCTCTCTAGCATCGGTCGAAAATTATAGAGGGGAGCCAAATTAGCTTACCTTTCAGTCCTAACTCGGTTGTGGGAGGGCTGAGAAAGTGTTGGGAGAGCTTAGTTTGGCCTAAGGGGGGCTCGAATTGGCCAATTTCAGCTCAGTCAAAATAGGGCAGCTTCAGTCTACCAGAGCTGCTTCATTGTTCTATCATGTCAGCGTTTCTCCGGCGACTCTCGGAGCAAACGGAGACTACATGCGTGTAGGTGACTTCTCCTCGGTTCTAAGGAACCCGACCTCACCTTCTTTGGCTCATAAATGACCCTATATCGGAGCTCTAGTTTAAGCTTCACTAGAAAACTAAGCAGTTGAGAGAGAATGGAGTTTTTAGGTATGGAGAGGATGAATAAGGAGGGGGTCTTTATATAGGAAGTTCGAGGACTTCTTGGCTGTCTGATTGGTGCCTTAATGGCTATCATTCATTGCCTGAAAGTTTTTGGCCAAAGGCTTTTTAGCTTTGTCAGCATTGTGCGATTTTTCGATGAGTGAACAGTGTTGTCATCTAAAAGAAGAAGATGACACTGTTCCGAATCAGACCGTACCGGTTCGAACTGGGTTCAAAGCTTAAACCAGTCAGTTCACCCCCGATTCGACCGAATTTTTCAAATCTTAAAATTTCTAAATTCATTTTCTATCCAATAGTGGTCTCAAATCTCAAATTTGATTTTTTTAGGCCATCTAGAAAAAGTAATTTAGAATTTGGTTCAATAGTGGTTCAAACCGGTCCAAATCGGTTCAATCCGGTTTGAGTCCGATTCACCTGAACTAGTTTGGTTTTCATCCTCTATTCATCCTAAAGTTCTTTTTCATGACTTATATGACTCTTTAGGTCACTCAGGATCCATAAACTCCGGTTTACTCTCCCTCTATCGGTTCCAGTTCATAAACCGGCTCAGTTCTTAAACTAGTTCAATCTGGTTCGGATCCAGTTCTCCCGAACCGGTTTGGTTTTTCTCTCCTAATTTGTCCTAAGGTTCTTTTCCAAGGTTCATGAATCATTTTGAGTCACCTGGGAGTTGTAAATTCTCAAATTTGTCCATTTCCTAATAATCGGGTTTGTAGATCGACTTGGTTTTAAATTTGAAACTGACCGGTTCTTTCCCAGTTTTCTCATTATCAAAGGACAGGGTTTACAAGATTGGTTATGTGATTTCGCCACGGTACCAAGTCAAGACCGACAGTGCTCGATGGACTGGCGGCAGTGCGTCGAGGCTAAGTCGACGAACCAGCCTAGACAAATAGCTACAGGTCGGGTTGAACGTCGAGGCCATTGGACCGTTGGCACCAAAGATGATGGTTATATGTGAAAAACTTTTGTTTGTGCATACACTTGTGGTACAAGACCATCAAGACACCCTAGGGGGTAGTGATGGATCCCAAGGGCTGTTGGATGACATGGAGGCGATAAGGGCAGTTTGTCATGCCATTCAATCATGAAGCTCTATAAGCTTCTTGTGCATGAGACTAAGGTAGGGTCAGGATGAGGTCTTCATCCTCATATCGACACGAAGTGGCATTCGGGTCTAAGGGTCGGACGTCTAGGATGTTTCACTTAGACTCATGGTAGAAGTTGATGAGTTTCTATCTTAGTGGACAGTAAAGACACTCCGATCCACAAGTAGGTATAGTGGGCGGGCTGCACCTGCGAATGTGTGTACCCTTCCTGATGAAGGGCATGTGTTTGTTTGCTAAACGCCTCTCGAGACAAGGGGATGGGCTAAGAGAGGTAAAATACACCTAATATGGAAATGGAAAAGGTTTTAAAAATTAAAATTGAGAAAAACCCCCTTTTAAAATAAATGATAACCTTGGTGTGGTTTGGATAATCAAAAGCTATTTTGAAAACTCACTCCCAACACTCGCTCACTGAGTTGTAGAACTCACCACTTTCTTTTACCCTTTTCAGGTAACCGGGAAAAATCAACCTTAAGGACCCTCTTGTATTGGGATTGTAAGATAGGTACGTCTATTTTAAAATATTCATTTTTTGTATAATGTTATTATAAGAAAGATAGGAAAAATGATGTCTTACTACTCGCGGTTTAGAAAATGGTGAAAGCATTCATGTACCAAAGGGAGTAGCGGATTACTCAGGGGGATCCGACCAAACTGGGTCGGAGCATGACAGAGTGGCCGTGAGGCTGCTAAGACCCCGGTATGTTGAAACACTAAGCTGAGAGATGGAATGAGTGATGTGTCAGTTGTGGTAAGAGTACCTTGGATCTCCCACACTCAAGTTCCTAGTCTGGTGTCGCACAAATGGCGATACATTCCGACGTGTGATTGTTTGCTATAGGGCCATAAGTAACCCATATTTTTGTTAAAGATCTAAGTTGTTGGGTCAAGGTGCAGTTTTTGAGTAACTCAAAAGTATCGCCTGAGCGTGGGCCATAACTGTGTGTAGGACTAAGTCTCGATGCTTGCATATAACGTACTAGAGGCATAAGACGGAAAAGGGAAATCGAGAATAACACAATTGTAGCTCAGACTACGAGTCGGGTGGCATGAGACTCTTGTTTTGAGGGACAAAAATAAATCATAGGACTCGTAGGGGCCAATATGAGTAAATGATATAGAACTTCATGCTAGGTGGTTTATGGAAAATATTTGGGTCATTAGCCATATAGTGGAATGATATCGTTGTCTCACTTAAACTGAGTTGTGAGTTCACCTACTCCCATAAACTTATGTGCAGATAAGTTGAGTAAGCGTAGCATGAAGGGGAATGTCATACTCGTAACAAACCTCCACATAAGATAATGTCTCTCCATGCACACGAAGATTCAATTTCCCTGTCATGCTACAACTATTCACATGAGTTTTGAAAAAGTATTTTCAGGGGCTCCCACGAAGACTTCAAATAAAAGTTTAAAATTTTTGCTACATTTTTATCAAGTATTCCACAGTTCTGAGAATTGATCCCGATGGCGTTATCTTGCACCGGTACTCAACCGAAGGATTCAAGCAAGGACGTCACATGAAGCCATTTCACCCATAAGGAATCCAACTTCCTCTACTATCTAAAGGTACTTCCTCCATCAATGTCTAACCCATTATCACCCAAAAAATGTGATCAAAGTCCAATTCTCCAAATACAGGAGTTTGGTCCAAAGGCACTTCCTCTATCAATGTCTAACCCATTATCACCCAAAAAAGCGATCAAAGCTCAATTCTCCAAATCAGGAGTACGTTGAATCTGTCGTAGGGCTATAGAGGTTGTCTAAATCTGGTCCCATAATCTCCCCTAGTGACAGTCGCTTAATTGGGTGTTACTAAAATCTTGAAAGGCATATAAAGCTATCTGATGGATCAATCTGCTCGCATGCCCATGATAAGAGAAGGTTGAGTCCCGCACCTAAGGATTTGTAAGAGAGGAGAATTGCCTCTTGGACGGTCGTGAAGATTCCGATAAAGATCGACTTAATAATTCCATCCTCGAGTTGCATCGGTTTTAAATTTCTCTTTTTATGTTTGATGCAATGCCTCTAAAACCCAAAACTTGACATCAGAGTACTCACATTTGTCCCGCGAAGTTTCTTATCTTCAGAAAATTGTTGATTTGATGAGAAAGCCACGATAAAATTAACTTGAATACAAGGGCTCTTCAGAAAATTGTTGATTTGATGAGAAAGCCACAATAAAATTGACTTGAAAACAAGGGCAGGCGAGGTTCATCTTGGGTGATCTTGGTTCAACCTAACTACGAGAGGGCGGACTTGTATTTCCGAGGTACTGAGAGATTTTCTTTCCGAGGGCGGACTCATTCTAAAATTTAGAACGAGTCTCCATATATGTGCCGAGAAGGGTGCTGAGATTTTCTTTCGAACCTCCCAACCTCCCATTTCCAAGGTGAGGTGAAAAGCTTTTCCTTTACCTCCTCCCCTAAATTGCTTCTTCTCCATCTATAATTAAGGGCGGACTTGCCATATGAACCCTTTTCCCACGTCCATGTTCCACTCTCATGGTTAACCCATTCTCCGCCCCCATTTCCCACGTCCATGTTCCACTCTCATGGTTAACCCATTCTCCGCCCCCATTTGCTATGTCCAATAACTATATTATGTAAAAAGGAAAAGGGTTTGGTCAACCCTACCAAACCTTACCCAAGTTGAAGCATTACTGATTCTTTTTGGGTTGACCACTTGAGGGGTTAAACCTCATTTATCACATGAGTACCATCCAAGATAATGAATCCTTTAGGTTCTTTGAAGCCTTTATCAGACTAACACTTTGAGCAAGGGATAGATGATGAACATAAAAAGAGCAGGTTGCCGCCAATATAGCATCATTCAGCATGACATTGCCTCAAAAATTAAGACTAGATGCAGTTCAGAAAGAACAGAGCAGGTTGCCGCCGATATAGCAACATCCAGCATGACATTGCCTCAAAAAATTAAGACCAGCTGCAGTTCAGAAAGAACACCATGGGTCTCTTGTTCAAGAACACCACGACTAATTTTACCGGCTGCAACTCATTATAGATATAGATAGATACCGCCTATGGCTACTTAATAAATAAGCATCTAAAGAGTTCAAAGAGGAACCAAATCTTGAAATAGTAGGCTGCAGAATGGCCTCCTAATGGTTATTAAGAATGACCTCCTAATGTTTATTAAGCCTCCTCATCCGCTTCAGGAGGATTTGCTCAGGTACTTCTTCAGGACATCCATGACCGACCCGAAATCTGCCTTGACCTGCACAGGTGGGTTTGCAAACCTGCAAGCCATGTCGGGGATACACTTTGAGTGGTACTCAATCTTGGACTGTGTGAACTTGAGCCCATGAGCTGTGCTCACCACCACTGTCCGATCAGTGGGGCCAATCACCCCGCTACTCCTCAGCTTGATCAGGGCAGTCAATGCCACTCCTGTATGAGGGCAAGTGAACATCCCTGTCGAGTCCGCCTGAGCCATTGCATCCATAAGCTCCTCCTCAGTCGCCTCCTCCACTATACCATCCGATTTCTTAAGGGCATACACGGCCCGATCAATCGAGACGGGATCGCCTATCTGAATGGCTGAGGCAAAGGTTGTGTTGGCCTTCATGGGTTTGAACTCGGTCCAGCCAGACTTGTAGTGTAAATAGAGAGGGTTTGCATTGGCGGCCTGAGCACAGACCAGCCGAGGGATTCTATCGACAAGGCCGAGCTCTTTGCACATATGGAAACCCTTGTAGAATGCGTAGATGTTTCCAAGGTTGCCTCCCGGGACTATGACCCAGTCAGGGACCTCCCAATCGAACTGCTGCAGGATTTCTATGGCGGCAGTCTTCTGACCCTCGAGCCTGAGGCTGTTCAAGGAATTGGCAAGGTAGATGGGAAGCTCGGCGGTGACTTCCCTGATCAGCCGCATGCAGCCGTCAAAGTCCGTGTCGATGCTCAGAACGAAAGCGCCGTTTGCGATAGGCTGGACTAGCTGGGCAATGGAGATCTTGTTGGATGGGAGGAAGACGATGGATGGGATCCCCGCAGAGGCGCAGTAAGCGGAGAGGGCGGCGGAGGTGTCTCCGGTGGAGGCACAGCCGACTCCGACGAGGGGCTTCCCGAGTCGCCTGAGGCGGTTCACCTGGGAGACAAGGACGGTCATCCCGAGGTCCTTGAAGCTGCCGGTGTGGGAGATTCCGCAGTGCTTGACCCAGAGGTCGTTCATGCCCAGGAACTGTTTGCCGAAACGCTCAGCCCAGAAGAGGTTGGAGTTACCCTCGAAGGCGGAGACGATGTCATCAGGGTCGATCTGAGGGAGGACCCACTCCTTCTTGGACCACACGCCAGAGCCGTAAGGCCAGGTGGTGTGACCGATGCGGGAGTCGAAGAGGGAACGCCAGTAGGCACCGTCGAAGCGACGGAGGGCGTCGAAGTCGTGGGCCACATCGAGGAGGCCGCCGGACTGTGAGCGGTAGACAATCTCGTCGAGGGAGTAGGATTCGGTGCAGGATGGGCCGGCATTGAAAGGGACGTACTTGGCGGAGAAGTGATGATTTGGAGTGGTGGAACTGGTGTGGAGGAGGTGGGCCTCCTGGCGGATGTTCTGGTCTACGGGGCGGCGGTGCTTTGTGGGCGCAGGAGGAGCAGGAGAATCATTCCCTGCCGCGGCCGCCGAGGAGGATCTTATGGGGGTGAGTTTGAGACGGTGTGAGCACTTATGAGGCTTTCTGGGGGCGAGGTGAAACGGTGATGGTTGGAAGAGGGACGAGGAGGAGGAGGCTGCGGCGGACATTGTCGAGGTAAAGCAGATACGAGAAAGCGAGAGAGAGAGAGAGCAGGGAAAGCAGTGAGACAGATCACATAGGGTTCTGGTTTATCGAGAGATGAATAAACCAATCAATATTTTACAAAATACAATACTAATCTGCTAAAATTATAATTCTTATTAATTATTCATAAAATACCATAAAAATTTATAAATTATCTAGCAAGCATATTTTTATAAAAAATTCTTTAATATATATTAATTTTATTTTTTTTTGCACCATCAAAAAATCATTAAGATTGAGAAGTATAGAAAATGAATTGTGTAAGATACTCAATCTTATACTTATTTCCTACTAGATATAGGGTAATAACTAACTTGAATGTAAAAAAATTTTATACTCTCAATCTGGAATATTATATTGTTAAAAAATCTACAAAATGAGTATAATTTTCGTGATATAGTAAGTGAGTTTATTGCCAGCATGTGCTAATTGTTGCTGAGTACACTTCACTTCTTGGGCTTCCATTATGAGTGGTTACAAATTTACTTTCATAAATTAGCGTATTTGTCTAACCTTAAAAGAGGATTGGCACCAATTGTCTCATCCTTCCAAATCCCAAACTATATAACTTGCTCTTATAAATTTGTTTCCAATCAATCATAACAATTAAGCTTTACCATATTTACTGTTGAACCTAAACTCAATCGAGTTACGAGATCTTATGGGTATGGATCCAAATCTGTGTGCCAATTCAAAAGTTAGGTCTTTGGATTCGGTGATTAGGTTAGTGTCTGTTATAGTATCATAATTTTAGAAAATTCAATTTGATCCAATTGAATAGGTAATTAAAATTTTAATTGGTAATAAAAACTTAAATCAATAATAAAAAAAATTAAACTTAAATTTTAAATAAAATTAAATAAAAAATTAAGATTGATCACGAGAAATCAAAATATAAATATAGATAAAATAGGATAAATCAGTTATACAAGTAAAAAATTAAAAGTTTTTTAAAAAATCAGTTTTTTTTACTAGTTAGTAACAATATTTCATGTTAAATTAACGGGGGAAAGGGTGAGAATGAAAAAATGTAATTTAATTTAAAACAAAATGTGTATGGTCAATGGAGTCCGGTTGATTCGACGTAAAAAATCATCCACCGCACCGTTTCCCATTTTATTCCATCACTGAGCTACACATTATTAGAAAAATTAATTAAATTAATCCAAATTTTGATTAAATTTCATATAACAAAATACATGAATAAGTCAATAAATATCATACATATCTCTCACTATAAATTTAATTATATTATATCTCTTTTAATATATCTAATTTTTCAACTAAAATTAGGAAACACGTCACCAAAATCTTACTTGACATTTGAGTAATTTATCGAGCCATTCTCTACTATCAAATAAGATGATTTTTATATTAAAACACTACCAATTAACTACTATTTAGTTATATGGTTGAACTCCGACTTGTAAGTGGACAAAAAATATCACATAATTGTCATTTTTCTGACTCTATTTTCAGGATAAAAATTTGTGTTTTGGAATTTGGCCAAATCCACCCACCACTTTTATAATGTTGAAATCTTTGAAAAATAAATTAATATTAAACTAATTAGGACAGAGATACGTGCCCCTTCACCTGTCCCCATCAATAACCATTATGGTGGGTACCTTACCTATAGTGAGTACCAAAGAGAGCATGGATTCTAATAAAAATCTCTATAAAATACGATGAAAATTTGAAAGTTTTCTTTCAAAGTTTCTCGTAGAAGCCTAAAAAATGACTTATCAAAATATATCGGGAACAATAGTAACATGATAAAAGTTACACCTTTGTGAGCAGGGTAAAAGGTTAACTTAGGCGGGTGTGTGCCTCGAGAAGATCCTTCCCTTCACTGCCTTACGCCTCCTCAACTTTAAAAAGGAGTTTAAGGGTCTAAGCCTAGGTTCCGCCGATTTTACCTTGGCAAAAAATCCCTCCACTATAACATCACGGGAATCGGCAGGGGATTTCACAGGTCCTCAACTGAGGGAAATTGTGAAACCCATACTCTCGGACTAAGGAAACCGGAAAAGAAAACCAAAAATTTTTAACAATAAACCGAGAACCTGTCTCGCCCCAACCCGATTTGGTCGAATCCCCATGAGTAACTTGCCACTCTTCCCAGTTTACTAAGGGTTTTCCCCTCTTTTAAATCTGGGTGGAGTAAGGCGTCCTTTAAACTTGTACCTTTCCTGTAATAACATTATACAAAACTGAAAAACAGACATATCTATCTTTATAGTTCACATATAGGAAAGTCATTAAGATTGATTTTCCTTTGGTAACCTAAAATGGGTAAAAGAGAGTGGTGAGTTCTACAACTCAGTGAGCGGAGGTTGTGAGTGAGTTTTCATAAACAAAATAACTTTAATCGGAGTATTCCAAACTTCTTATTTTCTTCTAAAATATTCTTTCCTCAAAATCTAGTTTCAACACCTTTCCCTAAGATTTGTCAATTATTTTTTTTAAAGAAAATATTTTCAAATTGGAGTGTGCCAGACTTCTTAATTCCTTTAATCTTTATCCACTTTAAATTCTCAATTTTTCAAAAACACATCCTTCATCATGAAGGTCAATCACACAATCGCAGGCCAGCATGTCCACTAAACCTACTTGTGACGTCGGAGCGACTTTACCGGTAACCTAGATAGAAGCACATTCACTTCTACCCTAAGAATTAGTGGATGTTCATGACATCCGACCCTCAATCCTGTAACAATTCTCCGTGTCTGTATAAGAACAGAAATCTCATCCCGCCCCTAGTCTCGTACGCTTGGAGCTACTTTGAGCTTCGCAAGGTCACATGGTCCGACGAACTGCTCTTATACCCACTAGGTCGTCCAGGGCCTTAGAACACATCACTACCCCTTTCGGGCTTCTTGAAGGTCTCGTAAACACAGTGCATGCACAATCAGTATTTTCACATCATGCCATATAATTTGTGGTGCCACTGGTCCAACGGCCCTGACTCTCAACGAAACCTGCAGCTATTTGTCTTGACTGGTATGTCAACCTGTCATGTCGCACCACCACTAGTTGATTGAATATGTCGGTCCTGTCTTGGTACCATGGTCAAACAATTCATTTATTTAAAATTTTATGGCATATATCTCATGTTTCTTTACGAGCTCCTTGTAAACCCCACACTTTTGAGTTAAGGAAAACTGGGAAAAGAACCGATCAAACCGAGTAAGAAAACCGAGCCAGTTTATAAACCCGATAATATGAGAACAAGTAATTTATAAATTTACAACTTCTGGGTGATCCAAAGTGTTCATTAAACCTTTGAAAAGAAATTTAAGAGAAAATAAAAAAGAAAAACCAAATTGGTTTAGGTGAACAAGATCCCATAAAAACTTTAAAGTTAAACATGCTTACTCAAGATTGGGTGACCTCCTGGAAAGTATGATGTTTTTTTTAATTATTATAATTAATACCAATAATTTAATAACTTAATTAAATTATTGGAATTAATACAAATAATTTAATACTCAAATTAAATTATTGGAATTAATACAAATAATTTATGGCAATATTAATACTAGTAATAAATCTCTCCCATTTAATACATGACTTGAACATTTTTCTTAATCTCGGAAGCATAGGTCGAGCTCTTTAGAACCGAAGAGAAGATAGCTATCTAATAGCAAACTCCAGTCAATCCGAGAATCGCTGGAGAAGCGTCGGCATGATGGAACAGTGAAGCAGCTCTGACGAACTGAAAGCTGCCCTATTTCGGCGAAGCTGAAATCGGCTATTTCGAGCCCTCCTCAAACCGTTCCCTCCCAACACTTCCTCAACCCTCCCACGGCTGAATTAGGGCTGAAATGTAAGCAAATTTGGTTCCTCTCTGCAATTTCTAGCCGGTGCTAGAGAGAGAACTGACAGAATTTCAATGATGAAATTATAACTCAATTCGACATCAATTGATGTGATTCATGACTCTAGGATGATCCTCAAGATGAGAGCTATCTGCCCAGATCGAAAGCTCGGATCGCCATGCCCTCATCGGTGAGAAATTGAAGCTTTCTCTCTCTACAATCTGTTTTCCGGTGAAGCTCCGTTTGAGCTCGTTCCAGCGTTAAAAATCTGCGATTCAAAGTTCCTTAGAACCATATGAACATGTAGGAACTCAATTTCAACTCCAATTTCAACAATTAGAGGTGTTTGATTGGTCAATTTGATGAAATCAAATTTCGCAGTATTAAAGAGTTGAAATTGGGGGAAATTTGAAGATTTTCAAAATTCGAAGGACCAAAATGAAATTTTAAGAAATTGAGGGCCAATTGGGCATGAAAATAATGTTGGAGGACCAATTGAGAAATTTTAGAATTTTTGGGGCAAAACTTACCATTTTTATAAAGGAAGGGCAAAATGGTAATTTTGGAAAAGTTGGAGGACCAAATTGAAAATTTGAGAAATTAATCCCCTTTTAGTGAAATGGAATAAATTGAGGTCCTATGATAAATTTTAGAAGTTTCGGGACTCAATTTGAGGAAAAACCGGCATTAGGGACTTAAAGTTAAAGAGAAATAACTTTAGGGACCTAATTGCAAATAAATGAAAGTTTGACTTTCTCATTCATTTGGAATGAATGAAGGCAATTAGGCCGAAGGATAATGAACTGAGATGTTCATATCGTGTAGGAACACGAAGTACCAGGAACGCCAGCAAGGACAAGCTCGCGTGAATACAAAGAACCGGTTTAGTGGAATTCACGACATTAACAGGTGAGTGGGTTTACTAACATCATGCCCGATTGGGATGATGAGCCCAACTTAAAATTTTAAAACCATTTACCGGTTGTGAGTGGAAATTTTATATCATACCCGGTTGGGAATGATAACTACCTCGATATGAAAACCCACTATTTAGTGGTATTTTAAACATCACTACTTAGAGGAAGTGATGTGAAAATCATGCGGAAAAACTACATACCGGTTGTAAGTAGATCATACCCGATTAGTATGATGAGACTTCCACGAAGGAAGTTGAAAACCCGTGAGGTGTCCTTATACCGGGCCGTATAATAGATAGAGAAAACATATGTTTTGTCGGAAGTGCTCTCCCCTTACTGTGTGCCAATGCTTAAACAATTTGGGAGACCTTCTCGACGGGAGCTCGAATAGCTTTGATAGATCGGGGCCTCGGTTTTGGAACTTGGGAGATAAATGCCCGATTTTGAAAATCTCGTACATTGGGCCCAAGGCCAGTTGGCACGTGTAGGAGCTCATAAACGAACTTGATATATGTGCCATAAAACTTAATAAGTGAACTGTTTGGCCATGGTACCAAGATAGGACCGACATGCTCAGTCAACTAGCGGTAGTGCGACATGACAGGTCGACGGGCTAGCCATGACAAACAATTGCGGGTTGAGTTAAGAGTATGGGCTGTTGGACTAGTGGCACCACAGATTACATGGCAATATGGGAAAACATTGTCTGTGCATGCACTATGAGTACGAGATCATCAAGACGCCCATGAGGGGTAGTGATGCGTCCTAAGGGCACTGGACAACCTGGTGGCTATAAGGGCAGTTCATCATTCCAAGTGTATGTGCAGAATCTAGAGTAGCATCAAGTGCATGAGACCGGGGTGAGGATGGGATGAGGTCTCTATCCTCATACGGACACGAAGAAGTGATTTCGGGATTGTGGGTTGGATGTTACGTACATCCACTCATTCTCAGGGTAGAAGTGGTCGTACTTCTATCCGGGCGGTAGGAAAAGTCGCTCCAAAGCCACTAGCGGGTTCAGTAGTGATACTAACTTGCGAATATGTGTAACCTTCATGATGAAGGATGTGTGTTGGGTGATGACACACCGGTGACTAGGAAATGGTGGAAAAAGTCAAATTTTTAAATGAAGGGATTTTAAAAAAAAAAGGAGTCTAGCACACTCCATAAAAATACTTTTCTTAAAAGTCAAAAGTTTTTAAAAACCCATTCACTAAGTAGTCGTACTCATCCCCTCCCTTATATCCCTTTCAGGAAATCTCGGAAAGCCTAATATTAAAGACCGTCAACTAAGATACCTGTAAGATAGGTATGTAAAGTTTTAAATTTCATGCAGTTTTGATTATTTTATTCCAGGAAAAGGTGCAGATTAAAGGACGCCTTACTCTTTACGGTTTACAATAAGGGGAAATCCTTTAATAAACCGGGAGAGTGGTGGGTTTATCACGAGGATCCACCAAATCGGGTCGGGGCATGACAACTAAAGTAGTAACAGAGCCTGTTTCCTCGAATACATAATGAAGATTAGAAAATATAGTAACTAATAGGTTTTATCCTAAAATTTTTAGATGGCTTGCAAGAGAGGAACCAAGAAAACTTGGAAGGGCTCTACTCAAAACCGTACCTTCGTAGGGAGACAACCCTAGAAGCTTCCCAAATGCCCGAGACCTGGCAGAAATGTTGAAAAACTAGATGGGAAAGCATCCTGGAGAATGGTGCTAGGACCTATTGATGGCACAACCCTAAGTATAAAAGAGGATGCTTATCAAGAATTCCATAGCTCCCTAGTTAATTTGTGACCATTTTCTGTGATAGGGCTAAGAGCCCAACCTTTTGTATCCCCATGTTAATAAAAGATTCAAATTCCCCAAAACTCTATCTTTTGAGGATGTGATCTTACTAGGAATATGGCCTAAGGAAAATAAAATAAACCCACACTATCCTAGAAACTAAGGAAGAGTCGCATCCCAGTGATAGAAGATGAATCAGGAAACCTAGGAGGGCTCTTACCATGACCCTTAGCAAAGGTGATTCAGCTAGAAAACTGTCAAAGTGATCAGACTCAAGAACAGTAAAGCACCAAACCAATAGTAGCCCTGGAAAAAGCTCCACTCGAAGGAAAGGAAGAACCACAACAATCCATGTAAGGGAATAACGATGGGACATTACCTGAAGAGATGCCCAACCCTTCTAAAGGACAAGTACCAAGTTGAACTATTATAGGTGTAAGGAAAGAGGGGGTGTTCCACACCTCATAGATTCAGGGCAATACCTCCTCAAAGGTCAAGAAGGACATGAAGGATTGGAGACCGATACCATGGAGCGGGTTACATAAACAATTCAAAAAGAGGTCAAGAAAAGACGAGGTGAATACAAAAACTTCTTAAGAAGGTCAAATCGAGAAGTATACCTCATGAATAGGGATAAGGTACATGAGAAGCATACTTAGAACCCTCTCATAAGGGGCAAACACAGAAAAACGTCCCTCAAAACTCTAGGAAATGACACAGTGACAGTGAAGAAGAGAAGGAATATGCTGTGAAAAGGAATCATTGGTTGGCGGATGTGCAAGGAGCCAACCCCTCATTAGAAACTACTTCAAGGAAGGAAGTATCAAAGGCCAAGACTAACCTGCTTTGGAAAAGTGATATAATTTTAAAGTACTACCTCTTTTGGAAAAAGAAGAAAAGTATAAAATCGAAGTCTCTAACCAACATACCTAAGGAAGACCGGGAAGTAGAAAGGACTACACCCTAAAAAGGTCAGTAAGATGACGTTAAGGATAGGAGTACTCGAGAAGACAACTGCCCTAAGAAGACCTAAACCAAGGGACTGGTGGAGGCGGGGCAGTTAACCAGCTAATATGCGGAAGAACCATGATGTAAGTTCTGACAAGCAAGAGAGGCGGATAGGTCAAATACTCTGAAAGAGAAGGATGAAAGAAATCCTTAAAGGGACCAAAAGGCCAAATTAACAACCAAACTCAAGCCAAGAAAGAAATAGGCAAGCTTCTCACATGATGATTAAGAAATCTTGAAATAAGTAAGATTTGTACGCTCCCTAAGGAAATAGACAAGTTTTGGGTATGAATGAGGATGCGGATAGAGTATAAAAGATGTCTTGCAAGACCTGAGGAGTAAAGGTAAACAGGAGAAGACAACATCAAGAGTAGAAATCCCCCAGAGCAAATGTTAAAAGTAATGTCCGGAGAAAGTGAAAGAATTCTACAAAGGAAGGAAGCCCCGAAAAGACATGTGTATCCCAATTGAGAGGAAATGGAACCAACCAAAATAGAAGGAATGATAAGCTCACAAATGAAATGTTGGTTAAGATGGAAAAGTCGAGTACCAAGGAAAAATGAGGTCCTAAGAAGGAAATTAAACTAAAGGAATTATTGATGGGCAGATGGACACAATGTGGAGTGAAAGGAACCAACCCTTAATTAGAAAATGTTTCTAAGGAAGGAAGTATCGTAATAGCCCAGGCTGACCTGTTTGGAGGGAATAGGAAAACCAAGTAGAAAGAGGAAAACTAATAACGACATACAGCCAAAATAGAATAAACAAAATCATAAGAAGGAATGAGATGTAGTAAAGACTACACTCTATGATGGACAATAGGATGGGCATGAAGAACGAGTGATACAGTTGCCTAGATGATTGGACCAGAAAAATAAAGAATTGTGAAATGGTTGCGAACAAATCAGAGGGGATTAAGGCTAAAGGAAAATCCTTGAGTAGAGGATATCATTGGGAATGATGATTTATCTAAGAAAGGATGAAACCCAGCATGTCGGTAAAACATATGGGAATTTAATTAATTGGAACCGAAAATACTCAATAAGGAAGTCGAAAAGGAACGAGTGGGTAAGGACAACACAATTGAGTAAGTGGAGTTAATAATGGTAAAAAAAAAGGATAGTTGAGGAATACTTTCAAATGAAAAGAGGAATGAAGTTATACAATCCCTGAAAGGTCTAAAAGCTAAGAGAGACACTTTAGGAGATATTCTAGAAATCAAATGGACAGAGACGAGTCCTAGAAAATGCCATGCTGTAAGGGCATGTAAGCCCAACAATCCGAGGAGAATATGACTCAAAGTAAGGAAGAGTCGGCTAATAAGCATGACGAGGTCAAATATAACAATTTGGATCGAAGTTATAATAGACAACGAATGGAGGAAGAGTCGAAATGGGACGAAAAGGTGGTGATAAAGAAATCCATGGAAATAAGTATGAAATGCTCTATAGGACGACGAGCTAAGGGTTTCAATGGTCAAGCAGTTAACTAGACACGAAAATGGTTAGTTATCTTGGAATTTTCAATCTTGATTACAGGACCTCAAGGGGAAGAATGTTGCTCTAAGCAAAGAGAGAGATAAAATCTAAGAACATACCCTAAGGGAGGTATGTCTAGTTATGACGAACTCCATGGAGGGAGTAAATAATATTAAGGAAAAGGAATTTCTTAAGTGAAGGTTGTAAAAGGGACTAATTACAAGGACGAGAGAAAAGTTTGTATCTTAAGCAAATACCAAAGGGCATCAAAGGAAATGATTGCTCATGCAAGGATGTTAACTAACTTTTGGGGACAAAACTCATAAAAGGAGGGGAGAGTTGTAAACCCCGCACTTTTGAGTTAGAGAAAATCGGGAAAAGAACCGGTCAAACCGAGTAAGAAAATTGAGCCGGTTTACAAACCCGATCATATGGGAACAAGAAATTTGGAAATTTACAACTTCTGGGTGATCCAAAGGGTTTATTAAACCTTGGAAAAGAAATTTAAGACAAAATAAAATAGAAAAATGAAATTGGTTCAAGTGAACAAGATCCCATAAGAACTTTGAAGTTAAGCATGCTTACTCGAGAGTAGTGTGAGGATGGGTTTAATGCCCAAATTAAATTATTGTAATTAATACCAATAATTTATGTCAATATTAATACTAGTAATAAATCTCTTCCATTCAATACACGATTTTATAGAGGTCATCCCCATTCATTCTCCTCACACCTGAACACTTCTCTCTCTCTTTCTCTACTGCTCCATT
The DNA here is from genome assembly GCA_030064425.1 of Trapa bicornis. Taxonomy (NCBI): domain Eukaryota; kingdom Viridiplantae; phylum Streptophyta; class Magnoliopsida; order Myrtales; family Lythraceae; genus Trapa; species Trapa bicornis. The sequence goes on along the minus strand of CM057761.1, from coordinate 20,083,772 downwards.
TCCCGGTGAGCTCGAATCAGAGTTTCAACTTGAACATTTTTCTTAACCCCGGAAGCAGAGGTCGAGCTCTTTAGAACCAAGGAGAAGATAGCTATCCAATAGCAAACTCCAATCAATCCGAGAATTGCTGGAGAAGCGTTGGCATGATGGAATAGTGAAGCAGCTCCAGCGGACCAAAGCTGCCCTATTTCGGCGAAGCTGAAATCGGCCATTTCGAGCCCTCCTCAAACCAAGCCCTCCCAATACTTCCTCAGCCCTCCCACGGCCGAATTGCACTGAAAGGTAAGCAAATTTGGTTCCTCTCTGCAATTTTCGGCCAGTGCTAGAGAGAGAACCAACAAAATTTCAATGATGAAATTCTAACTCAATTCGACATCAATTGATGTAATTCTTGATTCTAGGATAATCCTTAAGATGAGAGCTATTTGCCCAGATTGAAAGCTCGGACTGTCGTGCCATCACTGGTGAGAAATCGAAGCTTTCTCTCTCTATAATCTATTTTCCGGTGAAGCTCCCTTTGAGCTTGCCCCGGCGTTAAAATCTGCGATTCAAAGTTCCTTAGAATTGTATAAACATGTAGGAACTCAATTTTAACTCCAATTTCAACAATTAGTGGTGTTTGATTGGTCAATTTGATGACATCAAATTCAGCAGTGTTGAAGAGTTGAAATTGGGGAAAATTTAGGGATTTTTGAAATTCGAAGGACCAAAATAAAATTTTATGAAATTGAGGGCCAATTGGGCATGAAAATAATGTTGGAGGACCAATTGAGAAATTTTAGAATTTTTGGGGCAAAACTTACCATTTTTATAAAGGAAGGGCAAAATGGTAATTTTGGAAAAGTTGGAGGACCAAATTGGAAATTTGAGAAATTAATCCTCTTTTAGTGAAATGAAATAAATTGAGGTCCTATGATAAATTTTAGAAGTTTTGGGACTCAATTTGAGGAAAAATCGGCATTAGGGACTTAAAGTTAAAGAGAAATAACTTTAGGGACCTAATTGCAAATAAATGAAAGTTTGACTTTCTCATTCATTTGGAATGAATGAAAGAGATTAGGCCAAAGGATAATGAATCGAGATGTTCATATCGTGTAGGAACATGAAGTACCAGGAACACCAGCAAGGACAAGCTCGCGTGAATACAAAGAACCAGTCTAGTGGAATTCACAGCATTAACAGGTGAGTGGGTTTACTAACATCATACCCGGTTGGAATGATGAGCACAACTTAAAATTTTAAAATCACTTACCGGTTATGAGTGGAAATTTTATATCATACCCGGTTGGGAATGATAAGTACCTCGATATGAAAACCCAATATTTTGTGGTATTTTATTCATCACTACTTAGAGGAAGTGATGTGAAAATCATGCGGAAAAACTACTTACCTGTTGTAAGTAGATCATACCCGGTTAGTATGATGAGACTTACTCGAAGGAAGTTGAAAACCCATTCATCGGTTATGAACGGAGGTGTCCTTATACCGAGCGGTATAGTGGATAGAGAAAACACATGTTTTGTCAGAAGTGCTCTCCCCTTACTGTGTGCCAATGCTTAAACAATTTGGGAGACCTTCTCGATGGGAGCTCAAATAGCTCTGATCAGCCGGGGGCCTCAGTTTTGGAATTTGGGGGCTAAATACCTGATTTTAAAAATCTCGTACAGTAGGCCCAAGGCCAGTTGGCATGAGCAGGAGCTCGTAAACGAACATGATATATGTGCCATAAAAATTAATAAGTGAATTGTTTGGCCATGGCACCAAGATATGACCGACATGCTCAGTCAACTAGCGGTAGTACGATATGACAGGTCGACGGACCAGTCAAGACAAATAACTGCGGGTTGAGTTGAGAGTCGGGGCTATTGGACCAGTGGCACCATTGATTACATGGCAATATGAGAAAACATTGTTTGTGCATGCACTATGAGTACATGAGCATCAAGACGCCCATGAGGGGTTGTGATGCGTCCTAAGGGCACTGGACGACCTGATGGCTATAAGGGCAGTTTGTCGTTCCAGGTGTCTGTGCGAAATCTGGAGTAGCACCAAGCGCATGAGACCGGGGTTGGGACAGGATGAGGTCTCTGTCCTCATACGGACACGAAGAAGTGATTTCAGGATTGTGGGTCAGATGTCACGTACATCCACTCATTCCCAGGGTAGAAGTGGTCATACTTCTATCCGGGCGGCAAGAAAAGTCGCTCCGAAGCCACTAGCGGGTTCAGTAGTGATACTGACTTGCGAATATGTGTAACCTTCATGATGAAGGATGTGTGTTGGGTGATGACACACTGGTAAATAAGAAATGGTGGAAAACCCGGATTTTTAAACGAAGGGATTTTTGAAAAAAAAAGGAGTCTGACACACACCATAGAAATATTTTTCTTAAAAGTCAAAAGTTTTTAAAAACCCATTCACTAAGTAGTCATACTCACCCCCTCCCTTATATCCCTTTCAGGAAATCTCGAAAAGCCTTCCCTTAAAGACCGTCAACTAAGATGCCTATAAGACAGGTATGTAAAGTTTTAAATTTCATGCAGTTTTGATTATGCTATTCCAGGAAAAGGTGCAGGTTAAAGGATGCCTTACTCTTTACGGTTTACAATAAGGGGAAATTCTTTAATAAACCGGGAGAAAGGGGGGTTGATCACGAGGATCTGGCCAAACTGGGTCGGGGCATGACACTCCTACTTGTGCCAATTGGCTTATGGCCCATTGTTCGAGATTTTTAAAATTGGGTGTATTAGCCCCCAAGTTCCAAATTCGATGCCCCTAGCCTATCAGAGCTATTCGAGCTCCCATCAAGAAGGTCTCCCAAATTGTTCAAGTAGTGGCACATTGTTAGGGGAGAGCACTTCCGACAAAAATAAATTTTCAACTATCCATCATACCAATCAAGTATGAGGATATCTCCGCTCATAATCGATGAACCGGTTTTTCACTTGCTTCGAGAAAGTTTCATCATACCTACTGGGTATGATCTACTTACAATTTGTAAGTAGTTTTTCCATGTCATTTTTACATCACTCCTCTAAGTCGTGATGTATAAAATACCACTAAGTAGTGGGTTTTCATTTCGAGGTACTTATCAACCCCAACCGGGTATGATATAAAATCCCACTCACAATCGGTAAGTAGTTTTTAACTTTAAACTGTACTCATCATCCCAATCGGATATGACATTAGTAAGCCCACTCACTCATTAACCGTGATGTGTTCGTCCATGGTTAGTTTTCCAAGTTGACACGAGCTTTCTCTTGTTGGCGTTCTGGTCACACTTGTCTCGTCGGAGGTGCGGTGGTTCGAGCTTTCTATTGGGAAAGGTAGCTTTCTTCATAAAGTACCTTCTATGATCAAGAATTCCTATAATTGGCCTTTCAGCTTCGTTGATATCGTATGAGGGTCGTGGGGATGTTGGGAGAGCTTGGTTTGGATACAGGAGGGCTGAATTCGACCAATTTTAGCTAGGCCGAAATAAAGCAGCTTTGGTCTGCCGAAGCTGTTTCATTATTTGATTATATCGGCGCTTCTTCAGTTATCCTCAGATAGAATGAAGGTTGCTATCAGATAGCTGACTTCCCCCTAGAATCAAAAGAGTACGACCTCTCTTTTTAAGGTTGAGAAAAATGTCCAAGTCACCTAAAAATGGAGCAGTAGAGAGAGAGGAGTTTTCAGGTATGAGGAGAATGAATGGGGATGATCTCTATATTGGGGAAGATTTGTTACTACATTATGACCATTAGTCTCATTAAATTGAAAATTGATGGGTATTTATTAATATTAATTCCAATAATTAAATCTAGGTATTAATTTGTGGGTATCTACCATAGAGGCATATGATTAATACTAATTAAACAAAAAAACATAATTATCTCATTATTTTCACCTAAATTTCGGGTTACTAAAAAATAACTTCCAAGTAGGTCACCCATCCTAGCACTACTCTCGGCCATATGTTTTTTTAATTTTGGGTTACTAAAAAATATGATGTGACAACTATTAATGTGTGCAACATGAATACTTCCCAATAGGATACCCATCCTAGCACTAATGGGATCCTGTGCATTAGTGCTCGTATGTTTTTTTTATATCTAGTTACTAAAAAAATGGTGTTACAATTACTCCCCACCTTTTTAGGAGTTTTGTCCCCAAAACTCATGCAACATTAGTCTCTACTTCTTACCCCCTTTTTTGTGTGCACTTATTTGGTTTCATTTTCAATAATTTTCTACTACACCTTAGGCATTGGAGAACTTTTAGGGTGGTCTTCCTACGAGAACAGATTGTTGGGTAATGTTGGTGACATTAGTCCTAGTTTTCTTGGTTACTCTCTTGGGAGACATTTGAAAATTTTAAAACTTTCTCCTAGTTACTATGTTATTTAGTCTTGATAATGTATTCGAGGAAATAGGCTCCGATACCATTCTAGTTGTCACCCCCGACTCGATTTGGTCGGATCCCTGTGAGCAACCCTCCACTCTTCCTGGTTTATAAAGGGTTTTCCCCTCTTTTAAACTTGGGAGGAGTAAGGCATCCTTTAAACTTGTATCTTTCTTGTAATAACATTATACAAAACTGAAAAATAGACATATCCATATTTATAGTTCACATACAAGAAGTCTTTAAGATTGGTTTTCCTTTTGTAACCTGAAAGGGATAAAAGGGAGGGGGTGAGTTCCACAACTCAGTGAGTGGAGGTTGGGAGTGAGTTTTTATAAATAAAACAACTTTAATTGGAGTGTGCCAAACTCCTTATTTTCTTTTAAAATATTCTTTCCTCAAAATTTGGTTTCAACACCTTTCCCCAAGGTTTGTCAATTATTTTTTTTAAAGAAAATGTTTTCAAATTGGAGTGTGCCAGACTCCTTAATTCCTTTAATCTTTCTCCACTTTAAATTCTTAATTTGTCAAAAACACATCCTTCATCATGAAGGTCAATCACATAATCGTTGGCCAATAAGTCCACTAAACACACTTGTGGCGTTGGAGCGACTTTACTAGTCACCTAGATAGAAGCACGTCTATTTCTACCCTGAGAATGAGTGGATGTTTACGACATCTGACCCTCAATCCCGTAACAATTCTCTTTTTCTGTATGAGGATAGAGACCTCATCCCGCCCCCACCCCGGTCTCGTGCGCTTGAAGCTACTCTGAGCTTCACATGGTCACTTGGTCCGATGAACTGCCCTTATACCCACCAAGTCATCCACGGCCCTAGGACACATCACTACCCCTCTTGGGTGTCTTGAAGGTCCTATAAACATAGTGCATGCACAATCAGTATTTTCACATTATACCATATAATATGTGGTGCCACTAGTCCAACGGCCCTGACCCTCAACTCTACCTACTGGTATTTATCTTGACTGGTCCGTCGACCTGTCATGTCGCACTACAACTAGTTGATTGAATATATTAGTCCTGTTTTGGTACCATGGTCAAACAATTCATTTATTTAAAGTTTTATGGCATATATCTCATGTTTGTTTACAAGCTCCTTCTTGTGCCAATTGGCCTATGACCCACTGTTCGAGATTTTCCAAATTGAGCATATTAGCCTCCAAGTTCCAAAATTGAGGCCCCCGGCCTATTAGAGCTATTAGAGCTCCCGTCAAGAAGGTCTCTTAAATCGTTTAAGTAGTGGCACATAGTCAAGGGAGAGCACTTTCGAAAAAATAAACTTTCAACTATCCATCTTAACAATCAACTATGAGTATATCTCTGCTCATAATCGATGAACAGGTTTGCCACTTCCTCCGAGGAAGTTTCATCATACCAACCGGGTATAATCTACTTACAATATGTAAGTATTTTTTCCGCGTCATTTTCACATCACTCCTCTAAGTCGTGATGTTTAAAATATCACTAAGTAGGGAGTTTTCATTTCAAGGTACTTATCATCCCCAACCGGGTATGATATAAAATCCCACTCACAACCGGTATGTAAACCTCGCTCCTTTGAGTTAAGGAAAGCTGGGAAAAGAACCGGTCAAACCGAGTGAGAAATACCGGACCGATTCACAAACCCAACCATTTGAGTGTTCATAAAACCTTGGAAAAGAACCTTAAGACAAATTAGAAGAGAAAAACCAGATTGATTCAGATGAACTAGATCCTATCATAACACCAAAGTTAAGCGTGCTTGCATGAGAGTAGTGCAAGGATGGGTGACCTAGGCAGAAATAGGGCAGCTATGGTCTGTCGGGGCTGTTTTACTATTTGATTATGTCGATGCTTCTTCGATGATCCTTAGATCGAATAGAGGTTGCTATTAGATAGCTAACTTCCCCCGTAATCTAAAAAGCCCAACCTCTCCTTCTAAAGATGAGAAAAATGCCCAAGTTGGAGCTTTAGTTAGAGCTTCACTAGAAGATAGAGTAGTACAGAGAGAGGAGTTTTCATGTGTGAGGAGAATTAATAGGGATGTGCTCTTTATATAGGTGTAGAATTGGGGAAGGTTTATTACTACATTATGGCCATTATTCTCATTAAATTGGAAATTGATGTGTATTTATTAATATCACATCAATTGCAACGATTTGATAAAGGGCTCATTGGGATAGATATAGATGCACTATAACCCCCCTAGAAACGTATACGAAGTTTTCTCCTCATACAGCTCGAGAAATTGGAAGTTAGATCTATGTATAGAATTAGAAATAGATCCAAGCGGCTAACTAGATTAAAATAATCTGATTGGGTATTATTTTCTACGTGTTATTGAATGATTGGTTGTATTTTGAGTATTAGGATAGGGTTGAATATGTGATTATCATCACATGATGCTCTATTATTGGTCGAACCCATCCGACTTTGTTAACTATCATCCAAAGTGTACTCGATGCTCTCTAATTAGTCGGCCATATCCGAGGTGTCTTGATCGTTATAGAATATACATTCAAGACGTGACATACTCTAATTGGTCACACATGTTGACATGGCTCAACAATCGCTAATGGGTCAACTTCACCCTACAGAAACGCTAATTGGCTGTATGACCACGTGATGTATTGGAATTAGTTGTAATTATTGACGTGGTAATTTAGTCAAGGTGCCAAGCGACACTATTTAATTCAATTTTCAATAAATTTTTTAGTTATTTCATCCAATTTTAATAATATTTTGCAAGATTAAGCTTTAAGATGATTCTCGACCTAATTTATTTTTCTAAAATTTTCTTCACACTTTTCTTTTTCTTTATGAAAGAGTTAAAAATTATACTTTTATTACCCGTTCGTTTCAACACTGTTTCTTTCCGACCATTCTTAATAATTAAATGTAGGTATTAATTTATGGGTATTTATGGTAGGGGCATAAGATTAATAGTAATTAAACAAAAAACATAATTATCTCATTATTTTCACCTAAATTTCGGTTACTAAAAAAACAACTTCCAAGTAGGTCACCCATCCTAGCACTACTCTCGCCCGTATGTTTTTTTAATTTCGGGTTACTAAAAAATACAATGTGAGAACTATTGAGGAGTGCAACATGAATGCTTCCCAGTAGGGAACCCATCCTAGCTCTACTCTCACCCAAACACGCTTAACTTCGAAGTTCTGATGGGATCCGATGCATTAGTGCTGATATGTTTTTTTTTACATCTGATTACTAAAAACAAGGTGTTACAACCTAAGTGAATTGGAATTGTTAAAAAAGGGTTAAAACGGGAAATTGGAAAAATTCCAAATAACCAAGAAATCATAAAAATCATGAAGAAGAATCAGGGAGTGGATTGGATGTGAAAATCAGACCGATTAAAGGTGAATTGGACCTAAACCTAATTTAAACGTGATGAACCAGTTTAAAAATTTATTTTTCTAGGTGGCTTAAAAATGTCAATTTGGAAAATTGAGGCCACCTTTATATAGAAAATGATGTTTAATTAATATAGAAAATTTTAATTTTTAAAAAATAGGTTGAACTGGCCGATTTTCATTTTCGAGTCACCGAACCTGGTCGGAACAGACTGATCAACGGACCGCTGCCAGGTCAGCGTCCAGTCTGCATGCATGACCAATTAGTGTGCGACACATGGTGAAGTCCCTCAATTTTACAAAATTCCCAATTTCCCCCCAAAAGTTTCCCCCTTTCAAACTGGCCGAATTTGATTTAATCAAATTGATCATTCAATCGGGGTTAATTTCTTCAATTAGAGGTGTAAATCAGTTCATACATGATGTGAACCCCGCCAATATACTAACGGCACCCTACACCAAATATGGAATAGGTCCCAAGACTTTCACGACGCAAGTAAAAAGAATGGAATATACCTTGTTTGGTTGAGAAAACAAGGTATGGATAGAAGTAGACGCCACACCAAACACCTCTAAGAAGAGCTCATAGAAAACCCTAGTGATAAGTCTGATTGCTTGAACGCCACAAGTAAAAACCTGATAAGTTCAAAAGTTCTCTCAAAAGAGAAAGAAGAATAAGCCTCACAATAAAAATTGAAATCAAAGATCTGTCCCTACAATGCTCTAAAGTTAGCTTTTTATAGGCACTTGAGAATATTAGCTATTATCTAAATAAGGAAATGAAATATTGTGGTTGACATGCAAACCATATAACTATTCATATAGAAAATATTCCTAATATATTATTTTATTCTGCAATCTTCTAGAAGATTTATTACGTTAATAAATCTCCCACTTGAAATTCAAATTTGAATTATCTTCTGGAGATCTTATTGTGCTCTTCTTTTGGGCTTGATATCTTATTGGGCTCTTTCTTTGGGCTAGAGATCTTATTGGGCTCTTTCTTTTGGCTTGAGATCTTATTGATCTCTTTCTTTGGGCTTGAAATCTTATTGGACTCTTCCTTTGGGCTTCCACTTGGGTTTCTTCAATTGCTCCAATTAGTACATTCAATGCTTCTTCAAAACTTTTGCCCCTTAACTTGTGAATCACAGCATCCCCAATTTGATTCACATCATTCTCCCCCTCTTGAAAATGATTTATCCTCAAATCATAGATCTCCTTGTCACCACATAAAAAAAATATTAAATTAGGAATAAAAAAATATAATTGATTAGCTTCAACACTCCAATAGATAAATCTACTCTAGGAATAAGTTTAACACAAACTCTTGGATCAAAAACAATTTTCTTAAAGCCTTGATTAACTTGATTTTCATATGCTATTTTATGAATTTGTTTTAGAAACTTATTTTTTCTCTTCAAATCTAAATTTACTAACTCAACAATAATAAATAATATTAAATCTAAATGAGGCAATGAATTAAAACAATAAACAACTTTTAATAATGAAAACCTAATCGTATAAGGAATATAACCATTTTATGTAAAGTAAATATAATGTAAATATTTAGTTGAAAATAAAAGTTTTCTTTCCAATTTACTACACAAAATATTCCAAAAGTAACTTAAGAATTTATAATCATAATTAACTTTAATAATTCTAGGAATATAATACGATATAACTTCTCTAAATAATAAATAAGCAACATTTGATGCACCCTCGATTTTAAAAAAATTGTTTAACTATCATAAACATAAAATATCTCCCCCTTTTAATCCTAAGTAATTTATAAATTAATTCCATGAATAAATCATTCCAAGCAGGTATTTTAGGAACTGAAATATGAATATAAAAAATATGAAATTGTTTGCTAAATTTATCTTTTTCATATGTAATGCTTTTAAAACAAAATTTACTCATATTTCTTTTCATATATGGAACAAAATTATATTCATTCAATATTGCAATAATCTTAACTAACATAGATTGTCCAATAAGTTCTAAAACATATGATTTCTTAACAAGTAACTTACACAAATAAAATTGAGAGATAAATAATTTATTTTCCTGAGACATAAACCAAATTTGCTAGCGAAACTTCTCAAACAAGTAAATTATATAACTTTCAAACTCTTCACAAGAATTATAATAATTTGCATACAATTCCTTCATATAACTAAGCAATTTAGTATCAAGTAGATTAAGAAAGACATACCTTCGTGATAGTGCATTGATAACTATATATTTCATACTTTGTCTATACTTGATCACATATGGAAAAGTTTTGATGATAACCACCCACCTCGCATGACGCTTATTCAACCTGTGTTGCCTCTTAAGGCGCAAATCAAATACATGATTCATGTGAATCACATAATCTTTTGGCCTTAGCTGCCTTATTTGTAGAGGTTGAGAAAACATAAATATCTCATTAATAGAGGTAGTATCGTTGAAGGCTACTTTGCTCAACTTTTCACTAAAATATATAATCAATATATCTAAACTACCTATTTTTAATACTTTACAATTAAGTTTGAATAATGGAAAGTTAGGTAATGCAGTAAAATGAAAATTAGTTAGTTTATCCTCTAAATATTTGAATATATTTCCTTGCACATCACATAATTTAAATAAAATATTTTTTTCTAAAAACATAGTGAGATGTATAGGACAACTATTAAATTTAGTAATATAATCCATATAAAAATAAGTAAATTTAAGGAAACTTTTCATCTCACTTACCAAAGAAGGTGTTAACCAATCTTGAATTGTTTTAATTTCCTTATAAATGACAACCCCTTCAAAACTTGCAACATATTTAAGAAATACAACATTATTCCAACAATATATATATTTACTAAAATTGGAAAATAACATATTTTTCATAAAAAATATTTAAGGTAATTTTTAAATATTTTTCATATTCATATGTGGACATATTATATATTATTATATAATCAAAATATATATCAACCAACTTTTCAATAAAAGTATTTAAGAAATAATTCAATATCCTAATAGAAATATTAGTTGCATTATTCAAACAAAATATCATAACCAACCATTCATATAAACCAGGTTTTGTCATTAATGCATTTTTCAATCCATATATTTCTTTAATTCAAAATTTATTATATTCACCTTTAAAATTTACCTTTGAAATCAAATAATATCCATACAACTCATCTACCATATGATCTAAATAAGGAATAGAGTATCGAAAATATACCTGGGTATTGTCAATAACTCGACAATCAATGTATGCTTGACAAGTCTTACCCCTTTTGGATAGTTGCATAACTGGTGGATTAATTCTCCTGGGTATAATTTTCTGTTCCATAAACTTTATAACTTGGTGTTGAGTTTGATGCTTGATTCCTTGAGTTATTGCTAAACCACGACATATTTTCATTGGAACATGCTTGAATTCCTGCAAAAAAGATATAATATTGCTCGACAAATATCCGACAATGGGGTTAGTATTTAAAAATATATCCTTGTACATAGGTACTGTAAGGACATGTAAGCTTATAAAATTATTTTTACTCTCTTTCTTTTCAATTATGACTTTTTTCTTTTCTTTTTCAATTTTGGCTTTTCTCTCTTCTATTTCTCTTTCTTCCTTTTTCAACTTTGCCTTTTATATCTTTCTTTTCAATTATGGATTTTATCTCTTCTTGTTTTTCTGCTATTTTCTTTTCATTTGCCTTTTTCGTTTTCAATTGATCCTCATGTATTTGCTGTAGAGTCAAAGGTACAAGAGATATCGGTCTATTATGCATCACAAATGAGTACCTATTTGTTAATCTATCATGTGTAACTTGACAATCAAACTTCCAAGGTTGTCCCAATAGAATATGACATGCTTGCATTGGCACCAAATCACATAATACCTCATCCTTATATCTTCCAATAAAGAATGAAACCAACACTTGCTTGGTTACCTCGAGTTTGTGTTGATCGTTCAATCTTTGAATTTGATAAGGCTTTGGATGCTTCAGTGTAGGTAATGCCAACTTCTCCACAAGCTCGGTGATAGCCATATTAGTGCAGCTTCCTCCATCTATGATAACAGAACAAACTCTATTTTTCATAGAACAACGAGTATGAAATAGATTCTCACGTTGGTTGTCCATGATGTCATCAATCCATGGCCTTTCACTTGGAGTACATTGATTGATGGAATCGTGCCCGGCGCTATCACAATTAACTTGAAGATCTTCAAATTCCTCGAGTTCTTGAGTATCGAAACGCCTAGATTAAAAGCACCAAGGTTGTTGTTCAACGGAAGTATGTTGATGTGAACGACGTCTCACACCTTCCTCCAAGCGATCCATTCGCGTGTGAAGTGGCTCAAATCCAGACTTTACAACTTGTTTCATCATGGCTTTCCAATCTAGATTTTAAATGGGCTGAGGGAAATTGGCTTCTTTCCATGTGTTTTCTCTTTGTTGGAAATTGTAATCCTGCCAATTGTTAGAAACAAAAGAACCTCGCAACTCTCCCTCATATGTTTCTCTCAAACTTTCCTATTTAACACTCAAATGGCTTTTTCTTAAAGATTTAAAACACTCTTGCCTTTTTCCACTCATATGTCTTCTTTCAATTTTAATTGAACTAAAGAACAAATCGTTTTCATAAAGATGTTCAACTTGAGGAACAATCAAGACAAATCAACAAAGTTTCAAAAAGTAATTCTAAAAAGGATTTAAGTGTAAGGTATGAGAATATTCAAAAAAATATAGGAAGAAAAAATAAAATCTAAGAGAGTAGAATGAATAAGATACTGAATATATACTTTTGTGTTTTTTTTCCTTTTTGCCTTTTTTATGCCTTTTCTTTGCCTTTTTTTTATTCTTTTAACTCTTTCTTTTTCACGCCTTTTTTTAAAATATTTTTTTCACGAATTTTTTTGGCTTTTTTTTTCTTGGCTTTTCTATTATAGAGAAAGAAGATAGAAAGAAGATAGAAAGATGAGATTTTTTTTTATAAAGAATAGAAGTAGAATGAAAGTATAACTAGATAGGAGAAAAAAGAGATTTTTTTTGAGATTTTTTTATACTGACTAGAAATAGATAGAAGATAATGAAAATATAACTCGATAGGAGAAAAAAAAGAGATTTTTTTGTAATTTTTTATTCTGGATAGAAATAGGTAGAAGATAAGAAAATAGAACGAAAATTGAAAGGATAGTATGGAACTTGCCGTGCAACCGTGTGCTCTAATACCAACTGATGTGAACCCCGCCAATATACTAACGATACCCTACACCAAATATGGAATAGACCCCAAGACTTTCACAACGCAAGTAAAAAGAATGGAATATACCTTGTTTGGTTGAGAAAACAAGGTATGGATAGAAGTAGACGCCACACCAAACACCTCTAAGAAGAGCTCCTAGAAAACCCTAGTGATAAGTCTGATTGCTTAAACGCCACAAGTAAAAACCTGATAAGTTCAAAAGTTCTCTCAAAAGAGAAAGAAGACAGAAGCCTCACAATAAAAATTGAAATCAAAGATTTGTCTCTACAATGCTCTAAAGTTAGCTTTTTATAGGCACTTGAGAATATTAGCTATTATCTAAATAAGGAAATAAAATATTGTGGTTGATATGCCAACCATATAACTATTCATATAGAAAATATTCCTAATATATTATTTTATTATGCAATCTTCTAGAAAATTTATTATGTTAATAAATCTCCCACTTGAAATTCAAATTTGAATTATCTTCTGGAGATCTTATTGGGCTCTTCTTTTGGGCTTGAGATCTTATTGGGCTCTTTCTTTGGGCTTGAGATCTTATTGGACTCTTCCTTTGGGCTTCCACTTGGGTTTCTTCAATTGCTCCAATTAGTACATTCAATGCTTCTTCAAATCTTTTGCCCCTTAACTTGTGAATCACAGCGTCCCTAATTTGATTCACATCAATACACTTCCATACGATTCAATTGACCTTTGAATTGCATGAATTGAGGCCAAAACGAGCTCAAACGGAGCTTTGCCAGAAAACTATGCATAGAGAGTGAAAGCTTTGAAAGCTTTCCGTCGTAGGAGCGACGATCTAAGCTTTCTATCTAGGTTGGTAGCTCTAATCCTGAAGTTCCTCATAGGATCAAGAATCGATACAATTCATATCAAATTGAGGGAGAATTTTATTAGTGAAGTCTTGCAATTTCTCTCTTTAACGCCGATCAGAAATGATAGAGGGGGGCCAAATTGGCTTACCTTTCAACTCAATTGAGGTCGTATGAGGGCTGTGGGGATGTTGGTAGGGCTTTGTTTGGCTAGAGGACGACTAAATTTGGCTGATTTTAGCTCGGCTGAAATAGGGCAGCTTCGATCCTTCAGAGTTGCTTCACTATTTGATTCCTCCGGCGGTCCTCAGGTCGAACGAAAGTTGCTATCAGGTAGCTGACTTCTCCCAAAATCTAAATAACCCAACCACACCTACTGAGGCTCAGAAAAATGCCAATGTTGGAGCTCTAGTTTGAGCTTTATCAAAAAATAGAGCAGTTGAGAGAGAATGGAGATTTCAAGTGTGATGAGGATGAATGGAGAGGAGCTTGGTGTCCTTTCGATCGCTACGTAGTTGCTTTCACAGGTTTCAGTGTTATTACCTTTTTGTCCTATTTTTTCCTTTCTTTCATTCGTCGTTTATTACAACTTCGATCCAAATTTAATGTTTGACCTTGTCATGCTTAACTAACTAACTCTTCCTTACTTGAGTCATACTGTTCCCTAGGGCTGTTGGGCTTACATGTCCCTTACAGCAGGACATGCTCTAGAACCTATCTTTGGCCATTAAAATTTTAAACACTTCCTTAATGGTTGTTCTCAACCTTCCAACCTTTCGGGGATAGTATAACTTTGTTTCTCTTTTCATTTGGTAGTGTTTCTCAACTACTTTTACCATTATCCAATCATCCATCTTGCCTTTGACCTCATGTCTTACATAACCGTGTCGGTTTTTCTTACCTACTCGTCCTTTCCCAACTTTTTTATTTGGTCTTTCCAGTTCCATTCCAATCATTAGGTTTCCCGCTGATTTACCGACACGCAAAGATTCTTCCCTCCTCATGTCCTTCCTTATTTCCAGTGACATCCTTTCCTCACGGACTTTTCTTTTTCTTAATCCACTCTTACTCGCTCATGACCATTTCATGATTCTTTATTCCTAGTTAATCCTTTTCAGTCTATGTGTCGATTACATTGTTTGGAGAGTTCCCTTCTTATGATTTTGTTCTCTACTATGTCCCTCATAGTAGAGACTTCCATTTTAGGAGCTACATTCTCAACCTTCTTACTATTCCTTGAATGTTTCTTTCTTCATTTCTTCACACCCCTTTCTAATTTGGGGCATTTGCTCGCTTTGAATCCTTCTTTGTCTAAAAAATTATGTTTCATCCCTTATTCCTTACTTGAGAAACTTCAAATTATCGGGTTTTATTTCGTGTACTCCACACTATGCCCAATCGTCCACTCTTTAGGCTCCATCAATTGAGCGTGAACCACAACCAGTCTCGATGTCAATGGTCATTTACTTTAATCACTTCTTAACTAGAGGGCTTACTTCTCCATGGTTTCTTAAATGTGCTTTCCTCTATTTCCTTCTTATAGGCAGTCCACCCCTTTCTTACTCGTATGACATCTTTTGATGCTATCTTCCTACTTACCCGTTACTTGGGTTTAACTTACTTCTTGGGCCCTTATGAGTACTTTTCCTTTATACTTGATCTTTCCATCTCAACCATCATATCATTTATGAGCTTTTCTTCTTTCCCACTTCTGTTAGTCCCTTTACCTCTTAGTTGGGATACACATGTCTTTTTAGTGTTTCCTTCCTTGGTAGGATTATACTCTTTTCTCCCGAAATTCTCTTCTCGTTTGTCATTAAGGACATCTAACTTTAAATGACATCCTTTGATGCCATCCTCTCCTGCTCACCTTTACTCTTTAAACCTTACGTACACATCTTTTGTACTCCATCCTCATTCTCACTTGTAACCCAATACACGCCCATTTCTTTTAGGGAGACCTCACATCCTCTTTGTTACAAGATCTCTTGATCAACCTACGAGAGGCTTATTTAATCTTATCATGTCTTTTGGTCATTAATCTGCCTTAGCCATTGATCTTTTTAAGGTTTTCCTTCATCCTTATTTCCCAAAGGTTTTGGCCTTTCCACCTCTCCCTTCTTTACTGAAGTTTTGACCTTCACGAGGGTCAATCCATTAACTACCTTGTTCCTTCTATTCTCCTTGTTTAATTATCTTGAGATAGTTGTCTCTTGAGTCTTCTTGTCCTTACTATCCATCCTATTGTCCTATTTAAGGTGTAGTCCTTGCTACTTCCCGATCCTTCTTAAGGCATTGTTTATTCTCCTTGACTATATTGTTGTTACTAGTTGTTTTCTTTCGCTAGGTTCGTTTGAAATCCCTATTTGTCATCTCTGCTCTTCCAGAGCAGGTCACACTTGGCCATTCCAATACATCCTTAACCACATATGCCCTTTAATGAGGTTCCTTATTTCGGTTTAAGCCTTTTATGATTCATCTATCGGTTACTTAGCTTAGGAATTTCTCTTTCCATGGTCCCACTTCCTATCTTTATCCTTCTTCCTAGGGACTTTTGTCCTGGGAGTTTCACATTCAACCTCCCTAATGCTCCTTGAAGGCTTTTCCTTCGTTCTTTTTTTACACCCTTTTGACGTCGGTATGGTTATTCGCTCTTGATCCTTCCATATCCTCCAATTCCTTTTCATTCCTTATCCTTCCTTCGAGGAACTCCTGATTGTTGGTGAGTTCCTAATAATTTATGTCCTGCCTATCACTAACTCTTTCAAGAGTACTTGTATATTCCTCTAGAGTTCTCTTCCTATCACACTTCTTTTCCTCTTCCCTCTCCCCGTGTCTTATCCTAAAGTGGCTTAGCACTTTTCGTGCTCCCACTTCTTCCTTGTACCTTACTCTCCTCTTGGTTATCTTCCATTCAACTAGTTTCCCTTGGGGCGGCCTAATTCTTCTTGGTTCCCTTACTTTTATATGAGCCTCTTTCCTTAACCACTCTTGCATCTTTTGATGCTTACTTCCTTTACACCAGACTTCACACTCTTCCTCATCTTCCTACCCTTAGTTAGGGTATGTCCTTCCTGGTGATTCTAGGAAAACTCCTTTGGAATTTTCTTTTCCAGTCTTGTTGCCTTGGTACTCCATATTCCTATTTTTTGTGGGGGAATTTATTTGGCTATCTTAGAGTTAGGGTTAACTAGAGGTGACTTGTAGTTTTCCTCCTTGGTGGTCTTTTCTCCATCTACTACCCTGGTCATAATTGATATACTTCCAATCTGCTAGTTGTATTTGTCATTATCAAGGAGATTAAAATTTTAATTAAGGAAAGCTAAACTTTCATTCATTCAAAGAGATAGTTTCTTATCGTACTCAGCTTATTATTGGAATTCACTACTTCCTAGTCCCTTGAAGTCATAGGCCGAGAGTTAGCCTCTAAACAGATGCATGATTCATGGTAAGCAGAGACGTCTTCATATCCGATTGGTATGATGGATATATGAAAAGTTTATTTTATCGGAAGTGTTCTCCCCTGGCTGTGTGCCATTGCTTAAAACTTTTGGGAGACCTTATTGACAGGAGCTAGAATAGCTTAGATAGGCCGAAGGCCTCGATTTTGGAACTTGGGGCTAATATGCCTGATTTTGAAAATCTCGTATAGTGGGCCCTAGGTCAGTTGGCACGGGTAGTTAGTTATACCAGCAGTCTTGAAAAGCTCGATGTAGCTTCATGAACATGAGATCGGGGTGGGGACGGAATGAGGTCTAATTGGTTAGCACTCTCAGATGTTGATCGAGTGGCTAACAGGGCGCTCTTTGCCACGCGTTGCACACTGATTGGTCGTGCGTGCTAATTGGGCACTGACCTGTCAGCGGTCCGTTGACCGACTGGACCTTGACCGAGTTCGGTGACCCAAAAATGAAAATCGATCGGTTCAGGCCTGATTTGACCGATTTTCTAAAAATTAAAATTTTCTAAATTAATCTAAATTTAATTTCTATCAAATGGTGTTCTCCATTTCTCAAATTTATCTTTTAAGCCATCTAGAAAAATGAATTATTGAACCGGTTCACCATGGTTCAATCCGGTTTAGGTCTAGTTCACCCCGAACTGGTCCGGGTTTCTCATCCAATTTCCTTCATGGTTCTTCCCCATGATTTTTATGACTTATTGGTAGCTTTGGATTTTTAATTTTTCCATTTTAACCATTTTTTGCTTACTAATTAGCTCAATTTTCTCATAGAAATTACCCAGTTCTTATCATGGTTTCATTGGTTCGAGAGGACAGGTTTTACATCGACCCATTTCTTCACCTCCAAACATGAAATTGATTCTCTGGAATCTTGAAGAAGTTCTCTACCTTATTGCACACTCTTTTTAGCTCAAGGATCACCGGATAAGCGTCAGTGAGTTCGCACAGTACCGTCACTACGTCAGTCGAGTTTGAACAGAAGTTTTCGAGCTGAATTCAAGCCACCGT
The DNA here is from genome assembly GCA_030064425.1 of Trapa bicornis. Classification (NCBI taxonomy): domain Eukaryota; kingdom Viridiplantae; phylum Streptophyta; class Magnoliopsida; order Myrtales; family Lythraceae; genus Trapa; species Trapa bicornis. Next base: position 20,065,460 of record CM057761.1, on the reverse strand, counting down.
AAGATCTCCTAAGGCCAATTCAACCCTCCCACAACTCTCCACAACTGGGCCTCTTCCTCCTTGAGCCTTTGAGGTAGGTAATTACCGTCGCCCTTTGCCAAAATAGTGAACTTACAAAGAGAAAATTGTGAAGATGTTACTAATTGAATTCTCCCTCCTCAAGGCAACAATTGAGGTGAAATTTTATCCTAAGAGGGTTCTCTCGATTAGAGCTAGCCTCCCATATCAAGAGCTCCGACAACCGTTCCCTTGCCGGTAAAAAATTAAAGCTTTCTCTATTTAGAAATGTTTTCCAATAAAGATTCATTTGAGCTTAATTATAGGTCGAATTAGATGATTCAAAACTTGTAATGATCATGGAGAGGTAGTGAATATGGTTAGCAACATGATAGAAAGTAATTAACCGAGTTTAATTGTCAATTTGATGGATTGAGATTTTAGGGGCCAAAGTAAAATTTTGGAGAAATTGGGCAATTTGGAGATTTTTGTGCAATTGACATAAATGGAGGGTCAATTGATAAATAAGAAGAGTTTTGGGACTTAATTGTAATTAAAATAAATTTAAAAATTTTAGTTGCAATTAAAAATTAATATAATTCTTTATTTGTAATTTTGGATAATTTTATTTTAAATAAAATTATTTGGGGGATAAAATTACAAATAAAGTAAATTGAGGAAATTATGACAAATAATTGGGAATTTATTTGTCAATAAAATAAATTTAAGGACTTATGTGTGCATTAAAGAAAGCATAGGAAAATAAGTGAAAATGTCGGATAATTGATTGATCCATTATTCCTGATCACATAGGTGTGAAAGGAAGACCTTTACCTACAACCACGAGTCTAATCTAAGACATCGGAAATTCATCTAGGATGAACAAGTCACAGATCTCATGTGAGTGGGATCTTTGGCTCTAATTCCTATTGGACTGATGATTTGTTACTTAAAAGCATGCTTACATAGAAAATACCTATTTTCCACTAATATATCCACTGAGACCGCTCAAGCCATTTTGGGATTGTATTTCTCAAGTAAGCATGAATCATGATAATATGGCTACCATTGAATGGTATATGGATACACTTTAAGGGAAATAGTCTAGTTATAACCGTCAATGTAGGAAATGAGCGAGATCCATGGTCGGCGGAAGGTTGGCTAGATTTAGTTCTATGAAATTAAGTACAAGGCCACAAATTTTTAAAAGTGAAGTGGGTCTAGGGCCATGTTTTAAAAACTCATAATAGTGGGACCAAGGCCAATAGAAATTGGTCAAACCCGTAAATAAGTTTTGATATAAGAATCTGATAAAATTATCACAATTTGATATTGTTTGCTGAACCAACTGATCTAGAGTCGGCTTGGAATCCATTGGGTTAGAAACGTAAAAATAAAGGTTTTAAATAAAAAAATATATGTATGTGATTGAAATCATTCGGAACCAAGGAGATGCTTGATAATGGGTAATCTTGGTTCTAAGGGTTACTAGAGAGCAAGGTTGGTAAAAGTGAAGTTATGCTGCTCTAGTATATATTGAAGTTACGGGAGATTCGTGCGCACTAAGACCGAAGTGATAAAAGAGTGAGGTCTCACCCCTCTTTATGGGGATTGAAGTATCGATAAGTATGGGGGTTGGGTCATGGTGTTCATACATACAATGTGATGGAAGTTGTGGCCTCTCACGAGAGTGTACAATAAAAATACTATTTATCACTAGTGGAATAGATCGAAATTTTAGCATCTAAAAATCTATTCTCCAACTTTTTGATCTCTTTATTGGAAAAGGGTGTTTGTGTGTTTATATGATACAAACCGTGTTAGGTCTAACATAATTAAATTATGAAAAATCACTCCAACTAGGAAAAAACCTACTTTTAGCTTATAAGGACAAGTAATGAACTTAAACGAAATTATTTTCTAAAATATAAAACAAGTTGTATATTGTTTATTATGTTATATAAACCAATTGTTTTAAAATAAGATTAGAAAACTTTATTTTAAGTATATGCTAAATTACGAACAATAATTCACTAGAATTCTGCTCGTTAAGTTATGAACTCAACCACTTAATTAACCATTTAATGTTCTAAACATGTTGTAAATAATTTTAGTGTACAAGCTATCAACACGGAATGTGAAAATTTTTTTTAATTATTTATATAATTCATCATCTATTTCGACAAAATTTTGAAAAACTTATCTAATTCACTATTTTTCTTTTGTTAAACATTATTTTTATAAATAATATGATAATAGACCTGATTCCTAATATAATGTTAGGAGAAGTGGCTAGTTATAGTTCAATTCAAATAAAAAATTTTATAATCCCTTATTTTTAATTAATTAATGTTATTTTGAGGTTACTTTTGTGATATTCAAAATAATTTTTAATATAATTTTATGAGAATAATTAGATTTAAATTCTCAATTTTAAAAAATTTATTTTACATTGTATCTAGTAAATTTAAACATAACACTACACACAACAAACCATACATGTATATTCAAACCAAATATTATATATTTATTCAATATCGAAATAAATAAAAAGTTAATATTCATAATTTTGAAGTGTAATTAACATAATTTATAACTTTTCGTTCTACACACCAGTTAAAACCTTAAAAAATATTATTAAAAAAGAAATAGTTTGATATATATTTATTTTGAAAAGAAATACATATTTAATTTTTAAAATTACATTTCATGTTATTTAGAGTGAACATAATTTAGTGAAAACTTGGAGTATTTAGGATAACAAGGATTCTTCTATCTTGTATGAAGTAACGTAAAATTTTATGCTTCGAGTGCCAAGCAGCATATTCTAGTGTATTATCTTACTAAAATAGTATATTAATTTAATTTTTGTTCACTAAAATTAAGGAGATCCTCTTTCTATAATATTTAATGTTTGAATAAAATAATCATTATATTATTTTTTATTTAAATAAAATATTAAATTTTATAAATTAATTAAAATAAAATTATTAACCATAAATTTAATTAAAAAATTTTGTATACAATGGAACGTATTCGGGTCGGAATATTGGTAAAAAAATCGAACCGACTGAACTAGCGACTTACTATATTCTATAATATACCCATGTGGCATGCCGGCTTTTCTGAACCGACTTCTACGCCGACTTAGAGCTCAACAAAAGCAACAGCCTGCCAGCGAATCTTTCCGCGTCTTTTTCTTCTCCGATTGCTCTAGACGGAAAGAAACCCTAGGTCGCCGTACAATCTCCTCCCGCCATGGCTTACCGGAGTTCGTATCCAGATCCGGAATCCTCTGATCGGCCACGAGAGCGTCTCTATAATCCCTACCAGGATCTCCAACTTCCGGCCAAGACGCTATACAAGCTCCCAACTTCTCCGGAGTTCCTCTTCTCCGAGGAGTCCCTCCACCAGCGCCGCTCCTGGGGCGAGAACCTCACCTTCTACACCGGATGCGGCTACCTCGCTGGTTCTATAGCGGGAGCCTCCCACGGGGCCTTCAGCGGCATCAAATCCATTGAGCCATCCGACACGCTGAAGCTCAAGGTCAACCGGCTCCTCAACTCCTCTGGCCACTCCGGGCGTGTCTGGGGTAATCGTCTGGGCGTCATCGGCCTGATCTATGCGGGAATCGAGAGCGGCATCGTGATGGCAACCGATCGGGATGATTTGTGGAGCAGCTTTGGCGCGGGGCTTGGAACCGGTGCCGTTTACAGGGCTGCAAGGGGCTTGAGGTCCGCGGCGGTGGCTGGGGCCCTTGGTGGAGTAGCGGCGGCTGCGGTCGTTGCAGGGAAGCAGACTTTGAAGCGATACGTGCCTATCTGATAGCTTGCTGATGTTATTAGAAACTCAAGGTTTCTTTATCAATTCTTGATATATATACTTTATTAGTTTTCTCACTTTTCTTTCACTGAAGCAAGATAGAACAGTGCCCAATTTGTCCAATTGTTCTCTGATGAAATAATCAAAGTGAGAAAGATTATAGTTTTGCGTGTATGTGCTCAGTGCAATACCAAGTTTTGGCGTGGAATTGAATATTCTGTTTTTTTTTTATTCAAACTCATGGTTTGATATTCCTGTGAATGTAGAAATGATTTAGAAGGCTATTCTTAGTCTTTTTTATCGGCTATTGTGAATGCATAAGCTTTCTTGGTATTTGGTAAAGCTGGATATCACCCATAAGGATATTGGTCCTCGGGTTTCTGTAGTTGTAGCTGATTTCAGAAAAGAAACCAGGGAAAATGCAATTGGGGAATGCTTGGGATGGGCAGCAAAAATTGATGCGATAGCTTTATCGTTGTACCATGAATAACTTTCATTCTCAGTGATCTGCTAGTTGAATTATATGGTTGGAGAAATTGTGAAGTTACATTAATATCTTCGAATGTTGGCTGCTCATCTCCATTTTGTCATATTAAGGCTGGTAGTTATGAAAATTATAATTGGACTGTATCTGAAGTATTCAGAAGTTCTTGATAATTTCACCTATTTGCTTACTTTTTGATTGGAAGAATTATGAAGATTGGCATATACATGGAAGAATCAAATGTTAGCCTATAAAAATATTAGCATATATTGGCAGCAACACCTATTCAGCTGCAGTTTATGATTTTCCTCATTGTTGTAAGTCAATCTCCTGATGCATGATGTTTTCCTAATTAGCCCTAATATTTTTTTCTGGCTGTTCATCTTTTTGCCCTGTTTTTCGAATTGTCGTGCTAGCTGAAAGGAACATTGGGCTGTTGTTGATTGTTCTATATCCTGGTCTGCTTCAATGTACATACCTCAGGTTTCAGGTAATGTGAATGAATCCCTTCTGCATTCAGAGTTCTTGCAATATTTCTCATCCCAGCAAATAAATGCTTGACGTAGTTACTGGGCAGTGTATGTAACTTGATAACCTTTCCACACTTCATCTTCTTATCTTTTTCTCAAAAAAATGAGCAAGCCTCTCCAAGCCTTTTTGATCCTCTGATTTTGCTCTGTTTCTGCTCTGTCTACATGATTTCCCTTGACCAAAAGTTTGGTCTCTAATATTTGCTTACTGTAACACTAGCCTAATATTCAATCACTAACCAAGAGATTAATTCATAGGGACAAAATACTGTTAGTTTATCATGTCCAATTGCTAATGTGTCAAAAGTTCAGGTATTTCTAAATTAATATAAAAAGTTCGAGTAAAAATTAAAAATTACTAGAGTTTTGGCCTTTTGAACTATTATCCATTTAATATATATATATATATATATATATATTCCAAGTTTGAAAAGAAAAATCTACTTGAGAGAGTATTGCCAAAGTTTATGGAAAAAATAAGATAACATAATAAAATGTCTCATTTATTAAAGTTGATCAAATCTTAAACTTGTGGAAACTAAAATTATACATGATGAATAAAAAATCACTCTAAGATTAGGAAAACTTACAACCCTTGTAGGAAAAAATGTCTTTCATTTTTTATATTGCACATTTATTCTCTATTTCTCTTTTCTATCCAATATTCATATATCTATTAATACATTTTAATGTAAAAAATGTAGAATATCTTTAAAATATAAACTTTTAATTTCAGTTATTATTTTTAATTCATAATATCAAATTTACCTTAAACATTATATTCAACTCATATAAATTTATAGCTACATATCAAAACTTTATTATAATTTCTATAGGTAAAATATATAATATGATTACACATTATTTTAGAAATATTTAAATTTCAAGTAAGATTGTAACTTTTGAGGAAAAAACTGGAACAATATTCTAACATTTTGGCACAAATATAGCCTCAAATAAGATTAACATTGTTAATTTCAAATAGAATTATATTTTTTAAAATTTTGTCTTAAATAAAATCTTAACTTTCTTAATTTTGATCAAATATCATAATATTTTTGTTGGCAAGTGTATGTATAATATATAAAATTAAATTTACAATAAATAGTTTTATTTAAATTATTATAAAAATACTAAAATCTTGTTTAAGTATATATATAAACAATATAATTATATGAAATGATCTTATTTAAAATTTTAGCAAGTTTCACACCACTAGCTGATGGAATGCGATTTATCCAAGCAGCTGTCACTCGAAAGAGCAGAGACTATCCCATACGAGAGTATATATCTAAAACTAGCCAGAGCCAAGCCAAGCAGACATTTCTCAATATGTGGATCCCCAAGGACCATTCGACCATTCGAGTCGAGGGCTTCAGTCACAACATGGGACAAATATGTCACTGGCAGAATTACATGCATCGTGCCCACTAAGGAACATACCTCTTCCTAAACTAGTCGAGATAGGGAGAAGTCCCCTTTAGAATTCTTGAAGCACATATACGCTTACCTTATAAAAATTCATTCTATTTTATCATGTTTGCATAATTGTATAGACACTTATAAACAAGTTAGTAAATTTTTGTGCATGTAATTGTATCTTATCAAGCTTTAGAATGAGTGGAATATAGGGAGAACTTCAGTTTATTTTAATAGAATTTATTCATTGTGCAAAAAAGAGTCTAGTCCAAAACCAAAAGTAACTCTTCTAGTAAATTTAAGAAAAAAAATGGCATAGATGATAATCTTACCCTAGATGGTTATATTAATCTAATGGGGGAATGTATTAGACAAAAATAATAATTAGTATTATGAAAAATGAAAGTCATAATAATGATATATTCTTTTGCTAAATTATAATTTTATCTCAAGTAATTAAATAATAATTTTATTTTAAATTTAATTTAGACACGTTAATTTTTCAGCACGTAAGATAATACTCTAAAAAGTGTATAACCAATTATATCAATTTTTATTAAAAAATTCATCTAATAAAATGTGTTAGTTAACATTTATATAGGCTAATATCATTTTTGTAATATTATACCCTGAGCATATGCCACTTAAATTATATTTGTTTTGAATTTCAAGATGATAAATTATATTTTAAGGAATTTTTAGTAGATGAAATGATAAGTACCAGGTGGATTCCCATAAAAGTTTGTGTGATAGACGTGTAGATGATATTTTGAAATGACCTTATCTAATATAATAATATTATTGTTAGAGTATTTTCTCTCATTAATAAATATTTAAGGGTATAAATCTTAGAAAATATTTAGGAGCACATCATATCACATATACAAGAGTATAAATCTATCAAATGAATCCCTCCACACCAGATATAAATAGAAAATAAACTCATTGAATTAGTCAAGATATCAAGATAAAATCATAATTAAATCATATTATGTGTTCCCGTACTAGGTATATTATGTTCAACTTTTATTAGCATTTCTAATTGAGTTAAAACATGTATTTGGTGCATTAAGTAAATTTCAAAAGTTAAAAATTTTATTTGGAGTGTTTGTTATAATACTTTTTTAATTAATACAAATTTGTGTTAGTGATTTCACTAATTATGTTAGATTTTTTTGTGGTGTTTTGAGAATGTGGGTCATATGTTGCTCAAGAGTACACAAATTAAACTAATATCGTTTATTTTTTTGTGGGTCGCTAATGTGAATAAAATTGGACATACCAAGAACTAAAATATTTGAAAAATAATTGAATGGGTTGATTAGATACTAAGTGTAAGTCTAAAAAAAGAATTTAATAAGATTTTACGCCCAAAAAAAGAGTATCATAAGATTTTAATAAGATAATTCAAGTTTGAATTTTGTGAGATTTATTAATATAATAAATATTTTATAATATTGAATAATAAAATAATATATTTACTAGATATGTTTAAGATAATACCGTAAATTCAAAATATTTATTATATTAGACATCTTTAAATAAATGAACAACAAATATCTTAACAATATTTTTTATATGAATAACCAGTGCTTGGCATGTCAATCATAATATTTTATTCACTTATTTATAAGATAGTTAGTATTACTAAATGCTTATAAAAGACCAACTTTAGAGTATTGCAAATACAAATATTTGATTTTAATAATATTGTGAGATTTATATATTTTTTCTATTTTGAGAGAATATTTAAACTTATGAGATTTTTACTTGTGGCGTTTAAGAAATCAGAGTTATGAGCAGTGTTTTCTTGTAGAGGTTTTCCCACCTTAAATTTCCCGACATACTTGGGTCGGTATTCGATTACGACCATTTCTCAAGGTTGCTTCCATACTTGGTTCATGAACCTAGTATTCTATCCCATAAGAGTATCTCTTGTTAAAGGTTAACATTGTTGGTTTCTTTGGGTAATAACATGTATGGGCCTTACACTGTACTTTCCCCACACTTTGCATTTTGAAAATGTTTATACTTTCCAAAAACCAAGTTCGAAAAATAAATTTGCTTTGATAACACTTCAATTGTCATAAGCCGCTAAATCCTCCCAACCTTACAACAATGGGCACCTCATCATTGTAATCCAGGTGTAAGGTGTAACATAAAACAACTCAAATTATTTTTTAAAATATTCAATTAAAATTTAGAAAATAAACTTTATAAATCACAACGGGACCCAGATGTAAGGTGTACTTTTAGTTTTTTTGGATGGATTCTGCACTTTCCCCGTATCCTCTATCAACTTTGTTGCCTGGAAGGGGTATTTGGAGTGAAATGAGTTTGACAACTCATTGAGGAAGTTAGCTAACATCGTGATGTCGAGTTCATAATTTAGCACATACTCTATTTAAAATAAAATAGATTTACACTAATATGGTTTGGTGAAACAAGGATTTGTTGTAATTTAGCTTTGAGATTAAATAAATAAACTTGTATATTACAAGTTTGAAAATTGTTCAATCTATCGGAATGAATCTATCATTTGGTTTATTCATGATAAGTCTTTAAAAAGATTATTTGTATTTGAATAAACATATATACCTACATAGATATGCATAGAGATTACTTTCCGTTAATGTTTAGAGATTAGCTCAATAAGTTAATACTTATTATATTAACAAAAAAATATTTCCCATGGTTTTTAATTAAGTTTCTCTGCTTGACTCCGACAAGATAAAATTTAAGTTCTTTTGTAACTAGAGGAAAATTCAGATGTGTTTGTATATGACAAACAATCATACGCCTTTTTCATAAAAGGACTTATTTTCTTGTAGATGCAGTCCTCGATTGTTCCACTTTAAATATCGGTATATTTTATCATTTTCTTTCATGAGATTTGATTTAAACAAACAATAACACATCATTTTTTCACTCACTAAAAGGATCATTCTCTTGTAGACATTGTCCCTGACTGTTCTACTTGTGGCCCGATGCGACTTTACCATCCACCTTGGTGAGTGGCTACAATCTCTACCATATAGTCTATGTGAGCACCATTGCCCAACCTCTAGACCATTTCAATACTTTTTGTCTACTATTATGGGACAAGACCTCTCCCCCTTCTTCCTAGATCTCAATGCGCACGAATCTCCTAAAGCTTATTGACATACTAGAATAACAATACTTACCTTATACAACCTAGGTTGTCTAGTAGCCCTTAGAATCAACATTATCTCATATCGAACGCCTCCATAGTTTCGTATCTCAATAAAAAAAAATCAATAATCTTTTTATTAAGACCTTTATCTTTGTACTACTAGTCCAACGAGTTCAACGACCTGACTTCGGCTCGGTAGTTGAATCACACAAATTATCAAATTGTGATTACTTTTTATCAACCTCATAACTCAACAATTATTTATGGGACAATGTGTGTTTCCATTGGCATTGGGACCACTTTCATGAGATTTCCAAAACATGGCATTGGACCCACTTCTCTTTAAAAATTGTGGCATTGGGCCCACTAGAACATTATAATCTCCATAGAAAATATATTTCCCAAAAAATAATTTTTAGCTGGGTTAACACAGTAAAGGGGAAATATATTATGAAAATATTTAAATTATTTAAAAAATAATAAAATACGAGTAATATCACATCATCGGTCCAATCGGTACCAATGCTAAAAATCTCACTCACATTTTATCTAGAGACATGTTCGTCCCGGAGAGATTCTAGAGTCTTCGTGCTTCACTTGCACTAACATGTATGAATGTTTCCCTTTTGGTCCCATCTGGCACTTGGGTAAATCTAGGGTCGATGGTGAGAACGTTCAATCTTATCCTTTAGTTCTATGGGTATTTTTGTAAATTGCCCCTTTTATTTCATTTAGCCAAACATTCCCTTAACCCCCGAGATTTATGTTGACCAAACACGCCCTTAGGGTAGTCCATTATTGTTTATCCAAACATTCCCTTATTGGCATGTTTGTAATTTTTGACACATAGTAGGGGCATTACAGTTAGTTAACATCTTGGGTAGTATTGAAATTTCCATCAGCGATTGAGGACAGGATTTCCATTTTATCGCATACCCTCATTTGATGTCACCTACCCTCATCTGATGTCCCTAGCAGTCGGGGTTCCTATGCCTCGCCCTCAATTCCTCTTCAGAAATCTCTCGACTCTCTAAAATCCCCTGCTCGTGCCATCATGGCTTGTAGGTTGATTGCCATCCTAAGCTTCATCGTCTCCTCCACTAGTAAGTTCCTCCATCGACTCCTTTTAGTTTTACATTTTCCTTCTATAGATGATGACCCAATCGGGGATCTAGTGACCTCCCCAAATTCAAACCCTAAATCTTTATAAGTTTTATTTCCAACAAGATTGTCTCTCAAGCAACTAGCATCATCCAACTCGCTTATCTACTAGCCAAGCTTCATCACCCGCTCGAGCTCCAACTCTATTCTTCAAGTAAGGTCATCTAACCTTTTATTTTTTTTGAAATTCGAAGTCTTCTAGAGGTTCTAATCCTTATGCCTTCTCTGTTCTATAGATATTTTGTCATGCACTGACCCGGTTTGGTCGGATCCCCGTGAGCAACCCGCCACTCTCCAAGTTTACTAAGGGTTTTCCCTTTCTTTAACCCGGGAGGAGTAAGGCATCCTTTCAACCTGTACCTTTCCTGGAATAACATAAATCAAAACTGCATAAAAATTTTAGCTTACATACCTGTCTTGTAGGTGTGACTAATAGGAAGTCTTTGGGCAGGTTTCCCTTGGTTACTTGAAAAGGGATATAAGGGAGTAGGTGAGTTTAACGACTCAGTGAATGGGTTTTTAAAGTTTAACTTTTAGGAATAGTGTTTGAATCGGAGTGCGCCAGACTCATATTTTCTTTTAAAATAATTTATCCTTAAAATCTTGTTCTCATAGCCATTACTCAATCCTCAATTATAACTGGTGTGTTTATCAACCAACACACGCCCTTCATCATGAAGGGAATACACATTTGCAGACCAACCCGTCCACTGTACCCACTTGTGATGCCGGAGCGACTTTACCGACCACCTTGATAGAAGCACGTCCACTTCTATCTTGAGAATGAGTTGATGTATGCGACATCCGACCCTCAATCCCGTAAATAAAACTTTGTGTCCGTATGAGAACAAAGACTATATCCCGCTCTCGTGCGCATGAAACTCAAACACAGAAGCTTTAGGAAGCCCCAAACATAGTAGCTTCATGGAATTCAAACACAGAAAATTCATGGAGTACAAACATAGAACTCCATGACTAACTGGTACGACGAGAAACACAAACCCAGTAGCTTCTCTTTCCCTTATCGCCACCATGTCATCCAACAGCCCTTAGGGATGCATCACTATCCCTCTTGGGCATCTTAATGGTCCCAAACCTCAAGTGCATGCACAAACAAAGTTTTCATCAGAAGCCATTTAATCTTTGGTGCCACTGGTTCAACAACCTCAACCCTCAACTTGACATGCAGTTGCTTGTCTTGACTGGTTCGTCAACTTGTCACATCGCACGATCGCCAGTTCATGGAGTATGTCGATCATTTCTTAGTACCATGGACAAACATATCATTTATTTAAAATTTTCATGGCTTAAACTCATGTTTGTTTATGAGCTCCTACTCGTGTCAACTAGCCTTTGACCCACTGTATGAGATTTTCAAAATCAGGCATATTAGCCCCCAAGTTCCAAAATTGAGGCCTCTGACCTATTTGAGCTATTCGAGCCCCCATCAAGAAGGTCTCCCAAAAGTTTTAAGCAGTGGCACATAGTCAGGGAAGAACACTTCCGACAAAATAAATTTTTTATCTATCCATCACACCAACCGGGTATGAGGACATCTCCGCTTATAACATATAAACAGGTTTTCTACTTCTTTCCACGAAGTTCATCATACTAACCGGGTATGATTTACTTACAATCGGTAAGTAGTTTTTTTCCGCATCATTTCCACACCACTCCTCTTAGGTGTGATGGTTAAAATACCACTTAATAGTGGGTTTTTATTTCCGATGTGCTTATCATCCCAACCAGGTATGATATTAAATCCCACTCACCCGATAATGCAGTGATCTCCTCTTGACTGGTTCTTTGTCTTCACGCGAGCTTATCCTTGCTGGCGTTCCCAATATTTTGTGTTCCTACATGAAATGAACATCCTTTTTCATTATCTCTTGGCCTAATAGCCTTCATTCATCGTGAATGGATGAACTACTCAAACTCTTCAATTGATTCCAATTAGGTCCCTAAAGTTCTTTCTCTTTAACTTTAGGTCCCTAATGCCAATTTTTCCCCAAATTGGGTCTCAAAACTTCTAAATTTCACCTTAGGACCTCAATTTATTCAAAATCACAAAAAGGGGTTCAAGTTTCCCAAATTTCCAATTTGGTCCCTAACTTTTCCAAAATTAACATTTGTCCCTACTTTACATAAATGGTAAGTTATGCCCCAAAAATTCCAAAATTGCCCAATTGGTCCTCCAACATCTTTATCATGCCCAATTGGCCCTCAATTTAATGAAATTTCACTTTAGTCCCTCAAATTTTCGAAATCCCCAAATTTCCCCCAATTTCAACCTTCTAACTAAGCTAAATTTGATTTTATCAAATTGCCCAATTAAATGAGTTTAATTGTTGAAATTGAAGTTAGATTGGAGTTCCTACACCTTCATACAATTCAATTGCACTTTTAATCGCACGATTTGATGTCGGAATTACCTCAAATGGAGCTTCGCCGGAAAACTGGACTTAGAGAGAGAAAGCTACGAAAGCTTACCGTCGAGGGCACGGCGGTCCGAACTTTCAATCTGGGCAGATAGCTCTTGTCCTTAGGTTTCTCCTAGGATCAAGAATTGCATCAATTGATGCTAAATTGAGTGAGAATTTAGTCATTGAAATTCTGTCAGTTCTCTCTCTAGCACCGATCGAAATTTATAGAGAGGGGCCAAATTGGCTTACCTTTCAACTCTAATTCAGTTGTAGGAGGACTGTGAAGGTGTTGAGAGGGCTTGGTTTGGCATGAGAAGGGCTCGAATTGGTCGATTTTAGCTCAATCAAAATAGGGCAGCTTTGGTCCGCCGGAGCTGCTTCACTGTTCGATCACGCCAGCTTTTCTCCAGTGACCCTCGGAGAAAATGGAGACTACAAGTGTGTAGTTGACTTCTCCCCGATACCAAAGAACCTGACCATGCCTTCTTTGGCTCAGAAAAATGCCCAAGTCAGAGCTCTGGTTCGAGCTTCACTAGAAAATGGGGTAGTTGAGAGAGAATGGAGTTTTCAGGTGTAAGGAGGATGAATGAGGAGGGACTCTTTATATAGGAAGCTTGGGGAATTCTTGGCTGTTCGATTGGTGCCTTAATGGCATTCATTCATTGCTTGAAACTTCCTGGCTGGAGACTTTTCATCTTCGTCGGTGCTGCTCGATTTTTCAGTGAGTGAATAGTGTTGTCATCTGAAGGAAGGAAACGACACTATTTTGAACTGGACCGTACTGGTCTGACCGGGTACAAAGCTTAAACTGACCGGTTCAAGCCTAATTTGACCGAGTTTTTTAAAATTAAATTCATCTAAATTCATTCTCTATCTAATGGTGACCTCAATTCTCCAAATTTGAATTTTCTAAGCCACCTAGAAAAATGAATTTAGCATTTGGTTCAATAGTGGTTCAAACTGGTCCAAACTGGTCCAAACTGGTTCATTTTGGATTGGATCCAATTCACCTAAACTGTTTGATTTTCATCTCCAATTCATCCTAAAGTCCTTTTTATGACTTTTGTGACTCTTTAGGTCAATCGAGATCCATAAATTTTCCAGTTTGCTCTCTTTCTATCGTTTCCGGTTCATAAATCAGCTCGGTTCATAAATCAGCTCGGTTCATAAATCGGTTCAATCCGGCTTGGATTCGGTTCACCTAAACCGGTCTGGTTTTTCTCTTCCAATTTTTTCTAAGGTTCTTTTCCAAGATTTTATGAACCCTTTGGGTCCCTCATGAGTTGTAAATTTCCCAAATTTCAAGTTCTCTTGATGATCGAGTTTGTGAACCAGCTCAGTTTTTCTCACTCGGGTTGACCGGTTCTTTTCCTGGTTTCCTTGTCCTAAAAGGACGGGGTTTACATACTCAACACTTCCATGGATGTAAACCTGATCCTTTTATAAATAAGAAAAACCAAGAAAAGAACCGGTCATTTTCAAAGAGAAAATCGAGTTGGTTCATGAACCTTAACCGATAGAGAAAGGGAAAAAAGGGAAATTTACAAATCCCGAGTGACCTAAATAGTCATAAAGTCATGGAAAAGGACTTTGGGATGAATTGGAAGAGAAAACCAGACCGGTTCAGGTGAACCAGACCTGAACAAGATTGAACCGGTTTGAACTAGTTTGAACCATCATTGAACCAATTTCTAAATTCATTTTTTTAGGTGGCTTAAAATATTCAAATTGGGGAATTAAAGTCACCATTGGATAGAGAATGAATTTAGAAATTTTTAATTTCGAAAAACTCAATCGAAACGGGCCTGAACTGGTCCGGTTCAGAATAGTGTCACCTTCTTCCTTTAGACGACGATATTGTTCACTTGCCGGAAGAACGGACAACGCTGGTGAAGATGAATCACCTCTGTTCAAGGCATTTCAGGCCATGAATGAGCACCATAAAGGTGCGAAATGGATGGACATAGAGTCCCCAAGCTCCCTATATAAAGAGTCCCTCTCCATTCCTCCTCCTCACACTTGAAAACTCTATTCTCTCTCAACTACTCAATTTTTCAGTGAAACTCGAACTAGAGCTCCGCTTGGGCAGTTTTCTCAACCTCAAAAGGTGAGGTCGAGTACTTTAGACTTCGAAGTTAGCTATCTGATAACAACATTCATTTGATCCAAGGACAATCGGAGAAGCATCGGTGTAATCAAACAGTGAAGCATATCCGACAGACCGAAGTTGCCCTATTTTGGCCAAGCTAAAATTGGCCAAATTTAGCCCTCCTCAAGCCAAACCAAGCTCTCCCAACATCACCACAGCCCTTAGATGACCTTAACTAAGCTGAAAGGTAAGCCAATTCCGTCCTCCTCAGTCGTTGCAGGTTAGAGTTAGAGAGAGAAACTACAGAACTTCACTGGCGAAATTCTCCCTCGATTCGAGGTAAATTGTAGGAATTCTTGATTCTATATGATAACTTAGGAAGAGAGCTATCTTCCCCGATAGAGGTCGAACCACTGCACCTCCGACGGTAAGCTTTCGAAACTTTCTCTCTCTACGCTCAATTTTCCGGTGAAGCTCCGTTTGAGCTCAAATCTAGAGCCAAATGATGCGGTTCAAAGCTCAATTGAATCGTATGGAAGTGTAGGAACTGATCCATATTTTTAATTGAAGAATTAACCCCAATTGAATGGTCTATTTGATGAAACTAAATTCAGCCAGTTTGAAAGGGGGAAATTAGAGAAAATTTTGGGAAATTTTGGTGATTTCGTAAAATTGAGTGGCCAAATTGCAATTTCCCAAAATTGAGGGCCAATTGGCCATGGAAAAGATGTTGGAGGACCAATCGGTCGATGTTTTAAAATAATTGAGGTCAAATTGCCATTTTTGTGAAGTTGGGGACCAAATTAGAAATTTGGAAAACTTAAGACCCTTAAACAATTTTGATTAAATTGAGGACCCAAAGTGAATTTTGGAATTTTCGAGACTCAATTTGGGGAAAAGCTAGCATTAGGGACCTAAAGTCAAGTAAAATGAACTTTAGAGACCTAAGTGCAATTAACTGAAAATTTTGAGCCTAGTCGTTCATACATGAGAAAACGATGGTTGTTATGCCAAATACTAATAAATAAGGATGTCAAAATCATGTAGGAAGATGAAGGACCGAAACTCAAGCAAGGACAAGCTTGCGTGGATGTGGAAACTGACTGAAGAAGAGTACACTTCCGTTATCGAGTGAGTTGGTTTATTCTCATCATACACAGTTGGGATGATACACACTTCACAAATGAAAAACCACTTCGATATGGGATTTTAACATCACCTCCAGTTGTAGTGATGTGATAACAAAGTGGAAAAGCTACTTACCGGTTGTAAGTAGAGAGATCATACCCAGTTGGTATGATGGACTTCTTAGAAGGAAGGAGGAAACCCGCTTGCCGATTGTAAGCGGAGATGTCATCACACTCCATTATGTGATGAATTAAAAAATTATTTTTGTCAGAAGTGTTCTCCCCTCACTGTGTGACAATGCCTAAAATTTTTGGGAGACCTTGATGAGAGCTAGAATAACTCAGATAGGCCAGAGGCCTCGGTTTTGGAACTTGTGGGGCTAAATGCTCAGTTTTGGAAAATCACATACAGTGGGCCTACGGCCAGTTGGCATGAGTAGGAGCTCATAAACAAACATGATGTATTAAAGCCATAAAAATTCTTAATGAATGAATTATGTGATTTTTCCATTGTACCAAGATATGACCAACATACTTGATGGACTGGCGGTAGTGCGTTAGGGTCTACTCGACTGACTAGTTTAGACAAACACCTGTAGGTCAAGTTGAGAGTCAGGACCGTTGTACTAGTGGCACCAAAGATAAATGGCTTTGTGGAAAAAATATTGTTTGTGCATGCACTTGAGGTTCGAGACCATCAAGATGCCAAGAGGGGTAGTGATGCATCCTAAGGCCTACTGGACGACATGGGGGAGATAATGGCAAATAGTTGTGCCAGCGGTCAGGGAAGCTTGACGTAGATTCATGCGCATGCGGTCGGGGTGGGGTCGGGATGTGGTCACTATACTCACATGGACACGGAGTTGATTTTGGGTTTGAGGGTCGGATGTCGTGAATTTCCACTTAGACACAGGGTAGAAGTGGATAGGCTTCTAACTAGATTGTCGGTAAAGTTGCTCCGACGCTACAAGTGGGTGCAGTGGATGGGTTGCCCTATGAATGTGTGATCCCTTTTTGATGAAAGGCGTGTGTTGACTATTAAACACACATAATGTGGAAATTGAGGAAATAAAAGGGTTTTGAAAATCGAAACTTGAGGGAAAAATATTTTTAAAGGAAATAAGGAGTCTGTAACACTTTGAATAAAATTATCTTATTTTTGGAAACTCTCTCCCAACACCTATTAACTGAGTTGTTGAACTTACCCCCGCACCCACCCATTTTTAGGTAACCAAGGGAAAACAAACCTAAAGAACTTCTTGTAGCCGAACCTGCAAGACAGGTATGTAAGGTTTATTGTATTCAGTTTTGATTAATGCTATTCGAGGAAAGATACAAGTGAAAAGGATGCCTTACTCCTCGCAGTTTGGAAAAGAGAAAACTCTTAATAAACCGAGAGAGTGGCGCGTTGCTCACGGGGATCCGACCAAACTGGGTTGGAGCGTGACAACTTGAGTGGTATCAAAGCTTGTTTCCTTGAATACATTATCAAGAATATATAACATAATAACTGTAAACCCCTCCTTTTAGAGATAAAGAAAATCGGGAAAAAGAACCGGCCAAACTAAGTGAGAAAATTGAACCGGTTCACAAAACGATCATTAGAGAATAGGCAATTTGGGAAATTTCAACTCCCAATTGACCCAAAGGATTCATAAAACTTTGAGAAAGAACCTTAGAACAAAGTGGAAGAGAAAAACCAGACCGGTTCAAATGAACCGGATCCAACAAGATTGAACCAATTTATGAACCGAAACCGATAAAGAAAGGGCAAACCATGAAATTTATGGATCCCGAGCGACCTAAAGGGTCACAAAAGTCATGAAAAAAGGACTTTATAATAATTTGGAGATGAAAACCAAATCGGTTCAGGTGAACTAGATCCAAACCGGATTGAATCGATTTGGACCGGTTTGAACCATTATTGAACCAAATGCTAAATTCATTTTTCTAGGTGGCTTAAAAAAATTCAAATTTGAGATTTGAGGCCACCATTGTATAGAAAATGAATTTAGATAAATTTAGAAATATTTAGATTTGAAAAATTCGGTCGAATTGTGGGTGAACCAGCCGGTTTATGCTTTGAATCTGGTTTGGACCAGTTAGGTTCGGTTCGGAACAGTCTAATCTAGTTTGGAATAGTGTTGTCTTCTTCCTTTAAATGACAACACTATTCACTCACCGAAAAATCATGCAGCGCTGAGGAAGCTGAAAATTCTCCAGCTAGGGAGTTTTAGGCAATGAATGACCACCATTAAGGCACCAATTGGACGACCAAGAAGTCCCTAAGCTTCTTATATAAAGAGCCCCTCCTCATTCATTATCTCCACACCTGAAAATTTCATTCTCTCTCAACTGCTCCAATTTCATGTGAAACTCAAACTAGAGCTCTGACTTGAGTATTTTTCTAAGCCAAACAAGCCTAGGTCGGGTTCATTGGATTTGGGGTGAAGTTAGCTACATGCCTGTAGTCTCCATTTACTCCGAGTATCGCTAGAGAAGCGCTGCCGTGATTGAAAAGTGAAGCAGCTCCTACGGACCGAAGTTGCCTTGTTTCGGCCGAGCTAAAATCGGCCAATTTGAGTCCTTCTCAGGCCAAACCAAGCCCTCTCAACACCTCTACAGCCCTCCTACAGCTGAATTAGAACTAAAAGGTAAGTCAATTACTCACCTGTGTAATTTCCAACCGGTGCTAGAGAGAGAACCGATAGAACTTCGATGATGAAATTCTCACTCAATTTGACATCAATTGATGCAATTCTTGATCCTAGGAGGAATCTCAGGACACGAGTTATCTGCCCAAATCAAAAGCTCGGACCACGGCACCTCCAATGGTAAGATTTCAAAGCTTTCTCTCTCTAACTCCAATTTTCCAGCGAAGCTCCATTTGAGCTCATTCTGGCACCAAATTGTGTGATTAAAAGTGTAATTGAATTGTATGAAGGTGTAGGAACTCCAATGAATCTTCAATTTCAACAATTAAACTCATTTGATCGGTGAATTTGATGAAATTAAATTTGGTAGAGTTGGAAGGTTGAAATTGGGGGAAATTTGGGAATTTCAAAAATTAGAGGGACTAAAGTGCAATTTCATAAAATTGATGACCAGTTGAACATGATAAAGATGTTGGAGGATCAATTGGGCAATTTGGTAATTTTGGGGCAAAACTTACCATTTTTGTAAAGTAGGGGGCAAAATGGTAATTTTGGAAAAGTTAGGGGGCCAAATTAGAAATTTAGGAAATTGAACCTCTTCTTGTGAAATTGAATAAATTGAGGTCCCAAGGTTAATTTTAAAAGTTTTTGTACTCAATTTGAGGAAAAACTAGCATTAGGGACTTAAAGTTAAAGAAAAATAACTTTAGGGACCTAATTGCAAATAAATAAAAAGTTTGGTTTTCTTATTCATTTTTGGAGTGAATGAAGGCTATTAGGCTAAAGAATAATGAACAAGGATGTTCAAATCATGTAGGAACATGAAGTACCGAGAATGCCAACAAGGACGAACTCGCGTGAATACAAATAACCAATTGAGAGGAATTCATTGCATTAACGAGTGAGTTGGATTTTTATATCATACCCGGTGGGGATGATAAGCACCTCGAAAATGAAAACACACTACTAAGTGATATTTTAAACATCATACCTGAGAGGAGTGATGTGAAAATTTCATGGAAAAACTACTTACTGGTGTAAGTAGATCATACCTGGTTGGTATGATGAAACTTCATCGAAAGAAGTGGAAAACTCGTTCTTCGGTTATGAGCGGAGATGTCCTTATACTCGTGGGAGACCTTCTTGATATGAGCTCGAATATCTCTATTAGACCGGAGGCCTCGGTTTTGGAACTTGGGGCTAATATGCCCAATTTTAAAAATATTGAACAGTGGGCCCTAGGTTGGTTGGCACGAGTAGGAGCTCATAAACAAACATGATTTATATGCCATGAAAACTTAAGTAAATGAATTGTTTGGCCATGCTACCAAGACAGGACTGACATACTCAATCAACTAGCGGCAATGCGACATGACAGGTCTCCGGAATAGTTAGAACTAACAGCTGCAAGTCGAGTTGAGGGTCGGGGCCGTTAGAGTTGTGGCACCACAGATTATATGGCATTATGTGAAAAATGTTGATTGTGCATGCATTGTGTTTACGGGACCTTCAAGATGCCCAAGAGGGGTAGTGATGTGTACTAGGTCTCTGGATGACCTAGTGGATATAATGGCAGTTTGTTGTACCAGAAGTCTTGTGAAGCTCGACATAGCTTCATTGTGCATGAGACTGGGGTGGGGACAGGATGAGGTCACTTTCCTCATATGGATACAAAGTATTTTGGTCTGAGGGTAGGATGTCAGAGACGTTCACTCAAAGTTCGGATAGAAGTCAGAGACTTCTATCAGGGTGGATGGTAAAGATGCTCCGATCCACAAGTGGGTACAGTCAGTGTAACTATATCTCGCAAATGTGTGTGATCTCGTCATGATGAAGGGTGTTTGGTTTGTGAAACACACTGAATATGGAAATGGGAAAAAGGTTATGAAAACCTTGAGAAGGATTTGAGAATCCTTGGAAAATAATTGGTAAACTTTGAAAAAAGGTGTTGAAAACCAGAATTTGAGAAAAGAATGTTTTAAAAGAAAATAAGGAGTCTGATATATTCCAATTCAAACTCTTTTATAAGAAACTCATTTTTCAAATACCCATTCACTGAGTTGTCAAACTCACCCCCTCCCTTTACCCCTTTTAAGGAAACCAAGGGAAAACCAACATTAAAGATTTACGGTAGTCAAACCTTAAGGTAGGTATGTAAAATTTATATTTAGTTTTGATTAATATTATTACAGGAAAGGTACAAATAAAAAGGACGCCTTACTCCCCAAGGTTTAGAAGAGGGGAAAACCCTAAATAAACTAGGAGAGTGGCGGGTTGTTCATGGGGATCTGAGCAAACCAGGTTGGGGCATGACAATAACTAATAGGAATAAATTTTAAAATTTCAGTTGGCTCCTAAGAGAGAAACTAAGAGAACAAGAGTTGCAGTCTCTGACACTGCCCAACCACCCCTTCCTATGGAAACTCGCCGAGGAGCCCAGACAACCCCACATGGACTAAGCTCGAAACACCAGAGATTGTACGAGGAATTCACTCGAGGATTTGGATAACCTAACCTCATCTTCGAGGCAGGCACCAACTTTTGAGCTGAACTAAAGGAAGTATAATAACATCCTCCTCCTGTTAACCATCCTCCTCCAGTTGACATCCCCAAATATCTCTAGACTCTCCATCAACTGGGGTGTAAGCCTTTCCTCGGAGAGAAGGATGCTGGAGCTGCTATGGACTGGCTGGCTAACATCAAGAAGCTGATGGGGATAGTCAGGATATCACCAAAGGACATGGTAATCCTGACAGAAGTTTTCCTAAAGGGTAGTGCCAAAAGATGGTGGGATAATGTACGGAGCCTACATACCTCCACATCCACCTAGGAAAAATTTGAGGAGAGGTACGCGGAAGAGTACATGGCTCATGATCTGATTAACAAGAAGAAGCAGGATTTCCTCCGACTTCGATAAGGGCTTAACTCTATATCAGAGTATGAAACCAAATTCAATGAGTTAAGACCCTTTGCTCCTGACTTGGCTGGACCAGCAGACATATGCCAGCGATTCGTGTACGGTTTCAATATGGACATACAAGATCATATGGGAGTACTTGGACGCCCTATAGATCTAGTGATGATGATCAGTATGGCTTATGAGTGTGTGTGTCTAGTGCAAACCTGACGTTGCTGAATGGAGTAGGCTACCCAAAAGGAGGACAAGGGCCAAGTCTATCATAGTAGACGGAAGGAACAAAATGGCCCAAGATGAGGAAACAAGCTGGGTTTCCAAAAGAGAAAGGACGTACCACCACCAAGAATGATCCCCACCCTATCACAAGGAAACCCTCGTTGTCCTAGGTGCCAAAGGTACCACAAGGGAGCTTGCTTGTCCTATTTTGCATGTGGACAAGTGGGGCACTTTGCAAAGGAATGCTCCATTCTTAGGGAGAACAAGCAACGAAATACACTCGGACCACCCCAAGGGAACCCAAGGACTCCCTGGTAGGACGCCACAGCGAGAGTACCGACTAGGGTATACAACCTCACCTAGGAAGAGGCTAGCAAAGATCCTAGTACCATAGCAGGTACTTCCCAAAACCCTCCCAACTAGATTAAGAAAAACCTATAATTTGAAATTTCATTCAATAAAAGGAAGTCTTTTCTTCTAAAAACATGCATTTCTCCAATCAGGGTACGTACATTTGTGGGGATGAAAGGTCTACGCCCTCTTCGACTCGAGATCATAAAGATCTTTCATCAAAGAGGACCTAATCCCAAGTCTACCCCTATAACTCACCTCTAGGACAAAGTCTCAACATCCTCACACCCTTAGGAGAAGAGATAAATAGGGACAAATAGTTGAAGGGATGTGAGATAAAGATTGGAGAAATCAAACTACAGGCTGATTTGATTCCATTACCTCTAAGGGAGGTAGAAATAATATTTGGAATGGATTGGCTAAGTACCTATCAAGATAGGATGAACGGTGGGAAGAAGATAGTAACCTTCCACACTCCCAAAACCTACGAACTGAAATTTCAAGGAGACAGGAAGAAGGGGGAAGTGCAAATGGTATCCCACATAAGAGCCCAAAAGATGAAACAGAAAGGTTGTAAGGCTTTTCTGAAACTGATCATCAATGAGAAGTCTGAAGAGAAGGGACCCAAAGATATTCCGGTAGTTGAACACTACCCAGATGTATTCCCGGAAGAATTACTTGGATTACCCTCAAGTCGACAATTGGAGTTCACCATAGATATTATCCCAGGAATAAACCCCATATCCTAAGCCCCTTATCGCATGGCTCTAGCAGAACTGAAGGAATTGAAGGATCAACTAGACGAGCTGTTGGAGAAGGACTGCATATGTACTAGTCAGTCTCCATGGGGTGCACCAGTCCTATTTGTAAAGAAAAAGGATGGGAGCATGGGACTATGTATAGATTATAGTAAGTTGAATAAGGTCACCATAAAGAACAAATATCCACTTCCACGAATCGATGACCTATTTGACCAACTAAAAGGAGCAGCCTACTTCTCCAAGATAGACCTTTGGTCAAGATACCACCAACTCAGGATCTGAGAAGAGGATATTCCAAAGACCGTGTTTCAGTCCTGATACGGACATTTTGAGTTTAGGGTGATGCCTTTTGGCTTGACAAATGCCCCTGCAGCCTTCATGGATTTAATGAACCTAGTGTTCCAGCCACACTTGGACAAGTTCGTGATAGTATTTATAGATGACATTCTTATATACTCATGAACTAAGCTTGAGCACGAATGTAAACCATGGAAAAGAACCTTAGGACAAATTGGAAGAGAAAAACCAGATCAATTTATATGAACCGGATCCAACTGGATAGAACCGGTTTATGAACCGAGGTGATTCATGAACCAGAACCGATAGAAAATGGGTAAACCAAGAAATTTATGGATCCCTTGTGATCCAAAGAGATTTATAAACCTTAGGAAGGAACATTAGAACAAAGTGGGAGAGAAAAACCAGACCGGTTTAGGTGAACTGGACCAGAACCAGATTAAACCGATTTAAGGACCGAGTCGGTTTATGAACCGGAATCGAAAAAGAGATGGTAAACTGGGAATTTTATGGACCCTAAGTGACCTAAGGAGTCACAAAAGTCATGGAAATGGACTTGTGAAGGAATTGGAGATGAAAACCAAACTAGTTTGGATGTGTTTGAACCACTATTGAACCGGATCCTAAATTTATTTTTCTAGATGGCTTAAATAATTCAAATTTGAGATTTGAGAATTAGATAGAAAATGAATTTAGAAATTTTTAGATTTGAAAAGCTCAGTCGAATGAGGGGTGAACCGGCTGGTTTAAGTTTCGAACCTAGTTCGGATCGGTCCGATCCGGTTCAGAATAGTGTCATCTTCTTTCTCAAGATGACAGTACTGTCCACTCACCAAAAAATCGAAGTAGCGCTGGGGAAGAAGAAACATCTTTGTTCAGTATGTTTCCAGACATCAATTCCTATCATAAAGGCACCAATCAGATGGCCAAGAAGTCCCCGAGCTTTCTATATAAAGACCCCCTCCCCATTCATCCTCTTCACACCTGAAAAGCTCACTCTCTCTTAGTTGCTTAGTTTTTCAGTTAAGCTCGAACCAGAGCTTTGATATGAGATCTTTTCGAGCCCTCCTAAGGCCAAACCAAGCCCTTCCAACACTTTCCCAGCCCTCCCACGGCCGAATAAGGACTGAAAGGTAAGCCAATTCGGCTCCCCTCTACAATTCCGACTAGTGATAGAGAGAGAACTGACAGAATTTTGATGAGGAAATTCTAACTCAATTCGGCATCAATTGATGTGATTCTTGATTCTAGGATGAACCTTAGGACGAGAGCTATCTACCCTGATCAAAAGCTCGGACTGTCGTGCCCTCACCAGTGAGTAATCGAAACTCTCTCTCTATAGTTCATTTTTAGGCAAAGCTCCGTTTGAGCTCGTTCCGGCATTAAAACTTGCGATTCAAATTGCTAAAGAATCGTATGAACATGTAGAAACTCAATTTCAGCTTCAATTTCAACAATTGGAAACGTTTGATCGGTTAATTTGATGAAATCAAATTTGATTGTGGTAATAAGTTGGAATTGGGGGGGGGGAATGGGGAATATTGGGGATTTTTAAAAATTCAAAGGACCGAAATGCAATTTCCTAAAATTGAGGGTCAATTGGGCATGATAAAAATGTTAGAGGGCCAATTAAGGAATTTTAGAATTTTTGGGGTAAAATTTACCATTTTTGTAAGGAAGGGCAAAATGGTAATTTTGGAAAAGTTGGGGGACCAAATTGGAAATTTGGGAAATTAAACCCATTTTTGTGAAATATAATAAATTGAGGTTCTATGATAAATTTTAAAAGTTTCGGGACTCAATTTGAGGAAAAACGGCATTAAGGACTTAAAGATAAAGAGAAATAACTTTAGGGACCTAATTGTAGATAAATGAAAGTTTGACTTTCTCGTTCATTTGGAATGAATGAAGGCTATTAGGCCGAAGGATAATGAATCGAGATGTTTATATCGTGTAGGAAAACGAAGTACCGGGAACGCCAGCAAGGACAAGCTCGTGTGAATACAAAGAACTGGTGTAGTGGAATTCACTACATTAACAGGTGAGTGGGTTATTCACATCATACCCGGTTGGGAGGATGAGCACCTTTTCTAAATTAGAAGTCACCGTGAGTGGGCTTACTAATGTCATACCCGGTTGGGATGATGAGCACAACTTAAAGTTAAAAACCACTTACCGGTTGTGAGTGGGATTTTATATCATACCGGGTTGGGAATGATAAGTATCTTGAAATGAAAACCCACTACTAAGTAGTATTTTAAACATCACAACTTAGAGGAGTGATGTGAAAATCATGCAGAAAAACTACTTACCAGTTGTAAGTAGATCATACCCAATTGGTATGATGAAACTTTCTCGAAGGAAGTTGAAAACGATTCATCGGTTATGAGCGTAGATGTCCTTGTACCTAGTCGGTATGATAGATAGTTGAAAACATATTTTTGTTAGAAGTGCTCTCCCCTGACTGTGTACCAATGCTTAAACGATTTGGGAGACCTTGACGGGAGCTTGAATAGCTCTTATAGGCCATGGGCCTCGATTTTGGAACTTGGGGGCTAATATGCCCAATTTTGAAAATCTCGTATAGTGGGCCCAAGGCCAGTTAGCATGAGCAGGAGCTCGTAAACAAACATGAGTTATATGCCATAAAACTTTAAATAAAGGAATTGTTTGGCCATGTTACCAAGATAGGATCAACATACTCAGTCAATTAGCAGTAGTGCGACATGACAGGTAAACAGACCAGTCAAGACAAACAACTACGAGTTAAGTTGAGGGTCGGGGCCATTGGACTAGTGGCACCACAGATTATATGGCATGATAAGAAAATACTGATTGTGCATGACTGTGATTATAGGACCATCAAGATGCCCAAGAGGGGTAGTGATGTGTCCTAAGGGCACTGGACGACTTGGTGGGTATAAGGGCAGTTCGTCATATCAGGTGACCGTGCAAAATTCGGAGTAGCACCAAGCGCATGAGACTAGGGTGGGGATGAGATGAGGTCTCTATCCTCATACGGACATGAGTAATTGATTTCGAGATTGAGGGTTGGATGTCGCGAACATCCACTCATTCTCAGGGTAGAAGTAGATGTACTTCTATCTGGGTGGCCAGTAAAGTCGTTCTGAAGCCACAAGTGGGTTCAGTGGACGTGCTGGCCTACGAATGTGTGTATGACCTTCATGATGAAGGATGTGTGTTGGATGATGACACACCGTGGTTAATAAGAAAGGTAAAAATCGAGATTTGAAATGAAAGGATTTTTGAAAGAAAGGAGTCTGGCACACTCCAATACAATTCTTTTTTCCTAAAAGTTAAACGTTTTGAAAACCCATTAACTGAGTCGTCGTACTCACCCCCTCCCTTATATCCCTTTCAGGAAATTCTGGAAAGCCTCCCCTTAAAGACCATCAACTAAGACGCCTGTGAGACAGGTATGATGAAATTAAAATATTGTGCAGTTTTGTTTTTTGTTATTCCAAGAAAAGGTGCAGGTTTATAGGACGCCTTACTCTTTACGGTCTATAATAAGGGGAAACCCTTTAATAAACCGGGAGAGTGGCAGGTTGTTCACGGGGATCCGACCAAACCGGGTCGGGGCGTGACAACGAAGAACATCTGGCAATCACCTTGGAGATACTATGGGAAAATAGTTTATATGCAAAATTCTCCAAGTGTGAATTCTAGTTGCAAGAAGTAGGGTTCTTAGGACACCTTGTGGCCAAAGATGGAGTCAAGGTACACCCAGCAAAAGTGGAGGCCATATCCAATTGGAAGGCACCTAGGAATCCCTCAAAGATACTACAGACGGTTTGTGTAGGATTTCTCTAAGATAGCTACCCCTTTAACTCTTCTCACTAGGAAAGGAGTGGAGTATAAGTGGGATGAAAGCTGCGAGAAATGTTTCTCAGAGTTGAAGACCCGTTTGACAATGGCACATGTACTCTCCCTTCCTAACCCAAGTGTAGGGGAGTACACCATCTATAGTGCCACATCCAGACAAGGACTTAGATGTGTACTGATGCAACAAGGAAAGGTTATCACCTACGCCTCATGACAACTTAAAGTACATGAGAGGAACTACCCTAACCATGACTTAGAGTTAGCCGCAATAGTATTTGCCCTCTAAATCTGGCGACACTACCTATACGGGGTTAAGTGTAGGATATATACTTATCACAAGAGCCTTAAGTACTTCCTAACTTAGAAGGAGATGAATCTCCGCCAATGAAGATGGTTGGAATTGGTTAAAGATTATAACTTTGTGATAGAGTATCACCCCGAGAAGGCCAATGTAGTGGTAGATGCCCTAAGTCATAAGTACCAAATTGAGTCGACACAAATAACGACAAACTACTTACCCATGTTGTAATAGTTGGGAAGAATGGAGGTGGACCTTAAGATGGACAAGAGGGAGAAATGCTTGCTGGCTGACATGGTGGTGAGACCCAGCCTAACAGAGCAAATTAAGGTCCAACAAAAAGCAGATAAGGAATTCCAATCCTACTTTGATCTAGTCAATGAAAAGACAAAATTGGACTATGACCTTCAAGGTGATGGATTACTAAACTACAATGGTAGAGTGTGTGTGTCTCAAGATAAGGAACTGAAGAGGTTAATTTTAGAAGAGGCACACGACTCTGTTTATGTGATGTATTCGAGCAGTACTAAGATGTACCACACCCTCAAATAAGAATATTGGTGGAAATGGATGAAGAGGGATATTGCGGAATATGTAGCCCGATGCTTGTCCTATTAGCAAATTAAAGCTGAGCATCAGAAACCATGAGGACTACTACAACCCTTGCCAATCCTGGAATGGAAATGGGAGCACATCAATATGGACTTTGTCACTGGATTACCTGTGACCATGAAAGGACGAGACGCAATTTGGGTCATTATGGACAGATTGACCAAGTTTGCCCATTTCCTACCTATAAGAGTGATGGATTCAGTGGAACAACTGGTTGTCCTATATATGAGGGAGATAGTGAGACTCCATGGCATCCCAGTGAGCACAGTGTCGGATCGAGACCCTAGATTTACCTCAAAGTTCTGGTCGAGTTTGCAAAGTGCCTTGGGAACTAGGCTCCACGTGAGTACGGCATTTCATCCACAGACCGATGGACAGTCTGAGCAAATGATCCAAACCCTGGAAGACATGATCAGGGCATGCATACTCACTATGGATAAGGGTTGGGAGGAATACTTGTTTCTGTTGGAATTTGCGTACAATATTAGTTATCACGCCAGTATTCAAATGGCCCCTTATGAGGCCCTCTATGGATGACCATGATGTACCCTCTTATTTTGGGAAGAAGTGGGGGAAAGAAAGCTGGAAAGGGTCGAATTAATCAAGGATGCCACATAAAAGATCGCTCAGGACATGCAAAAGAGTTATGCGGATCATCGGAGAAGAGATCTGGAGTTTGATGTGGGAGATCAAGTGTTCCTAAAAGTATCTCCATGGAGGGGAATACTTAGGTTTCAACAACGAGGTAAGTTGAAACCAAGGTACATCGGTCCCTACACAATAGTCCAAAGGATAGGACCACTGGCATATAAACTAGAACTGCCTTTGGACATACAAAGAATACATGATGTATTTCATATTTCGGTACTTTGAAAGTATCAGCCTGATCCTAGCCATGTATTGGACCAACCTCCACTAGAGCTAGAAGAGAACCTGACCTATCAAGCAAAACCGGTGTGAATCATTGACCGGAGGGATAAGAACTTAAGGAATAAGGGAATTCCTATGGTCAAGGTTCTTTGGGAGAATGGAGACGTGCAAGAGGACACGTGGAAAATTGAGAGCATTATGAGGGATGGGTACCCTAAGTTATTTGACGTGTAATTGTTTTGGGGACAAAACACCTAAAAGGAGGGGAGAGTTGTAAACCGCGTCCTTTCATAAATAAGAAAAACTTGGAAAAAAACCGGTTATTTCCAAAGAGAAAACTAAGTTGGTTCATGAACCTTAACCGATAGAGAAAGGGAAAAAAGGGAAATTTACAAATTATGAGTGACCTAAAGATTCATAAAATTCATGGAAAAGGACTTTGGGATGAATTGAAAAAGAAAACCAGATCGGTTCAAATGAACAGGACCTGAACCGGATTGAACTGGTTTGAACCATCATTGAACCAATTTCTAAATTCATTTTTCTAGATGGCTTAAAATATTCAAATTGGGGAATTAATGCTATCATTGGATAGAGAATGAATTTAAAAATTTTTAATTTTGAAAAACTCGATCGAATCGGGCTAGAATTGGCCGGTTTAAGCATTGAACCCGGTTTGGACCGGTTCAGAACTATGTCATCTTCTTCATTTAGATGACGACGACGTTCACTCGCCGAAAGAATAGACAGCACTGGCGAAGATGAATCGCCTCCATTCAAGGCATTTTAGGCCACGAATGAGCTTTATAAAGGTGCCAAACGGATGGGCAAAGAGTCACCGAGCTTCCGATATAAAGAGCCCCTCTCCATTCATCCTCCTCACACTTGGAAACTCCATTCTCTCTCAACTACTTAATTTTCCAATGAAACTCGAACTAGAGCTACGACTTGGGCAGCTTTCTCAACCTCAAAAGGTGAGGTCAGGTTCTTTAGACTTTGGGGGAAGTCATCTATCTGATAGCAACCTCCGTTCGATCTAAGGACTGTCAGAGAAGCGCCAGCATAATCAAACAATGGAGCAGCTCCGGTGAGCCGGAGCTGCCATGCTTCGGTCGAGCTGAAATTGGCTGAATTAAGCCCTCCTTGGGCCAAACCAAGCTCTCCTAACATCCACACAACCATTAAACGACCTCAACTAAGCTGAAAGGTAAGTCAATTTGGCCCTTCTTAGTCGATGCAGGTCTGAGTCACTGATGAAATTCTCCCTTGATTCGAGATCAATTGTAGGAATTCTTAATCCTAAAAGATATCTCAG
The DNA here is from genome assembly GCA_030064425.1 of Trapa bicornis. Classification (NCBI taxonomy): domain Eukaryota; kingdom Viridiplantae; phylum Streptophyta; class Magnoliopsida; order Myrtales; family Lythraceae; genus Trapa; species Trapa bicornis. Next base: position 20,035,117 of record CM057761.1, on the reverse strand, counting down.
GAAGAGAGCTATCTTCCGCAATAGAGAGATCGGACCATCGCACCTCCAATGGTAATCTTTCGAAGCTCTCTCTCTATGCTAAGTTTTCAACGATGCTATGTTTGAGATCAATTCTGGGCCAAATGACGTGGTTCAAAGCTCAATAGAATCGTATGAAAGTGAGGAATTGATCCATACCTTCCATTGGAGCAATTAACCCCGATTGAATGGTCAATTTGATGAAACTAAATTTGGCCAGTTTAAAAGGGGAAAATTGGGGAAAAGTTTGGAGAAATTTGGGGATTTCGTAAAATTGGGGGATCGAATTGTAATTTCTCAAAATTGAAGGTCAATTGGTCATGGAAAAGATGTTGGAGGACCAATTGGTCAATTTTTGAAAATAATCAGTGTCAAAATTGCCATTTTTTTTGTAAAGAAGGGGAAAAATGGTAATTTTTAAAAATTTGGGGACCAAATTAGAAATTTGAAAAACTTGAGACCCTTAAACAATTTTGAGTAAATTGAGGACCCAAAGTGAATTTTTGGAAGTTGGGGACTCAATTTAGAGAAAAGTTAGCATTAGGGACCTAAAGTCAAGGAAAATAAACTTTAGGAACCTAAGTGTAATTAATTGAAAATTTTGAGCATGGTCGTTCATACATTAGAAAACGAGGGTTGTTATGCCAAATACTAATAGATAAGGATGTCAAAATCGTGTAGGAACATGAGGGACTCGAACTCCAGCAAGGACATGCTAGCGTGGATGCGGAAACCGACTGGAGAAGAGTACACTTCAATTATCGAGTGAGTGGGTTTATTCACATCATGCCCAGTTAGGATGATAAGTACTTCATAAATGAAAAATCACTTCTATGTGGGATTTTAACATCACACCCAGTTGGAGTGATGTGAGAACTAAGTGGAAAAGCTACTTACTGGTTGTAAGTAGGGAGATCATACCAGTTGATATGATGAATTTTCTTGGAAGAAATAAGAAAACCCGCTTGCCGGTTGTAAGCGAGATGTCATCACACCCGATTGGTGTGATGAATTAAAAGATTATTTTTGTCAGAAGTGTTCTCCTCTTACTGTGTGCCAATGCTTAAAATTTTTGGGAGACCTTATTAACGAGAGCTAGAACAACTTAGATAGGCCAGAGCCCTCAGTTTTGGAACTTGTGGGGCTAAATGTCCAATTTTGGAAAATCACGTACAGTGGGCCCAAGGTCAATTGGCACGAGCTTGTAAATAAACATAATGTATTAAAGCTATGAAATTTCTTAATGAATGAATTATGTGATTTTTTTTATGGTACCAAGACAAGACTGACATACTCGATGGACTGGCGGTAGTACGTCAGGGCCCGGTCGACGGACCAACTTAGAAAAACAGTTGTATGTCGAGTTGAGGGTCGAGGTCATTGGACCAGTGGCACCAAAGATAAATGGTTTTGTGGAAAAATTATTGTTTGTGCATGCACTTGAGCTTTGGGACCATCAAGACACCCAAGAGGGGTAGTGATGCGTCCTAACGGTTACTGGACGACATGGTGGGGATAAGGGCAGTTTGTCATACTAGTAGTCAGGGAAGCTTGGCGTAGCTTCATGTGCATGAGGGCGGGTGGGGTTGGGATGAGGTCTTTGCTCCCATACGGAGACAAAGTTGATTTTGGGTTTGAGGGTCGAATGTCGTGAGCATCCACTCATAGCCAGGGTAGAAGTGGATGGGCTTTTATCTAGATGGCCGGTAAATTCGCTTTGACGCTACAAGTGGGTGCAGTGGACGGGCTGCCCTACGAATGTGTGATCCCTTCCTGATTAAAGGCGTGTGTTAACTATTAAACACACCTAATGTTGAAATTGAGGAAAGAAAAGGGTTTTGAAAACCGGAACTTGAGGAAAAAATATTTTTAAAGGAAATAAGGAGTCTGACACACTCCGAATAATGTTATCTTATTTTTGGAAACTCTCTCCCAACACCCATTCACTGCTTTGTTGAACTCACCCCCTCCCTTTTCCCATTTTCAAGTAACCAGGGGAAAATAAACCTAAATAACTTTCTGTAGTCGAACCTGCAAGACAAGTATATAAAATTTAATGTATTCAGTTTTGATTAATACTATTCCATGAAAGATATAGGTGAAAATAAGGCCTTACTCCTTGTAGTTTGGAAAAGGGGAAATTCTTAATAAACTTGGAGAGTGGCAGGTTGCTCACGGGGATCCAACCAATCTAGGTCGGGGCATGATAATGGAAGTCAGCAAATCAAGTTCCACATCTTCATCTCGACAATAGGCTTCCCGAATGAGTCTAAGTTCGCCATCCATCCCAGCTCTAGCTTATGATTCTTTGGTAATCTCTCCCCTTCTTCCTAACTTTATTCTTCTTTTGCATGATTTCAAATGCCCCATTGTTTAGAGATCGAGCATTCCTACTTTTGAATCGGAGCATTTTGTTAGTTCATTCTATTAGTTGTGCTTCCCTCCATTGATAATCCGTAGCTCAATCACTTGATGGCTTTCCTTGATTGGTGTGCTTATGAAGAGTTCCTTTGATCCATCATTCATTCGCTTGGTCGTTCTGCCTGATTATGTTGACTTCTTATTGACATCTACAGGTCAAACCAAGCCCGAGCCTTATCCAACAAAATCCCATAGAACAGGGATGAAGGCAACAATGACAATTCCTCCTATCAAGAGGTTTGCTCTGGACAGTTATATTATGTTTGTCTGTTGATTTTTTCTATGCTTGGTTGTTTTTAAGGATTCAATAAAAATCTTTCATAATTTCTCTTCTATAAATCCTACATATGATTCCAACACCTTGATTGTCTATACTTTACTCGTAGGAAATCTCTAGTTTCAAGTTGCTATCGATGGTTCATATGGCTGTCTTTGGTCCACTAAGTTCTTAGTGGTGGATTACCGATGACACCCTCAAGTTCTATCTAAACATTCATTGTCCAGGTTGAGTCATCATCCTGTAATTACAACATTTCCTATCAACTTCTATCAATTAATCAAATTATGAAGGAATCCAATTATCCAGAAGGTATCTCTCCTATAGATCATGAGATGTGTTTTCTTTTGTTCATTTATACTCAAATCAACTGATCTTACTATTGGTTTATTATATATAATCTGGGTTTCTTTCAGGAATGGATTATAGCTATATGGTCCTATCTAATACTACTATTCCTAAAAATAAAGGGAATGAAACAACAATTGATGTAGGATTTGACTTACTATAATGTCAATCTCCTACTGGTACGTATGATTCCTTCGGTTGTGGATTATTCATGTATTAACTCTCTTGCTTCCACCCTGAAATGTTGAATAAATTTTCTTGTTGATTTTTCGTTGTACTACAATCCTTCTGTGGTTTGTATGTAGGTGACTATCCTCACGGCAAAAGTATTCATCCCTCTTCTTCCATTGGATGTGGTAAGGTAATTCCTCTATCTCTCACTATTTGAACTCATTTACTAGTTAAATTTTCTGAATAAAGTCCCTCTTTCTCTTAGTTTTTTTTGTTACTTGAAAGGTTATTCCCTCGGTTTTATTCCATGATTATTTTCTTTCCATTATAGGTTTTCCTTTACAAGATTTAATTAAGATCGAATCCATTTATTTTCTTATTGATATACATAAATTTGATTGAAAAGAATAATATTTTTCAATATCACTATTCATTGTGTGTGAAAGTAGACATTATAATGTGGGTGGTAAGAAGATTTACTCAGTTCTCTTTTTGGCCCGAGTCTATACCATTGAATGCCTCCTATTTAATATTTTAGTGCTTATAATTTAGTTGGGTTCTTAGTTTCGTATGAGTGAACAAACATCTCCTTTATGTGTTGCTAATGAATCATTAATAAGTTATCCTTTAATTATTTATTAATAAGCTCCAATTAGAACAGCAATCAAGTCCACTCAACATTTTTGGACCTTGCCCAAACAAGGATAATTTGGTAAATCAACTCAAAGTTTCCCAAGTCTCATCACAACAATTTCAGGGAGGTTAATACTCCATTTTACTTTATTTCCACAATTTGATTAGTAGGCTTTCTTAGGTATTATTCTTAAACTAATGGGTTGTACATCCAATCTCTTAGGAACACCAGTACTTAGCTTATACCTATGTTACTTTCCTTATTGAGATTTTAAAAAATTGATTAGTGTAATTTTTCCTTTTAAGGCACTTATTCTATATTATTTACTAACATGCTTGGCCTATCATTTTTATTCTTTTTTTATCCCTTTATGTATATATAATTTTAAAATTATTTATTCATTTTAAATAATATTAACACGACATTTCTTATATGCTCATCTATTTATTTAGCATAATATTTATATATGCACATATATATTTGTATATGTTCGTGTGTATATATATATATTAATAATTATTTATTTACGCACATCTAAATTAGATAATTAATCTTATTTAAATTGACATGATTTAAATAAATTCTACTTTATTCATAATTGATTCAATTAAATAATTTTTTATCTAATTTCTAATTCAACATAATTGTTTAATTAATTTATGATGCTCTATTTGGATATCAGCAAATATTTAAAATCAAACTTTAATTATATCTTTTGGATTTTCGATTCAAAGATAAATTTTGATTTGATATTTTATTAAAATTTTCACTTTCTAAAAATATAGTGTTGCAATACATATACTTAGAACTCATGTCTCACAAACAAGGATGAACTACACTCGCTTGCACTTTCAGGCTATTTATGACATGTGCCTCATTTCGGACTACTAATACCCTAAACATAACAATACACCATATAGTGTACCATCGCTTGGATGATACTAGTATGAGAAAATAAGAGTGTGGAAGTCACACGAATACTATACCACAACTTACATTTCTCGAGTGTTATCTCACAGTTGGGTGTCTCAGCACCCAAGGTTATAGTCACATCGCCGCCACTCACCCGTACAAAATGAGCTACTCAAGCCCTAAACACACTAGGCTACTCAATCCCGCACATAATGGGCTACTCATACCCAAAACATATATCATTCCCGAAGTATACCAGTACGTGGACGATACTAGTCCGGGAAATTGGAGTATGGGAGTCACGTGAACACTCTACCACAACTAACACTCCTCGAGTATCATCTCTCAATTGGGTGTTTCAACACCTAGGGTCATGATCTCATTATTGCCACTCGCTAGCACATACTCCTTATACACGTGACTCAATTCTACCATCGCCTCATCACAACGATATACCAGGATAGTACGCGTACATCATTTGGGTGTTCTGAGAAACATGAAATATTACACAAACACTATTTGCTCACCTTTCCATTTTCCCTTGGGTGACGACACAACTTGTAAACCCCACACTTTTGAGTTAAGGAAAATCAGGAAAAGAACCGGTCAAACCGAGTAAGAAAACCGAGACGGTTTACAAACTAGATCATTTGGGAACAAGCAATTTAAAAATTTACAACTTACAAGTGATCCAAAAGGTTTATTAAACCATGAAAAAGAAACTTGACACAAATTAGAATAGAAAAACTAAATTGGTTCAGGTGAACGAGAGTCTATAAGAAATTTAAAGTTAATATAGTCATAAATTAATATATATTTAATTATTATAATTAATACCAATAATTTAATACCTAAATTAAATTATTAGAATTAATACAAATAATTTAATATCGAAATTAAATTATTAGAATTAATACAAATAATTTAACACCGAAATTAAATTATTGGAATTAATACCAATAATTTATGGCAATATTAATACTAGTAATAAATCTCTCCCATTTAATACATGGTTTTACACCTATATAAAGAGTTCATCCCATTTATTCTCCTCACACCTGAACACTTCTCTCTCTCTCTACTGCTCTATTTCCCGGTGAAGCTCGAACTAGAGCTTCGACTTGAACAAAGGTCGGGCTCTTTAGAACCAGGGAGAAAATAGTTATCTGATAGAAAACTCCAGTCAATCCGAGAATTGTTGGAGAAGCGTCGGCATGATAGAAAATGGGGTAAAGGTAGGACCTCAATAAAACCACAAACGGAACAAATGATAGCTAAAGAGAATTCCCCCTTTAAGAAGAAAATCCAAACAAGCGGGACGTATTTCGATTACAGGAATAAATCACCTTGGAAAAAGCAACTATGCCAAATAGGAAGTTCGGACCAACAGGATAAGAGAAAGCAAGTCGTTACAATAAGATAGTCAGAGGGAACAAATGACACCCTGAGGAAGATCGGGAAGTAGAAGGGGCTACACCATAAAAAGGTCAGTGAGATGGACGTTAAGGACAAGAGTACTCGAGAAAAAAATTGCCCTAAGAAACTTAGACCAAAGGAATGGTGGAGGCGAGACAATTAACAAACTAATACATGGGAAACCATAATTTGAGTTCCAACAAAGAAGAGAGGGGCAAAAAGGCCAAATACTCGGGAAAAGAATGATGAAAGAAATCCTTAACAGGACCAAAGGCCAAATTAACCAAGAAAAAAAAATAGGCAAGCCTCTCACATAATTATTAAGAAATCTTGAGAAAAGGAAGATTTGAACACTCCATAAAGAAATACACTATGAAAGTAAACTTTAGAGGGATGCATACGACTAACTACCGTTGAAGTAATTTTGATGGGCGGATGGAAATAATGTGGAGTGCAAGGAACCAACCCTTAATTGGGAAATGTTTCAAAGGAAGGAAGTATCGTGATGGCCCAGTGTGACCTACTTGGAGAGAGCAGGAGAACCAAACAATAATTTCAGGATGAACAAGAGATTTTGAAATAAGAAGCATGTGAACCCTCCTTAAATGGAAATAAGTTAACGGGTTAGCATCAAAAAGATGTTGTGACAAGTATGAATGAGTGGACAACCCATACTAAGGTAATAAAGTAAAGAATGTTCAAAAAAAATTGGGAAAGTAAGTCCTCCAAATAAGATGTGGCTAAGGAGGAATAACCGCAATTGGTAAGACGGGTCATAGTCCACACGCGCATATGAAGCTTAAAGAGTGGACAACCGAGCATAGGGTGGAATGCACGGAATAAAACCAATAATCAGAAGTATCCCATCTAAGGAATAAGGGATAAAACAAAAGTTGTGGATAGAGAAGGATCCAAAGCAAACAGATGCCCTAACATAGATAAGGGTGCGAAGAAAGGGAGAAAGAACCATACAATAAATGATAAGGAGGTTGAGCATGTAACTCCAAAGATGGAAATCTCTATTGTAAGGGACATAGTAGAGAACAAAACCGGAAGGAGGGAACCTTCCCAAGCAAAGTAATCGACACATAGATTAAAAGCAATTATTGTAGAATGAAGAATCATGAAGTGATTATGAGTAAGTAAAAGTGGATTAAGGAAAAAGGAAAAACCCTTGAATAACGAATGCCAAGGATTTAAGAAGGAAAGTACCCTAGTTTGTTGGTAAACTATTGGGAAACCAAATAATTGGCACCAGAAAAACCCAATAAAGAAGTTGGAAAAGGACAAGTGGGTAAGGAAAACTGACACGGTTATGTAAGACATGTTGTCAAGATACGAATGATAATTCGGTAACTGTAAGGGTAGTTGAGGAATACTACCCAATTAAAGGAGGGATGAAATTATATGGTCCCTGGAAGGCTGGAAAGTTGGAAACAACTCTAAAAGAGGTGTTGTAGGAGTCTGATCGACTGAGACAAGTTCAGAACTATGTCATGTAAGTAAGGGACATATAAGCACCAACAATCCCGAGTAAAATGTAACTCGAGTAAGAAGGAGTTAGTTGGTAAACATAACAAGTTCAAACATAAATTTGATCGAAGTTGTAATCAATGACGGATGAAGGATGGGTCAAATTGGGACGAAAGAATAATAACACAAAAAACCTGTGAAAACAAGTATGTAATGCTTGAAAGAACATCGAGCTAGGGGTTTCAACGATGAAGAGAATAACTAGAAAAAGGAAAGATTGGGCACCTTGGAACTCCCAATCCTGAAATCTTAAGTAAAATCCCCTAAAGGAAGAACCTTCTCCTAAATAAAGGGAGATGTGAACCTAAGAATATACATTAGGATTAATGAGCCATACATGCCTCGTTATTATAACTCCATGGAAGGAGTAAGCATGACAAATGAAAAGAAATTCCTTAGATGAATGATTACGGTGACTAAGCGAAAGAGTAATCGAAGTGTTAGCATGTCAAGAAAACCCGAGTTAACATTACGGGAAATTATTCCCGATGTGGAATATATTGGTTAAGTTTTGGGGACAAAACTCCTAAAAGGAGGGGAGAGTTGTAAACCCCGCACTTTTGAGTTAAGGAAAATTAGGAAAAGAACCGGTCAAACCGAGTAAGAAAATCGAGATGGTTTACAAACCCGATCATTTGGGAACAAACAATTTGGAAATTTACAACTTTCGAGTGATCCAAAGGGTTTATTAAACCTTGGAAAAGAAACTTAACACAAATTAGAATAGAAAAACCAAATTGGTTCAGGTGAACGAGAGTCCATAAGAACTCTGAAGTTAAGCGTGCTTGCGCGAGAGTATTAATTATTGTAATTAATACCAATAATTTAATACCCAAATTAAATTATTGGAATTAACACCAATAATTTATGGCAATATTAATACTATTAATAAATCTCTCTCATTTAATACACGGTTTTACACCTATATAAAGAGGTCATCTCCATTCATTCTCTTCACACTTGAACACTTCTCTCTCTCTCTCTCTCTACTGCTCCATTTCCCGGTGAAGCTCGAACTAGAGCTTCGACTTGAACAAAGGTCGGGCTCTATAGAACAGGGGAGAAGACAATTATCTGATAGCAAACTCGGATTCGCCGACATGATAGAATAGTGAAGCAGCTCCGGCGGACCGAAGCTGCCCTATTTCGGCCAAGCTGAAATCGGCCATTTCAAGCCCTCCTCAGGCTAAGCCAAGCCCTCTCAACACTTCCTCAGCCTTTCCACGGCCGAATTAGGACTAAAAGGTAAGCCAATTCGGCTACCCTTTATAATTTTTGATCAGTGCTAGAGAGATAGTCGACCGAATTTCAATGACGAAATTCTAATCCAATTCCACATCAATTGATGCGATTCTTGATTCTAGGATGAACCTCAGGATGAGAGCTATCTGTCCAGATCAAAAGCTCAAACCATCGTACCTTCACCGGTGAGTAATCGAAGCTTTCTCTCTCTATAGTTCATTTTCCGACGAAGCTTCGTTTGAGCTCGTCCTGGCATTAAAACTTGCGATTTACATTTTTGAAGAATCGTATGAACATGTAGAAACTCAATTTCAACTTCAATTTCAACAATTGGAAACGTTTGATGGGCCAATTTGATGAAATCAAATTCAGTTGTGTTAAGAAGTTGGAATTGGGGGAAAATTGAGAATTTTCGAAATTCAAAGGACCAAAATGAAATTTTATGAAATTGAGGGTTAATTGGGCATGAAAATAATGTTGGAGGACCAATTGAGGAATTTTGAAATTTTTGGGGCAAAATTTACCATCTTTGTAAAGGAAGGGCAAAATGGTAATTTTGGAAAAGTTGGGGGACCAAATTGGAAATTTGTGAAATGGAATAAATTGAGGTCCTATGATAAATTTTAGAAGTTTCGGGACTCAATTGGAGGAAAAATCGGCATTTGAGACTTAAAGTTAAGGAGAAATAACTTTAGGGATCTAATTGCACATAAATGAAAGTTTGACTTTCTCATTCATTTGGAATGAATGAAGGCGATTAGGCCGAAGGATAATGAACAAGATGTTCATATTGTGTAGGAACGCGAAATACCGGGAACGCCAGCAAGGACAAGCTCACGTGAATACAAAGAACCAGTTTAGTGGAATTCACGGCATTAACGGGTGAGTGGGTTTACTAACATCATATCCGATTAGGATGATGAGCACAACTTAAAGATAAAAACCACTTACTGGTTGTGAGTGGAAATTTTATATCATACCCGGTAAGGGATGATAAGTACCTCGGTAGAAAAAGTGATGTGAAAATTATGCGAAAAAAACTACTTATTGGTTGTAAGTAGATCATACCCGATTGGTATGATGAGACTTCCTCGAAGGAAGTTGAAAACTCGTTCATCGGTTATGAACGGAGATGTCCTTATACCGGTTGGTATAATGGACAATGAAAACCTATTTTGTCGGAAGTGTTCTCCCCTGATTGTGTGCTAATGCTTAAACAATTTGGTAGACCTTCTCGATAGGAGCTCGAATAGCTGTGATAGGCTGGGGGCCTCGGTTTTCGAACTTGGGAGCTAAATGCCCGATTTTGAAAATCTCGTACAGTGGGCCCAAAGCCAGTTGGCATGAGCAAGAGCTCGTAAACGAACATGATATATGTGCCATAAAACTTAATAAGTGAATTGTTTGGCCATGGTACCAAGATAGGACCGACATGCTCAGTCAACTAGCGGCAATGCGACATGACAGGTCGACGGACCAGTCAAGACAAACAACTACGGGTTTAGTTGAGAGTCGAGGACATTGGACCAGTAGCACCACATATTACATGGCAATATAAGAAAATATTGTTTGTGCATTAACTATGAGTATGGGATCATCAAGACACCCATGAGGGGTTGTGATGCGTCCTAAGGGCACTGGACAACCTGGTGGCTATAAGGGCAGTTCGTCGTTCCAGTTGTCTGTGCGAAATCTGGAGTAGCACCAACCGTATGAGACCGAGGTGGGGATAGGATGAGGTCTCTGTCCTCATACGGACACAAAGAAGTGATTTTGGGATTGTGGGTTGGATGTCACGTACATCCACTCATTCCTAGGGTAGAAGTGGTCGTACTTCTATCCGGGTGGCAAAAAAAGTCGGTTCGAAGCCACTCACGTGTTCAGTAGTGATACTGACTTGCGAATGTGTGTAACCTTCATGATGAAGGATGTATGTTGGGTGATTACACACCGTGGTAACTAAGAAATAATGGAAAAACCCGAATTTTTAAATGAAGGGATTTTTGAAAACAAAGGAGTCTGGCACACTCCATATAAATGATTTTCTTATAAGTCAAAAGCTTTTAAAAAACCCATTCACTGAGTAGTCGTACTCACCCCCTCCCTTATATCCCTTTCAAGAAATCCCGGAAAGCCTCTCCTTAAAGACCATCAACTAAGATGCTTGTAAGACAGGTATGTAAAGTTTTAAATTTCATGCAGTTTTGATTATGCTATTCCAGGAAAAAGGTGCAGGTTAAAGGATACTTTACTCTTTACAGTTTACAATAAGGGGAAACCATTTAATAAACCGGGAGAGTGGAGGGTTGATCACGGGGATCCAACCAAACCGGGTCAGGGCGTGACACAACCTCTTAGGTGTCCATCTATTGTCCGCACACTCCTATACTAGTATTCACAATAAGAAATATCATGACACATAGTCATACGCATGGTGCTCATGGCCAACTCATGTAATAGTGCTTACATCATCTCCTTACAAAGAGCTTGGTGCGTCAACCGTCCAGCTCCCCAACATCACACACACACAGTTATGAATCATAATCAACATGCTCATTAATATGGATATACTCAGGAGTTTAGTCCTTCATTCATCTGACTCCCTAAACAGTCATATAAATATCAGGAGCTTGATCTGTCGCTCAGTAATCTCTCTATATCACATAGTTAGGCATCCTGCCCTAAACTCGGGTATCATGACCTATCACATGTCCCAATTGTTCAATCAGTATTTAAACATAACAATAATTAGGAGTCTGCCATGTCACTCGGTCGTCTCTTCATATCACATACTTGGTCATCCTGCCCCATACTCGGGTTTGACGACATACTCCATGCCTTGATCACTTAATCAACAAATAAATACAGTAATGACACTTATTGGGACCCCGACGTGTCATCGGCCATCTCCCCAAATCGCAAAATGGCTCAAGGATCAACATATTCTCGATTGCTCTAAACTGTATTTAGACCACATGCCCCAGTCTCATGATCGGTTCTTACTTTAGCCTTTAAAATCGCATTTGCTTTAGTAGGCATGTACTTATTCATTTTACACTTCTTATATGAGTTCAAGGCCAACTTTCTACTCATTTTCACACAATCAGTCAAGCATATTATCTTATGCTCCAATCAGTCCAATGAGAATCATCGTCAACACCACTCACCTCACTTTACGGAACTTGTTCATTCCATGAGGTTCCAGGAATCCGCTCTTGGTTCTACTAGTGTATCTCTTGTATTCTCTACAAGGTTTAGAAATAATAGGGTTAGTTTCACTTATGACCATTAACAACTCAATCTACGGTATTCTTCCTACGATTTTATGATTTATCCCTTGTAGGTCCCGGTTACTCGACTCATTAGTCGGTGACATAATCCTTTCCTAACCTTCTCTAAGGTTAGTTTCTCGGGCAAGCTCATTCTCTTTTCACTTGGCACCTATTGAAGTGCCCATATTTCCTTTACTCACCACCTAGCGGTTCAACTTTTCCCAAATTACTATTTGGTCCTTAACTTAGGCAAAATTACCATTTTCCCATATACTTTACAAATTCCTCTTTTTTGGAACTTAGACTTCCCAAGTCTTTCAATTGAGTCCCTCAAGTCTCCTTGAGTTCTATTCTAGTCCCAAATAGGCATTGGAACCATTTCAAGCTCTATTTCTTATTAATTACCTAATTGTCACAAAGTTTTGGCAAAATTACCATTTTGCCCCTCTTCTTGAGAACTAAGGCTCCATGATTCATTTCACCCCCATATTTCTCATTTAGGTCTCTAAACTTCTTAAATTAAGTTTAGGTCATTGGACTACCCAAAAGTTGCCTTTTGGTCACACAAATACCCATGTTTGCACTTTAGTCCTTAACTTTGCATGTATTGTAAATAGGTTCCTAGACCTTCCACAATAGGCAAATTCAGTCCCCAACCTTCACCACACTTTTCAATCATCTCCAAAACTTTAGTTTTTCCTCCTAGGAAGATGCCACAGAATGCTCAATCATATTTGGGTCCCCTACCTTTCAAATCTTTATATTTTGGCCCAAAATAAAAGTATCTCTAAATATTACCAAACTAAGTGGAGAGGTCCCCCTACTTCCCTCTAGGCCGTCGTAAACTTGGATTGGCCAAATTCAACCATAATTGCTCCAATTGGGCTTGATCAGTAACTTACATGTAGACAAGTAATATTCAAGTCAAAGTTAGGAACTCAATGGAGATGGCACGTCGGCTGTCAAGGCTTATGCGGTTTGAAAGTTAACTTCTCAAGGAGTCTATGACCACTTGAATCACCTCAATTGGTGATCTGTAGCTCCAACAATTTTCATTTTAGTTAACTCTCTCAATTAACCCGTGACTTGAGATTTAGATGATTTAATTCACACCCAAATCTTACACAAATCGAGCAAGTGAGATGCTATGGAACGCTGGTGATACAAAGGACTTACTAAATTTTTCCCACCTCACAAGGGTCATCGTGGCCATCAAAATTGGTCCGTGAAATAGCTGATCTAGTTATGGTCGATGGAGATCACGTATGGTGCGATCTCACAGAAAACTGTAGATGTAGAGTTGAGGGTCGAGAGAGATGATAATAGAAAGCTAAGATCCTTATCTTTTCAGGGGTTCCAAGACGATCGTCAGAGGTGGTCGCACGGAGGAGCTTACTCTCTAGTAGTCAAGTCACATGACATGGAAGCTGTAAACCCCGCCCTTTTGAGCTAAGGAAAACCGGGAAGATAACCGGTCAAACCAAGTGAGAAAATCGAACCGGTTCACAAACCCGATCAATTGTGAATGGAAAAATTAGGAATTTACAATTCCCAAGTGATCCAAAGAGTTCAAAATACTATGGAAAAGAACATTAGGACGAAATGGATGAGGAAAATTAGACCGGTTTGGATGAACCGGGTCCAACAGGATTGAATCAATTTATGAACAAAGTCGGTTCATGAACCGAAACCGATAGAGATCGGAAAAAATAAAGGAATTCAACTCCATTGTACTCCAAAGAAATTCATAAACCTTGGGAAGGAACCTTAGAACAAAGTGAGAGAGAAAAATCAGACCGGTTCGGGTGAACCGGACCCGAATCGGATTGAACCGATTTAAGGATCGAGTCGGTTTATGAACAGGAATCGATAAAGAGATGGTAAACCAGAAATATTATGGACCCTAAGTGACCCAAGGAGTCACAAAAGACATGGAAATGGACTTGTGAAGGAATTGGGGATGAAAACCAAACCGGTTTGGACCGGTTTGAACCACTATTGAACCAAATCCTAAAATCATTTTTCTAGGTGGCTTAAATAACTCAAATTGAAGATTTGAGGCAACCATTGGATAGAAAATGAATTTAGATGAATTTATAAATTTTTATATTTGAAAAACTCGATCGAATGGGGGGCGGGGGTGAACCGACCGGTTTAAGCATTGAACCCGGTTCGGATCAGTCCGATCCAATTCGGAATAGTGTCATCTTCTTCCTCAGGATGACAGCAATGTTCACTCGCCGGGAAATTGAAGAAACGTCAGTGAAGAAGAAACGCTTCTGTTCGGGGTGTTTCTGGTCATCAATGTTAGTCATAATGGTGCCAAACGAATGGGCAACAGGTCCCCGAGCTCCCTTTATAAAGAGCCCCTCCCCATTCATCCGCTCCACACCTAAAAACTCCATTCTCTCTCAACTGCTCCATTTTTTCGGTGAAGCTCGAACCAGATCTCTGACATGGGGTCTTTTTTTAGCCAAACAAGATGAGGTCAATTTCTTTAGAACTGGGGAGAAGTCAGCTACACGTCTGTAGTCTCCGTTCACTCCGAGGGTCGCCGGCGAGACGCCGACGTGATGAAACAATAAAGTAGCTCCAGTGGACCGAAGCTGCCCTGTTTCGGCCGAGTTGAAATTGGCCATTTCGAGCCCTCCTCAGGCCAAACCAAGCCTTTCCAACACTTCCTCAACCCTCCCACGGCCTAATTAGGACAGAAAGTTAAGCCAATTCGGCCCCCTCTACAATTTCCGACCAGTGCTAGAGAGAGAACCGGCAGAATTTCAATGAAATTCTAACTCAATTCGGCATCAATTGATGTGATTCTTGATTCTAGGATGAATCTCAGGAGGAGAGCTATCTACCTAAATCGAAAGCTTGGACCGCCGTGCCCTCACCGGTGAGAAATCAAAACTTTCTCTCTTTACAATCTATTTTCTGGCGAAGCTCTGTTTGAGCTCGTTTCAACGTTAAAATATGCAATTCAAAGTTCCTTAGAATCGTATGAACATGTAGGAACTCAATTTCAATAATTAGAGGTGTTTGATCATTCAATTTGATGAAATCAAATTCGATAGTATTGAAGAGTTGAAATTGGGGAAAAAATTGGGGAAAATTTTGGGATTTTCAAAATTCGAAAGACCAAAATTAAATTTTATGAAATTGAGGGCCAATTGGGCATGAAAATAATGTTGGAGGACCAATTGAGAAATTTTGAAATTTTTGGGGGCAAAACTTACCATTTTTGTAAAGGAAGGGCAAAATGGTAATTTTGGAAAAGTTGGAGGACCAAATTGGAAATTTGGGAAATTAATCCCCTTTTTGTGAAATGGAATAAATTGAGGTCCTATGACAAATTTTAGAAGTTTCGAGACTCAATTTGAGGAAAAACCGGCATTAGGGACTTAAAGTTAAAGAGAAATAACTTTAGGGACCTAACTACAAATAAATGAAAGTTTGACTTTCTCATTCATTTGGAATAAATGAAGGCAATTAGGCCGAATGATATGAACCGAGATGTTTATATCGTGTAGGAACACGAAGTACCGGGAACGCCAGCAAGGACATGCTCACGTGAATACAAAGAACCAGTCTAGTGGAATTCACGGCATTAACGGGTGAGTGGGTTTACTAACATCATACCCAGTTGGGATGATGAGCACAACTTAAAAATTTTAAATGACTTACCGGTTGTGAGTGGGAATTATATATCATACCCGATTGGGGATGATAAGTGTCTCGGTATAAAAACCCACTATTTAGTGGTATTTTTATCATCACCACTTAGAGAAAGTGATGTGAAAATTATGTGGAAAAACTACTTACTAGTTGTAAGTAGATCATACCCGGTTGGTATGATGAGACTTCCTTGAAGGAAGTTGAAAACCTGTTCATCGGTTATGAACGGAGATGTCCTTATACCGATGGGTATAATGGATAGTGAAATCTTATTTTGTTAGAAGTGTTCTCCCCTAATTGTGTGCCAATGCTTAAACTATTTGGGAGACCTTTTTGACGGGAGCTCGAATAGCTCTTATTGGCTGGGGCCTCGGTTTTTTAACTTGGGGCTAAATGCCTAATTTTGAAAATCTCATACAGTGGGCCCCAGGCTAGTTGACATGAGTAGGAGCTCATAAATGAACATGATATATGTGCCATAAAACTTAATAAGTGAATTGTTTGGCCATGGTACCAAGATAGGACCGACATGCTTAGTCAATTAGTGGCAGTGTGACATGACAGGTCGACAGACAAGTCAAGACAAACAACTGCGAGGTGAGTTGAGAGTTAGAGCCATTGGACCAGTGGCACCACATATTACATGGCAATATGAGAAAACATTGTTTGTGCATGCACTATGAGTACGAGATCACCAAGATGCCCATGATGTCTACGATGCGTCCTAAGGGCACTAGACGACCTAGGGGCTATGAGGGCAGTTTGTCGTTCTAGGTGTCTGTAAGGAATTTAGAGTAGCACCAAGCGCATGAGACCGGTGTGGGGATGGGATGAGGTCTCTATCCTCATACGGACACAAAGAAGAAAATTTCAGGATTGTGGGTCGGATGTCGCGTACATCCACTCATTCCCAGGGTAGAAGTGGTCGTGCTTCTATCCGGGTGGCAGGAAAAGTCACTCCGAAGCCACTAGCAGGTTCAGTAGTGATACTGACTTACGAATGTGTATAACCTTCATGATGAAGGATGTGTGTTGGGTGATGACACACCGTGGTAACTAAGAAATGATGGAAAAACCTGAATTTTTAAATGAAGGGATTTTTGAAAAAGAAAGGAGTCTGGCACACTCCATATAAATATTTTTTTCTTAAAAGTTAAAACTAAACCTTTGAAAACCCACTCACTGAGTAGTCGGACTCACCCCCTCCCTTATATCCCTTTTAGGAAATCCCGAAAAGTCTACCCTTAGAGACCATCAACTAAGATGCCTATAAAACAGGCATGTAAAGTTTAAAATTTCATGTAGTTTTGATTATGCTATTCCAAGAAAAGATGCAGGTTAAAGAATGCCTTAATCTTTACGGTTTACAATAAGGGGCAACCCTTTAATAAACCGGGAGAGAGGAGGGTTGATCACGGGGATCCAACCAAATCGGGTCGGGGCATGATAGGAGCAGTCTGAGGTTTAGAGAGAATTTCGACCAAATTTCAATGAGAGAACACCCAATCTTTATATGGGTGTGTTCTAGATTGCATGACTATCAATCCATAGACTTTTTTCTTCATTCCAAAGCATGTGACTCTATCAATGAATTAATTTCCCCAAGCGGTTGATTCAGTTTATCTGGGTGAGTAATCGAGTAAAAATAGGGGATTCAGGAGTGATTATCAAGTGAGAAAGATGACACGTGCATGTGTTTCCATGTGTGCGTGCGCCCGGTGTTACACACTAATTAGTCTACACTGTAGCGAACTGGTTTTCAGTGAATTTCTCGGTTGGTTCATCTATTTTTGGCCCAGTTCAACCCTTTTCTAGCTGATTCTTAGAAAAATAAAAATACCAAAAAACTCTACATTCAATTTCCTATTCAATGGACCTAAGAACCACTCAATTTAGATTTCTTTTGCACTCATAAAAATTTAGAGGGGTTTGTGACTCCCCCTAACTCGAACCCATTTCAAACTAGTTTTATCCCAATCCATGACCTCATGTTCTGAGACATTAATAAGGGCTTCTCAAGATCCTTCTCACCCCTCATGGTTGTTCCATTGATCCCTTCCTTCTTTCCGATTTAATTTCACTTCCCTGTTTTAGTTCTTTTTCCCAATCCGATCCCACTTTTCGGTTCAACTCGGCCAGGTTATTGAATTGAGATTTTGCAGTCTTACACATGATGCCTATTGTGTCAACAGATTAAGGATGAGCATCAGAGGTTGGCAAGGATGTTTCAACCACTCTCTAATTTCTGAATGGACATGGGAGAAAATCATGATGGATTTTGTGACTAGACTACCCCCTTCCGTGAGAGGATATAATGTGATATGGGTGATCATGAATCAACTCACGAAGTCTACTCACTTACCCATCATGCTAAAAAATATTGTGGAGAATTTGGAAATATTATACATTGTCGAGGTTATGTATCTACATAGGGTATCAGTATTTGTAGTGTCAGACAAGGACCATCGATTCACATCCTGATTTTAGCTCAGTCTACAAAGTTCGATTGGTACGAAGTTACATATGAGTACAGCATTTCATCCTTAGACCGATGGACAATCTAAGAAGACTATTTAAACTCTAAAGTATATGATTTTGGTCTGATTGTTGAATCTTGGTAAAAATTGGGAAGATTACTTATGTTTGATGGAATTCACTTGCAACAATAGTTATTAGGTCATCATCCAAATTGCCCCCCTATGACGCTCTATATGGGAGGAAATATTGGACACCACTATACTGGGATGAGGTAGGTAAACACACATTGAAAAAAGTGGAGCTTATTGAAGATGTCTCCAAAAATATAAAAATAATATGGGACTATCTTAAGGCTGCCCAGGAGAGGAAGAAGAGTTATGGTGAAAACCAATGTTGTGAACTAAACTTCGAAGTCAGTGACAAAGTGTTTATTAATGTTTCCCCATGGAAAGGTGTAACACCGGGAAAATTCCTAAGGCACAAACTAGGAAGAAATGAACTAGGGGAAAAGGATCGAACTAGGAGACGGAATGTCAACCAGGGAACTAAACCAAGCTAGAACGGAAGAGAGAGATCAATGGAGGGGCCAAGAGGAGTAAAGTGGAGATTAGAAGACACTTGGGAGCACCCCGAAGATGTGTTTATGCTTATGCTCTTCTTAGAGATGTGTTTCTCCTGAAAAAAGGTTTAATGAGAGGGGGTGAGTTTCTACAACTCACTAAGCGGGGGTTGGGAAGTGAGTTTTCAAAACAATTAGTTTATCAAAATGTTTTATACTTTTATTTTATTGTAATATGAATTTGTCTCTTCTTTAACACTTTTCCTTGTTCAAGAGGCATTTTAGCAAATAATCATAAGCACTTTCTATCATAGAAAGGGATCACACATTCGTAGAACATTTCCCGACTGTTCTATTTATGGTTCAGTGCGTCTTTACCGTCCACCCGAATAGAAGTCCCAGACTTCTACCCTCAATTTGAGTGAAAATCATATGTTCGACCCTTAAATCCCCTAGGTTGAGTGGACCTTGCTCATTCGACCCTCAAACCCCTAAATCATATTTTGTATTTGCTTTGTGGGACGAGACCTCATTCTCCCTTAGGCCTCAGTCTCAATGCACAGGAAGCTATCAGAGCTTCATGACTAACTAGCTCGATAAACCCGCCCTTATTGCATCCAGGACGTCCAACAACCCTTGGGACCCATCGACTACCTCTCTCAGATGTCTAGATGCTCCTAGATCCTCATGCATGCATAACAATAGTTTTGAATCATTAACCTTGATCTTTGGTTCCAAAGGTCCAATAACCTTGACACTTGACCTAGCTTACTACTGTTTGCCTTGACTGGCCCGTTGACCTAGTTTGGGCGTACTGCCACTAGCCTATTGAGCCTTGTTAGTCTTGTCTTGGCCCTGTGGCAAGTCACACAACATTTTCAGTTTTATGAGATTTTTCATGGTTCTTATAATCATGTTTGTCTACAAGTTCCAACCCATGCACACTTTCCTTGGGCCCACTTCACGAGTTTTCCAAAATTGGCCCTTTAGCCCTATTATTTTCAAATCTGAGGCCTTGATCCAGTTAGAGTAGTTCTAGCTCCTAGGAGGAACGTCCCCTAAAATGCTTAAGCATTTTCACACAGTCACGGGAGACCATTCCTAGAAAAATAATTTTTCAAATTTAAAAGCGGTTCTAATCACCCCAACTAGGTATGATGCTGAAAATCCCACTCACATGGTATTGTGACAATTTCGTCCCAACTGGATTCCAATCTCCAATGTGCTCCTTGGCACCCGTACTTGTATCACCAGTTCCTACATGGTTCGAGTATTCGCATCGGGATGGTTTGGCATAAAAGACCTCTCAATTCCATATATTTGCATATAGGTCCTTGACTTATGCCTTATTACAATTAGGTCCCTAAAGTTCATAAATTTTGACTTTAGGTCCCTAATCCTCAACTTATTCTTAATTAAGTCCCTAGGACTTCAAATTATCCCTCATGGATCCTTAATTTTTCCAAATTTACCAATGGTTATCAAATTTTCCAGAATTACCAATTATTCTATAATTTCCCAAAAATTGCCAATTGGTCCTTTAATTTTCAAAAATTGCCAATTGGCCCTCCATTTCATCCAATTGCCCAATTAGACCCCAATTAGAGGTTAATTTCATGAAAATCACCCAAATTTCCCTAAATACTATTCGACCCCCAATTTTCCAAAAATCCCCAAATTACCAATTCTAAAAAAATTGCAATTTTCCCCAAATCACAATTTCATCCAATTAACCCCCAAAAATATATTAATTTTCCCCATTCATGATTGGAATCACATTCCCTATGTTAACCTCATCATTTCAAGATTTGAACCACACGATTTGGCTCGGAAATGAGCTCAAATGGACTTTCGCCGGAAAATGTAGTCTAGAGAGAATACTTTAATATCATACCGGTGAGGGTCCAACGATCAGAGCTCTTGCTTTCTTTGAATTGTTCTCCTCCCGGGGATCCTCCCTGGATTAAACCACACCTCAATTGGTGGTTTGAGCAGTGTGAATTTCTTAGTTTAAGTTTTTACAAAAATGCATGATGAACAGTATTTTTCAGCAAAGGGGCTTAGCATCTTAGCTCGGGGGAAGGTCGGGGCACCTCTAGGTAGAGTTTAGAAGGCTTGGTTTGGCCGAAATTGCCTTGGGGGTGGCTCGACTTGAGCTCGAGCAACTAGGGTTGCTAACAACCGAGGAGCGGCAACACTATTTGAGCCTCTCTGCTCTTCTACAGTGGTCCTCGGGCTAAAGGGAAGGTGCAATTGGGTAGAGGACTTCCTCCTAGTTCTAATGACACTAAATGCAGCTTTAGAGGTGGAGAAAAGTCCCGATGTCGGAGCTCTAGTTTGCTGCTCGCCGGAAAACTAAGCACTTCATCTTCTTCGCTCGATTGTCAGATGCTGAGAACGAATGAAGGGGTGCTTTTTATATAGGGGGCTTAGCAATTAACTAGGCTACAGCCAGTGTAGGACTCGGCTTCTAACTCAGTCATTGGCAGTCATACCGAAGCTCTTCTGGGGTCGCCAAAGGAAAAGGCCTCTCTCTACTCTTTTTGTCAGCAGAATGAGGTTGAACACGATGACATGGTGGGTATGCCAAGTGGCGTGCTGTGATTGGTCAATTTTTTTTCTAGCATTCCAACTCAGCGGCCGCATCAACCATTGATCAGACATGTGGTAGCCTCCCATTGGTTGCTTGTGTATGTGTGGCAGATTGACCGATCGTCCGCTGATCATTGACCAGACATGTGGCAACCTCCCATTGGCTGCTCATGCTTATGTGGCTATTGACTGGGCACCGTTGATTGTTGACCGGTCTTGTCTAGTGATCAGTTAGATTATTAACCGGTCTGGTTCGTTGACTGGCTAGACCATTGACCAGTCTGGTTCGACCAGGTTCGATGACCCAAATTTGAAAATCGGCTAGTTCAGGTCCCATTCAACCGATTTTCTGAAATTTAAAATTTTCTAAATTAATCTAAATTCATTTTCTATCTAATGGTAGCCTCAATTTCCCAAATTGACATTTTTAAGCGACCTAGAAAAATGAATCATTGAACCGGTTCACTATGGTTCAATTCGGTTCAGTCCGGTTTTAGTCTGGTTCACGCTGAACAGGTTTGGATCTTCCATCCAATTCACTTCATGGTTCTTCCCCATGATATTTATGAATCTTTTGTCACTTGGGATTTTCCAATTTCCTATATTAACCCTTCTGTACTATTTTTGGTTCATTAATTGACTCAGTTTTCATAAAACTGCCAGTTCTTTCCTCGATTTTCCTTGTTCCGGGGGACGAATTTCACATATGTGTAGAGCGTAGGGCACACACATGCACAGCCACGCATGCGCATGTCATCTTTCTCGCCCGACAACTTACCTAGATTCCCCTATTTTTACATGACAACTAACCTTGACAACCCAAATTCATCACTTGGGGAAATTAATTCATTTCTAAGGCCTCGGGTTATGAAATGATGAAAGAAGCCTATGGCTAGATTGCCACGGAGGTTTAGATCACCTCCATCTAAATTAGGTCACTCCCTAGTTGGAATTTGCTTAAAATCCTCTCCTAACGATCGTCTGCTCCCTTTCCTGGTGACCTGACTACCAGAGAGAATCTCCACCATTCGACCACCTCCTCCAATGTTCTTGGTATCCCAAGAAAGTTGGGACATCAGCTTCCCATCGCCACCCCTCTCCACCCTTGACTCTTCCTCTATTGTCGCTGGAGAGATCGCACACTACCTGACCTCCTGCAAATCAAAACAGAGAAGCTATTTTTGGGTTAATTTCGATGGCTATGATGACTTCGCAAGCTTAGAAAAATTAGGTGAGTCCCATGAGCCTCCAACTTTTCATAGCCTTTAATTTTGCCTAATTTGAATTAGATTTGAGGATGAATTAAATCATACAATTTTTGAATCATGGGTGTGAGAGTTGTGCTTACTAAAACATGGATTGTAGATGCTACATACCACCATTTGAGGTCATTCAAGTTGCAAGAGGTTCCTGGGAGAGTATCTTTCCAACCCCACTGGCCTCGATGGCCAACGTGCTACCTCGGGTAAGATCCCGACTCTGACCCAACTCTTACTCGTCTGCAAGCAAGCTTCTAATCATGCCTAGTCGAAGCACCTCTGGCTGACCCTGGCCAAACCAGTCATATGACGGCCTATATGAAGGCCAAGATGACCTCCCCACTTAGTTTGGTAATTTTTTGAGATATTTTAGTTTTGGGTCAACTGTCGGGGGCCAAAATGAAAATATTTGAAAGTTAAGGGACCCAAATATAATGGAGGTTTTTATGGGGTCTTCCAAACGGGAAAAATAAAGTTTTGGGGCAGATAGGAATGTTTGGGGAAGGTTGGGCACCAAGGTTGCCTATTTTTGAACGATTAGGGACCAATTTGCAAATAATGCAAAGTTAGGTACCTGGGTGCAAAAATATGGTAGGCAACCTTCCTATGGACCCAAATGTGTAAAAGAGTTTGGGGACCTAAATGAGGAATTTGTAGGCTTAATGAACCTTGTAACCTAACTTTAAGGAAGAAGGGTAAAAGTGTAATTTTGCTAAAACTTAGGGGCATTTTGGTAATTTTAAGAAAGTGTGCCTTGAAATGTTTAAATTAGTCATTAAGGACATAAATGGGATCCTTTGGGGGACCCAAGTGGAAGACTTAGAAAAGTCTAAGGTCCAAAGAGGAAAAAGTTTTAAGAGAAAAAAGGTAAAATAGTAATTTTGCTAAAAGGGGGGTCAATTGGTAATTTGGTGAAAATGAAGCCCTAGATGGTGAGTAAAGGAGGTTGTATTTCTTAGTGAAGTGCTCAATGGAATGAGCATGGGTATAAGCCAAGGAGGTCCCATAGAAAAGGCTTGGCCAAGAGGCAAGTCATTAGTTTTCGAGCCGATCAACCGGGACCCCAGGAATGAACTAGGCCTAAGACCGTAGAAATAGGTACGGTAGACTAAGTGTTTTGGTCTGAAGTAGACCTGACCTTATTTTGCTACCCTTGTAGATAAAGCAAAGGCTATCGAGAGGGATCTAGAGTAAGATTTTGGGATACCCCATGGGACAAACACGTTCTGTGAATTGGGTGAGTGGGTTTTTATTGTTTGATGGTGCGTCCTATTAGACCGACTGAGTCTGATAAATAAATTATGTATGACTTATCCTTTCAGGATGGGTTTATACTATGAAACTCAAGCCTAGATAGTTGTGCCAGTTACTTGAAAGGAGAAGTCAACTCACGTAGAGTCGAGCCCCTGGTGTTTATGCATACATCCAAAAAGGGGAGACAACATGTGAGGTCTAACAACTTGTATTTAATAATGTTTTTAGTATGAAAATTGTGAGATGTATTTTGTGTGCAAAGTGACGAAGAGTCGGGCATGTGTTGCGTCAAGCTCCCGATAAAGTTGTCCGGGTGGCACCGTTACGAGAAATGGCCCTAAACGCCACCCTATGACTGTTAGTCATGTTATTTAAATTTACGAATACTAGTATGGGAGATGGAGTAATATAGGGACGCCTAAGAGCTTGTGTCGTCATCCAAAGGAAAAATGGAAAGGAGATGGGGAGGTACATTGTGATACTTCCATGTTTTCCTAGGATACTAGGAATACGTGTAAACCCCGCACATTTGAGTTAAGGAAAACTGGGAAAAGAACCGGTCAAACCGAATAAGAAAACCAAACCGGTTTACATTTCAGAATAAGCAATATGAAAATTAACAACTTTCGGTTGATCCAAAGGATTTATTAAACATTGGAAAAGAAACTTAAGACAAATTAGAAAACAAAAACCAAATTGGTTTAGGTGAATTAGATTCCATAATAACTTAAAAGTTAAGCGTTCTTACTTGAGAGTAGTGTGAGAATGGGTGACCTCCTAGGAAGTATGATTTTTTGTAACCCGAAATTTCGGTCAAAAATTTTTATGCGAATGTACGGCTTATCATAAATAGCCATCAATTAATATATATTTAATTATTGAAATTAATACTAATAATTTAATACCTAAATTAAATTATTGGAATTAATACAAATAATTTAATACCGAAATTAAATTATTGGAATTAATACCAATAATTTATGGCAATATTAATACTAGTAATAAATCTCGCCCATTTAATACACGGGTTTTACGACTATATAAAGAGGTCATCCCCATTTCATTCTCCTCACACCTGAACACTTCTCTCTCTCTCTACTACTCCATTTCCTGGTAAATCTCGAACCAGAGCTTCGACTTGAACAAAGGTCGGGCTCTTTATAACCAGGGAGAAGACAGCTATCTGATAGCAAAGTCCAGTCAATCCGAGAATCGTTGGAGAAGCGCCGACATGATGGAATAGTGAAGCAACTCCAGCGGACCGAAGCTGCCCTATTTCGGCCAAGCTGAAATCGGCCATTTCAAGCCCTCCTTAGGCCAAACCAATCCCTCCCAACACTTCCTTAGCCTTTCCACTGCCAAATTAGGACCAAAAGGTAACCCAATTCGTCTCCCCTTTATAATTTTCGATCGGTGCTAAAGAGAGAGTCGATCGAATTTCAATGACGAAATTCTAATCCAATTCCACATCAACTAATACAATACTCGATTTTAGGATGAACCTCCGGACGAGACCTATCTGCCCAGATCGAAAGCTCGGACTGTCGTGCCTTCAACGGTGAGTAATCGAAGCTTTCTCTCTCTATAGTCTGTTTTCCGATAAAGCTCCGTTTGAGCTCGTTCCGACGTTAAAATATGCTATTCAAAGTTTCTTAGAATTGTATGAACATACAGGAACTCAATTTCAAATCCAATTTCAATAATTAGAAGTGTTTGATCGGTTAATTTGATAAAATCAAATTCGGTAGTGTTGAAGAGTTGAAATTGGGGAAAATTTTGGGGATTTTCGAAATTCAAAGGGGCCAAAATACAATTTTATGAAATTGAGGGTCAATTGGGCATGAAAATAATGTTGGAGGACCAATTGAGGAATTTTGGAAATTTTGGGAAAGAAGGGCAAAATGGTAATTTTGGAAAAATTGGGGAACCAAATTGGAAATTTGGAAAATTAAACCCCTTTTTGGTGAAATTGAATAAATTGAGGTCCCACGATAAATTTTAAAAGTTACGGGACTCAATTTGAGGAAAAACCGACATTAGGGACTTAAAGTTAAAGAGAAATAACTTTAGGGACCTAACTGCAAATAACTAAAAGTTTGGGTTTTCTCATTCATTAATGAATGAATGTTGTTATGCCGAGTAATAATGAACAAGGTTGTTCATATCGTGTAGGAACGTTAATACAAAGAACCAGTCTAGTGGAATTCACGGCATTAACGGGTGAGTGGGTTATTCACATCATACCCAGTTGGGATGATGAGCACAATTTAAAGTTAAAAACCACTTACCGATTGTGAGTGGGTTTATTAACATCATACCCAGTTGGGGTGATGAGCATACCTTATAATTTAAAAATCACTTACCGGTTGTGAGTGGGTTTACTAACAACATACCCGATTGGGGATGATAAGTGCCTCGATATAAAAACCCACTATTTAGTGGTATTTTAATCGTCACTACTTAGAGAAAGTGATGTGAAAGTTATGCGAAAAAAACTACTTATGGGTTGTAAGTAGATCATACCCGGTTGGTATGATGAGACTTCCTCGAAGGAAGTTGAAAACACGTTCATTAGTTATGAACGGAGATGTCCTTATACCGGTCGGTATGATGGACAGTAAAAACCTATTTTTGTCGGAAGTGCTCTCCCCTGACTGTGTGCCAATGCTTAAACAATTTGGGAGACCTTCTCGACGGGAGCTCGAATAGCTCTTATAGGTCGGGGGCCTCGATTTTGGAACTTGAGGGCTAGAATGCCCAGTTTTTTTGAAAATCTAGTACAGTGGGCCCAAGGCTAGTTGGCACGAGTAGGAGCTAGTAAACGAACATGATATATGTGCTATAAAACTTAATAAGTGAATTGTTTGGCCATGGTACCAAGATAGGACTGACATGCTCAGTCAACTAGCGGCAGTGCGACATGACAGGTCGACGGACTAGTCAAGACAAACAGCTGCAGGTTGAGTTGAGAGTTGGGGCCGTTGGACTAGTGGCACCACAGATTACATGGCAATATAAGAAAACATTGTTTGTGCATGCACTGTGAGTACGGGATCATCAAGACGCCCATGAGGGGTAGTGATGCGTCCTAAGGGCACTAGACGACCTGGTGGCTATAAGGGTAGTTCGTCGTTCCAGGTGTCTGTGCGAAATCTGGAGTAGCACGAAGCGCATGAGACCAGGGTGGGGACAGGATGAGGTCTCTATCCTCATACGAACATGAAGAAGTGATTTCGGGATTGTGGGTAGGATGTCACGTACATCCACTCATTCCCAAGGTAGAAGTGGTCGTACTTCTATCTGGGTGGCAGGAAAAGTCACTCCGAAGCCACTAGCGGGTTCAGTAGTGATACTGACTTGCGAATGTATGTAACCTTCATGATGATGGATGTGTGTTGGGTGATGACACACACCGTGGTAGCTAAGAAATAATGGAAAAATCCAAATTTTTAAATGATGGGATTTTTTAAAACAAAGGAGTCTGGCACACTCCATATAAATATTTTTCTTAAAAGTCAAAAGCTTTTAAAAACCCATTCACTGAGCAGTCGTACTCACCCTCTCCCTTATATCCCTTTCAGGAAATCCCGGAAAGCCTCCCCTTAAAGACCGTCAACTAAGATGCATGTAAGACAGGTATGTAAAGTTTTAAATTTCATACAGTTTTGATTATGCTATTAAAGGAAAAAGGTGCAAGTTAAAGGACACCTTACTCTTTACGGTTTACAATAAGGGGAAACCCTTTAATAAACAGGGAGAGTGGCGGGTTGATCACGGGGATCCGACCAAACTGGGTCGGGGCGTGACAATACGTGCTGGTACCATCCAAGTACACCTCTGTGATAGGTAGATGGCATGATGAGTCATAAGTGTAGGGGCCATATGTAAACCCCATCCTTTGATAATAAGAAAACTGGAAAAGAACCAGTCATTTTCAATTTAAAAACTGAGTCGGTCTACAAATTAGAACCGATAGAGAAAGGACAAACTAGGAAATTTATGGATCCTGGGTGACCCAAAGAGTCCCAAAAGACATGGAAATGGACTTAAGAATGAATTGGAGATGAATTGGATGATAAATTCATTTTTTTGGATAGCTTAAAATTTTCAAATTTGAGATTTGAGGCCACCATTGGATGGCAAATGAATTTAGATGAATTTAGAAATTTTTAGATTTGAAAAATTCGATCGAACTGGGGTTGAACTGGCTGATTTAAACTTTGAACCCAGTTCGAACCGATCTAGTCCGGTTCGGAACAGTGTCGTCTTCTTCCTTCAGATGACAGCACTATTCACTTGCCGAAAAATCGCGTAGCACCTGTGAAGCTGAAAAGCCTTTGGCCAGGGAGTTTTAGGTAATGAATAACCACTATTAAGGCGCCAATAGGACGGCCAGGAAGCCCCCAAGCTTCCTATATAAAGAGTCCCTCTTCATTCATCCTCTCCACACCTAAAAACTCCATTCTCTCTCAATTGCTCCAATTTTTGGTGAAGCTCGAACCAGAGATTCGACTTGGCATTTTTTTGAGGCAAACAATGTAAGGTTGGGTTCTTTAGAACCAGGGAGAAGTCAGCTACACGCCTAAAGTCTCCATTTGCTCCGAAAGTCGCCGAAGAAATGCCGGCGTTATGGAACAATGAAGCAACTCTGGTGGACCAAAGCTGCCCTATTTTGGCTGAACTAAAATTCACCAATTTGAGCCCTTCTCAGGCTAAACTGAGCCCTCCCAACACCTCCACAACCCTCCTACAATTGAATTAGAATTGAAAGGTAAGCCAATTCGACTCCCCTCTATAATTTCCAACTGGTCCTAGAGAGAACTGACAAAAATTCGATGATGAAATTTTCCCTCAATTCAGCATCAATTGATGCAATTATTGATCGTAGGACGAACCTCAGGATACAAGCTATCTGCTCAGATTGAAAGCTCGAATCGCCATGCCCTCAACGGTAAGCTTCCGAATATTTCTCTCTGTAAGTCTAGTTTTACGATGAAGCTCCGTTTGAGCTCATTCCAGCACCAAATCATGCAATTCAAAGTGCAATTGAATCATATGAAGATGTAGAAACTCCAATTTAACTTAAATTTCAACAACTAAACTCATCTGATCAATCAATTTGATGAAATCAAATTCGGCAGAGTTAGAAGATTGAAATTGGGGGAAATTTGGGGGAAATTTTGGAATTTCAAAAATTAGAGGGACTAAAGTGCAATTTCATAAAATTGAGGACCAATTGGGCATGATAAAGATGTTGGAGGACCAATTAGGCAATTTTTGGAATTTTTGGGGCAAAACTTACCATTTTTGTAAAGTATGGCAAAATGCTAATTTTGGAAAAGTTGGGAGACCAAATTGGAAATTTGGGAAATTAAACCCCTTTTGTGAATTTGAATAAATTGAGGTCCTAAGATAAATTTTAAAAGTTTCGGGACTCAATTTGAGGAAAAACTGACATTAGGGACTTAAAGTTAAAGAAAAATATCTTTAGGGACCTAGTTGCAAATAAATAAAAGTTTAGTTTTCTCATTCATTTGGGATGAATGAGGGCTATTAGGCCATAGAATAATGAACAAGAATGTTCATATCATGTAGGAATACGAAATACCGAGAACGCCAGCTAAGACGAGTTCGAGTAAAGACAACAAGCTGACTGAGAGGAATTTCACTGCACGATTAGGTGAGTGGGATTTTTATATCATACCCGGTTATGATGATAAGCACCTCAAAAATGAAAACCTATTGCTATGTGGTATTTTAAACATCACACCTGAGAGGAGTGATGTGAAAATTACACGAAAAATCTACTTATCGGTTTTAAGCAGATCATATCCGATTGGTAAAATGAAACTTTCTCGAAGGAAGTGGAAAACACGTTCATCAGTTATGAGCAGAGATGTCCTCAAACTAAGTTAGAATGATGAACAGCTGAAAAAGATATTTTGTCGGAAGTGCTCTCCCTTGACAGTGTGCCATTGCTTAAACAATTTGGGAGACCTTCTTGACGAGAGCTCGAATAGCTCTATTAGGTCGGAGGCCTCGGTTTTTGAACTTGGGGGGCTAATATGCTCGATTCTGAAAATCTCGAACAGTGGGCCCTAGGCTAGTTGGCACTAGTAGGAACTCATAAACAAACATGATTTATATGCCATGAAAAGTTAAGTAAATGAATTGTTTGGCCATGGTACCAAGACATGACCAACATACTCAGTCGACTAGCAACAGTGCAACATGACAGGTCTTCGGACCAATCAAGATAAACAACTGCAAGTCGAGTTGAGGGTTGAAGCCTGACCAGTGGCACCATAGATTATATGGCATCATGTGAAAAATGTTGATTGTGCATGCAATGTGTTTACGTGACCTTCAAGATGCCCAAGAGGGGTAGTGATGCGTTTCAGGGCCCTAGACGACCTGGTGGATATAAGGGCAGTTAGTCATACCAGAAGTCTTGCGAAGCTCGACGTCGTTTCAAGTGCATGAGACTGGGGTGGGGTCAGGATGAGGTATTTGTCCTCATACAGACACGGAGATTTTTTATGGGATTGAGGGTCGGATGTCATGAACATCCACTCATTCTCAAGGTAGAAGTGGACGTAATTCTATATAGGTGGCTGATAAAGTCGCTCCGACGCAATAAGTGGGTTCAGTGGATGGGCTGGCCAGCATTTGTGTGTTTACCGTCATGATGAAAGATGTGTGTTGGGTGATGACACACCGTGGTTAATAAGAAATGGTGATAAAAATCAGAATTTGAAATGAAAGGTTTTTAAAAGAAAATAAGCAGTATGGCACACTCTGAATCAAACTTTTTTCCTAAAAGAGAAATTGTGAAAATCCATTCACTTAGTCGTTGTACTCACCCTCTCCTTTATATCCCTTTCAAGTAACCCCGGAAAGCTTACCCTAAGGATCCCCAATTAATACGCCTGTAAGACAGGTATGATCAGATTAAAATTTTATGCAGTTTTGATTTATGTTATTCCAGATAAGGTGCAGGTTTAAAGGACGTCTTACTCTTCACAGTTTATAAACAAGGGGCAACCCTTAGTAAACCGAGAGAGTGGCGGGTTGATCATGAGGATCTAACCAAATCAGGTCGGGGCGTGACAACTTGAGTGGTATTAGAGCCTATTTCCTCAAATACATAATCAACACTAGAAAATATAGTAACTAATAGGATTGATTTTAAAATTTACATAATGGCTCCAAAGAAAGGAACAAAGAGAACTAGAGCGGCAGTCTCCAACATTGCCTAACCACCCCTACCTGTATAAACTCCCAGAGAAGCCCAGACAACTCCTCCTGTACTCAATAGGGAGCACCAAAGATTGTACGAGGAGTTCAACCATGTTTTTGGGCAACCTAACCTCGTCCTTGAGGCATGCACCAACTCTCGAGTTGAACCAAAGGAAGTGCAATCTCATCCTTCCCCTGTTAACCATCCCACTCCCATGGACATTTCTAGAAACATCAAGACTCTCCGACAACTAGGATGTAAACCTTTCCTCAGAGAAAAGGATGTTGGAGCCATCATAGATTGGCTAGTCAACATCAAGAAACTAATGTGAATCGTCATGATACCACCAGAGGATATGGTGATCCTGATAGAATTCTTCCTGGAGGGAAGCGCTAAACGATGGTGGGACAATGTCCGAAACTTGCATACCACCATCCCCACTTGGGAACAATTTGAGGAGAGGTACTTAGAGGAGTACTTGGTGCCCCATCTAATAAATGAGAAGAAGCAAGAGTTCATCCAGCTTCGGCAAGGGCTTAACTCCATATCGGAGTATGAGACAAAATTCAACGAGTTAAAACCCTTTGCTCCTAACCTAGTTGGGCCAACAGACATATGCCAGAGATTTGTAGATGGCGTCAATATGGAGATTCGAGATTATATGGGAGTATTGGAACGCCCCACGGACCTAGTAGCCATAATGAGTATGGCTCATGAATATGAGTGACTGGTGTAGACCCGACATCGTCGAAATGAGTAGACGACCAGAAAGGAGGATAAGGGTCCACACCGTCAGGGAGGACAGAAGGAGCATAATGATCAAAGATGGGGAAATAAAATGGAATTCCAAAGGAGAAGGGACATGCCACCACCTCCTCTAAGAGTAGTCTCCACCTTACCTCAAGGAAACCCTCGCTGTCCAAAGTGTCAAAGGAACCACGAGGAAGCGTGCCTTACCTACTTTGCAAAGGATTATCCCACCCTCAAGGAGAACAGACAGAGAAATACTCTTGGACCACCTCAAGGGAATCCCAGAAACCCTAGGCCGGACGCTACAACAAGAGTACCAGCTAGGGTATACAACCTCACCTAGGAGGAGGCTAGAAGAGTCCCTAGCACTATAGCGAGTACATCCCAAAACCCTCCAAATTAGTTCAAGAGAGTCATGTAAACTAAAGATCTTTTTTATTTAATAAAGGAAATTTTCTTCTAAACAATAATTTTCTTCAATCATGGTATATACAACTATGGGGACAACAAGTCTATGCCCTCTTTGACTTCGAAGCTAAGAGATCATTCATCAAGGAAGAGTTGGTTTCAAGAGTACCCCTAGAGCTCACTCCACTAGAACAAAGCCTTAATATCCTTACACCTTTAGGAGAAGGTTTAAACAGGAATAAATAATTAAAGGGGTGTGAGATAAAGATTGGAGGAATCCAACTTGAAGCTGTCTTGATCCCATTACCATTAAAGGAGGTTGAAGTAATCCTAGGGATGGATTGGCTAAGTAACCATCAGGCGAAGATGGACTGTGGAAAGAAACTATAACCTTCCACACTCCTAAGATGAAAGGATTAAAATTCCAGGGAGATAGAAGAAAAAGTGAGGTACAAATGGTGTCCCATCTAAAAGCTCAAAAGATGGTACATAAAGGTTGCTTTCCTGGCCATGGTCATAGATGAAAAGTATGAAGAGAAGAGGTTGTAAGACATTCCAGTAGCTAGACACTACCCAAAGGTATTTCCAGAAGAACTACCCAGACTACCTCCAAGTCGGCAAGTGGAGTTCACCAAAGAAATAATCTCAGGAACAAATCCCATATCCTAAGCCCCATATCGCATGGCTTTGGTGGAGTTGAAGGAATTGAAGGAACAACTAGACGAATTACTGGAGAAGACTTTCATATGTCCAAGTTAGTATTCGTGGGGTGCTCATATCCTATCCGTAAAGAAAAAGGACAGAAGCATGAGACTGTGCATCGACTATAGAAAGCTGAATCAGGTCACCGTCAAGAATCGATACCCACTTCCAAGGATAGATGAGTTATTCTATCAATTAAAATGAGTAGCTTACTTCTCCAAAATAGATCTTCGATCAGGATATCACTAACTCAAGATTCGAGAAGAAGATATCCCTAAGACGGTATTTCGATCAAGATATGGACATTATGAGTTCAGAGTGATGTCGTTTGGATTGACGAATGCCCCTACAGCCTTCATGGACTTGATGAACTGTATGTTCCAACTTCATTTGGATAGGTTCTTGATAGTATTCATAGATGACATCCTTATATACTCACAAACCAAGTCGGAGCATGAAGAGCATTTGGCAACCACCTTGTAGATATTAAAGGAAAATCAATTATATGCAAAATTCTCCAAGTGTGAGTTCTGGCTGCAGGAGGTAGGATTCTTAAGGCATATCGTATCCAAGGATGGAGTCAAAGTAGATCCAGCCAAGGTGGAAGCCATATCAGATTGGAAGGCTCTAAGGAATCCTACAAAAATAAGAAGTTTCTTAGGATTGGTAAGAGACTATAGACAGTCTGTGCAAGACTTTTCCAAGATAGCAACTCCTCTAACTTGACTCACCAAGAAGGGAGTTAAGTATAAGTGGGATGAGAACTACGAGAAGTCTTTTCAGGAGTTAAAGACTCGACTGACAACCGCACCGGTACCCTCCTTACCTAACCCTAATGTAGGAGAGTACATAGTCTATAGTGATGGATCCGGAAAAGGACTTGGATATGTCTTGATGCAATAAGGGAAAGTTATCGCTTATGCCTCGTGACAATTGAAGGTACATGAAAGAAACTACCCGATTCATGATCTAGAATTAGCTACAATAGTGTTTGCCCTAAAGATATGGTGACACTACCTTTACGGGGTTAAGTGTAGGATATACACAGATCACAAGAGTATTAAGTACTTCCTAAGTTAGAAAGAGTTGAATATCTGTCAGAGGAGATGACTGGAATTGGTTAAGGATTATGACCTTGTGATAGACTATCACACTAGAAAGGCAAATGTGGTAGCAGATGCTTTGAGTCGTAAGTACCAAATTGCGGCGATGCAAGTAAAGACAAATTACATACCCCTGTTGCAACAATTGGGAAGAATGGAGGTGGACCTGAAAATGGACAAGCAGGAAGGGTGCCTATTGGCTAACGTGGTAGTAAGACCCAGTCTAACTAAGTAGATCCAAGCTCAACAAAAGATGGATAAGGAGCTTCAACTCCACCTAGATCCGATTAATAGAGAAACTAAACCAGACTACAACCTGTAAAGTGATGGAGTGCTGACCTACAAGGGAAGGGTATGTGTGCCTCAAAGTAAGGAACTAAAGAGGTTAATTCTGGAAGAGGCACACGATTCGGTATATGCTATGCATCCTGGCATTACCAAAATGTACCGCACTCTCAAACAAGGATACTGGTAGAAGGGTATGAAAAGGGACATTGTGGAATATGTAGCCTGATTCTTGTCTTGTCAGTAGATAAAAGCATAGCATCAGAAACTATTAGGACTGCTACAACCTTTACCAATTCCGAAGTGGAAATGGGAGCACATCACCATTGACTTTGTCATGGGATTACTAGTGACAAGAAAGGGTCGAGATGTAATTTGAGTCATCGTGGATAGATTGACCAAATTAACTCATTTCCTTCCTATAAGAGTGACAGACATAGTGGAACAACTGGTCGTATTGTACATGAAGGAAATCGTAAGACTCCATGGTGTTCTAGTGAGTATAGTATCAGATAGAGATCTGAGATTTACTTTAAGGTTTTGGCCAAGTTTACAAAGTGCCATGGGAACCAAGCTTTATATGAGCGCGGCTTTCCACCCTCAGACAGATGGGCAATCTAAGCGAATCATTCAAACCTTGGAAGACATGCTAAGAGCATGCGTACTCACCATGAATAAAGGCTGGGAAGAATACTTGTGCCTAATGGAATTTGCTTATAATAATAGTTATCAAGCCAGTATTCAGGTAGATCCCTATGAAGCCCTTTATGGACGACCATGTCGTACCCCTCTATTTTGCGAAGAAGTGGGAGAAAGAAAGTTAGAAAAGGCAGAACTAATTGAGGATGCCACAGAGAAGATAAAACTAATAAGGAGTCATCTTAAGATAGCACAGGACAAGCAAAAGAGTTATGCGGGCAATCTGAGGAAGCACATGGAGTTTGAGGTGGGAGATCAAGTATTTCTCAAAGTTTCCCCATGGAGGGGAATACTTAGGTTTCAGCAAAGAGGAAAATTGAAACCAAGGTATATCGGTCCATATCCCATCATTAAAAGGATTGGACCAGTGGCCTATAGATTGGAACTACATCTATACCTATAGAGAATACACGATGTATTCCATATCTCGGTGCTTCGGAAATATTAGCCTGATCCTAGTCATGTATTGGACTGACCTCCATTAGAGCTGGAAGAGAACCTAACCTATCAAATGGAATCGATAAGAATCATCGACCAGAGGGACAAGAATTTAAAGAATAAGAGGATTCCTATGGTCAAGGTTTTATGGCAAACGGATCCGTGCAAGAAGAGACATGGAAAACCGAAAGTATGATGAGGGATAGTTACCCTTAATTATTTAGCATGTAACTCTTTTGGGGAAAAAACCCCTAAAAGGAGGGGAGAGTTGTAAACCCCATCCTTTGATAATAAGAAAACTGGGAAAGAACCGGTCATTTTCAATTTAAAATTTGAGTCAATCTACAAACCGGAACCAATAGAGAAAGGATAAACCGAGAAATTTATATATTTCGAGTAACCCAAAGAGTCCCAAAAGTCATGGAAATGGACTTTAGAATAAATTGGAGATGAAAACCAAACCGATTCAGGTGACCTAGATCTAAACCAAATTGAACCAGTTTGGACTGATTTGAACCACTATTGAACCGGATGCTAAATTCATTTTTTCTAGGTGGCTTAAAAAATTCAAATTTAAGATTTGAGGCCACCATTGGATAGAAAATGAATTTAGATGAATTTAGAAATTTTTATATTTGAAAATTTCAGTCGAATTGGGGGTGAACCGACCGATTTAAGCTTTGAACCCGGTTCGGACCAGTCCGGTCCAGTTCGGAATAGTGTCGTCCTCTTCTTTTAAATGACAACACTATTCACTTATCGAAAAATCGTGTAGCACTGGCGAAGTTGAAAAGCCTCTAGATAGGTTGTTTCAAGCAATGAATGACCGCTATTAAGGCACCAATCGGACGACCAGAAAGTCCCCAAGCTTCCTATAAAAAGAGCCCCTCCTCATTCATCCTCTTCACACCTAAAAACTCCATTCTCTCTCAACTACTCCAATTTCCAGTGAAGCTCGAGCCAGAGCTCCAACTTGGGCATTTTTCTAAGCCAAACAAGGTGAGGTCGGGTTCATTAGAATTAGGAAGAAGTCAGTTCCACGCCTATAGTCTCTATTTGCTTCGAGAGTCGCCAGAGAAACGCCGGCATGATGGAACAATGAAGCAGCTCCAGCGGACCAAAGTTGCCCTGTTTTGTCCAAACTGAAATTAGCTGATTCGAGCCCTCCTCAAGCCAAACCAAGCCCTCCCAACACCTCCACTGCTCTCCTATAGTTGAATTAGAGCTGAAAGGTAAGCTAATTCGGCTCCCCTCTGTAATTTCTGACCGGTGCTAGAGAGAGAACCGGTAGAACTTCGATAATGAAATTCTCACTCAATTTGACATCAAATGACACAATTATTTATCTAGGAGAAACCTCAAAACACAAGCTATCTACCCAGATCGAAAGCTCGAACCGCCGCGCACCCGACGATAAGCTTTCGAATCTCTCTCTCTAAGTTCAATTTTCCGGTGAAGCTCCATTTGACCTCATTCCGACACCAAATCGTGCGATTCAAAGTTCAATTGAATCATATGAAGGTGTAGGAACTCCAATTTAACTTCAATTTCAATAATTAAACTCATCTAATTGGTCAATTTGATGAAATCAAATTCGGCAAAGTTAGAAGGTTGAAATTGGGGGAAATTAGGGAATTTAAAAAATTAGAGGGACTAAAGTGCAATTTCATAAAATTAAGGACCAATTGGGCATGATAAAGATGCTGGAGGACCAATTGGGCAATTTTTTGAATTTTTAGGGCAAAACTTACCATTTTTGTAAAGTAGGGGTAAAATGGTAATTTTGGAAAAGTTAGGGGACTAAATTGGAAATTTGGGAAATTAAACCCCTTTTTGTGAATTTGAATAAATTGAGGTACTAAGATAAATTTTAAAATTTTGGGACTTAATTTGAGGAAAAAACAGCATTAGGGACTTAAAGTTAAAGAAAAATAACTTTAGGGACCTAATTGCAAATAAAGGAAAAGTTGGTTTTCTCATTTATTTGGGATGAATGAGGGCTATTAGGCCAAAGAATAATGAACAAGAGTGTTCACATCATGTAGGAACATGAAGTACTAAGAACGCCAACTAAGACAAGTTCGAGTTAGGACAACAAGCCAGCTAAGAGGAATTTCACTGCACGATCGGGTGAGTGGGATTTTTATATCATACCTGGTTGGGATGATAAGTACCTCGAAAATGAAAATCCACTACTAAGTGGTATTTTAAACATCGCATCTGAGAAGAGTGATGTGAAAATTACACGGAAAAACTACTTACCGAATGAAATTATATCATACCCGATTGGTATGATGAAACTTCCTTGAAAGAAGTGGAAAACCCGTTCATCGGTTATGAGTAGAGATGTCCTCATACTCGTTTGGTATGATGGATAGTTGAAAAAGATATTTTATTGGAAGTACTCTCCATTAACTATGTGCCACTTCTTAAACAATTTGGGAGACCTTCTTGACGGGAGCTCGAATAGCTGTATTAGGCTGGAAGACTCGGTTTTGGAATTTGGCGGCTAATATGCCCGATTCTAAAAATCTTGAATAGTGGGCCCTAGGCCAGTTGGCACAAGCAGTTGCTCATAAACAAACATGATTTATATGCCATGAAAACTTAAGTAAATGAATTGTTTGGCCATGGTACCAAGACAGGACTGACATATTCAATCGACTAGCGGCAATGCGACATGACAAGTCTTCGAAACAGTCAAGACAAACAGCTGTAGGTCGAGTTGAGGGTCGGGGCCATTGGACCAGTGGCACCATAGATTATATGGCATCATCTGAAAAATGTTGATTGTGCATGCATTGTGTTTACGGGACCTTCAAGATGCCCAAGAGGGATAGTGATGCGTCTCAAGGCCTTGGACAACCTGGTGGATATAAGGGCAGTTAATCATACTAGAAGCCTTGCGAAGCTCAACATAGCTTCAAGTGCATGAGACTAGGGTAGGGTCAATATGAGGTCTCTGTCCTCATACTGACACAGAGATTTATTACGGGATTAAGGGTTGGATGTCACGAACATCCACTCATTCTTAGTGTAGAAGTGGACGTACTTCTATCTAGGTGGCTGGTAAAGTCGCTATGACGCCACAAGTGGGTTCAGTGGACGGGCTGGCCTATAATTGTGTGTTTACCTTCTTGATGAAGGATGTGTGTTGGGCGTTGACACATCATGGTTAATAAGAAATGGTGATAAAAACTAGAATTTGAAATGAAGTTTTTTAAAGAAAATAAGGAGTTTGGCACACTCCAAATCAAACATTTTTCCTAAAAGAGAAATTTTGAAAACCCATTCAGTGATTAGTACTCACCCCCTCCTTTATATCCTTTTCAGGTAACCCCGGAAAGCCTACCCTAAGAACCTCCCCAGCTAATACACCTGTAAGATATATATGATCAGATTAAAATTTTATGCAGTTTTGATTTATGTTATTCTAGGAAAGGTGCAGGTTTAAAGGACGCCTTACTCTTCACGATTTATAAACAAGGGGCAACCCTTAGTAAACCGGGAGAGTGGTTGGTTAATCATTGGGATCTGACCAAACCGGGTCGGGGCGGGTCACCATAGGCCGGTGAGACACCAGTTGTGATTGTGGAGAAGGATCGCAATGCATTCACTCCAGTTCACTATCTAGTGTCATCTCGAGAGGGCGATGCATTCTAGGGTGGTTGTTTAGGTTCATGTGGGGCCCGAGTTACCCAAAAATACTTTGTGTCCATATGAGGATGGAGACATCATCCCGACCCCACCCCAGTCTCATGTGCATGAAGCTACATCAAGCTTCTCTGACTGCTGGCACCACAAATTACCCTTATCTCCACCATGTGGTCCAATAGCCCTTAGGATGCATCACTACCCCTGTTGGGTGTCTTAATGGTCATGAACCTCAAGTGCATGTACAAACAATAGTTTTTCCACAAAGCCATATATTTTTTGTGCCACTGGTCCAACGACCCCTATCCTCAATATGACCTGCAACTGTTTGTCTAGGTTGGTCCATCAACCTAGCCCTAACGCACTACCACCAGTCCATCGAGTATGTCGGTCCTGTCTTGGTACCATGGAAAAATCACATAATCCATTCATTAAGAATTTTCATGGCTTTAATATATCATGTTTGATTACGAGCTTCTGCTCGTGCCAACTAGCCTTGGGCCCACTGTACGTGATTTTCCAAAATCGGCCATTTAGCCCCACAAGTTCCTAAACTGAAGCCTCTGGCCTATTTGAGCTGTTTCAGCTCCCGTCAAGAAGGTCTCCCAAAAGGTTTAAGCATTGACACACAGTCAGGGGAGAACACTTCTCACAAAAATGTCTTTCAATTCATCTTATCAACCGGGTGTGATGATATCTCCGCTTGCAACCGGCAAGCAGGTTTTCTTCTTCCTTCAAGGAAGTCCTTCATACCAATAGGGTATGATTTTCTCTACTTACAACTAGTAAGTAGGTTTCCACTTAGTTCTCAATCACTCCAACTAGGTGTGATGTTAAAATCTCACATATAAGTAGTTTTTCATTTCCGAGGTACTCATCATCCTAACCGGGTATGATGTGAATAAACCCACTCATAGTGGCTTCCAATTTAGAAAAGGTGCTCATCATCCCAACCGAGTATGAAGTGTAAATTAGCCCACTCACTCGTTAATCGTGACATGTTCATCCTTAGTTGGTTTTCCAAGTTGACACGAGCTTTCTCTTGCTTGTGTTCAGATCACACTTATCCCATCGAAGGTGCGACGGTCTAAGCTTTCTTCTAGGAAAGATAGTTTTCTTCCTAAAGTAACTTCTAGGATCAAGAATTCCTACAATTGACCTTTCAGCTTCATTGAGGTCATATGAGGGTTGTGGGTATGTTGGGAGAGATTGGTTTGGCTGGAGGAGGGCTAAATTCGGCCAATTTCAGCTCGACTGAAACAGGCCAACTTCGGTCTGTTGGAGCTACTTCACTATTTGATTATGCCAACTCTTCTTTGGCGATCCTCGGATCAAATGGAGGTTGCTATCAGATAGTTGACTTCCCCCGGAGTGTAAAGAACTCGACCTTGTCTTCTAAGGTTGAGAAAATTGCCCAAGTCGGAGCACTAGTTCAAACTTCACCGGAAAATTGAGCAATTGAGAGAGAATGGAGTTTTTAGGTGTAGCTCTGATAAATTGTTCTAAACTCCTTATATAGTTGTAAATTTTATTTTTTAAATGGGGAAGATTTATTACTACATTATGGGTATTAATGTTGATAGTTATTCTCATTAAATTGGGAAATTTATGGGTATTTATGGTTATTAATTCCAATAATTGAAGGTAGATATTAATTTATGGGTATTTATTTGATAATGGTACAACCTCAAGAATCTCTTTCTCATTTATATTTGTTTGGAAATTAATTTTATACAGGTATATATATATACCCTTATATGTAAGCATCTCTTCAACATTTATATATATATATATCTATACATAATTAACAATTGTGTATATAATATTTAGTTTCCGGTTAAATTCAACGGAAAAAATTTTCGACCAAAATTTCAGGTTACTAAAAACACGATGTGACATGTTATGTGGGAAAGCAGACATAAGCTACCAATACCCTAGGTGTTAAGGCACCGAGCTGGAAGATGACACATGTGAGGTTCTAGTTGTGGGGATGAGAGTCATGGGGCCTCCCACACTCTAGCTCCCAGTTTGGGATTTATCAAATGGTTATCCATTCTGAATAGATTTATGTTTGTGTGTTTAGTGCCATGAGTACCCTTTGTTTTATGTTGTTTGCCTAAGTTATGAGGCTAGGGCACGGATCACAATAACTTGAGAGTGTCGCCCAAGCTTAGACGTGTGATTGTGCGGGAGCAAGTCCCATATTTGAGATAAGTAGATTGAATACACGAATACCCAAATAAAAGGGGGAGACCGAGAACAACTCAGTCGTAAGGTAGAGACAAGTTGAACGATCCGAGACTATGTCTCAAGGGGAAAGAAATAAACCATTGGACTCGCATAGGGGATGCGAACGATTAAGGTAGACTTTGTATGCTAGGTGGTTTATGGGAAATGTCTGAGTTATAAGCCATATAGTGACACGACGTCATTATCACACTCACTAAGTTGTGAGCTCACCCCCTTCCTAAAACCATGTTGCAGGTAAGTCTAAGTGACTCGAGGCAAGGATGAGTACCTTATGCCCGAGGCACCCTACTGCATAGGTAACTTCATAACCTACACACGAAGTACTTACTTATCATTTTGCTAATGTTCCGGGGGCTTGTAATGGTAAATGGGCAAATTGGTTCGTGTTGCATTTCATACAGGAAAAGTTTTAAATTTTTGTTGTTTTCTAAAAGAAATTTACGGATCTAAGCATGGGTTTTGTCAGTTTTACCTTGGCGAAGGATCTTATCTTTTTTAAATTGAGGAAATCAACGGAGGTTTCAAGGGTCCTCGGCCGAGGGAAATCGGGCTGGAGTGTGACAAAAGGGGTGCTCAGGTTTTAGTAAAAGTGCACATTGAACTTGATGTATATTGGTATATACACAGTGATACAAACAGTTGGTCTAGTGGCATACAAACTACAATACTTGCCTGAAGTAGAAATAATTCATGACATATTTCACGTGTCGATATTAAGGAAATGAGTCAGGTCTGGGACACATGCTGAATCATACTCTACTCAAATTAGAAGATAACTTGACATATGAGGTCAAATCAATGGGTATCGTGGATCGACGGGAGAAACGCATTAGAAGGAAAAGGATTGCCATGGTAAAGGTATAATGGAGAAATGACCAGGTGGAGAAA
The DNA here is from genome assembly GCA_030064425.1 of Trapa bicornis. Lineage (NCBI taxonomy): Eukaryota > Viridiplantae > Streptophyta > Magnoliopsida > Myrtales > Lythraceae > Trapa > Trapa bicornis. The sequence goes on along the minus strand of CM057761.1, from coordinate 19,992,642 downwards.
GAAATATAGGAACCTAATGCGGTCATGAGAGATAAATAATCACACTTATTTTGAACGTATTTGTACTATTTAACATGTTAGAGAATGAAATAAATATTTTTTAGAAGAAAATACTTAAAAATGAGGGGAATAATTGTAACACTAGAATTTTGGGAATTGAAATTTAAAAATACGAGAAATGGAGGTTGAATTGGAATTGTAGACCAAACCGAACTACAAATTGGTTTGGATCAGGATTTGTGGATAATTGAAAAAGTGGAATAAAACACCTCCAAAGAACATATTTGATCGAAAATCAAAGATTAAGGAACGATCAATTTGGAATCGGTTCGAATCGGGATTGAATTGACTTAGGTTAAAAACTTAACATTTTTATGAGAGGTCTCAAAAATAGTAAAACCGAAAACCTTGTCCCAAATAGTAGGAAATGGATTTTTAAAAAATTATAAAAATAAATTTGGCCAAAAATCAGTTGAATTGGAGGTGAACCGACCAAAATCGACTAAACCAGTCGATTTATTCATCAAAAATTGGTTTGCTACAATTTGAACCAGTTGACGGTCTGTTAGGCATGAGGCATGTGCCACACGCATGCATGTTGTCTTCTTCATCCGACCAGACGACTCAGATCTGACTTGGAATCTGGTATGAAATCTGATTTGTAATCGAAAATCATGTGATTTTTTACATCATGTTCCTGAGGAAAATGAAATGGAAAATGGTTCTATGGAGATCCAATTGTTAAGGACATAGTTGATGGACATTGTCCTTCCAAGCTATCCCTATAAAGCTCGACCCTGCTCCTATCGGTCCACCACCTAAAATTCTCTCTAAAACCTAGAATACTCCATTTTCTAGTGACACGACTTTAAGAGATCATAACTTCTGATTTTAGTCATCGAAATTAATGATTTTAGTGGCTTTGAAACCACAAGAAAGACATCTTTCTAACTTCATCATCGATACCGATGTGCCCTCTACCAATGTCAATGTAATGGAATAGTAACATTGCTCTATTTGTCGAAAATAGAGTATCCCCTTCCCAATTCAACCCAGACCTCCCTGATGGTCAACCATGACTCAAATTAATTCTAATGACTCATATCAGTCTCCTCTATCCAACCCCATTGGTCGTCAAGCTAAAGGTAAGTCTCACAATTGTGAAAATTCTGGGAATTTTAGCCAACACCACAATTTTTAACCTTCTTTATAAATTGCATTTTCAGGCGACTTAGACCACCATTTTTGGAGATTCAAGAGGTCATGAACATGCAAGAGATTTAACTTTCCAACTCCATCCATGTCGTCAACCGACTTGTCGTCTCTAGTGAGTTCTTCTCATTTACCGAACCATGTCTCTTTTCGGTGAAGGGCCAACAAGATCGAAATGACATTATCCCGACTGTGGATGGCCAGTGACTATGGGGAATCGGGGAATATGATAAGGTCATATTAAATATTTTTTAAGTTTATTAATTTTTTTTAAGAAAAGAGGAAGTACAGAAGCTAAAATGTAATTTTTAAAAAGTATGGGGTCAAAATGTAATTTTAGAAAAATGAAAACTCGAATAAGACTCCATAGATGTTTAGGGACCTAAAAAGAAGGTTGAAAATACTTAGGGACCTGAGGTGGTAGCTTGGAAGAAGCTAGGGAACTAATTGGAAGTTTGGAAAATTTTTAGGAGCAAAATGGTAAATAATGTAAAGTTTGGGCCAAAAACAAATTTCTGATAATGTAAGAACCCAAATGAAACCATTGAAAGTTGGTTTCCTGAAATGAAGATTTGGAATAGTTTAGGATTTTTTTTTTTTGCTCTATGAATAGTTTAGGATTCCAAAAAGGATAAGTTGAAAGAATAGACGTAATATAGTAATTTTAAGAAGTTTGAGAACTAAAATGTAAATTTTTGAAAAGTTAAGGATCTAGTAAAAAATTGGATATTTTATGGCATTAGAATAAAATTGACCAAATAGTGGATGAAAAATCTATTAATTTCGAATAATGTTGAAAGAGTTGTATAAGTGTGTTTGTTGATATGTGATTCGAGTGAACCTGACACGATGGATAAAATCGTAATTTTTATAAAATTACGGGAAGATACTACAATTACTGTAGAGAATCAAATCTGACCCAATCAATATGAGTTTATTTATGTAGTGTAAATACAAGTATTGCATTTTTCTAAGATAATTAGAAAATTATAGGACATACTAATTCCGAATAAAATAATGAGTAAATTTATAGACAATAATTACAATTAGACCGACCATTGTACTTTACAGTTTTACATGAAAGTATGCATATGGGTATGATTTAAAATTATTTTGAAAGGATGTGAAGGCAAAGTACACGTAAATATATGTTTCGGAGAAATTGACTAAAAACTCAAATTGGAGGTTATAAGAGAAAGAGTGGATAAGACCCAAATTATTCTCATAACAGGAAAGAGGCTAAGACCACATTTAATGGGTACATAGAAAATTGGGTTGAGAGCCATCATTTTTGTTAAAGGAAAAGGGGCTAATACTTGCATATGTTATAAGTAAATGATGTATCATTGAAATAATATGAGTATCAGGGTCGGTAATATAGTAAACCGAATTCTCCGTCATTAATGTTTAATATGCATGTTGAATGTGTAAATTTCTTTAAAAATATGAATAGCGGGTCGGTTAGTTAATAAATTGAACCACAGAAAATTAATGTTTAATATGTATATTGAATAAGTGTATGTTTGATAAATTATCTATGATTTGTTTGATTGATATAACATCTAATACTAAAGGTAGTGTCGGTGTATAGGGTTTGAAAGTAAAGGTATAAGGGGAAGAGTAAAAACTTATGTATTTTCCCATGGACCCTATAGGGATATGGTGAAGTTCAGACATACTTATAATCGGTGATGGTGAAAGTGTCTTAAGTATACAGATCTTTGATGACACCTTATCATCTATATCACTTTCACTTTGGGTGGTATTGTCATCTTATGATGTACTTTACAAGTGTGAGACATGGCACACATAACACTTATAGTCTTGAGCTCTTATGAGATCTCAAGGGACACAATTATGTATGTATTACTTAGCATGTGTATGTGACATAACTACATATGTGTTGATTATCTTGTGTACATGATATAGTTATGTATGTGTTACTTACTTTGTGTACATAATATAACTACTTATGTGTTGCTTATCTTGTGTATATAATTTTGTTATGCATAAATTACTTAGCTAGATAAAAAATGGGAACTAAATTCCGCTACAAAATTCAATAAGTTGCAAAGGCTAAAAATAGAATTATCATCATGAAATATTTTGTAGATAATAAATTGATAACCTTAATAAATATTCAATGTTAGATGTTTTGATTAAATGTAAGGGTCGAAATCATGAATTGAGCGGTGAGTTCACACTCTTCCAAAATAATTTCAAGCGAAAGTGGGAATCTTGTGAAGAACTACAATATTACAGCAATACCTCATTTAAGCGATGAACTTGAGATATAAATTTCGAGGTACAAACATGAACATTTCTTATTATTGCCAGTTGTATATTTTATTAGAATTTTATACGTATTTTGCATAAATTTTGTAAGTTATAAATGTTATATTATGCATATTATGTCACATCAATTTTATAATGGACAAAGTAACCAACATTCTAGCTTCGAGAATACATGTTAGGTTGTTATTGGATCCCATGTAAAGATCGGATTGAATTATGATACTAACGAATTTGATCGGTTCTCATAGGCCAAGGAATTTGGATCTAGGTATATGGAGGTGGACCAGAGACTCGATGGATGGGTCTAGGTCCACGGGATAGGCCTAGTGATCGAGTCCAAGTCTAGGAGGACACACCTGACGAATCCGACCAGGCCTAGTGATCGAGTCCAAGTCCAGGAGGACACACCCGACGAATCCGACCATTTATTTGCCCCATAAAGATCAAATGATCCTGTTTGGTATGTAAGAGGTAAAAAAAACCCTAGCCACTCTAAATTTGGGTAAATATGGTTTTTTAAATACCGTTTAACAAATTTATATATTATAATATTTATATTTTGAATAAATAATAAAGTTAACTTAATTAAATTGGTAAAAAAAAACTTGTTAATTTCTTTGGACAAGATGTTTAAATTGGAAAAGATTGCAAAAATATATTTTGGATTTGGATTAATAACTATGGGTGGAAACAATATTATATATCACGTCAAATATATCTATTTATTCTAGATATTTATGTTGTAGAGAGACATTTAGATTTATTGTACTAATGTCATTTATGCACTTCATATATATAGAGGTTTAGATTTATAATGTATGCCTAACGTTGAGAACAATTCTGTAAACAATATCACGATTCTAATGAAGTTAATTGAATGTGTAAACAAATTTCTAAGTAGAAGCTATGCTTCATCATCTCATGTGATGATGATGGTGTAGTACCGAACAAAAGAATTTGAATGTGGATCATCTAAGATATGCATGTGCCCGCTCGTGAATCCTCAGTGCAATTATAGTTTTCATCACTACGTGACAAAATCCGACAAACACCACGGGAATTATTTTACATAGTGGACTTGCAAGAACAAGAATAGGTGAAGATGAAGTTGCCTCATCTATCTAATGGGAATTTTGCAGATCAACTTGAGTAGATGAAATGTCTGTTTACAGTAATTAAGGATGTCATAGGCAGCTAATTAGCTTGTCTATTGAGACATGAATGTTGAGGGTCACTATCATCCATGAGCATAACAGACAATTTATTACTTTGATTCTCTTAAAACGTACATTGATCATGCCACTTTTTTCTCGGAAAAGGTACTCTCTTTTTACTTGAATTTCTGACAGTACAATAATATTGGACTGCAATGGCTCCCGTGATACTAACACTACCCTAATTTCATCCCCTTTGCACCATGATGATTGCCCATAAAAGTATAAAATTCTATGGTGCAACCAAACGAGAATTGACAGCAACCCATGTATCCTTTTTGAATACAAATTGAGTTTTTTTTATTGATCCTTTTTGTCCAGGATAGAATGGTAGAGCTGCTCACCTACCATCATTGGCCACCGGAAACATATAGCAATCACGGGAAGACCCTCCTCCATGATTTTTATTTTATAATATATGGTAAAATTACAAAATATATTATAATCAATCATTTAATATTTTAAAAAAACATTTTCAATATTTGGTTTCATTATAATATTAAATTATATATGAATTTAGATGACTTAACCTACCATATTATCATGCCAAATTACATACTTTTTAACATATCTATACCTTATGCCACTATAATTTGATAATCAATCTTAATATTGTAATAAAATAAAGTATTTAGAACTAAATGCAACTTTTTCAAATGTTAGGATTAAACTATAAATATTATGCATACACATATGTTGTAATTTAGCATTTTAATAATAAATTTGATATTTTCCAATTTTGACACCAAGAATAAATTGTCATTTTTTTGTCAACTACAAATTTGCTTCTTTCATAATTACATAAGATGATGGCAAATCATGCTTGCTAATCAGATCTCTGAAATACCTTGGTGGGGTTACATTTTTCATAAAAAGCACAAAATCACATCATAAGTTATTAATGTTTAGAAAATATTACACTTTATTGGGTTTAAGCTTGAAACCCTAAATAATATAAGAAGAGGGTGGTAAATTTATTCCTTCTTCTATACCTAATATGCATGCAGCAGGGAGACAAGACAAACAGACAAACAGACAAATGTATCTTCAGAGCTTGTCACCCACGGCCACATTTACAATTTCCGCATGAATATATGATATATACTCATACGTACGTGTTTTCATGTGCTCCCCATGTATTGTATTTTTTTTTTACTGTGGAGGAATGAAAATCTGAATCCCATTATTTTCAATCAAAAGTCAAAATTGCAGTATCAAATTTGCCGAGGGAAGAAACAGTTGTAAAGGTACGATTTTCTCCCGCACATTAGTCCGTAGGAGTCTAGCAGAATGGCAATCGACCTATAGCAACTCTAAAATCCATTGACCACTGCCTATGCATGAATAAGCTAAAAAATCCAAAAATATTCACAAAAAATTTCTTCCTTTTCATATTTTATTTCTTTTAGATAAATTTTAAATTGGAAATTCACTTAAAAATTTTAGTCGTCTGTCTAATTTGAAGGCCACTGCAAGAAAGTTATTGATTTACATTGTTGTGGGGTTCCTCCGCCATCAAAAAACAGAAGCATATAATGCACGAAAGTCGATGAAATTACGCTTGTGTACTTATGTACTGTCAAATAAATAAAGAAGGGTAATTGCTCATCAGTCATCTTTGTTGTTACCTAGGGCAACTACTTTCATTATACTTGTCTTCATCTTCTTCGTCCTTTCATCTTTATTACAGTGTTTCTTGTTGATTTTTTTTATCATTGTGGATTTGCATATGCTGTTTGTGAACTGTGTTCTGAGGGTTGGTTAAGGGTCCTTACCACCATGAAAATTCTCATCTCCAAGTTATATTAGTAGCAGTCCTAGTTTGAGCAAGGATTGCCTATTTGTTGAAGAAGGCCAATTATATATTTATTTATTTTTTGCACAAAGAAGAACGACGGTTATTTGAAAAATGCATAAATCTTGTTATGGAAAAGAAAAATCAACTTTCTCTTATCCACGTACTCGTTTTTCATTACATCCGTGACTGAGTGGGCACATTAATTACGAACGACTAGACAAGAACTGTGTCTTGTCTAGTCGTTCCGTACAACAAAGTGGGCACAATTCTCTCGTGCTACATTAACCTTTTGGCTTTCTTGGTATAAATTGACTATGATATATTTGGCTCCTACTTACAAAGTGAAGGCAATCTCACAAACTATTGGAGGTAAAAAAAAATGGCTCCCATATTATCAAATTGTATGCAAGTGGTGGAGGATGGAAAAGAAAAAAAAATCTAAGGATACCGTAGATTATTTTGGTAGAAAATTAGTTTATTTTTTCCGTCCAAAATTTTATTTACTAATATCTATTTCTGTACTAATATTAAAAATTCGGATCATATTTATTCATATTCTTATAAATCCCGATATTAGAGCTAGTATACTTGTTTCATGCTCTGCTCGAATGTAAATTAAAAATATTACACTTATATTATTGTTTCTGTCGTTATAATAATATATTTTTAAAAATTATTGAGTATTAGTTTAAAATTAAAAACAGTATAATCACGTAGAAAATATAATTATATATTAAATAAAATAAAGAATTATTATAAATTTATAAAATTAAAAAAAATTACTATTTATAACTTATAACTTTTAAGTATATATTAGTCTAACTAATTATCTCTCATATATTATTAAAATTATTTGACTAATCTATATCCCATCTGACACTATAAACCTCCTTTGAGAAATATTCAACTTTAACTAATTGTTCCACTCCTTATATACGGAACTAATAATACTAAATCAGTTTAAAAATTGTATTGCATGTGAAGACATTTAATAAAAATATAATAATAAATTTAATAAAATAAAATATTATTATAAATTTATAAAATTAAAAATATTCTACTAATTAGAATTTATTAATTTTAACGAGATACATGTTTAACCCTTATTATCTCATGAGGGAGAGTATTGTATTAATTTGAACATTTATGTACATTAATAAAATTAATATTTTATTCTTTTGAAGCACTTCCATCCTAATAAATGTACACAATAATTTTATTAGTAACCAACTAATCAATGTATGATAGTGTACGAGAGACTTGTCTAATTAACTGTTTCTATTATATATATTAAAAATTAATATCGTACATTCAAAAAAACATATTATGAGAATATAAATTTAAAATAATATGGTAAGAGATTTTTTAAGAAAATGCATATTTGATACCTAATGAATGGATTGTACATGGTGGGTGATTGAGGTAAGATAATTTGTATGAAAATATAGAATGGTAGGTTATAATTGATATAACAGAGAAAATATGAGCTCTTTTTGGTTAAAAATACAAGTTGGAACTAGAAATGCTAACCTTGTGGAAATATGGCCAATTAGCCTTTCTAAAAATAATTTAACAAATAAGCATTAAAAATATATAACAACTAATAAAGCGTTCAATTTTGGGATGGGAGGAAAAGTAAACGAAGGAAAAGACAAACTGCCAACGTAAATACATATAAATTATATATAATATATACCAAGCAATAATTCTAGATACCCTTTTGCCTTAGGGCTATGGTTCATTTGGGTTCCTTGCTTTTCCTTCTCTTTCTCTTCCTCTGTGTTTGAGCCTGGAGAGAGGTAGAGGGTTGGAGCACTCAACTTTGCAGAGAAGAACTGGGTGGTGGGTTGCTTTATCTGTACATGTTAAGCTTGCTAGCCCTACATATATGTATGTATAGTATAGTTGCCTGCATATGCATGTGTCTCTGTGTATTTGTACACCTAGCTTGTTCAATTCACGCGTGGAAGTTCAGAGTTGTTAACACCTTCTAATTATTCTGAAGAGTGAAATATGCCTATCTTTCTGCCAGATCGCCTTACCAGAGTTTTGATGAAGATCTAGCTAGATGGCCCTTTTGTCGAACAATCCATCAAGTGAGATCTTCGAAATCTTACTTGAAGTTGGGATGATCATGAAAAGAAGAACTGCAAGGAGGATGGAGTAGGAGGAGAGTACAGTAGGATTATGAGATATTGTAGTTTCTCAACGTGGCGGCCGCTCGTGGTATCAGATCGAATCAGATCAGAGTTACAAGTGGAATTAGAGATGTTGAACTTGACCTCGGCTTCAAACACAGAAGCCAGTGTGAGCTCTTCAGGGAATAGGACTGTCGAGTCTGCTAGAGGAGGAGGAGGAGGGACAAGCAGTATTTACCCTCTCCAACATCAGTACAGTAGCTTTCATCAGCGGCCTGCCAAGAAGAGGCGCAGCCTCCCCGGAAACCCAGGTAACAATTCAACAATCCGTCTAGTGGTCGGATCGGAATCCATCGTGAATGTCAGAAAAGCTTAAGCGAGCGCCGATCTACCAGCCCTTATTCTTTCCTGTTTTGGATAAACTTGCTTTTTCATGGTGAACTAGACCCAGATTCAGAAGTGATAGCACTGTCTCCAAATACCCTCATGGCGACCAACAGATTCTTCTGCGAGATCTGCAACAAAGGGTTCCAGAGAGACCAGAATCTCCAGCTCCACAGGCGAGGCCACAACCTGCCATGGAAGCTCAAGCAGAGGTCCAACAAGGAAGTGATGAAGAAGAAAGTGTACGTGTGCCCTGAGCCCACCTGCGCCCACCACGACCCATCGAGGGCCCTTGGTGACCTGACAGGGATCAAGAAGCACTTCTACAGGAAGCATGGCGAGAAGAAGTGGAAGTGCGAGAAATGCTCGAAGAAGTACGCTGTTCAGTCGGACTGGAAGGCTCACTTGAAGATCTGCGGCACCAGGGAATACCGGTGCCATTGTGGCACTCTCTTCTCGAGGTAAGCCATATATGTACACTTTATATATTAGTACGCATACACTCGTCAATCACTACATAAGATTGTATCGCACTTGGCATTCCATCTAACAAAATACATCTCAAATTTCAGGAAAACTAATGATTAACTATATAAGATTATATTAAATTGACGACAATGTCACTTATACTAAATCTTTTTGTGCATTATTTCGGTAGGAGGGACAGCTTCATCACCCACCGGGCCTTCTGCGACCCCCTAGCGGAGGAGAAGGTGAGGTCAATCGTCCCGAGCTTGAATGGCACTGACCCAAGGCAGTTGGTGCACCAACCCATGGCACAGCACTCAACATCCTTGTCCAGTAACCCGAACCACCATGGCAATTTATTGAGTCATCATTTAAAAATTCCCCTGCAATTTGACCTGTTCACCTCCACCCTTAAGAAGGAGCAAGAGTTCACCACCTCGACCCAACAGCCGCAAATCGTAGGGTTCAGGCCGGACCAGTTTGGGATGATGCTTCCATGGATAGAATCCGGCAAGGACAACCCGTTCGCCCAGCAGCTCAGTTTCGTGGAGGAGTCCATGACCCCTAACGCTGGACCCGAGCTACTGTACTACCTGCAGCCACCGGCGCCGGAGGTGGGCCCTTCTGCCGGCAGCATGTCGGCTACTGCCATGATGCAGAAGGCGGCCCAGATGGGGCACGTGTACTCGGACCCAGGGAAGGCCGTGCAGGCGGGCTTTGGTCAGGCGCTCTCCTCGTCAAGGGCGGATGTCGGTGTCTCGTGGCGACCGTCCCTGTCGGTCAGGGACTTCTTGGGCTTGCAGCGCCCGCTGTCGCAGAGCGAGATATTCGACGTAGCGAGCCTCGGGAGCTACATAGGCTCATCGCAAGACCCACAGCAGAGCCAACCGGCCATCCAAAAGCCATGGCAAGCCTAGGCTATAAAATATGACCGAACTAAGCAGAAGAAGCTTCCGTGGTCACCCTCCCTCGGTGGCGCCATCTCTGGCCTCGGACATGGGGGTCTCCGGGTTCTTTACAAGAGGTCCAATTTGAGAACCGATAGAAACAAAAAGGCAGATTAATTAATTTTGCGTATGTCAAATCATTTTTCGGTTTATTTTTTTCTATTATTATTATTAAATATTAAGTTAAATTGTTAAATTAATATTATAGTTAAATTGTTAAATTAATATTATAGTTAAATTAATAATATTATAGTTAAATTTTAATATTTTTATCTAAATAAATTGTTTTATGAAATTTACTATAATTTTTTTTAAATTTGCATTAAATTTAACATTATTAAAATATTTTATACTAATATGGTAATTTGACTATATATTCTTTTTCTTCAAGGTGAGAATAATTGTATATGATATATTTGTAAAACCTTATATAATTTTTTTACATCTATTAATATTTTAAATTTTAAGTTTTCTATATTCATTAAAATTATTTAATTTTGTAATATTCAACAACAATCTAAGATATAATGCATTATTCAATTTGAAATTATTATTAGTTTTTAAATATTTATTAATATTAAATTATGACTCTAAAATACACTCTACAATCAAATATATTTTAGTTCATTAAATCGATCAAACTCAATCTAATAGTCAAATAAATGATAATACGGTACGGATTAGTAGAATTGAACTATAAAATATCAAATATTGTTTTAGTGAGTGAGTTAGCTTATAAATCATTTAATAGTTTTACTTTATAGTTATTATATATCTTATGATTCGAGATTTTACTAAAATATTTATAAATTGATATTTCTTTTATAAAGTATTATAGTAGATTGTTTTCAAGTTTTACCAACCTTTAGAAATGTAACGTCGGAAAAACACGAATTGAGACCTAAATTGGGATGATTCATGAAAGTTGAGGTGGATACCGACCTTGGAAGTGTGAAGTACACCAGAAATAACCCTAAGGAAAACTTTCTTGACCACATATAAAGAATCGGGAAAAGCCCAATAGAAATTGAGCCAAAAAGTGTAATTGTAAAATTAAACAAAAATTTCCTTAATTTTTAGAACGAGGTAAACAAATTTAAAAATAGTAATTATTAAGCTCAATCAACTTAGAATGAGATATAGTATTTTTAGAAAAATAATTTTCCCAAAAATTGGTTGGATAGAAGGTAAACCGACCAAAGGGATGCCAAAACTAATCAAACCGACTTATAGTAGTAAAACTACTCGATTTTTAGAAAGGGTAAATTAAATTAAAAAATAGTCATTATTAAGCTTAGATAAAGCTGAAATTGATTGAACCAATTAAGAAATTCATTGGAAATTGGTTTGTTACCGTGCCAACCGGTTGGCGCACCACTTCGGACGCACGCACGCATCGCACAAACGCGTGCGTGTGCGTCTTCTTCGCCCGATTGCCCTAACCCGAATCTAGATAAAACTTGGAAATAACTAAAGTGTCAGGGTAGATCAACTCATATTTCTCCAATAAGATAAAAAAAAAAAGGATAAATGAGGGTCTATGGAGTCTCATCTGCTCACCTACGTACATGGCTGACTAGACAACTTAGTCACCGACCTCCTTATATAAGGGTTGGTCCTCCCCTCACCAGAGGATCATCATAATTCTCTCTAAAATTCAAACACCTCCAGTTTTTGGCAACCTTCAAACCAGATATTCCTATCTTCACTTCCGGCCACCAAGCTTAGTGCTATAGGTGTTTTTAGAACTGGTGAGATTCAGTTTTCGAATCCCATCCCTCTCGTCCATTGACGCTCCCTCTCCCGACCACAATCCTTTAGAATAGTAACCTTGCTCCATCGGCCAGAAATAGAGCAAGAGCTTTCGGGGCCCCTCCCGACCTCTCAGACAACCAACTATGACTAAATCTTTTTCTAGAGAATATTGTCATTCCCCTCTTACCAACCCCGATGATCATTTAGACTGAGTCTTTACTTGCGAAAAATAGGAGAATCTCTAGTGAACCTTTGCTATGACCACCTTTCTGAAAATTAGACATTTTAGTCAGCTCCGACCATCGCCAACCAAGATCTAGGTGTCCACAGACTCGTGGGAGAGTCAACTACATGAACCTACTGCACTTGACCCTCGTCATTTCCTCTCTAGTGAGTTTCTGACTAAAACCCTTATGTGCATCCAAGTTTATAGAGAAAACCTGATCGGGCCAGAACGAGACTATTCCGACCACGATTGGACGGAACTTGGTCGTGGAGACTTAAGTAAGGTTATGAGGAACCCAAAATATGATTTTTCGAGAGTCATTAAACTTGTTTTTAAAGAGATAAAAATTGAGGAACTAAAGTGTAACACCAATATTTTTGAGGAAAAAATGATCATAAATTACTTTAGAATTTTTGTTTTAAATTTAAAATCCAATTGATTTGATCTCGAATTCGATATAAACGAACCCTATTATTTCTAATTTAGTCGATTTAAATAACTCAAAGTAACGAAGTTAAATTCGCGAAATTAGGTGGAAATAAATATTTTAGAAATAAATATAAATATTTATTAAATACATGTATATAAAGTTGTGAATGATAAATTAAATAATATAAATATATATGTATGTAGTTATATGTACACATATTAAATATAAATAATATATGTCGGACGCTGTATACACCCGTACTCGGGTCAATCAACCCAACTTAGATTAGTCCACTCGACAAATCCAGTGGATGACGTGTCTGCTTGAAGCCATATATAAGTCTTGTTTCTTCAAAAACCCTAGGAGTATAAACTAATTCCATTAGTAAAATACACTTAAAATGCCGACCTTCCTTAAAACTTCTCCCCGTCAATGTTGCCTCTCCATCATCACCATAGCAACCGTTTTATCTTCATGGTTTTCATATGTTCATTTTCCATATCTCCCCGTCAATGCATCCCAAATTCAGGTTTGCAACACCATTTCTTTTGCCCATCGCATTGTGGGTATCATATGATGATTGATTGGAGCTATGCCGATTTGACTTGGAGGAGGGTAAGTATTTCCTTTCACCCACTGTAGAAAAAAGTTTACAATTCAAAGCGAGTGTTCCACCTGGGTAGAAGAGGTTTTTGTTCCACTTCCTGATGGTTTGGGTAAACCACTTGCTTATAGGATTTGGTTGAATTGTGCTTGTGCCGAGATCATCTACATGTCTTGACTAGTTTTATTATGTGCAAATTGCTTCTATGGACTTCTCACGCGACTGTCTAGTATAAAAATAAATATGGACTAGGGATGAATATTGTGATTTATTTTTCAATTTATGCAGATTAAGGATGAGCAGTCACAGAGTGCTTCAGAGGTTATCAAAGAATGGGAAAGAAAAACTGATTCTACCTAGTTATCCTGAGCTCAAGGATGAGGCTTCAACCTGAGAGCCTGACACCATTGCCATCTATGATGTTGATTGAACCTAGTTGCTTGATGATATGGTGATTAGTTGTTCTCCAGCCTTAATTATCAGAATCAAGCCAGCCTCTCATCCATGTGTAAGGCTTGGAGAGCTCTTAACACTTCACTATGTTTATGGGAGTTCCTTGATCTCCGAGCATACAAATGTGATTCTCCACTGGCTTTATCACTAGCTTCTCGCTGTTTTAATCTCCAGAAATGGTGGTTCTATGGCATTGACACAATAGATGCAATAATACACTTCAAAACCCATAACTTGCATGACATTAGTGGTGACTACCGTCAAAAACTTTCTGATGCAACTCTTTCATTGATTGCCGCAAGGCATGAGTTGCTCGAGTGTCTCTAATTGGGTCCCGACTTATGTGAGAGGATCATAAGTGATGCCATTAAAGCAATGGCAATTTGCTGCAATAAACTTAAGAAACTTAGGTTATCAAGAATCATGGATGTTCAAGGTGATGTAATTGATGCACTTGTAAAATATTGCCCAAATTTGACAGGTGTTGGATTCTTAGATTGCTTGAAAGTAGATGAAATGGCTTTTAAGTAAGATGTCATAAAAAAACTTTCCTCTCCGTGGGAGGGACTTCTAATTTAAAATGGGGATTGATTTCTCAGATGTGGCATAAGCTACCCAACTTGATTGCTTTAGATGTTTCAAGGCTATTAGTTTCTTCTTAGAATTTGAAGGTTCTTAGTGCATTAAATTGTACTATTTTGGAGAAGGAGGTTAACTTTTCAGTTCCAAAAATAAAGGGCAAGTCATTGATTGCAACTTTCATTAATGTTTTGGAAGGAGTCCAGTAGGATTTGAAATGTATCTTAGGGAAAATTTATGCAAAGCTTATTGGATATAATTTAGGTTGGAACAATGCTATGTATATTCACCTATTCCTTGCTAACATGAATGAATTTAGATGTTTCAAGGCTATTAGTTTCTTCTTAGAATTTGAAGGTTCTTAGTGCATTAAATTGTACTATTTTGGAGAAGGAGGTTAACTTTTAAGTTCCAAAAATAAAGGGCAAGTCATTGATTGCAACTTTCTTTAATGTTTTGGAAGGAGTCAAGTAGGATTTGAAATGTATCTTAGGGAAAATTTAAGCAAAGCTTATTGGATATAATTTAGGTTGGAACAATGCTATGTATATTCACCTATTCCTTGCTAACATGAATGAATTTATGCGGCAAATGAGACATATGTGAAGTTCATCACACAGGAAAATTGTCCTTTTGGTGTTCCATTCCGTAGTACCATTGAAGTCCCCCTTTTCACAAGTTGGTTCTGGAAAAGCTTATGTTGAAGTTTTAGTTGCAAATGATGGGAGCAAAAGAGTTCTTCATGTACAAAGCATTTCTTGTTGGGCATCAAGCTACATCGAACCATATAGCGAGGCTACCTTGCACAAGAAAATACTCTATATGATCAGTCAATTGGGGCTTAATCCCCTAACCATGAATTAATGTAATGGTGGTCCTCTCTTCTCTATACACAAGTTAACTTCTATAGTGGACAGACTTGCAGTTGGAGTACTGATGTACAGTACAACAACCGACGAACAACGGAACCAGAGTTGAGGTTCTCAAATTTACAAAGAGAAAGGGTGAGCGAGTGAGCTGGGGATTTTCTAGCAACATAGAAAATGCATATCAGGTGAGGGCACAAATGAAAATTTCATTAGTGGGCTCGACATCAGGATTAAAATTCCAAATGTGTCATTTTCAAATGTAATGATGTAGATACCCTTGAGTTTTGGGTGAAATTACAAAAAATGCCTGCTAAGAATGCATTTGGTAGGAGAAGAAGGGGCGTGGTAAAGTATGTGTTTGGATAGATGGTAAATCAGAATGCCGAAATTACAAAAAAAATGCCCTAAATGCCTAATTGGAGTACGGGGAAATTATGATACTTAATTACTGGCCAAGATTCTTCAATTGTCGGACTCTAAGAGAAAGGTACAAAGGGAGAAAAACATACATGATCTTGCGAGAGGAGCACGAAGATTTGTGAATCCTTCCAAGACGAACATGTCTTTGGATAACAATGAGTGAGATTTCTGACATTTGTATTGATTGGACCTATGATGCAATAGTACTTGAAATTTTCTATATTTTATTAAGTAAAATATTTTGAGAATATATTTACCCTTGATTGTGTGAACCTAAAAATATTATTTTGGGGAAATATATTCTGTATGGGGATTATAATGTCATAATGGGCCAAGGCCATGATTTTTAAAGAGAAGTGGGTTTGAGGCCATGTTTGGGAAATCTCGTGAAAGTGGGCCCAAGGCCAATGGACATAGGCATAGGCCCGTCAACAAGCTAAGGATTTTGTGCTTGAAAATTCTCAGAAAATCGATGAATTGTGTGTGATCTGGTTACAGTGCCAAAGCCGGATAAGCAAACCCGTTGGGGTAGTAGCTTCTAAGCTGAAGTTGAGTCATTGAACTTATTATGCTAGTAGTTGCGGAGCCGAAGCCGTAGTTGTCGAGTCCGTTGGACTAGTAATACCAAGGACAATGGCAATAAAAAAAACTGCTGATTGTGCATGCACTATGAGATTTGGGCCATTAGGACATCTGCCATAAGGTAGTGATGGATCCCAAGGACTGCTGGACGACCTAGGGTGCATAAGGGCGGTATGTTGTCTAGTAGGTCAAGAAACTCAAGGAGCTCCCTGCGCACTAAGACCGAGGTAGTAGGGGAAAGGAGGTTTCATCCCTCAAAGTGGAAATGATGAAGTGATCAGTATTTGAGGGTCGGGCTATTGATGTCCACTCAAACTTAGGGTAGAGATAGTGTACCTCTATCAGGGTGGACGGTAAAGGTGCTCTTGTCAACAAGTGGAATGGTTAGGAATCGTTCTATGAATGTGTGATCCATTTGATGATAAATGACATATGATTGTGTGTGCTAAACTTAAAATGTAAGGTGAAATGATAATTTAAGATCGTGTGGAACGATTTTTAATAACTAACAAGAGGTGGCTTGTTAAGTGGAATCCCAACTAATAGGGATTTATGGAAAAGTGGTATGTGTGAACATTTGGGTGTGTGAGTTTTTATTTATTTTATGTACAATTAAACCTTCGAGACCCGTTATGTAGGACCAGAGGATAACTTTCTTCTGATGAAAGAAATGCACTTCAAACTTGTCAAACACAAGTCAATTCTTTAATATCTCCCTAAGCTTACCCATGGTTACCCCTATTTTACCTAAATATTCTTGAAACCCTATTTAGAGTATGAGCTGAATCGTGGACATGAAGTCACAATGTCAGCAAAGTCCTCTCATTAAGTTGTCGAACTCATTCCCTTCGGATTACCCCTTTAAGATAAAAATGGTGAAGATGGACACGTGATGATGGGGAAAGCTAAACCTAAACCAAATGTATGTATTACATTCAGTATATAGTCCCGGTATATGGTTTCCAAAATTTACTTTCCAAAGGTTCAATTTATTAATTTGAAAAATAATTTGAGATATTTTATTTTGAGCCTTGTACCCTGTCAGTTTTACAATGATAAGGTACCCATCATTGTAAAACCTGGAGGATGCAACAGTTGTCTGCAAGTCCGACCGGTGAAACCGGGTCGGGTATGACAACTTAGGTGGTATCAGGGCAAAAAAATTTTCAAATTTGGTTTTTTGGGAAGTGAAAACATTTTTGAAAAGCAAAAGCACCAGGAAAGTACTATGTAAGACTTACACTTATCATCACCCAAAGATCTCATTAACCTTAGCTTTCAATTAGGGTTATTCTTTTTGAATGGAGCACTAGGTCCATGACATTAGTATGAGAGCAACCTTGAGGAAAATGTCCAAATAGAATACCGACTCAAGAATGTCGAGAAATATAAATTGGAAAGTCTCCACAAGGACATTTTGGGAAGTACTAAAGGAAGTAACACAAATATTTCGAGGAGGAATCTAATAAGCATCTTTTGAAAGGATTTACAAAACCTCAATAGAATATCAAGTATTGGAAAGGAAAAGTCATTCTTGAGATAACATCTAAGTCTAAGATCTTAGATAATAATGGCATTAAAGAATAAGGTCACAAATAGTTACTGACTTGAGAATGTTGGGGGAGAATAAGAAGGGTGGAAGTAAGTCTCCCCATAGAAAAAAAAGAATATATTATTATTCAATGGTTTCAGAAGAAAGTATGAGATTTTGGAGCCACAGACCTAGCTAACAAGTGTAATAAAGGGTGATTAACATAAGACGCCCTACAAGTTTTCTCGACGGGAAGTCGAAGAATAAGTATATGGGAGAGATTACCAAATCTTTACCCTAATAACAAACTTTAATGGAATACAAGTGGAACCAAGAAGTTTATAAGAAAAAAAATGTACACCACTAAGAAACCCCAAAGGGGTCATACTTTAATTAAAGGGAAAGGTGAAATAAGACAACGAAGGAGGTCAAAAAGAGACTAAAGGGATGAAAATCCGATTATAACACTGAAGAAAACATCATAGATTGAGAATGAGGGAAGAAGTATGCAAGATAAACTCTCGAGCACCACCCTCTTGATACTCATGATGATGATTAGTGAAACAATAATAAAGGACGTCATTAGAGAAAAATGATTTCAAGTGATGAAACACAAATACTATCCTAATAAACTTATGTGAGAATATTCACAGAGTAAATTGTGAAATATGGGAAAAACTTTTGGACATACCTCTTTTATAAAGAAATCAAGAAACATGTATTCCACGGGGGAATGTGCCAAGGAGGTGGAAAAGAATGATGATGGCATGCAATAGGAGAAAAGTTTAGAGGAGTAAAGAGAAACCCAAATACCTATCTTAAGTTTGGACCTCTAACAATGATTACAAAGACAACTCTTAACACAAGTCTGTTTGGTGACAAGACTTGGTGGAAATTTACTCGAAATGAATAGTAATATGAAAGGAAGAGGATTGACCCCCTAGGAGGTGGAGTAAGTTAGTACAACAAAGAAGTCAAAAGATGGAAAACTTGGTCAATAACAACTAAGTATGACACTAGTGCTAAGGGAGCACATGAACAATACTTATATCAATAAAGACACCAATGTTGGTAAGAAAAGCTAACCTTATAATTTTACCGATAGATAATCGGTCGGAAAGTGAGAAAGGATTTCTTATAAATGAGTACTCGATAACCTAAAATGTAGTAAACAACTTTGGAATTGTCAAAACCAATACAAAATAATGAGCAATATTTTTGGGGACAATCAGTTATACCCTTGTTGAGCGAACTAGTTAATAAAAATGTGTGAATGACATAAAATACCTATTATAAAGAGTATGAAATAAAAAATAAGAACTATTAAACAAGTAGTACAAAAAGGGTGGTGGTACAGTTAGTTAACCACGTACCGAAAGAAAGAGTATGTATGAATAAAATAAACCACAAATAGTAAGTATTTGTTGACTTAAAACGCAATAGGGTATTACAAGGGCATTCGACCTGAAAAGTAAAATATGGATAATGGAATATCAATTACCAATGAATATGATTACCATTGCAAACAAAAAAAAATGTAATCATGAGTAAATGAATGAAATGCATAGAATAACTATGGAAATTAGAAATATATGTTATAAGAGATTTGAGTACAAAACTACTTAAAAAAGTGGGGAGTGTAACACCAATATTTTTGAGGAAAAAACAATAATAAATTACTTGAGAATTTTTTATTAAAATTTAAAATCTGATTGATTTGATCTCGAGTTTGATATAAACAACTATAATTTATTATTTCTAATTTAGTCGGTTTAAATAACTCTAAGTAACGGAGTTAAATCCAAGTAATTAGGTGGAAATGAATATTTTAGAAATAAATATAAATATTTATTAAATACATGTATATAAAGTCGTGAAGGATAAATTAAATAATATAAATATATATATATATGTATGTAGTTATATGTACATATATTAATTATAAATAATATATGTCGAACGCAGTATACGACCCGACTCGGGTCAACCCACTCAACAAACCCGATGGATGACGCGTCCGCTTGAAGCCATATATAGGTCTCGTTTCTTAAAAAACTCTAGGAGTATAAACTAATTCCCTTCATAAAATACACTCACAATGCTGACCTTCCCTAAAACTTCTCTTCCGTCAATGCTGCCTCTCCATCATCACCATAACAATCGTTTTATCTTCATGGTTTCCATCTATTCTTCTTCATCTTCTCTCCAATTCTTATAACACCCATCCCAAATTCAGGTCCACAACACCATTTCTTTTGCCCATCACATCGTGGGTATCATATGATGATTGATTGGAGCTGTGCCGATTTGACTCGGAGAACGGTAAGTATTTCCTTTCAACCGCTACAGAAGAAAGTTTGCAATTTGAAGCGAGTGTTCCACCTGGGTAGAAGGGGTTTTTGTTCCCCTTCTTGATGGTTTGGGTAAACCACATAATTTGGGAGACCTTATTGACGGGAGCTCGAATAGCTCTTATTGGTCGGGGGCCTTGATTTTGGAACTTGGGGGCTAATATACTCGATTTTAAAAATCACGAATAGTGGGGCATAGGCCAATTGGCACGAGTAGGAGCTCGTAAACAAACATAAGATATGTGCCATAAAACTTTAAATAAATGAATTGTTTGGCCATGGTACCAAGACATGACCGACATATTCAGTCAACTAGTGGCAGTGCGACATGACAGGTCTCCGGACTAGTTAAGACAAACAACTACAGGTTGAGATGAAGGTCGGGGCCATTGGACCAGTGGCACCACAGATTATATGGTATGATGTGAAAATACTGATTTGCATGCACTGTATGTACGAGACCTTCAAGACACCCAAGAAAGGTAGTGATGTGTTCTAGGGCCCTGAACAACCTGGTGGATATAAGGGCAGATCGTCGAGGTGACCTTGCGAAGCTCGACGTAGCTTCAAGCACATGAGACCGAAGTGGGGTTGGGATGATGTCTCTATACTCATACGAACACGAAGAATTGATTTCGGGATTGAGGGTTGGATATCGTGTACATACACTCATTCTTAGAGTAGAAGTGGGCGTGCTTCTATCTAGGTGGCCGGTAAAGTCGCTCCGACGCCACAAGTGGGTTCAGTGGACGGGCTGGCCTGCGATTGTGTATTTTTTTACCTTCATGATGAATGATGTGTGTTGTCGTGATTAATAAGAAATGGTGATGAAAACAGAGATCTGGAATGAAAGGATTTTTGAAAGAAAATAAGTAGTTTGGCTTCAATACAAATCTTTTTCCTTAAAGTTAAATTTCAAAAACCCATTCACTAGGTTGTAGAACTCACCCCCTCATTTCTATTCCTTTCTCAGGAAAAAAGAAAATAACTAGGAATAACACCGAGCCTTATCCTCTGTCAGGTATGCTTGATTTTCCTTAAGCTTGCATTTTATTTGATATATGTCTTTCCAGGGAACATGGTTGAAAATATGTCTAACTCATCTTGAGTTAAAGAAGGGGGAAACTCCTCTTAAACTGAGAGAGAGGCAGTTTTCTCACGGGGATCCAACCAAATTGGGTTGGGACATGACACGAGTGATTGGGTATAACATTGGGTGTCTATGATTAAAGGTTAAACTCATTTGGATAGAAAAACCATTATAGATACGGGAACCGAAACCTAAGAGGTGAGGGTTGGAGTAAAAACTAAGTTGTAAACTAGTTTAAACCCAAGAATATGAGGAAGTGAGTAAGACTACTTGAAATCCCCTCAAAAGATCCTTAAGTACCATGAATCGACGGTTGGAAAAGCCTTGAGTGAAAGTCAGCCCAAATTGGAGTCAAACCGATTTACGGGAAAATGCCCCTAATTTTTAAGTAGATCTAAACAACTCCAAAAAGAGAGAATATTGAGTCCAATTAATAGAGAATGAGGAGATAAATTTTTAGAGAAGTATATTCGACTAAGCAAAACCATTCAAACCAAGTTAGAGCAGTAAAAACCCATGAATTTTAGAGGGTGGTAAACAAATCCAAATAAGTCCTTAAGTCCATTCAATAGAAAATTGAATGTACAATTTTTGGAAATGGGTGAACTGGGCAAAAAATCACTGAACCAATCAAAAAATTCACCAAAAATCAGTTCACTACAGTGCAGACCGATCAACGCGCTATGTTAGATGCATGCACACATTGCATGCATGCACATGGCATCCCTTTTGCCTGACTTTGACTCGATTTTCACCAAAAAAAACCCGACAATGATCAGCCGATAGCCCGAAACCCACCACTTGGGAAAATTAATTTCATTCACATGGATATAAGCTATGAATGATGAATGAAAGCTATGAATGGATTGTCACATGAGTCTAGAATTGATCCATATAAATACCAGGTGTCCCCTCATCGAAAATCAACCAGAATCCTCTTTGGATGACTCGACTTGGAGAGATCCTAGCTCCGTCGTTCGACCACCTCAGAAGATGATCTTGGTGTACTTGGAAAGCTAAGTAAGTTAGCTTTCCATCGCTATCTCTCTTGACCCTCAACTCTTAGTCTACCGATTCGAACGTAATCACATAGTATTAGAGCTTCAACATCCAGAAATAGAGTAGTTTCTTCGAGGGCCAATTTCAACGGCTTTCCATAGCCACAGATTTTGCTCGATTTGAGTAAGTATGGAAAGAGAATTTAATCATTTAACTTTTAATTTTCGGATTAAGTGGGCGAGCTTGCTAAAATGGACATTTTAGGATCTACAATCTACCAATCAAGGTGATTTAAGTGACCACTTACTTCTTGTATAGTTAGCTTTCCAACCCCACTAGTCTTAATGATTGATGTGTCGTCTTCTGTGAATTCCTGACTTTGACCTGATTGTTACTTATTTTCTGTTAAGTATGCATTCTAGCCCGATCAGATCAATTTAGGATGACTCCAACCAAACTAAATTTACGATAACCTAGAGGGAGGTTAGTAGGACCTTTACGCTTGGTTTGAGAATTTTTAGAGATATATTTATTATGGGTAGGGTTGTCAAAGGGATCGGGGACCCAAAACCCGAGCACCTACATGACCCGAGCAGTTCTGAAGTTGGTCAAGTCCATGCTCGGGTCCAGCCAGCAGGACGACGTTGTTTCGACATTAGCGGTGTCTTTTCATTTATAGAAGGCAAAAAAAATGCCAAAATGACGACGTCCAGGTTGAAATCAACCTCGACATGTCTCTAAAAACCCCAACCAATTTATTAGGGGTTTTTCAGACGGTGATTCGGCCCGAGCTGGAGCTATCCGAGGCGAGGACCCGCTGTCCCGATCTTCCCGCCCGCTGCTGAGCTTCCCGCCCCAACTGCTTAAAAAAGTAGAACACGCTAGTGATTTCAGATGATATGAAACTACGACTCTGACAATATTTACTGGAAAGAAAAATTATGGGCATAGAAATGTCGGTTAGATGCTAACAGAAATCAGAGGAACTCTAATTCTCACATGTTCTGAGAGAAGTGAGCCAGAGAGATCATGCCAGCATCATCAATTTTATTGCACTTCGTTAGGTCTAACTTGGTGAGTTGCTTGCACCCATGGTGATCATCGCCAAACCCAAGGATGTGATGCGTGGGCATACCTAACACTCAGTGTGTGCAGTTTCTTGCATTTTGAGAGTGATACAGGGGCATTGTTCGTGATGCCATAGAAATAAGATGTGTTGTTCATCTCAAGACTAGGGCAACCATGCGCAATTGCTACAATACCTAAATCTGCAATTCCAGAAGACCTAAAGAATGAAAGATCAGTTAGAAAAAACCGAAGTACACGGTTTTCTATTCATGATTGACTTGGGCTTTATCACTAACCGGTATAAATCAAGCTCTACAAGTTTTGAGCAGGATCTTCCAATATGTGACAGCCCTTCGTTGGTGATGTTCAGGCAACTTCCTAGCTTCAAAACAGTGAGTCTGGAACATATTCCAATTGATTTCTGACCCGAAGAATGTATACAAAAATCAACAAAATATGGTAGTAGCAGTCTATAAAAATGAATGAAAAAAAAAAGAAAAGGCCAAATCTTTTAAACTTAAACGAACCTTCATAGTAAACTTCATTATCAGTCAGGTCAGGCTCCTAAAGAAAATACGGTAGTACCGGTCTATAAAAACGACATGGAAAAAAAAAGAAGAAAAGGCCAAATCTTTCAAACTTAAACTAACCTTGATCGTCAACTTCATTAGGTCAAGCTCCTCGAGGAAATGGCACCGCTGGCCAATCAAAACGAAGGCCTCCTTCAAGACTTGACTGCATGACTCCATTTTCAGCGAAGTGAGACGAGTAAAAGAGCTTGTGATGTGCGCTAGAGAAATATTTGTTATTTGGCGACAGCAAGTGATATCATGTTACTTCAACTGCTTCTGTCATGTCACTAGGAAGGAAAATGCTTCATCAGTCAGTCCTAAGTATTTACTTATGCTTAGTTCTCCCAATGAAACACAGTGGCTGCCAATGGCTTTCAAGCCAGAACAAGTGACCGAGCAACCATCTAATTTGATAGAATGCAACATGATCAACTTGGAAGGACCCGAGCCGGATCCATTTTGAAGGACCCGAGTGTGGGTCCTTTCGGAAGGATCTGAGCCGTGGGTCGGGTCTATGGATCTGAAGTTCGGGTCCATTCGAGTTCATGTTCAACATACTCGAACTTTGGGTCGGCTTAGGACCTGCTCAAGTGGACCCGAAGTTCGGATGTGGGTCCATTAGACTCACATTCGGGTTGAGTGCAGATCTACCAAAACCCACTCCAACTTGAAATTTTGATAAGTCTAGTCATGGGTCTAAAGTTGGGGACTATAATGTAAATAAGTAAAAGTAAGAATACCGAAAAGTGAATATGTCATGTCCCGGTCTGGTCGGGGTCCGTGATCAACTTGCCACCCTTACCTGTATCATCTAAGTATTCCTACCCGAATGAGACAGAGAATGTAAAGGCATGCTTACGTTCAAATCCCTTACTTTAAGTTGGGGGTTGGAAACGTACCTTGAGGGTCCCAACACGTCCAGGAACTTTCTGTCTAGGTGTTAGCCTGAAAAATGGGAGAGAAGGGAATGAGTATGAAATACTTAGTGAGGGAAACTACAATAACGTTGACTTAATTTCATTTTTTGTCCTTTAATTTCTTTATTTATCGTTATTCACACATTTAACATGATCAACAACCACACTCCTATCATAGAAGTGATCACACATTCGCAGAACGATTCTCGACTGTGCCACTTGTGTACCAGAGCACCTTTACCGTTCACCGTGATAGAGGTACACTGCCTCTACCCGGAATTTGAGTGGATATCAATAATTTAACCCTCAAACTCTGATTACTACACCATGTCCACTTAGTGGGACAAGACCTCATTTCCCCTATTGCCTTAGTCTCCATGCACAAGAAGCTTGTAAACCCCGTCTTTTTGAGTTAAGGAAAATCGGGAAAAGAACCGGTCAAACTAAGTAAGAAAATTGAACCGGTTCACGTGTCCGATCAATTGGGAACAAGCAATTTGGAAATTTACAACTTTCAAGTGAATTAAAGGGTTCATAAAACCTTGGAAAAAAACCTTAAGACAAATTGGAAGAGAAAAACCAGATCGATTTAGATAAATTGGAAACAATTGGATTGAACCGGTTTATGAACCGAGTTGATTTGTGAACCGTAACCAATAGAGAATGGGTCAACCAAGAAATTTATGGACCCCTTGTAATCCAAAGAGGTTTATAAACCTTGGGAAGGAACATTAGAACAAAGTGGGAGAGAAAAACCAGATCGGTTCGAGTGAACCAGACCTGAACCGGATTGAACCAGTTTAAAGACCGAGTTAGTTTATGAACAGGAATCGATAAAGAGATAGTAAACCGAAAATTTTATGGACCCTAAGTGACCCAATGAGTCACAAAAGACATGAAAATGGACTTTTGAAGGAATTGGGGATGAAAACCAAACCGGTTCAGGTGAACCAGATCCGAACCAGTTTGGATCGATTTGAACCATTATTGACCGGATCCTAAATTCATTTTTCTAGGTGGCTTAAATAATTCAAATTTGAGATTTAAGGCCACCACTGGATAGAAAATGAATTTAGAAATTTTTAGATTTGAAAAACTCGATCGAATGAGGGGTGAACTAGTCGGTTTAAGCTTTGAACCCGGTTGGGACCGATCCGGTCCGGTTCGGAATAGTGTCATCTTCTTCCTCCAGATAACAGTACTATTCAATCATCAAAAAATTGAAGTAGTGCCGGCAAAGAAGAAATATCTCTGTTCAATACATTTCCAGCCATCAATGCCTATCATAAAGGCATCAATCAGAAGGACAAGGAGTCCCTGAGCTTCCTATATAAAGGCCCCCTCCCCATTCATTCTCTCCACACTTGAAAAGCTCACTTTCTCTCAGTTGCTTAGTTGCTTCGATATAGGGTATTTTTTGAGCCAAAGAGTGCGAGGTCGGGTTCTTTAGAATCGGAAAGAAGTAGTCTCTATTTGCTCCGAGGGTCGTTGGAGAAACGCCGGCGTGATGGAACAGTGAAGCACCTCCGGTGGACCGAAGCTGGCATATTTCGGCCGAGTTGAAATTGGCAATTTCGAGCCCTCCTCAGGCCAAACCAAGCCCTCCCAACACTTCCTCAGCCCTCCCACAACCGAATTAGGACTGAAAGATAAACCAATTCGGCTCCCCTCTATAATTTTCGGTTGGTGCTAGAGAGAGAACCGATAAAATTTTGATGATGAAATTCTAACTCAATTCGGCATCAATTGATACGATTCTTAATTCTAGGATGAACCTCAGAATGAGAGCTATCTACCCTGATTGAAAGCTCGGACCGTCGTGCCCTCACCGGTGAGTAATTGAAGCTTTTTCTCTCTATAGTTCATTTTCCGGTGAATCTCCGTTTGAGCACATCTCAACGTTAAAACTTGTAATTCAAATTGCTAAAGAATTGTATGAACATGAAGAAACTCAATTGCAACAATTAGAAACGTTTGATTGTTCAATTTGATAAAATCAAATTCGTTTGTGTTAAAAAGTTGGAATTGGGGGGAAAATTGGGAAAAATTGGGGATTTTTGAAAATTCAATGGACAAAAATGTAATTTCCTAAAATTGAGGGTCAATTGGGCATGATAAAAATGTTAGATGGCCAATTGAGGAATTTTAGAATTTTTGGGGTGAAACTTACCATTTTTGTAAAGGAAGGGCAAAATGATAATTTTGGAAAAGTTGGGGGACTAAATTGGAAATTTGGGAAATTAAACCCCTTTTTGTGAAATGGAATAAATTGAGGTCCTAAGATAAATTTTAAAAGTTTCAGGACTCAATTTGAGGAAAAATCGGCATTAGGGACTTAAAGTTAAAAGAGAAATAACTTAAGGGACATAATTGTAAATAAATAAAAGTTCAGTTTTCTTATTTATTTGTAATGAATGAAGGCTATTATGCCGAAGAATAATGAAACGAGATGTTTATATTGTGTAGGAACATGAAGTACCGGGAACGCCAGCAAGGACAAGCTCGCGTGAATACAAAGAACTGGTCTAGTGGAATTCACTACATTAACGGGTGAGTGGGTTATTCACATCATACCCGATTGTGATGATGAGCACCTTTTTCTTAATTGGAAGCCACTGTGAGTGGGTTTACTAATGTCATACCCAGTTGGGATGATGAGCACAACTTAAAGTTAAAGACCACTTACCGGTTGTGAGTGGGATTTTATATCATAACCGGTTGGGAATGAAAAGCATATCGGAAGGAATACCCACTACTATGTGGTATTTTAAACATCACACTTAGAAGAGTGATGTGAAAACCATACGGAAAAACTACTTACCGGTTGTAAGTAGATCATACTCGGTTGGTATAATAAAACTTTCTCGAAGGAAGTTGAAAACCCATTCATCAGTTATGAGCGGAGATGTCCTTATACCCGGTCGGTATAATGGACAGTTGAAAATATATTTTTGTTGGAAGTGCTCTCCCCTAACTGTGTGCCAATGCTTAAACTATTTGGGAGGCATTCACGGGAGCTCGAATAGCTCTTATAGGTCGGGGCCTCAGTTTTGGAACTTGGGGGCTAATATACCTGATTTTGAAAATCTCGTATAGTGGGCCCAAGGCCGGTTGGCACAAGCAGGAGCTCGTAAACAAACATAAGTTATATGCCATAAAGCTTTAAATAAAGGAATTGTTTGGCCATGGTACCAAGATAGGACCGACATACTCAGTTAACTAGCGGTAGTGCGACATGATAGGTCGTCGGACCAGTCAAGACAAACAACTGCGGGTTGAGTGGGGAGTCGAGGCTATTGGACCAGTGGTGTAAACCCTGCCCTTTTGAGCTAAGGAAAACTGGGAAGAGAACCGGTCAAACCAAGTGAGAAAACCGAATCGGTTCACAAAGTCGATAATTATGAATGGGAAATTTAGGAATTTACAACTACCAGGTGATCAAAAGGATTCAAAATACTATGGAAAAGAACCTTAGGATGAATTGGAAGAGGAAAATTAGACTGGTTTGGATGAACCGGGTCCAACAGGATTGAACCGGTTTATGAACCGAGTCGTTCATGAACCAGAACCGATAGAGATTGGGCAAAACAAAGGAATTCAACTCCATTGTACTCCAAATAAATTCAAAAACCTTGGGAAGGAATCTTAGAACAAAGTGGGAGAGAAAAACCAGAACGGTTCGGGTGAACCGGACCCGAACCGGATTAAACTGGTTTAAGTACCAAGTCAGTTTATGAACTGGAATTGATAAAGAGATGGTAAACCAGGAATTTTATGAACCCTAAGTGACCTAAGGATTCACAAAATACATAGAAATGGACTTGTGAAGGAATTGGGGATGAAAACCAAACCGGTTCGGGCCGGTTTGAACCACTATTGAACCGAATCCTAAATTCATATTTCTAGGTAGCTTAAATAATTCAAATTGGAGATTTGAGGCCACCATTGGATAGAGAATGAATTTAGATAAATTTAGAAATTTTTAGATTTAAAAACTCGATCGAATGGGGGGTGAACCGGCAGGTTTAAGCTTTGAACCCGGTTCGGTCCGGTTCGGAACAATGTCATCTTCTTCCTCAGGATGACAACACTGTTCACTCACCGGGAAACTGAAGAAACGCCGGTGAAGAAGAAATGCTTATGTTCGGGGCATTTAAGGTCTTCAATGTCAGCAATAACTGTGCCAAACGAACGGCCAACGGGTCTCCAAGCTTCCTATATAAAGAGCCCCTCCCCATTCATCCTCTCCACATCTAAAAACTCCATTCTCTCTCAACTGCTCTATTTTCCAGCGAAGCTCGAACTAGAGCTCCGACATGGGGTCTTTTCTGAGCCAAACAAGGCGAGGTTAGGTTCTTCAGAATCGGGGAGAAGTCAGCTACACGTCTGTAGTCTCCATTCACTCCAAAGGTCGCCCACGAGACGCCGGCATGATGAAACAGTGAAGCAGCTCCGGCGGACCGAAGCTGCCCTGTTTCGGCCGAGTTGAAATCGGCCATTTCGAGCCCTCCTCAGGCCAAACCAAGCCTTCCTAACACTTCCTCAGCCCTCCCACGGCCGAATTAGGATTGAAAGGTAAGCTAATTCGGCTCTCCTTTGCAATTTTCGATGGGTGCTAGAGAGAGAACCGACAAAATTTCAATGATGAAATTCTGGCTCAATTCGACATAAATTGATGTGATTCTTGATTCTAGGATGAACCTCTAGGTGGGAGCTATCTTTCTAGATCGAAAGTTGGAACCACCGTGCCCTCACCGGTGAGAAATCGAAGCTTTCTCTCTCTAAAGTCTGTTTTCCAGCGAAGCTCCATTTGAGCTCGTTCCATTGTTAAAATCTGTGATTCAAAGTTCCTTAGAATCGTATGAACATGTAGGAACTCAATTTCAACTCCAATTTTAACAATTAGAAGTGTTTGATAGGTCAATTTGATGAAATCAATTTTGACAATGTTGAAGAGTTGAAATTGGGGAAAATTTTGGGGAAATTTTATGAAATTGAGGGCCAATTGGGCATGAAAATAATGTTGGAGGACCAATTGAGAAATTTTGGAATTTTTGGGGCAAAGCTTACCATTTTTGTAAAGGAAGGGCACAATGATAATTTTGGAAAAATTGGAGGATCAAATTGGAAATTTGGGAAATTAATCTCCTTTTTGTGAAATGGAATAAATTACGGTCCTATGATAAATTTTAGAAGTTTTGGGACCAATTTGAGGAAAAACTAGCATTAGGGACTTAAAATTAAAGATAAATAACTTTAGGGACCTAATTACAAATAAATGAAAGTTTGACTTTCTCATTCATTTGGAATGAATGAAGGTGATTAGGTCGAAGGATAATGAATCGAGATGTTCATATCGTGTAGGAACACGAAGTACCGGGAATGCCAGCAAGGACAAGCTTGCATGAATACAAAGAACCGGTTTAGTGGAATTCACAGCATGAACGGTTGTGAGTGGGTTTACTAACATCATACCCGGTTGGGATGATTAGCACATCTTAAAGATAAATACCACTTACCGTTTGTGAGTGGGTTTACTAACATCATACCCGGTTGGGATGATGAGCACATCATAAAGATAAAAACCACTTACCGGTTGTGAGTGGGTTTACTAACATCATACCCGGTTGGGATGATGAGCACAACTTAAAAATTAAAAACCACTTACCGGTTGTGAGTGGGAATTTTATATCATACCCGGTTGGGGATGATAAGTACCTTGGTATGAAAATCCACTATTAAGTGATATTTTAAACATCACAACTTAAAGGAAGTGATGTGAAAATCATGCGGAAAAACTACTTACCAGTTGTAAGTAGATAATACCCAGTTGGTATGATGAGACTTCCTCGAAAGAAATTGAAAACTCGTTCATCGGTTATGAATAGAGGTGTCCTTATACCCTGGTGGTATAATGGATAAAGAGAATATATGTTTTGTCGGAAGTGCTCTCCCCTGACTATGTGCCAATGGTTCAAAAATTTGGAAGACCTTCTCGACGGGAGCTCGAATAGCTCTGATAGGTCGGGGGCCTCGGTTTTGGAACTTGGAGGCTAAATGGCCGATTTTGAAAAT
Organism: Trapa bicornis; assembly: GCA_030064425.1. Classification (NCBI taxonomy): domain Eukaryota; kingdom Viridiplantae; phylum Streptophyta; class Magnoliopsida; order Myrtales; family Lythraceae; genus Trapa; species Trapa bicornis. The sequence goes on along the minus strand of CM057761.1, from coordinate 19,961,665 downwards.
CTCGTACAATGGGCCCAAGGTTAGTTGGCACGAGCAGGAGCTCATAAACAAACATGATATATGTGCCATAAAACTTAATAAGTCAATTGTTTGGCCATGATACCAAGATAGGACTGATATGCTCAATCAACTAGCGGCAGTGCAACATGACCGGTTTATGGACAAGTCAAGACAAACAATTGCAGGTTGAGTTGAGAGTCAGGGCCGTTGGACTAGTGGCACCACAGATTACATGGCAATATGAGAAAACATTGTTTGTGCATGCACTATGAGTACGGGATCATCAAGATGCCCATGAGGGGTAGTGATGCATCGTAAGGGCACTGGACAACCAAGTGGCTATAAGGACAGATCGTCGTTCTAGGTGTCTGTGCGGAATTTGGAGTAGCACCAAGCGCATGAGACCGGGGTGAGGATAGGATGAGGTCTATGTCCTCATACAAACACGAAGAAGTGATTTCGGGATTGTGGGTCGGATGTCGCATACATCCACTCATTCCTAGGGTAGAAGTGGTCGTACATCTATGTGGGTGGTAGGAAAAGTCGCTCCGAAGCCACTAGCGGGTTCAATAGTGATACTGACTTGCGAATGTGTGTAACCTTCATGATGAAGGATGTATGTTGGGTGATGACACACCAGTAACTAAGAGTAATGGGAAAACCCAAATTTTTAAATGAAGGGATTTTTGAAAAAGAAAGGAGTCTGACACACTCCATATAAATATTTTTCTTAAAAATTAAAAGTAGATCTTTGAAAACTCATTCACTAAGTAGTCGTACTCACCCACTCTCTTATATCCCTTTCAGGAGATTTCAGACAACCTACACTTAAAGACCATCAACTAAGACGCCTGTGATACAGGTATGATAAATCTAAATTATTATGCAGTTTTTTTTATGTTATTCATGGAAAAAAGGTGTAGGCTTAAAGGACGCCTTACTCTTTACGGTCTATAATAAGGGGAAACCCTTTAATAAACTGGGAGATTGGCAAGTTGATCACGGGGATCCGACCAAACTGGGTCGGAGCGTGACAACTAGAGTGGTATCAGAGCCTTACCATGGAGGATGCTTAGTACACACCTTGCAGTCCTCTCTAACTATTTCATGACCACCTCTTTGTAATATGGTTAAGACCCTAACATATTGTACTCCTCCTCCATTAATGAAGAATTCCAAGTTCCTGAAACCATGTCTCTAAACAAGAATGTAAGCCTACGTCTCAACTGTAGGATGATTGCCTCAAGAAAAGTAACCAAACAAACCCTAGGGACTGAGGAGAATCCCATCCCAAATAAGGACATGAACCAAAAGACTAAAGAGTCTAGGAGAACTCTTAGGGGAAAAATTAGTAGACAGAGAAGGCTCGCCAAGAAAATCGACAAGGAGACGAAAGAGTGAGAACTCTGATAATGACTACTGGGCAAGGAAATGACATGTTACAAGGGGAGGACAATAGGAATGCTATTCGAGAAAGTGCTCAACACTATTAATGACAAGTACCAAGATGGACTAGTATAAGTTTAAGGAAAGAAGGGGTGTTTCACACCTCATAAATTTAGGGCAAATACTCTTCAAAGGTCAAGAAGGACTGGAGACCAAAACTATGGAACTGGCTAAGTAAGCGGTTCACTAAGAGGTCAAGAAATGACGAGGTGAATGCAAATTTTAAATTTCTTCTTAAGAAGGTCAAACCGAGAAAGATACCTCAAGAGTAGGGATAAGGTACGTGGGAAGTATATCCAGAACCCTTTCATAAGGGGCAAACCCAGAGAAACGTCCTCTGGAAACTCTAGAGAATGACACAGTTAAAGTGAAGAAGAGAAGGAATACGCTATGAAAGGGAACTATGGAGGGATGCATAAAACCAAGTGCCTTGAAGGAATCATTGGTTGGCAGATGGACATAATGTGGAGTGCAAGGAGCCAACCTCTCATTAGAAACTACTTGAAGGAAGGATGCACCAGAGGCCGAGACTAACCAACTTTGGAAAGGTGATAGAATGTTAGGTACAACTTCCTTTGGAAAATATAGAGAAGTCAAAGTTGAGATTTGGAACAACATAACAGAAGTAAGCAAATCATGACAATGAGATAGTCAAAGAAAATGAACGACACCCTAAGGAGGACCGGGAAGTAGTAAGGAATACACGCTAAAAAAAAAAGGGGCACTAGAAGGATCATTAAGGACAAGGAGATTAGAAAGACAACTGCCTCAAGAAAACTAAATAAGGTGAAAAGTAGGGGCGAGACAGGTAATGAACTACTCTCGTGAGGGTCATAGAGTAAACTCCAGCAAAGAAGGAAGAGTTGGAAAGGCCAAATATTGGAGAAAAGAGGGATGAAAGAAATCCTTAAAAGGACCAAGGGCCAATTAACGACTAAAACTTAAGCCAAGAAAGGAATAGGCAAGCCTCTCACATAACGGTCAAGAAAACTTGAAACAAGAAAGATTTGTACGCTCCCTAAAGAAGTAGACAGGTACTGGGTACGAATGAAGATGCAGATAGAGTATATAAGATGTGCCTGCAAGAATTGTGGAGTAAAGGTAAACATGAGAAGATGACATCAAGGGATGTCATTTAAGGGAAAAAAATCCCCTTGAGCACATGTAAAAAGGAATGTCAAGAGAAAAGGAAAGGATACTACCAAGGAAGCATCGTGATGTCCCAGTATTACCTGTTTGGAGAAAGAGCAGGAGTATCAAGAAATAATTCCAGAAGAACCGAGTAGAAAGAAGAAACTAGTAACGGTGGACAACCAAAGAGAATGAACAAAACCCTAAGAAAGGATGAGATGTAGTAAAGACTACACTCTTTGAAGGACAATAGGATGGGCATGAAGAATGAGTGATACAGCTGCTTAGGCAATTGGACCAAAAAAATAAAGAGAAAAAGACAGTTAAAGAACTGGTTTCCCAGAGAACCATGGATTTAAACCACAACAAGGAAGGGAGGAGTGAAAAGGCCAAAATGTAGGAAGAGAAGAACGAAGGGAAATCCTTAAAGAAATCGATGGTCAAAACCATATTTATAGTTTAAAGTCTTGGAACGGTTAAGTGAGCTTCAAGAAGGGCGAATAAGAGATTTTGAAATAAAGAGGATGTGAACCCTCCTTAACATAAATTATTTAGCGTGTTAGCATCAAAAGATGCTGTGACAAGTATAAATAAGTGGACAACCCATACTCGGGTAATAGAGGAAAAATGTTCGAGAAGATGTTGGGAAAGTAAGTCCCCTAATAAGGTGTAGCTAAGAAGGAATAACCACAATTGGCAAGATGGGACATAGCCCACAAACGCATACGAAGCTTAAAGAGTGGACAACCAAGCATAGTGTGGAATGCATAGAATAAAACCAATAATCGGAAGTGTCCTATGTAAGGAACAAGGGATAAAACAAAAGTTGTGGATAGAGAAGGATCCAAAGTAAAACAGATGCCCTAACATAGATAAGGGTACAAAGAAAGGGAGAAAAGGAAACCTTCAAGCAATGGTAAGAAGGTTGAACATGTAGCTCCTAGAAGGAAAATCTCTACCTTGAGGGACACATTAGAGAATGAAAACGTAAAAAGGGAACTCCCCGAAACAAAACAATAAGAATGAAAAGGGTCAAATGGGAATAATGAACTATAAAGTGGTTACAAACAAGTAAGAGCGGATTAAGGCCAAAGGAAATCCTTGAGTAAAGGATGTTATTGGGAGTGATAATGAACCTAAGAATGGACAAGTCCCAGCATGTCAGTAAAACATCTAGAGATCAAATAATTAGAACCAGAAAAAAGTCAATAAGGAAGAAAAAAAAGGATGAGTGGGTAAGGAGAACCAACACAATTGAGTAAGTAGAGTTAATAATGGTAAAAATGATAGTTGAGGAATGCTATCAAAAGAAAAGAGGAATGAAGTTATACGACCCCTAAAAGGTCTAAAAGCAAAGAGAGACACTTGAGGAGATGTTCTAGAAATCAAATGGATAGAGATGGGTCCTAGAAAATGCCATGCTGCAAGGGCATGTAAGCCCAACAACCCGAGGAGAATATGACTCAAAGTAAGGAAGATTCGGCTAATAAGCATGACGAGGTCAAATATAACAATTTGGACCAAAGTTATAATAGACAACGAATGGAGGAAGGGTCAAAATAGGATGAAAAGGTGATGATAAAGAAATCCGTGGAAATAAGTACGAAATGCTCTATAGGACGACGAGCTAAGGGTTTCAATGACCAAGCGGTTAACTAGGCACGAAAATGGTTAGTTATCTTGGAATTTCCAATCGAGTAGTACAGAACCTTAAGGGGAAGAATATTGCTCTAAGTAAAGAGAGAAAAAATCTAGGAACATACCTTGAGGTAAGGTATGTCTAGTTATGACAAACTCCATGGTGAGAGTAAATAATATAAAGGAAAAAGAATTCCTTAAGTGAAGGTTATAAAATGGGCTAATTGAAAGGATGAGAGAAAAGTTTGCATCATAAGCAAACACCAAAGGGGCATCAAAGGAAATGATTGCTCATGCAAGGTTGCTAACTAAGTTTTGGGGACAAAACTCCTAAAATGAGGGAAGAGTTGTAAACCCCGCTCTTTTGAGCTAAGGAAAATCAGGAAGAGAACCGGTCAAACCAAGTGAGAAAACTGAATCGGTTTACAAACCCGATAATTGTGAATGGGCAATTTAGGAATTTACAACTCCCAGGTGATTCAAAGGGTTCAAAGTTATAAACCCCTCCCTTTAGAGCTAAGGAAAACCATGAAGAGAATCGGTCAAACCAAGTGAGAAAATCGAACCAGTTCACAAACCCAATCATTTGTGAATGGGCAATTTGGGAATTTACAACTCCCGGGTGATCCAAAAGTTCAAAATACCATGGAAAAGAATCTTAGGATGAATTGGAAGAGAAATATCAAACTGGTTTAGATGAACCGAATCCTAAGAAGGGTTATGAGAGCAATAATGGCTTCGGCAGTAGAAATGGTGTTATCTTCATGCCGGATGGAAATACTCTTGTAGTGCATCTCTGGCTGGAGGAATCTCGGCTCTCGTCACATTGCCACTCTATACGATCATGACCCGGCCCGGCTGCAAGTTCTTGATGGGGAGGAGAATGTGATGCGGGTTCCCACTGTAGGGAGATGCTGAGAAATGGGAATATGCTAGATGGGCATAGCCAGAATGAGCATTAGAATGGGGTCCAAAGCTGGGGTTATCAAAGTTCAGCAAAACTTCGTGCATGGGATATTAGGGTGAGAAATGATCATCACCACAATAGAAGACTTTATGACCAAGATTCATTGAAGGGAAAGAGGCCATATTAATGGGGAATAAGGAGAATGAAGAAACAAAACCACTGCAAATTAAAGCTTACTTATCCAATTTTGTACCGTCCGTCTAAAATCTAAACACCCAAATTACACAACATAGTAAGGAATTGTCTAATCTGAGAACCCACAAGATGGAGCAACCAGTCACTAGTTGTAGCACCTAAACAACAGCTAGACAGTGCAGTTAAATGGAGCTGAAGATGAAAGGATCCTTATGAGACCGGGACAGATCAAGGGCGGGCTCTCTTACCGCTGCAGGAAGGGCACTTGTACTGCTTAATGTGCTCTGCTCGAGCAGGAGTGATCTTTACACACTTCCCATGGAACCACTTCTCGCATATGTCACAGCAAATCCAGAATTCATCGGTTCCATAGTTCTCACCACAGGCTCCGCACAAGGTCTCCCCATGCTCATCCTCATCTTCATCTTCATCCATTCCCTCTACTTCTTCCTTCTGTAGAGTGGCTTTTGAATACTTTGTCTGAGATTCAGAAGTCTGCAACATTGTGAAGGAATATAAGTCCAGTAGTATATCTTTAAATAGCTTATATAGGGGAGGGTATAAAATATTGAGAAATAAAAGAAAGAAGGCAACATAATAGGACCATCTTGCAATATAAGGCTTGTTTGAGCCAAGATACTCGAGACTAAGCCACTAACATGGAAATAATTTATTCATAATAGGATCTTCTATTCCAAATGATGTCATATCTCTGAATTGAGTAAGTTGTTCACATAACATAAGCATGTCAAAAGTTAAGACTACAAACTTTAGATAAAAATAGTAAATGATAAAAAGTTGTGACACAATGCACTGTGTTTTGCAAATAAACTAAACTGTACGAGGAAAATTGCCTTACCACTTTGGAGTTTGGCTTGGATTTGGTACTGCTGTGATTGGATGACTTCTCCTTTGATTGTTTCTTTCCAACACCAGTTACAACTTCAAATACGGTTGGAAGGTCATTTATCATGTTAAAAAGTCTCTTCCTTCAACCACAAGGAACAAAGCAATAAGATCACATGAAAATAAAAGGAATGATCACAAAAGAAGAAAGATCAATGAAAAGATCATTAACTAATTAAACTTGAAAAAAATACCTACAGTCAGAACAAAGGAAAACATTCCCAATCATTTCTCCCCATGAAATTGGCATCAGTCCCTCATATTCTCTTGAAGTGATTTGAGGGATATAAACATCTGAACCCAAAATCTATTGGTACATGGCATGGTTCTTCAAGGCAATCAGATTGAAAGACCTTTATAACTGGTCTCATTTGAAGTAAAAAAAAAGGAAAATGATAGAACTCTAAACCAAATTCCTCTTTCCAAATCCATTTTACTCATATATCATTGCATCCTATTTGAATACAAAACTGCAAGGTCTTAACCAAATTTATAATGAAACTAATAGCCAAAAAACCATAATGACAATAGAAGCCTAATATTGTTTGCACATACAAAGTAACTAGCTTCCACATATAAAAGCAATCTCTATTTCAATAAATCCATAAGTTTTAGGACAACTTAATCTGTTTTGCTTGGGGAAGTAAACCAAAGTCCATATTGGAAAACTTTAAGTTAATTATCAGAAGAATAAATATGAGAGAACAATGAAAAATACCTGTCAGCTTTATCAAATCCAAATCTAGCACCAAAGTAGAACGAAACTGCAAGCAACCAAGCATCACTATGAACTGCCACTAAAGATAGCCAGTCCTTTTCTTGCATGCCATCCCTTGCAAAGTTGATGCCTAAGGCTGGTTCAGGGAGCTCAGGAGGCACTTCTTCAGCTGGTAAGTTGACCTCCCACTGTTCACCAGGAAACCCATACAGACAAAGGTTCTCCTTTTCTGTAGGACATAAATTCATACATGCAAATTAAAGCAGAAGAAATATCCAGAATTCTACTAGGGAAATTCAATATAACGGTTTCATTGTTTCACAAAAGTGCCTCAGCTATTGAAGCAATACTAGCAAAAAGCTGCAGTGCATGAAATAGTTTACCCATCTTTTTTAGTCTTTTAAGATAGAATCTAAGATATAATTTTAGTTAAGCCCTCCAAGAAAATCATTGCAATTATCCATACAATGAATGTCAACACTATTTGAGCATTCAGACAAAGTGGAGAATAATTGCATGAAGATGATGGAATGAAAATAGCAAAAATTAACTGTGGAAAGATACACTTGGTAAGTTCTCCCGAATTGGAAATCTTAAAGATAGAGCAAGGTTCAAAGAACTAACCAGGATCACACTGCTGGTAAAATTCTTCAACATCTGCAAGAACAGGAATTCAATAAGCTACTTGTAATTGTAGATGTGGGAATTATAATAGAGTTCATAAAGCCAGATTGTCTTTGAGCATCTTAATGGTAAAATCACTCCAAGAGATATTCAAAGTTTATGACAAAAAACAGAATATTCCACTTGTTAAGGCTAGACTAGGGGACCTTTCCTTCCTCCTTGGGCAGTTAAAAAATATGGGATGCCTCATTTTAATATCACATTTCCTGTTAAAAAAGGAGAAAAAATGGCCACCCAAAGAATTTTGAGATACCCACTTATGTCGACTGGGTAGAAGTTGTCATGGAACCGTACAGATTAGCATGTTGAAGTCCTCTAATCCGAGTAACGAAAAGAGTCACCAACAATCACAATTTTATCTCTCAAGTTATGCAACCAAATAGCAACTTTAGTCCACAAACAAGGAGTGAGATCACTTATCCAAACACTTCAAATTCTCATCTACACAGAGTAGATTTGAAAGAGAAATTTGTCACTGGTAGTAAAAAAAAAAAGGAGAGGCCATAATAGAAACCCCAAATGAGAGGGAAAAAGGAAGAATCGGATCACAATGAAAACCAAAATTCACCCCATGATATAAGCTCTCTGTTTTACACAAATTAAACTGAGTTACACAACATCAATGACTATTTTTCAAAAATTTCAAGACCATTTCCATTGGAGAAAGGAACAACAGGAAGTATTAATTAAAATCTGATCCATCATTACTAGGATCCACAAGTTTAAGCCACATGAAATGACAATACAGCAGGGGAGAAAGATGGAGAGAGGAGTCAGACAGAGAACTGACCAGTGGTTAGGGCCTTGATGAGCCCCGCCCTCCGACCCTTGAAATCCCGGAAAACCTCCTCCACAGTGCGAGGGTTGCAATGTCCACCTCCTCCTGAGTCCATTGAAATTCACCTCTCTCTCCTTCAGAAATTGTAAAAAGGTTGCAGAACAGAGAGATTTTGAAGCGAGAAAACAGTTACTAAATTATTACAATACCTGGCAAGATGGAAGAGGATACCCAACCCGAACTCAAACTCAGACTCGGGTCAATTCTCAATATCCCGAGCACCCGAGAATATAGTTAACGTGAGCCTCGCTCTACCTGCGGGCTGCTAACGTGCTCTGACCATTTTTTGTCATTTTTATATTATTTATATTTCTATTTACGTTAATTTAAAATTAGGCCCCAAATTTCTTATGTTATGCATATTTGGAATATGGAAAGATTCACTCTGACTAATGTCACATGTACCCTTCTTGGACATTAGGATTTCACAGGTGCTTCCGGGACCACATAGGTGGGAATGCACCCATTTTGCATCAAAGCATAAAGCAATTGGAGTGTCAAGAGAGGAATCACTTGCAGCTATCCAAATCCCCTATTGGCAGCCACGAGACAAAGAGACAAGGTGAAAAGTTAAAGTAGGAGGTTCAATGAGCAATAACATACATGAATGGTGTCAGGATTATCCAATGGTCAGAGATTGGGTATACCAAGATAGTCTTGATGCATCCACAGCCATAGACACCTTAAAAAGATGATCCCCTGGCCCTGTCATGGGAGCCTCTGAACCATCTCCTATATGTTCCTGGGCCTAGAACTAGTCATACTCTACAAATATTGCTCAATACCTCACTTACATCTACATAGGACACTTCTGAGCTTCCATCATGATACCTCTCAATGCACTTGTAAGCAGCATGCCCAATGAGTCAAAACTGAAGTCATGCTCCCTTCTCCTTTTGTCACTTCACTTGAGGTTCAGTTCTTAGGTGTACCAATCTGCCAACTTCAACCAATTCCATCTCCCTGTTTTGTCTATTCTTCAAACATCAGACACACCCAAATGATATTTAAACAGGAATTTAAAGGGGGGCATACTAATCAATGAAGTCAAGAGGAGAAGATAGTAAAATCATTTGAATGACAAGCATAATTTACAATTGACATGCCACCAAAGAGCAAGTTGGCCTACTCACCATTTGGCAATATCAGAGTAAAACCTTCTAGCCCCTTCAACAAATAATGCTGCATTTCTAGATCTGTTCTCTCATTCGATATTAATTCCCTTGTGCAGATAGGTAACTTGACTAATCCACAGAGAAATTAGAATGACAGAAAACAAAACTGCATGGGAGAATAAGAAAATGAGATGGAATCACCAAACAAAATGAAACACCAACAGTCAGATATCCAGAACAGCTCAATCCTTGGATCACATACAATTTTTTCAGGTGCTAAGAAACATGGCACATAGATACTTGGAATTTGAAATGGCCTGTAGACAAGAAGCAACCACTGCCCACATTTGAAATTCCATTCACGGATCCAGTTTATGAACATGCAACAACTGAATAATGTAATTATTGTCATTGTTTCCACCATTTAGTACATATAGGATCCTATCTATGCCCACACTCAAGGATACCTTCGAATCCAATTCATATATGCATATCAACCACTGCCAGTAATGCGTCTCGCGGAAGAAGTCACCTCCTCCTCCTCCTCCATAGAGTCATCACTAGGAAAGCCCAAGTTAACTGACAAGTCCTCCACGTCCACTTTGATCACGTCAGATCGGACACCAATATCAGTAGCATACCTGCTCATACAATACATCCCCGCTGTTATGGTTGCCACCCCAATGGGATTCGGCATCAGCAGCTTCAGAGGAGATGAAATAATGGCGGCCAGAGGAGCTCCTATGGCAGATGAAGCCTGCCCGCTCCTCCCAACCCCGAGCTTGTCCATTATCAGGAGGCCGGTCTTGCAGTAGAGAGCAAAGTCCTCACAGTTGTTCTGGAAGATGTCATAGTTACCGAATCCATTCTGGAGGAGGTACATTGCCCGGTGGATTACAGCTTCTGGCAGATCCGAGGTGGCGGTGGTGCAGGTGCCGCCTCTAACTTTGGCGAGGAAAACTGATGGTGGAACACCATACTCGAAGCAATAGAGGGATCCCTTGCCTAAAAAACAATCCAAGCAGGTTAGGGTTACACCGCTTCCGGGCTGCCGGAATCCGCAGTCCGGGAAAACCGAACAGGACGACGAAATTGACGACATCGGATCGGAAACCGCCTCGCTGATCGGAGAATTCGCCTCACGCTCTGGCCTGAAATCAACCACCTTGCTTCCCCCAACGTAGATCCCTGATGTTATGCGATATGTCATAAGTCTCAGCATACAACAAGACATACTAATAAACAAACAGTGCCAGTCGAATCCAGCAAATTCCGTATCACAATTCGACACAGAATCGAAACTCAAGCACGAGAGTTGGAATGAACGATTTTTCGGCGTTATCATGAGGAATTCCGCAGGAGAAGGTCATCAACTAGACAGAGGGAGAATTGCAGCATTGGGTGAGAAGATTGCGGGGGAGGAGTGAGTTACAGCTTACCATGGTGAGAGTAGGTGAAGACGGCTCTGTAAGTGTAGATGTGATCGCCGGGCTTGATCTCATTTCGCTCCACTCTGTTGCTCAGTAGTCCCATATCCACCCACACTCCCCTCCCTTTCCCTCCGCCGCCTCTCTTGCCGCTCAGCCAACACACCCCCGCAGCTCTCTATCTCTCTCTCCCTGTTAGTCGACTTCGGCGTAGCTTCTTATCGGCGCCAGAGCAAGTCAATATTTTATAATAAAAAGGGCAAACGATTAAAAACAAATAAAAATTGAATATATAGTTTAAAATGTTAAATAATAAAATAAAAAAATATTAAATAATTTAATATTTGCAGTATGCTAATCACTAGAAGGAAGGTACTGCGGAATTATTTTTAATTAATTGGATTTAATATGATTTATTTATATTAATAATTAAAAAAATGAAAAATAGTATATGTGATTGGCGTGTCAAATATAATTGATTAGGAATCTGCTTAACGAACCCTGTCAAATCCCCAAATTGGTTGGATTCTTGGTCGTTTTCGTGGAAGAAGAGGAGAAATAATTATAAGACATTGTTTCTAATAAGAAATTATCACATAAATTATCATTATAATTATTTTTAAAAATAATAAAAATATATGTAATATTGATACAAAAATTGGATGATTGAATTTTATACTATTAATAAATAGATAAAATGAATATAAATGTACTAATTTAAAATTAAAAGGAAATCTAAAATAAATATTTATATATAAAAAAATTAATAAAATTAAAAATATATATATACACTAGAATATGAGGAGAATCTATAAATATCCCATTAAAATCACGGCAGATCATTAGATTTGAGTATTAATAAAGTAGTTATTATTTTCTCCAAGGGTAATATAAGTTTTCGATCATTAAGATTGAATATGAGTGTTTCAAAACAATGAGATGAAAGACAATTTGTGAATAAGTTAGTTAGTTGAGCATTGATCCCAATTAATCAAATGACAAGTATGCCTTAATTGAATATTTTTTAAATAAAATAATAATTAATTTTAATATATTTAGTGCACACATGAAAAATATAATTATTTACGAGATAAATTGTAAAAAAATTATCGATAAAGTCAAAAGTTGGAATGAATGAATAATGAAATCTAAGTTATTAAAAAAGATATTGTCTCCAAATGAGTTATATAATAACATTATCAAGTCTTTTATACTTACTTTTAGTACTAGTGATATTAACAAGACTTTTATACTTACTTTTAGTACTAGAAGAAGTAACACTACAATCCTTCACGCTAGAAGTAAAACCCATGATTGGTTGTCCCTTACGGATATTATAAAATGTGTTTGATTGAAATCTAATTAGTGAAAGTATATTAATTTATAAATTGATAAATTTGATTAACTGTATAAATTTTGTACAAGTATGGTCAATGTAAGATATCACAATGCACCAACTTTTTTCGATAGACTTTTGGATTATTAAGGGGAGACCTATCATGAAGGGACAATCATGGACCGATAGCTACGAGAGTAGAAATGAGCTTGTAGTCGACCATTGATACTTGAGTAAGAAGATCTTAAATATACTTCTTTTAAGTAAGAATTAATCCTCCTGAGTTTGAATGTATCTTGATTCCATGGAAATGATATAGCGATCCAAGATTTTTTATGGAGAATTGTCACGCTCCAACCCGATTCATGGTCAAGGGTCACAACCACATTCTTTCGATACTATAATGGGTGGTACCTTCACCAAGATAGTAACAGAGAGACCAAGTGTAACATTGAAAATTTTGAAACACAATTTTAACATAATCGGATTGGGAAAAAAAATCGACAACGAACTAAGAATGGAGACTCAAATCGGGATTAGGAACCAAGTCAGACTAGGAATTGGTTCAGACTATAACTTTAGACGATAGGTAAGTTTATGAAATTACCTTTGTAGAATCCCCCTTAATCAGAAATCAAGGATTAAGAAAAGTTCGAGTGAAAACTGGTTTGAATAGGGATCAAACCTGCTTGAGGAGAAAAATTGTCAATTTTTAGGAGTGGTTAGACAAATTGGGAAATACGAATTCTTGAGCCCAATTGATGTGGAAATGGTTGAGAAATTTTTAGGAAAATGAATTAAGCCAATAATCTATCGGATCGGAGGTGAACCGACTAATAAATGGTGAAAATCTACCAAACTGGTTCAAAGCGGTGAAACCCCCCATTTTTAGAAATGGAAAAATAAATTAGAGTATGATCAACCTTGAGTTCAGACTATAAGAAATTGAATAAAAAATTTAGAAAAATAAATTTTATTAGGAACGGGCCGAATTGGGGGTAAAATAACCAAGAAATAGCTGAAAACGGTTGAACTAGTTGATTTATTTACTAAAAATCGGTTCGTTATAGAGCGAACTGGGCGGCATGTCATATCGGGTGCACGCACGCACACACCATGCATGCATGATCATCTTCCTCGCTCGACTTTAATTAAGAAACCTGACCTAGAACCCGCACAATAATCTAATTTCACTGCGATTTCAGGCATACTACCTCCGAGGGAAATTAAATACAAAGTGGGGTTTATGAGGTCCAATTTGACTAGCTATGGACATGGCATTATAGACTGTTGGTCCCCTAACTTGTCCATATAAAGCTCGACCCCATTCTCATGAGTCGATGGCCGAAATTCTCTCTGAAAACTAACTCTCTTAGTTTTTTGGTGACTTCATTGCTATATCTTACCACTTCTGTTTCTAACCACCAAACTCACTCATTTTGGTGGCATTGGAATAGCGCTAAAGCTAGTTCATCTCTCTCCGACACCAACAAGCCTCCTACCAATGTAGTGCGATCAAATAGTAACACTGTTACCACGATTGGAAACAAAGCAATACATTTTCTTCCTATCTTTTATATTTGGTTTTTTTCTTCTCTACCTATTTCTATTATCTAAAAAAAATAAAAAAAGGTCTCATCTTCTTTTATTTATATTCTTTTCAGTAAGTGCAAAAAAAAAAAGAAAGAGAAAAAAAACCAAAAAAATTCGTGCAAAAAAAGAGCAATAAAAGAAAAAAGCCAAAAAAAGAGCAAAAAATAATTTCGTGCAAAAAAAAAAGAGAGGCACAATCCTATCTTGATTTGAGTAAATTTATTAATTCTGCTCTATCTAAGTTTTCTTCTTATTTATTACCCTTTGAATATATTACTTCATTCCCACTAAGTTTCTTATTCTTATTCTCTATCTAAATTTTATCATTATTTCCTATATGACTGAGTCTATTTGTACCTCTCACTTAAATTCTTTTGAAATTACTTTTTAAAAATCTTATTTTGATTTGTCTTGATTGTTCCTCAAGTTGAACTATTTCGTAAAAATGATTTATTTTTAAATTCAATTAAGATTGAAAGAAGACAAATTAATGGAAAAAGGCAATAGTGTTTTGAATCTATAAAAAAGCAATTTTAGTTTGAAACACGAGTTTGTGAGTGAAACATGTGTGGGAGAGTTCCGAGGTTATTTTCTTTCTACCAATTGGCAGGATCATAAGGCCCAACAACGAGGAAACACTACAAAAGAAGAAGGTTCCATACCAGCCATTCAAAATCTATGGTGGAAAGCAATAAAAAGTCAAATGAAACAAATAGTAAAGTCTGAATTTGAGCCACTTCATATGCGAATGGATCGCTTGGAGGAAGGTGTGAGACGACGCTTACATCAACATACTTTCATTGAACGATTGTGGAGTAGTTGATCTCGATACTTTAATCCACAGGAACTGGGGGAGTTCGATGATCTCCAAGTTAATCGCGACAACCTCAAGCTCATTTCCTTCAATTAACCTACGACTTGGGACAGACCATGGATTGATGATGTCTTGGACAACCAACGTGATAAGTTATTTCATACTTGTTATTCTATGAAAAATAAGATTTGTTCTATTATCATAGACGGGGAAAGCTGCACTAACTTTGCTAGCATCGAGCTTGTGGAGAAGTTGGCATTACATACAATGAAACATCCAAATCCATATCAAATTCAAATGCTGAATGATCAACCTAAACTCAAGGTAACCCAACAGGTGATAGTTTCCTTCTCTATTGGAAAATATTAGGAT
This sequence comes from Trapa bicornis, assembly GCA_030064425.1. Lineage (NCBI taxonomy): Eukaryota > Viridiplantae > Streptophyta > Magnoliopsida > Myrtales > Lythraceae > Trapa > Trapa bicornis. The sequence goes on along the minus strand of CM057761.1, from coordinate 19,946,545 downwards.
TAAGTATTATGTGATGTAGTACCAATGCATGCATGTTATATTCTATTGGGAGAACCTTGGAAGTTAGATCGACAAGTTAAATATGATAGATTAACATATAGGTACTTATTTGTGATGAATAATAGACCAATATCTCTTGTACCTTTGACTTTACAACAAATTTTTCAGGATCAATTGAAAAAGAAAAAAGGCAAATGAAAAGAAAATAGTAGAAACATAAGAGAGAAAATCCAAGATTGAAGAGGAAGAGATAAAAGGCAATATTGAAAAAGAAGAGAGAAAAATCAGAGAGAGAGAAGCTAGAATTGAAAATGATGAGAGAAAATGAAAGGTTGAAAAAGAAGAGAGAAAAGCCATAATACAAAGAAAAGAGAGTAAAAATAATTTTATGGAGAGAAAAAGTTAGATAAAGAGAGATATAATTTCATATCCTATTCTTACAATACTTATGTACAAGAATTTATACTTTACTAACCATATTGTCGGATATTTGCCGAGCATTAGTATTTCTCTTATGCAGGAATTCAAAAATCTAATTTCTAAGAAGATAACTCATGGTTTGCCATCTATTCGAGAAATCAAGTATCAAATTCAACACAAAATCCTAAATTTGAATATGTTGGGATATGCATGGGATAACATGATTTCAGGTGTTATGCAAATACCTAAGAAAGATAAAATTTGGCAAAAGTGTGTTGATTTTCGAATCATTAACCGTATAAAGGTAATGAATCTTCACCCTATCCCTCAATTAAATATTATGGTAAATGAGTTGTATGGAAACTATTTGTTTTAAAAATTTGATCACAAGAGTGAATATTCTTAAATTCGAATGAAAGCTAATTATGGATTGAAAACTGCATTAAAAATAAAACATGGTTTATATGAATAGTTGGTTATGATTTTTGGTTTGACTAATGCATATAACACTTTTATGAGGTTAATAAATTATATCCTATGTGCTTTTACTATGAACTTTGTTGACATATATTTTGATAAAATCATCAATACACATCAATTACATAGATAAGCATGAAGGAAATTTAAAAATTGCCTTGTAAGTTTTTAGGAAATATCAATTGTTTGCCAATTTGAAGAATTGCATATTGTGTTCGGGTAAACTTGTATTTCTTGGGTATGTTATAAGTTTTGAAGGTATTAACATTGACAAGGAAATTAAGGTAATTCGAGATTGGCCGATGCATATTTCACATAATTTATGGACGAAAGAGTTTGTAATTCACACAAATCATGAATATCTTAAGCACATCAAGGGGCAACACATGCTGAATAAACATCATGCAAGTTGGATGGAATTCATTGATACATCCACTTATGTGATCAAGTGTAAGCAAGGTGATGAATAAACTAAAGATTTGAGGACAAATAATTTTAAAGAGGAGGAGAATGATGTGAATTCGACTAAAGAGACTACGAATTCACAAGTCCAATCAACCACACCTACAAAGGAGGTGAATACTTTGTCATAAAATAAGTTAAAAGGTCATTTGAGACTAGAAGAGGGCCCAATGATAAGGTTAAGGGTTAAAACATTCAATAAGCTTTATATGGGCTGATTAAAGAGATTGTAAAAAAATATAAGTGGAAGCCCAATTGAAGAGCCCAAGAAAAGCCCACAAGAATTTCTAGATTTAATTAATGATAGAGATTTATTAATATAATAAATCTTCTAGGATATTAAATGATAATATTAGATATTTAATTAGTCAAATTCATATTTTAAAAGTAGTTATTAAAATATCCTAGATATTTAGATTATATATGGTTGGTATGTAACCATAAAATATATTTTTCCTTGTTTTTAGGCTATTAAGTTGTTATTTGTTCCTATAAAATGTATACTCCACAACATTGGAGGATACACTTTGGACATTCAATTTTGTGAGGTTCTGTCTTCTTTCTCCCTGAAAGAACTATTGAACTTATCAGGTTTTTACATGTGGCGTTCAAGCAATTAGACTTATCAATAGGGTTTTCTAAGAGTTCTTCTTAGAGAATTTGGGTGTGGCGTTGTCACACCTTGACCCGGTTTGGTCGGATCCCCATGATCAACCCGCCACTCTCCCGGTTTATTAAAGGGTTTCCCTATGTTATAAACCGTAAAGAGTAAGATGTCCTTCAAACCTGCACTTTTCCTAGAATAACATATATCAAAACTGCATAATATTTTAATTTTATCATATCTGTTTCGTAGGCATCTAGGTTAATGGTCTTTAAGGGTAGACTTTCCAGAATTTACTAAAAGGGATATAAGGGACTAGGTGAGTATGACTACTCAGTGAATGTGTTTTCAAAAATACTTTCATTTAAAATCTCGGGTTTTACCACCATTTCCTTATTTAATCATGGTGTGTCATCACCCAACACACAACCTTCATCATGAAGGTCAAACACACATTCGCAGGCCAGCACGTCCACTAAACCCGCTTGTGGCGTCGGAGCAACTTTACCGACCACCTAGATAGAAGCACATCTACTTCTACCCTGAGAATGAGTGGATGTACACGACATCCGACCCTCAATCCCAAAATCAATTCTCCGTATCCATATGAGGACAGAGACCTCATCCCATCCCCACCCCGGTCTCATGCACTTGGTACTACTCCAAATTTTACACGATCATCTGGTACGACGAACTGCCCTTATACTCACCAGGTCGTCCAAGGCCCTTAGGACGCATCACTACCCCTCATGGGCGTCTTGATGATCCTGTAATCATAGTGCATGCACAAATAGTATTTTCTTATCATTCCATATAATCTGTGGCGCCACTGGTCTAATGGCCCCGACCCTCAACTCAACCTGCAGCTGTTTGTCTTGACTGGTCCAGAGACCTGTCATGTGACATTGCCACTAGTTGACTGAATATCTCCTGTCTTGGCACCATGGCCAACAATTCATTTATTAAAGTTTTATGGCACATATCTCATGATTTTTTATAAGCTCTTGCTCATGCTGACTGGCCTATGGCCCACTTGTTCGAGATTTTCAAAACGGGGTATAATAGCCCCCATGTTCCAAAACCGAGGCCCCCAGCCGATAAGAGCTATTCGAGCTCTCGTCAAAAAGGTCTCCCAAATCATTTAAGCATTGGCACACAGCCAGGGGTGAGCACTTCCAACAAAATATATTTTCAACTATCCATTATACCGACTGGGTATAAGGACATCTCCGCTCATAACCGATGAACAGGTTTTCAACTTCCTTCGAGGAAGTTTCATCATACCAACTAGGTATGATCTACTTACAACCGGTAAGTAGTTTTTCCACATAATTTTCACATCACTCATCTAAGTTGTGATGTTTAAAATACCACTTGGTATTGGGTTTTCATTTCGAGGTACTTATCATCCTCAACCGAGTATGATATAAAATCTCACTCACCCGTTAATGTAGTGAATTCCACTAGACTAGTTCCTTATATTCACGTGAGCTTGTCCTTGCTGGCGTTCCCGATACTTCATGTTCCTACACAATATGAACATCTCGGTTCATTATCTCTTGGCCTAATAGCCTTCATTCATTCTAAATGAATTAGAAAAACTAAACTTTTATTTATTTGCAATTAGGTTCCTAAAGTTATTTTTCTTTAACTTTAAGTCTCTAATGCCGATTTTTCCTCAAATTGAGTCCCAAAACTTTTAAAATTCCCCATGGGGCCTCAATTTATTCAATTTCACAAAAAAGGGTTTAATTTCCCAAATTTTCAATTTGGTCCCCCAACTTTTCCAAAATTACCATTTTGCCGTTCCTTTACAAAAATGGTAAAATTTACCCAAAAAATTCTAAAATTCCTCAATTTTCCTTCTAACATTTTTATCATGCCCAATTGACCCTTAATTTTAGGAAATTACATTTCGGTCCTTCAAATTTTTGAAAATCCCCAATTTTCTCCCAATTCTAACTTCTTAACACAGCCGAATTTAATTTTATCAAATTAACCAATCGAACGTTTCCAATTGTTGAAATTGAAGTTGAAATTGAGTTTTTACATGTTCATACGATTCTTTGGCAATTTGAATCACAAGTTTTAACGTCGGAGCTCAAACGGAGCTTTGTGGGAAAATGAATTATAAAGAGAGAAAGCTTTGATTACTCACCAGTGTGGGCACGACAGTCCGATCTTTCTATTTGGGCAGGTAGTTCTCCTCCTCAGGTTCTTCCTAGGATCTAGAATGACATCAATTAATGTCGAATTGGATTAGAATTTCGTCATTGAAATTCAGCCGACTCTCTCTCTCTAACACTGATCAGAAATTATAGATTTATGAACCATTTTGAGTCACATGGAAGTTGTAAATTCTCAATTTGTCCATTTCCTAATAATCGAGCTTGTAGACCGATTCAGTTTAAAATTCAAAACTGACCGATTCTTTCCCCAGTTTTCTCATTATCAAAGGACAAGGTTTACAACTCTCCCCTCCTTTTAAGAGTTTTGTCCCCAAAATAGTTACACATTAAATAATTAAGGGTAACTATCCCTCATCATAGATTCGGTTTCCCATGTCTCTTCCTACACGGGTCAGTTCTGCCACAACACCTTGACCATAGGAATTTTCTTGTTACTCAAATTCTTGTCTCTCCGGTCAATGATTCATGTCGGCTCTATCTGATAGGTCAGGTTCTCTTTTAGTTCCATTGGAGGTCAATACAATACTTAACTAGGATCAAGCTGATATTTCTGAAGTACTGAGATATGGAATACATCATGTATTCTTTGCAAGTTAGGAGGTAGTTCCAATTTATAAGCTACCGGTCCTATCCTTTGAATGATGGGATATGGATTGATATACCTTGGTTTCAACTTTCCTCTTTGCTAGAACCTAAGTATTCCCCTCCAGGGGGACACTTTGAGGAACACTTGATCTCCTATCTCGAACTCCAAATCTTTCCTTCGATTGTTTGCATAACTCTTTTGCCTGTCATGAGCGGTCTTAAAATGACTCCTTATTAATTTTATCTTCTCGGTGGAATCCTCAATTAATTCTGCCCTTTCTATTTTCCTTTCTCCCACTTCTTCCCAAAATAGAGGGGTACGACATGGTCGTCCATAAAGGGCTTCATAGAGAGCCATATGAATACTGGCATGATAACTATTGTTGTAAGCGAATTCCATCAGACACAAGTATTTCTCCCAGTTTTTATTCATGGTGAGTACGCACGCTCTCAACATGTCTTCTAAGGTTTGGATGGTTCACTCCGACTGACCATCTGTCTGTGGATGAAATGCCATGCTCATATGAAGTTTAGTCCCCATGGAATTTTGTAAACTTGGCCAAAACCTGGAGGTAAATCTCGGATCTCTATTTGATACTATACTCACCAGGACACCATGGAGTCTTATGATTTCCTTCATGTATAGGACGACCAGCTGTTCTACCGTGTCCGTCACTTTTATAGGAAGAAAATGTGTTGATTTGGTCAATCTATCCACTATGACCCAAATCGCATCTCGGTCCCTTTTGGTCACCGGTAAGCCTGTGACGAAGTCCGTGGTGATGTGCTCACATTTCCACTTCGGAATTAGTAAGGGTTGTAGTAGTCCTGATGGTTTATGATGTTCTGCTTTTATCTATTGACAAGACAAACACCAGGCTAAATATTTCACAATGTCCCTCTTCATACCCTTCCACTAGTATCCTTGTTTGAGGGTGCGATACATCTTAGTACTGCCCGGATGCATAGCATACATCGAATCGTGTGCCTCTTCTAGAATTAATCTTTTCATCTCCTTATCTTGAGACACACATACCCTACCCTTATAGGTTAGTACTCCGTCCCCTCGTACGTCATAGTATGGTTTCCTTTCTCTATTTACCAGATCCAAATAAGGCTGGAATTCTTTATTAGTCCTTTGTTGAGTCTTAATATGCTTAGTTAGACTAGGCCTTATCGCCACATTCACCACCAAGCATTTTTCCTGCTTTTTCTATGCTCAGATCCACCTCCATCCTTCCAAATTGTTGTAACAAGGGTAGGTAACTTGTCTTTACTTGTGCCGCCTCAGTTTGATCCTTGCAACTTAAGGCATCTGCTACCACATTAGCCTTTCCGGGGTGATATTCTATTACAAGATCATAATCCTTCACCAATTCCAGCCATCTCCTCTGATGGAGATTTAACTCCTTCTGAGTCAGAAAGTACTTAAGGCTCTTGTGATCTGCGTATATCCTGCACTTAACCCTGTAGATGTAGTGTCGCCATATCTTTAGGGCAAACACTATTGCAACTAATTCCAAGTCATGAGTTGGGTAATTTCTCTCATTTACCTTCAGTTGTCGCGAGGCATATGCGATAACCTTCCCTTGTTGCATTAGAACACAACCAAGCCCTTATCTAGAGGCATCACTATAGACTGTGTACTCTCCTGCATTAGGATTAGGTAAGGAGAGTACAGGTGCGGTTGTTAGTCGAGTCTTTAACTCTTGGAAAGACTTCTCACAACACTCATCCCATTTATACTCAACTCCCTTCCTAGTGAGTTGAGTTAGCGGAGCTACTATTTTAGAAAAATCTTGCACAAATCGCCTATAGTATCCTGCCAATCCTAAGAAAATTCTTATTTTTGTAGGATTCCTTGGAGCTTTCCAATCTGATATGGCTTCCACCTTAGCCAGATCCACTTTAACTCTGTCCTTAGATACGATGTTCCCTAAGAATCCTACCTCCTACAGCCAGAACTCGCACTTGGAAAATTTTGCATATAATTGGTTTTCCTTCAATATTTCCAATGTAATTGCCAAATGCTCTTCATGTTCTGACCTGGTTCATGAGTATATAAGGATGTCATCTATGAATACTATCACGAACCTATCCAAATGAGGTTGGAACATGCGGTTCATTAAGTCCATGAAGGTTGCAAGGGCATTTGTCAATCCAAACAACATCACTATTCTTGGGAGTGGGTCCATATCTGAATCTAAATGCCGTCTTAGGGATATTCTCTTCTCTAATCATGAGTTGGTGATAGCCCGACCGAAGGTCTATTTTAGAGAAGTAAGCTGCTCCCTTTAATTGGTCAAAAATATCATCTATCCTTGGGAGTGGGTATCGATTCTTGATGGTGACCTAGTTTAGCTTTCTATAGTTGATGCATAGTCTCATGCTTCCATCTTTTTTCTTTACAAATAGAATAGGAGCACCCCATGGAGACTGACTTGGACGTATGAAATTCTTTTCCAATAATTCGTCCAGTCGTTCCTTTAATTCCTTTAGCTCCGTTAGAGCCATACGATATGGGGCTTGGGATACGAGTTTGTTCCTGGGGTTATTTCTATAGTGAACTCCACTTGTTGATTGGGATGTAGTTCGAGTAGCTCTTCTAGAAAAACCTCTGGATAATGTCTGACTATCGGTATGTCTTTCGGTTCTTTTTCTTTAGACTTCTCGCCTATAACAATGGCCAGAAAGGCTGTACATCCTTTCTGTATCATCCTTTGAGCTTTTAGGTGGGACACCAATTGTACTTCTCCTTTCCTTCTATCTCCTTGGGACTTTAGTCCTCTCATTTTGGAAGTGTGGAAAGTTACTGTCTTCCTTCTACAGTCCATCCTTGCTTGATGATTACTCAGCCAGTCCATTCCTAAAATTACTTCAATCTCCCTTAGAGGTAACGGGATCAAGTCAGCTTCAAGTTTGATTCCTCCAATTCTTATCTCACATCCCTTTAATTGTTTATTCCTGTATAAACCTTCTCCTAAAGGGGTAAGGATGTTAAGGCTTTGTACTAGTGGAGTGAGCTCCACGGGTACTTTTGAAACCAACTCTTCTTTGATAAATGATCTCTCTGGAGTCAAAGAGGGCATAGACTGGTTGTTCCCATAGCTGTATATACCATAATTTAAGAAACGTATGATTTAGAAGGAATTCTCTTTTATTAAATCCGAAGATGTTTAATTTACATGACTTCTTTGGACAAATTTGTAGGGTTCTGGGATGTGCCCACTACAATGCTAGGGTCTCCTCTAGCCTCCTCCTAAGTGAGGTTGTATACTATAGCTGGTACTCTTGCTGTAGCTTCTAGTCTGAGGTTTCTAGGATTCCCTTGAGGTGGTCCAAGAGTATTCCTTTGTATGCTCTCCCTAAGGGTGGGACAATCCTTTACAAAGTGTCCTACTCATCCGCATGTGAAACAGGTATGGCATGCTCCCTTATGGTTTCTTTGGCACTTCGGGCAGTGAGGGTTTCCTTGGGGTAAAGTAGGAACTATTCTAGGGAGAGGTGGTGGCATGCCCCTTCTTCATTGGAATACCATTTTGTTTCCTCCTTTTGGACTGATATATTCTTTCCATCCTCCTTGATGGTTTGGATTCTTATCCCCCTTTCTAGTTGTCTGCTCCACTCGACGGCGCCGGGTTTGTACCAATCGTTCACATTCGTGAGCCATACTGATTACAGCTGCCAGGTCTGTGGGGGTGTCCTAGTACTAATGTCCATGTTGAGACCGTCCACAAACCTTTGGCATATGTTAGCTGGCCCAACTAAGTTGGGAGCAAAGGGTCTTAACTCGTTGAATTTTGTTTCATACTCTGATATGGAGTTAAGCCCTTGCCAAAGCCGGATGAACTCTTGCTTCTTCTCATTTATTAGGTGGGGTGCTAGGTACTCCTCTGAATACATCTCCTAAAATTGTTCCCAAGTAGGGGTGGTGGTATGTAGGTTTCGGACATTGTCCCACCACCGTCTAGCGCTTCCTTCCAGGAAGAATTCCATCAGGATCACCCTATCCTCTAGTGGTATCCAAACAATTCCCATCAACTTCTTGGTATTGGCCAACCAATCCATGGTGGTTTCAGCATCCTTTTCTCTAAGGAAAGGTTTACATCCTAGTTGTCAGAGGGTTTTGAGATTTCTAGGAATGTCCGTTGGAGCGGTTGGATTAATAGGGGGAGAGTGGGATTCTACTTCTTTTGGTTCAACCCGCGAGTTGGTGCCCGCCTCAGGAGTGAGGTTAGGTTGGCCAAATACACGGGTGAATTCCTCATACAATCTTTGATGCTCCCTCCTGAGTCCAGGAGGGGTTGTCTGGGTTGCTCTGGGAGTTTCTACATGTAGGGGTAGTTGAGCGGTGTTGAAGACGACAACCCTAGTTCTCTTGGTTCTCTTCTTTGGAGCCATTTCTGTAAATTTTTAAAATGGCTTCTATTAGTTAATATATTTTCTAGTCTTGATTATGTATTCAAGGAAACGGGCTCTGATACCACTAAAGTTGTCACGCCCCGACCCGGTTTGGTTGGATCCTCGTGATCAACCCGCCACTATTCCAGTTTATTAAAGGGCTTCCCGTTGTTATAAACTGTAAAGAGTAAGACATCCTTTAAAACTGCACTTTTCCTGGAATACCATAAATAAAAAATGCATAATATTTTAATTTTATGATACTTGTCTCGCAGACGTCTGGGTTAATGGTCTTTAAGGGTAGACTTTCCAAAATTTGCTAAAAGAGATATAAGTTAGGGGATGAGTATGACTACTCAGTGAATGTGTTTTCAAAAATTAACTTTGAGGAAAAGAATTGTATTGGAGTGTGCCATATTTTTTTCTTTAAAAAATCCTTTCATTTAAAATCTCAGGTTTTACAACCATTTCCTTATTTAATCACGGTGTGTCATCAGCCAACACACAACCTTCATCATTAAGGTTAAACACACATTCGTAGGCTAGCACGTCCACTGAACCCGCTTGTGGCGTTGGAGCGACTTTACCGGACACCTAGATAGAAGCATGTCCACTTCTACCCTGAAAATGAGTGGATGTACACGAAATCCGACCCTCAATCTTGAAATCAATTCTCGTGTCCTTATGAGGATAGAGACATCATCTCGTCCCCACCCAGGTCTCATGCGCTTGGTGCTACTCCAAATTTCGCACAATCACTTGGTATGACGAACCGCCCTTATACTCACCAGGTCGTCTAGGGCCCTTAGGATGCATCACTACCCCTCATGGGTGTCTTGATGATCCTGTAATCATTGTGCATGCATAAACAATATTTACTTTTCATGCCATATAATATGTGGTGCCACTGGTCTAACGTCCCCGACCCTTATTTAAATCTGCAGCTGTTTGTCTTGACTGGTCCGAAGACCTGTCATGTGACACTACTACTAGTTGACTTAATATGTTAGTCCTGTCTTGGTACCATGGCCAAACAATTCATTTATTAAAGTTTTATGGCACATATCTCATGTTTGTTTACGAGCCCCTGCACATGCCCACTGGCCTAAGGCCAACTCGTTCAAGATTTTCAAAACTGGGCATAATATCCCTCATTTTCCAAAACCGAAGCCCCCAACCTATAAGAGCTATTCGAGCTCCCGTCAAGAAGGTCTCCCAAATTGTTTAAGCATTGGCACATAGTTAGGGGAGATCACTTCCGACAAAATATGTTTTCAACTATCCATTATACCGACCGGGTATAAGGACATCTCCATTCATAACCGATAAATAGGTTTTCAACTTCATTCGAGGAAGTTTCATCATACCAACCGGGTATGATCTACTTACAACTGGTAAGTAGTTTTTTTACATAATTTTCACATCACTCCTCTAAGTTGTAATGTTTAAAATACCACTTGGTAGTGGGTTTTCATTTTGAGGTACTTATCATCCCTAACGGGGTATTATATAAAATCTCACTCACTCGTTAATGTAGTGAATTCCACTATACTGGTTCCTTGTATTCATGCGAGCTTGTCCTTGCTGGCATTCCCAGTACTTCGTGTTCCTACATGATATGAACATCTCGGTTCATTATCTCTCGACCTAATAGCCTTCATTCATTCTAAATGAATGAGAAAAACCAAACTTTTATTTATTTGCAATTAGGTCTATAAAGTTATTTTTCTTTAACTTTAAGTCCCTAATGCCAGTTTTTCCTCAAATTGAGTCCCAAAACTTTTAAAATTCTCCATGGGGCCTCAATTCAATTTCAAAAAAGTGGTTTAATTTCCCAAATTTCTAATTTGGTCCCCCAACTTTTCCAAAATTACCATTTTCCCTTCATTTACACAAATGGTAAAATTTACCCCAAAAATTCTAAAATTCCTCAATTGGCCCTCTAACATTTTTATCATGCCCAATTAACCCTCAATTTTAGGAAATTGCATTTCGGTCCTTCAAATTTTCAAAAATCCCCAATTTCCCCCCAATTCCAACTTCTTAACATAGCCGCATTTGATTTTATCAAATTAACCGATCAAACGTTTTCAATTGTTGAAATTGAAGTTGAAATTGAGTTTCTACATGTTCATATGATTCTTTAGCAATTTGAATCTCAAGTTTTAATGCTGGAACAAGCTCAAACGGAGCTTCGCCGGAAAATGAACTGTAGAGAGAGAAAGCTTCAATTACTCACCGGTGATGTGACAACAGTTCGAGCATTCTATCTGGGTAGGTGGTTCTCCTCATGTGGTTCTTCTTAGGATCAAGAATGACATCAATTGATGTTGAATTGGATTAGAATTTTGTCATTGAAATTCGACTGGCTCTCTGTAACACCGATCGAAAATTGTAGAGGGGAGCTGAATTGGCTTACCTTTCCTTCCTAATTCGGCTGTGGGAGGGTCGATGAAGTGTTGGGAGGGCTTGGTTTGGCCTGAGGAGGGCTTGAATTGGCTGATTTCAACTCGGTCGAAACAGGGCAGCTTCGGTGCGTCGGAGCTGCTTCACCGTTTGATCACACCGGCGCTTCTTCGGCGACTCTCGGAATGAATGTATGTCATCACCGTGTAGCTGACTTCTCCTTAGTTGTAATGAACATGACCTGGCCTTCTTTGGCTAAAAAATGACCCTATATCGGAGCTTTGGTTCGAGCTTCACTGGAAAACTAAGCAACTGAGAGAGAGTGAGCTTTTATGTGTGGGGAGGATGAATGGTAAGGGGCTCTTTATATAGGGAGCTTAAGGACTCGTCGACCATCGGTTTGGCATCTTTATGACAGGCATTGATGGCCGGAAATGTATTGAATGGAGACATTTCTTCTTCATCGGCGCTGCTTCAATTTCTTGGCGAGTGAACAGTGTTGTCATCTGAAGAAAAATGACTACACTGTTCCAAATTGGACCGGACCAGTCCGAACTGGGTTCAAAGCTTAAACCGATAGGTTTACCCCTCATTTGACCGAATTTTTCAAATCTAAAAATTTCTAAATTCATTTTCTATCCAATGTTGGCTTCAAATCTCAAATTTGAATTCTTTAAGCCACCTAGAAAAATGAATTTAGAATCCAGTTCGATAGTAGTTCAAATCAATCCAAACCGGTTCGGATCCGGTTCAGCTGAACCGATTTAGTTTTCATCTCTAATTCCTCCTCAAGTCCATTTCCATGAATTTTAGGACTCTTCACTTGGGATCCATACATTTCCCGGTCTACCCTATCTTTATCAATTCCTGTTCATGAGTCAATTCGGTTCATAAACTAGTTCTATCCGGTTCGGACCCGGTTCACATGAACCAGTCCAGTTTTTCTTCCCCAATTCATCCTAAGGTTCGTTTCCAAGATTTATGAACAATGTTGAGTCACATGGAAGTTGTAAATTCTCAATTTGCCCGTTTCTTAATAATCAAGCTTGTAGATTGATTCGGTTTAAAATTCAAAACTGACTAGTTCTTTCCCCGGTTTACTCATTATCAAAGAACAGGGTTTACAGGCGTCTACATATCTCATACCTTGTTTCTCACATAAATAAGTTATATTTTCATCTTTTCGTACTTGCATCATGAAAGTCTTGGGGACTTGATGTGAATCCGACTAAAAAGATTACGAATTCACAAGTCTAATCAACCACACCTACAAAGGAGGTGAATACTTTATCAGAAAATGTGTTAAAATGTCATTTGAGACTAGAAGAGGGCCTAATGAAAAGATTTAAATAAGCTTTATATGGCTGATTAAAGAGATTGTAGAAAATTCAAGTAAAAGCCCAATAGAAGAGCCCAAGAAAAGCTCAAGAGAATGTCTAGATTTAATTAATAAGGAGAGATTTATTAATATAATAAATCTTTTAGGATATTAAATAATAATATTAGATATTTACTTAGTTAAGTTTAGATTTTTAAAGTAGTTGTTAAAATATCCTATATATTTAGATTAGATATGGTTGGCATGTAACCATAATAGATTTTTTTCCTTACTTTTAGGCTATTCAGTTGTTATCTGTGTCTATAAAAGGCATACTCTACAGCATTGGAGGAGACACTTTGGAATTTCAATTTTGTGAGGTTTTGACTTCTTTCTTTCTTGAAAAAACTTTTGAACTTATTAGGTTTTTACCTATGGCATTCAAGCAATCAAGATTTATCACCAGGGTTTTCTAAGAGTTCTTCTTAGAGGATTTGAGTGTGGTGTCTACATATCTCATACCTTGTTTCTCACATAAACAAGGTATATTCCATCTTTTCATACTTGTGTCATGAAAGTCTTGGGGTCTTACCATATTTGGTGTAGGGTGTTGTCAGGATTTTGGCGAGGTTTGCATGACTTTCAAAACCCATCTCTCTTCGACATCGACATGCCTCCTACCAATGTAGTGCGATCAAATAATAACACTATTACCACGGTTGAAAACAAAGCAATACCTTTTCAAGCTCCTCCTAACCTCCCCGACGCTCAGACACTGCTCAAAATAATTTTGGGAGTTCCTCTCAATCCCCTCAAGTGAACACTATAGGTTTTTCAAAATTGTAGGTAAGCCTCATGGCCGTGAAAATTGTCGAAAGCTCTAGTGACTTCCATGTATTAAATATACACTGTAAATTGCATTTTTCAGGTGACTCTGACCACCATTTGGGGTGTTGAAGCGGCCACAAACACGCAAGGGAGTTAGTGTTCGAACCCCACCCACGTCGATGACTAACTCGCCCTCCCTAGTGACTTCCCAACTTATTTTTTATCTGTCAATTTTCTGAAAAAGGCATGATTACAACTAAAACAAGATTGTTTTGACTGAGGTTATCCAGAAAGTGACTGTGGGGACCTGGGTTATAAGATGAGGGACTTAGAAATGATTTTATGAGACTTTATAGAGTTGTCTTAAAAGAGAGGAAGGTTGGGGAACTAAAATGTGTAGAGGCCAAACTACGATTTCAAGAAAATAGAGACCCAAATAAGACTTAGTAAAAGTCTAGGAACCTCAAATAAAGCTATAAAAAACTTAGGGACCTGAAATAATAGATTAAAAGAGGATATGGACCTAAGTGAAACTTTTGAAAATATTTAGAAGTCAAATGGTAATTTTTGAAAAGTTTGGGCAAAAAAAAGTTTCTATGAGTTTGAGGACCCAAAAGAACTTAGAGAAAATTAGTGGATTTGAAATAAATATATGTAGAAGTTAATGGTTTCAAAAATGGGTAAGTGGAAAGAAGAGGGGCCATATTGTAATTTTTGAAATTTTAGGGGCAAAAGTGTAAAAAGTGGAAAGTTAAGGGGTTTAATGAAAGATTTTAATTACCTTGAGGCGTTAGAGTAAAGATGACCAAATAAAAGGAGGGAAGTATTGAGACTTATAATGTCACACTCGACCTGGTTGGGTTGGGGTCTTGTGATCAACTTGCCACCCTTCCCCGAACCATCTTGGCAAATCCTACCTTGATTGTCCAAAGAAGGTAAAGGCATACCGATATACGTTCCCATAATATAATCGAATTTCGTGGTGTAGGTTCATACCTTGAGGGTTTGAGCCTTCGTTTGAGACTTTGCTTTCACCTGACTCGACTCCTCTTTAAGTGTTCCTAAAAGGGTGAAAGGAAGGGAATGAGTATACACTCAGTGAGCGGAAAATTCCTACAACAATCAATTTTTATATGTTTAATCGTATTTACTTTTCCAATATTCACACAAGGTTCACACATCAACCACCTTTTTTGTCATAAAAAGGGATCACACCATCGTAGATCAGTTCCCGACTGAACCACTTATTGATCAGAGTGCCTTTACCATCCACCCTAATAGAGGCTTATGGTCCCTACCCCGAGTTTGAGTGGACATCAATCGCCCGACCCTTGAACCCTAGCCGTAAATTTCGATCAGTGCTAGAGAGAGAATCGACATAATTTTGATGACTAAATTCTCACTCAATTCGGAATCAATTGATGCAATTCTTGATCCTAGGAAGAACCTCAGGACAAGAGCTATCTGCCCAGATCGAAAGCTCGGACCGTCGCGCCTTCGACGGTAAGCTTTCAAAGCTTTCTCTCTCTAAGTCTAGTTTTCCGGTGAAGCTTCGTTTGAGCTCATTTCGGCACCAAATCGTGCGATTCAAAGTGTAATTGAATCGTATAAAGGTGTAGTAACTCCAATCTAACTTCAATTTCAACAATTAAACTCATTTGATTGGTCAATTTAATAAAATCAAATTCGATAGAGTTAGAAGGTTGAAATTGGGGGAAATTTGGGAATTTAAAAAATTAGAGGGACTAAAGTGCAATTTCATAAAATTGAAGACAATTGGGCATGATAAAGATGTTAGAGGATCAATTGGACAATTTTGGAATTTTTGGGGCAAAACTTACCATTTTTGTATAGTAGGGGCAAAATGGTAATTTTGGAAAAGTTGGGTGGACCAAATTAGAAATTTGGGAAATCGAACCCCTTTTTGTGAAATTGAATAAATTGGGGCCCCAAGGTAAATTTTTAAAGTTTTGGGACTCAATTGGAGGAAAAATCGGCATTAGGGTCTTAAAGTTAAAGAAAAATAACTTTAGGGACCTAATTACAAATAAATGAAAAGTTTGGTTTTCTCATTCATTTGAAATGAATGAAGGCTATTAGGCCGAAGGTTAATGAACAAGGATGTTCATATCATGTAGGAACATGAAGTACCGAGAATGCGAGCAAGGACAAGCTCGCGTGAATACCAAAAACCGGTCGAGAGGAATTCATTGCATTAACGGGTGGATGAGATTTTTATAACATACCCGGTTGGGATGATAAACAGCTTGGAAATAAAAACCCACCGCTAAGTGGTATTTTAAATATCACACCTGAGAGGAATGATATGAAAATCATGTAGAAAAACTACTTATTGGTATAAGTAGATCATACCCAGTTGGTATGATGAAACTTACTCAAAGGAAGTGGAAAACTCGTTCATCGATTATGAGCGGAGGTGTCCTCATACACGGTTGGTATGATGGATAGTTGAAAAATGTATTTTTTCAGAAGTGCTCTCCCATGACTGTGTGCCACTGCTTAAACATTTTGGGAGACCTTCTTGACGGGAGCTCGAATAGCTCATATAGGTCGGAGGCCTCGGTTTTGGAACATAAGGGTTAATATGCCCGATTTTGAAAATATCGAACAGTGGGCCCTAGGCTAGTTGGCACGACCGGAAGCTTGTAAACAAAAATGAATTTGAGCCATAAAACTTAAATGAGTTAATTGATTGGCCATGGTACCAAGATAGGACCGACACACTTGATGGACTGGCGGCAGTGTGACATGGCAGGTCGACGGACCAATCAAGACAAACAGCTGCAAGTCGAGTTGAGGGTCGGGGCCGTTGGACCAGTTGCACCAAAGATTAAATGGCTTTTGAGGAAAACTTTGTTTGTACATACACTTGAGGTTCGAGACCATTAAGACATCCAAGAGGGGTAGTGATGTGTCCTAAGGGCTGCTGGATGACATGGTGGCAATAAGGGAAAAGAGAAGCTACTAGGTTTGTGTTTCTTGTCATACCAGTCAGTCATGAAGTTTTGTGTTTGTACTCCACGAAGTTTTTATGTTTGGACTCCATGAAGCTACTATGTTTGGGGCTTCCTAAAGCTTCTGTGTTTGAGTTTCATGAGCATGAGACTGAGATATGGTCTCTGTCCTCATACGGACACAAATTTTTATTCATGGGATTGAGGGTCAGATGTCGCGTATATCCACTCATTTTTAGGGTAAAAGTGGATGTGCTTCTATCTAGGTGGTCGGTAAAGTCACACCGACGCCACAAGTGGGTACAGTGGATGGGCTGACCTGCGAATGTGTGTTCCCTTCAAGATGAAGGGTGTGTATTAGTTGATAAATACACCGGTTATGGTTGATGAGTGAGTAATGGCTATGAAACCGAGATGTTGAAAATGAGAAATTTTAAAAGAAAATAAGGAGTCTGGCACACTCCAATTCAAATATTTTCCCTAAAAGTCAAACTTTAAACACTCATTCACTAAGTCATTGAACTCACCCCCTCCCTTATATCCCTTTTCAGGTAACTAAGGGCAACCTACCCCAAAGACCTCATGTTAATCATACCTGCAAGACAGGTATGTAAGTTAAAAAGTTTATGCAGTTTTGATTTATGTATTCTAGGAAAGGTACATGTTTAAAGGGCGCCTTACTCTTCATGATTTATAAATAAGGGGCAACCCTATATATACGAGGAGAGTGGCGGGTTGATCACGGGGATCCGACCAAACCGGTTCGGGGCGTGACAACTACCCCATATCGGGCATCTCGATGGTCCCGCATCTCATTCATGCACAATCAAGTAAATTTTATTCGCTATTGCCATTATCTTTGGCACACCAGCCCAAGGGTCCGTTGGCTTAGCTTCGGCCTCGTGTGCACCAGCCCAACAACTTCAACGACCCAACTTCGGCTTAGCTGCTCTTTGGCCCAAAAAGCCCAATGACATGCACTGGGTTCGGTGGGTTAAGCACACAATTATCCATTCTCGAGACTTTTAATAGATCATAACATTCTCATTTTTAACAGGTTTGTACTCGTGCCCATCGACCTTGGGCCCACTTGCACTATCTAGCCCATCATCGAAATTTGCTCCAAAATTGTTTAAGTAGAGTTACCTAGTCAGTGAAGGCAAATTCTAGGAAAACAGTTTTCAATTTGAAATGCATAGCCATCATCCCAACTGGGATCGACGCTGGAAATTCCCACTCACCCGGTAGTCATGAAGCGTTCGCCCAACTAGGTTCCGATCCGAGGCGTGTTGTCACGGTGCGATCCTAGTGCGACCTGTCCTACATGATCCGAGTCTTCAATTATTCATACAATTCGAAAATTAGTCTCAATTCTTCCAAAATTCTAAATTGCTGAGTGGCCCTAATTTTTAAGAATTGCCAAATTACCCCAATTTTCCCAAAATTTCTAAAATACCCCTATTTCATGAAAATCATCAGTTTGCCCCCCCCTTTCAGGCAATGGCCGTTTAGTCCGTGGTGCCTCCGCCTTCATTACCCACTCTTTCTCTTTACAACCAATCCTAGCAGTACCGTGCGAGGTGCTTGGCAGAAGTCGAGTTTGGAGCGCGCGTCTTGTTGTTTTGTTGCTAGCGCGCGGAGGCTTGAGCGGAGGTCCGAAAGGACCCGAAGCGCGCCAAAGAGCAAGCGGAGGCTCCTATGGGCCTCAGAGTTTCTAAAATTTACACTTAGGTCCTCAAATTTTTGAAAAACCCAAAAATTTCCCTCAAATTCTTCCAAAAAATGTGCATTCGGGTTACCATCTTACCTCATCCAATTGACCGCCTAACAATTAGAAACTCCTCGAAGGAAGGATAAGGAACAAAAAGGGAGGAATGCATAGGACTAAGTACCCTTGAAGGAACCATTGATTGGCGGATGGACATAAAGTAAAGTGCTAGGAACCCACCAACAATCAGGAACTCCTCGAAGGAAGGATAAGGAACAAAAAGGGAATTGGAGGACGGAGAATGATTAATGGTGGGTAACCATATCGATGTCGAAAGGGTGTACGAAAAGGAAGAAGGAAAAGCCTTCAAGGAGCGTTTGGGAGGTTGAACGTGAAAATCCCAGGATGGATGTCCCTAAGAAAAAGAATGAAGGTAGGAAGTGAGACCACAAGAAGGAAATTTCCAAGCTACGAAATTGACAGGTGGATTATAAGTGGCTTAACTCAAAATATGGAACCTCAAAAAGGGGCATAGGTGGTTAAGGATGTCTTAGTATGACAAATGTGATCTGTTTTGGAAAAAGGAGAGTAGTCAAGTAGGAAACAAATAGGAACAATGGAATGATCAAATAGAATAGACTACACCCTAAAAAGGACGACGAGATAGGCATGAAGGATGAGTAAATTCGAGGGACAACGGTTCCAAGACAAGTGAACTAAAAAAATAGTGGGGACGAGGCAATTAGCGAACTGACCCTTGAGAAGACCATAAATTTAAGCTCTAGCAAGGAAGGGAAAGGTGAAAAGGCCAAAACATTGGAAAAAGAAGGATGAAGAAATCCTTGAAGAAATAAATGGCCGAGAACTAATCGATGACCAAACTCGAGCCACAAAAGGGATTGAGTAAACTCTTAAAGGGAGATTTAAAAACCTCAAAAGGAAAGAGATCGAAAACCCTTCCCTAATAGAAATAAAATTGTAGTGAAAACAAGTTGGAATACAAACAATGTACAAGGGATGTGCTAGCAAGATTCCCCGAAGTAAGGGTAAGCAGGAGAGGATGACATCAAAATATGTCATGAGGTTGACTTATAGATAGATACCTAAGAAGATAAAGGAAAGAGGAAATTTGGGAAAAGAGGAGGAAGCCTACCAAGGAAGGGAGCCCTGAAGAGGCATACATATTTGAACAAAGAAGTAATGAACCCAAATACAGTGGAATAGAAGGTAAAATTTCAAATGAAATGCAAGTTGGGGATAAAGGACCAATTACAAAGGGAGTTTACCAAGAACCCAAAGAGTAATTTAAACCCAAGGAACATGTTGGTAGGAAGATAGTATCAAAAGATGTTGTACAAGTAAGAAAGGGGTGGATTGTCCATAATAAGGAAATCAAGGAAAGAATATCTAAGAAACCTTGGAGAAGTAAGCCTTCCAATTAAGAAATGGATAATGGAAACGACCACTGACATCAAGACTTGTTGTGGTTCACACTTACTTAATGGAGCCTAAAGAGTGATGGATGGGCATAGTGTGGAATACATGAAATCAGACCCAGAAATCAGAAGTTCATAAAGAAAAAAGGGATGAAATGGGAACTTTAAGACAATGGAGAATTAAAATCAGGTAAAAGCCCCAAAATAAAGAGTGTAGGGAGGTAAAGGGAAGGAACCTTCAAAGAATGGTAAGAAGATCGAAGGTATAACCCTAAAATGGAAGTCTTCACTTTGAAGAACATAATAGAGAATGAAAACAAAAAAAAAAGGAGATCTCCCCAAAAAAAGGAATCAATACGTAGACCGAAAAAGGGTCAACTCGGAATGAGGATTGAGGAATGATCACAAGCAAGCAAGAAAGGATGGAGAAATGGAAAGCCCTTGAGTAAAAGATGCCAATGTAAATGAGGAAGGACATAAGTAAGAAAAGATCCCAATGTATCGGTAAGCAATCAGGAAAACTGATGATTGGAACTAGGGAAAAACCCATAGAAAAGTTAGTAAAGAATGAGTAGATAAAGGGAACCTAACACGATCCTAGTGTTAAGAAATTTAAAGGAAAATTGAACAACATCAAAGGTAGTTGGGAAACACTACTAGATTGTAGGAAGGAACGAAGCCATATGACTCCTTAACGGATGAAAATGCACGAACCGTTATCAAGGATACACATTCTAGGACCATAATAGACAAAGATAATTACAAAATAGATCATGCTGTAAATAAACATGTAGTGCCAATAGTTCCAAGAAAGGTAACCCAAGTAAGACTAAGTTTGTTAGTCTATTCTAAGAAATGGAATCAAAACTGTGGTAAACCAAAAATGAAGGAAGGACCAAAATGAGATAAGGAAGGAATTATATTAAAACCCAAGGGGGTTAAGGACAAAAGTCCTAAGGGATGCTAAACTAAGAGCATCAACAATCTCGGAAGTGATGGGAAACATGGACGATTAGATGTATATGGAATGTCCAACCCAATGACATGAATAAGAATCCTTTCTCTAAATTGCTCTCCTTTCAGGGTCCTCCCCGGATCAAACTACACCTCAATTGGTGGCATGAGCAGTGTGAATTTCTTAGTTTTATGTTTTATAGAAATGCGTCGTGAACAATGTTTTTTGGCAAAGGGGAGACAAAGCGGCTTACTGTATTGGCTCGAGGGAAGATCGGGGCACTTGTAGGTGGAGTTTAGGGGGCTTGGTTTAGCTAGAATTGGCTTGGGGATGGCTCAACTTGAGCTCGAGCTGCCAACAGCCGAGGAGCGGTGACATTGTTTGAGCTTCCTCGCTCCTTCACGGTGGTCCTCGAGCTGATGGGAGGGTCCAACTGTGTAGAGGACTTCTTCTAGGTTCTAATGGCACTGAATGTAGCTTCAAAGGTGGAGAAAAGCCCCAATGTCAGAGTTATGGTATGCTGCTTGTCGGAAAACTAAGCACTTCACCTTCTTCGGTCGATTGTGGGATGTTGAGAATGAATGGAGGGGTGTTCTTTATATAGGAATCTTGACAAATGATTGGGCTACCGGCTAGCGTAGAACTCGACCTTTGACTCGGCCATCAATGACCAGAATGGAGCATTTTCTGAGTCGTCGGTGACTTCTCCTTCCTTCGCTCTCTCTCTCCCCTCTCTGTTCTCTTTGTTAGCGGTCGGAGGTTGAAGATGATGATATGGCAGATGTGCCATGTGGCACACTGTGATTGGTCAATTTTTCTGATGTGGCATTCCAACGCAACCATCGCATCAGCCGTTGATTGGTTGACCGGATATGTGGCAGCCTCCCATTGGCTACCCGTGCTTGCGTGGCTGCTGACTAGGCTCTATTGACCATTGACCGATCTAGTTTGTTGACCAGTCTAGACCGTTGACTAGCTGGACTGTTGACCGGTCTAATACAACTAGGTTCGGTGACCCAAATTAAAAAATCGACTGGTTCAGGCCCGATTCGACCAGTTTTCTGAAATTTAAAAATTTCTAAATTTATCTAAATTCATTTTCTATCTAATGGTGGCCTCAATTTTCCAAATTAACATTTTTAAGCCACCTAGAAAAATGAATCATTGAACCGGTTCATTATGGTTCAATTCAGTTCTGTCTGGTTCGAGTCTGGTTCACCAAAATCGGTCGGGTTCTCCTATCCAATTCACCACATGGTTCTTGCCCATGATTGTTGTGAATTTTTGGTCACTTGTGATCTTCCAATTTCCCATATTAACCCTTTTTATTACTTTTTGTTCCTTTCTCGGCTCGGTTTTCTTAAAACCACTAGTTCTTTCCCTAGTTTACTTGGTTCGAGGGATGGGTTTCACAACTCTCCCCTCCTTTTAGTAGTTTTGTCCTCAAAACTTAACCATCCATCCTTTACATCGGGACTAAATTCTTTTGCAGTTGACTTGGGGTTTGATTTGACATCCTACTGCTCTGGTTACCTCCTTCACTCCTTCATTACTCCCTTGGACTTAGTTCCTTTGGCTCATGTTACCCCCATGTCCATGTAATTTCTTAGGTCTAATGCTTCCCGTTGTTTGGGGTTAGACCTTCCCTCTTGAGGATTTTGTCCGGAGTTGGGAGTTCCAAAATGTCCGACCGTACCTAGGGCTATTTACTCCCTTGGTTGTTGAATCTCCTTAGCTCGTTGTCCCGTCGAGCCTTTCGTACTTATTGTTTTTCATGGGTTTCGATATTATTCCCTTTTTATCCTATGTTGTTCCTTTATTCCGTCCTTGTACCACTTGCTTGTTTGATCTCTCCATTTCCAACTATTAGGTTTTCCCTCCACTTCCTGACCTACAGACATACTGGTGGGTTTCTTTCATTCAGCCCTCCTTCATGTCCAATGTCGTCCTTACTTAAGGACTTCTTTTCACAGGTCCATCCTTACTCGCTTGTGACCACTTCACGGTTCTTTAGTCCGAGTTGATCCCTTATGGCTTACTTGTCCATTTCTTGGTTTCATCTTAAAGAGTTCCCCTCATTGGTTTTTATCTCCTACTATCGTACACTAGAGTCAAGATTTTCCATCTGTTGAGTTGCACGCTCATCCTTGTCATCCTTTCTTGAAGGTTTTCCTTAATCACCTTTTACTTGAAGGGCACACTCTCCAAGGTTTTCAGACACCATTCTCTATATTTCCTTATTAGGGTATTCCACCCATTCCCACTCATTACGACCCCATTTGAGGTTGTCTTCCTACTATGAGTTCCTTAGGCTTCGCTTTGCTCCTTGAACCTTTGGTACACTTCCCTTTGCCTTCTTCTTTAAGGGTATCAAGCCTTTAATCAACTTCGTGACATCCTTTGATGTCGTCCTTTTCTACTTACCCTTCCTTTGTACCCTTTTCTTATTCCTACTTGTAATTATCACAAGTTTACTTGATTTGGGGAAAGTCCAAATTCTCCCTGTGTTGATGTCTCTAGATCACCTTACTAGAGGTTCGCTTAATCATTCTCGTAGCTCGAGGATGGTCGCCAATCTCCTTTTGATCATTGATTGCTCTAAGGATTTCCTTCATCCTTCTTTTTTTTTTTTTTATGTTTAACGTTTTCCTTCTACCTCCTTCGTTAGGGTTTAAATCCATGATTCTCAGGAGGGGTTGTTCTTTTAACTGCCTCGTTCCTACTGCTCTCCTTGTCCAACCATCTTGAGACAGTCGTCTCTCAAGCTTACTCATCCTTGACACCCATCACAACGCCCTTCTCAGGGTGTGGTTGTTACTATTTTCCTACCCTTCTTAGGGCATCATTTATTCTCCCTTGTGCATTCCATAGTTGCTAGTTGCCTACTTTCGCTAGGTTCATTTGTAATCCTACTTGACTCCTCTACTTTTCCAAAGCATGTTACGCCTTGCTATCTCGAACTCTAGGTTCCTGCCTTGGAAATTTCCAGTTCTCGAGACTTATCTTTGTGCACTACAGGCTACGCTCCCCGTTGTTTGATCCTAAGTTCCCTTGAGTAGGTGTGGGTAGAAACTAGTCTTGATGTCCATCCTTTCTTAGTCAGTTGGTGTACCTTTCTAGGATTCATCTTCCTTTGAAAATCCCTCCCTTGGTTTCTTCGTTATGGTTACCTTACCCATCCTAATCGGGTTATGGTCTCTTTTGTGGTTGTCTCCTTGTCCGCCTATACATGGTCCTACATTCCCTCTTTATAGGCTTGCCCCTTTAGAGGAGGTTGGGGTACTTGACCTCCTAGTCTAGGCGATCCAAAGGTGTTATTTGTCCTTTCTAAGTTTTAAATAGGTCGGCAAAAATCTTTGGGTCTTAGTTCCCCAACCCTTCTTATCTAAGGTTTGTCCTTCTCGTTCCTTATTTGTTCTAAGGCACGAGAGCTTGATTGGACACATTATGATTTGGGCGACAGAAATTTATTGAAACTTGAAATTTTATTTATTGGGAACATAATACAGTACTTTTGGGGACCTCTTTCCCTCTAGGTGAGATGGTTAAAAGAAGGTTCGGCCAGCACTATTCTAGGATTTTGATAGACTCTCTCCTGGGTGAGTTGGAAATCCTCCTTTGGGGTTGTAGTTCCTAGGGTGGCCTCCTATCTTTCCTCTCCTCGGACTCTGGTAGTCGGGGATGTAAACCCCACACATTTGAGTTAAGGAAAACCGGGAAAAAGAACCGGTCAAACTGAATAAGAAAACCAAATTGGTTTACATTTGGGAATAAGCAATATCGAAATTTACAACTTTCGGGTGATTCAAAGTGTTCATTAAACATTGGAAAAGAAACTTAAAACAAAATAGAAAATAAAAACCAAATTGGTTCAGGTGAACTAGATTCCATAAGAACTTCAAAGTTAAGCGTGCTTACCTAAAAGTAGTGTGAGGATGGGTGACTTCTTGGGAAGTATGATTTTTTGTAACCCGAAATTTTGGTTAAAAATTTTTATGCGAACGTACCGCTTATCATAAATAGTCATAAATTAATATATATTTAATTATTAAAATTAATACCAATAATTTAATACCTAAATTAAATTATTGAAATTAATACCAATAATTTAATACATAAATTAAATTATTGGAATTAATATAAATAATTAAATACCAAAATTAAATTATTGAAATTAATACCGAAATTAAATTATTGGAATTAATACCAATAATTTATAGCAATATTAATACTAGTAATAAATCTCACCCATTTAATACACGGGTTTTACGACTATATAAAGAGGTCACCTCCATTCCATTCTCCTCACACCTGAACACTTCTCTCTCTCTCACTACTGCTCCATTTCCCGGTAAATCTTGAACCAGAGCTTCGACTTCAACAAAGGTCGGGCTCTTTAGAATCGGGGAGAAGACAGCTATCTGATAGCAAACTCTAGTCA
The DNA here is from genome assembly GCA_030064425.1 of Trapa bicornis. Taxonomy (NCBI): domain Eukaryota; kingdom Viridiplantae; phylum Streptophyta; class Magnoliopsida; order Myrtales; family Lythraceae; genus Trapa; species Trapa bicornis. The sequence continues at coordinate 19,921,340 of CM057761.1, read as the reverse complement.
ATACGAGAATCGTTGGAGAAGCGCCGGCGTGATAGAATAGTGAAGCAGCTCCGGTGGACCGAAGCTGCCCTATTTCGGCCAAGCTGAAATCAGCCATTTCAAGCCCTGCTCAGGCCAATCCAAGCCCTCCCAACATTTCCTCAGCCTTTCCATGGCCGAATTAGGATCGAAAGGTAAGCCAATTCGGCTCCCCTTTATAATTTTCGATTGGTGCTAGAGAGAGAGTCGACCGAATTTCAATGACGAAATTCTAATCCAATTCCACATCAATTGATGCGATTCTTGATTCTAGGATGAACCTTAGGATGAGAGCTATCTGTCCAGATCGAAAGCTCGAACCGTCGTGCCTTCACCGGTGAGTAATTGAAGCTTTCTCTCTCTATAGTTCATTTTCCGGCGAAGCTCCGTTTGAGCTTGTCCCGGCATTAAAACTTGCGATTCACATTTCTGAAGAATCGTATGAACATGTAGAAACTCAATTTCAACTTCAATTTCAACAATTAGAAACGTTTGATGGGTCAATTTGATGAAATAAAATTCGGCTGTGTTAAGAAGTTGGAATTGGGGGAAAATTGGGGATTTTCGAAATTCAAAGGACCAAAATGAAATTTTATGAAATTGAGGGTCAATTGGGCATGAAAATAATGTTAGAGGACCAATTGAGGAATTTTGAAATTTTTGGGACAAAAATTACCATTTTTGTAAAGGAAGGGCAAAATGGTAATTTTGGAAAAGTTAGAGGACCAAATTTGAAATTTGGGAAATTAAACCCCTTTTTGTGAAATGGAATAAATTGAGATCCCACGATAAATTTTAAAAGTTACGGGACTCAATTTGAGGAAAAACCGACATTAGGGAGTTAAAGAGAAATAACTTTAAGGATCTAATTGCAAATAACTAAAAGTTTGGGTTTTCTCATTCATTAATGAATGAAGGCTGTTATGCCGAGTAAAAATGAACAAGGTTGTTCATATCGTGTAGGAACGTTAAATACCGGGAACGTCAGTAAGGACAAGCTCGCGTGAATACAAAGAACCAGTCTAGTGGAATTTACGGCATTAATGGGTGAGTGTGTTATTCACATCATACCCAGTTGGGATGATGAGCACAATTTAAAGTTAAAAACCACTTACCGGTTGTGAGTGGGTTCACTAACATCATACCCAGTTGGGGATGATAAGTGCCTCGATATAAAAACCCACTGTTTAGTGGTATTTTAATCATCACTACTTAGAGAAAGTGATGTGAAAGTTATGCAAAAAAAAAACTACTTACGGGTTGTAAGTAGATCATACCTGGTTGGTATGATGAGACTTCCTCAAAGGAAGTTGAAAACCCCTTCATCGGTTATGAACGGAGATGTCCTTATACCGGTCGGTATGATGGACAGTAAAAACCTATTTTTGTCATAAGTGCTCTCCCCTGACTGTGTGCCAATGCTTAAACAATTTGGGAGACCTTCTTGATGGGAGCTCGAATAGCTCTAATAGGCCGGGGGCCTCGATTTTGGAACTTGGGGGCTAAATGCCCGATTTTGAAAATCTCGTACAGTGGGCCCAAGGCCAGTTGGCACGAGCAGGAGCTCATAAACGAACATGATATATTTGCCATAAAACTTAATAAGTGAATTGTTTGGCCATGGTACCAAGATAGGACCGACATGCTTAGTCAACTAGCGGCAGTGCGACATGACAGGTCGACGGACTAGTCAAGAGAAACAGCTGCGGGCTGAGTTGAGAGTCGGGGCCGTTGGACTAGTGGCACCACAGATTACATTGCAATATAAGAAAACATTGTTTGTGCATGCACTGTGAATACGGGATCATCAAGACGCCCATGAGGGGTAGTGATGCGTCCTAAGGGCACTGGACGAACTGGTGGCTATAAGGACAGTTTGTCGTTCCAGGTGTCTGTGCGAAATCTGGAGTAGCACGAAGCACATGAGACCGGGGTGGGGACAGGATGAGGTCTTTGTCCTCATACGGACATGAAGAAGTGATTTCGGGATTGTGGGTAGGATGTCACATACATCCACTCATTCCCAGGGTAGAAGTGGTCGTACTTCTATCCGGGTGGCAGGAAAAGTCGCTCCGAAGCCACTAGCGGGTTCAGTAGTGATACTGACTTGCGAATGTGTGTAACCTTCATGATGAAGGATGTGTGTTGGGTGATGACACACCGTGGTAACTAAGAAATAATGGAAAATTCCAAAATTTTAAATGATGGGATTTTTGAAAACAAAGGAGTCTGGCACACTCCATATAAATATTTTTCTTAAAAGTCAAAAGCTTTTAAAAACCCATTCACTGAGTAGTCGTACTCACCCCCTCCCTTATATCCCTTTCAGGAAATCCCGGAAAGCCTCCCCTTAAAGTCCGTCAACTAAGATGCCTGTAAGACAGATATGTAAAGTTTTAAATTTCATACAGTTTTGATTATGCTATTCCAGGAAAAAGGTGTAAGTTAAAGGACGCCTTACTCTTTACGGTTTACGATAAGGGGAAACCCTTTAATAAATCGGGAGAGTGGCGGGTTGATCACAGGAATCCGACCAAACCGGGTCAGGGCGTGACAAGGGAGGTATTACTCTTTGAAGGTATTGCCACCAATCCTTGTGGTGTGAGACATCTCCTCACCATATGTCCCATATCTCCACACCTATAATAGGTTATTTGGACACCGACTCCTACGAGGATCCTTTGGCATTTGTGCGGTGGAGGAATTTCCTTTTCCTTATCTACCCTCTTTTACTTTCTCTTCCTTTCTTCATGTCCTTCCCTGCCCGTGGAGGTAGTGATCCTAGGAGTGAATGCCATATTCCTTTGTGGTTTTGGGCACTTTCGTGCGTAGTGTCCCCTCTGTCCACAATTGTGGCAGGTTACTTCCTTGTGTGACTCTTTATAGCTTCTTCTCCATCATGGGCTTTGGGGAGTTGTTCTTGGTGATTGCTGGGGGCCTCTACATTTCACCATCCTTGCGTGCTTCCTATGGAATAGTCCCCTTTCCTGAGCATGAAGCAAGGTTCCCCGAATACTTTGATTAATTCTCTGTAAAGTCTTCTTTTCTCAAGAGACATCCTTGGTCTCGTGGGTTGGGTCATCCTAGGCTCTTGAGCTCCCAAGCTAATTTCCTCGTGCGTGTTAGGATTTCTTCCCGGTCCTAGGGTGGCTGTGACGGTGTAGGTCTATTCGGTTTCTCTAGGAGTGGTCATGTTTGTTTGACAGAAGTTTAACGTGGGTTAGGGTTCTAGGGCTTCTAGTTTTGAAACTTTGTTTGGAAAACCAGGCTATGATGCCACTTTAGTTGTCACACCCCTACTCAGTTTGGTTGAAGTCCTATGATCAACCCGCCACCCTTGCTGGTACTAATTTAGTATTTCTACCAAACAGACTAAGGAAAGTAAATGCGTTGAAGTGCACCTGTTTTCCATAACAAAGATTACAAAACATCTAAATAAAAGTTACCTGTATATGATACCTTTGGCTTTCTCCTATAGCCTCTGCTCGTCGTGGCGAGGTGTTTCTCCTGTAAAAGGTTTAATGAGAGGGGGTGAGTTTCTACAACTCAGTGAGTGGGGGTTAGGAAGTGAGTTTTCAAAACAATCAGTTTATCAAAATGTTTTATACTTTTAGTTTGTTTTAATATGAATTCATCTCTTCCTAAGACCTTCCCCTTGCTTGGGAGGTGTTTCAGAAAACATTCACACGCCCTTTCTATCATAGAAAGGGATCACACGTTCACAGAATAGTCCGCGACTATTCCATTTATGGATCGGAGCATCTTTGCCATCCACCCAAGTAGAAGTCCCAAACTTCTACGCTAAGTTTGAGTGGACATCAAGAGTCCGACCCTCAAACCATAATCATGTCTGCTTTGTGGGACAATACCTCATTTCCCCCAGCCTCGGTCTCAATGCTTTATCATGTCCACTTTTTGGGACGAGACCTCATTTCCCCTCCGGCCTCGGTCTCTGTCATGCCCCGACCCAATTTAGTTGGATAACCATGAACTACCCGCCGCTCTCCCGGTTCAAGAGGAGTTTCCCCCTTCTTTAACTCGAGAGGAGCCAGGCGTATTTTCGACCTTGTTCCCTAGAAATATATATATCAAATAAAATGCAAGCTTAAGAGAAATTAAGCATACCTAACAGAGGATAAGGCTCAGTGTTATTACTAGTTATTTTCTTTTTTCCTAAAAAGGGATAAAAAAGAGGGGTGAGTTTCTACAACTCAGTGAATGGGTATTTTAAAAATGGAGTTATCAAAAAATGCTTTCAAGTTGGAGTGTGCCAGACTCCTTCATTCCTTTAAATTTTCTTTTAAAAACCATTCATTTCAAATTTCAATTTTTATCACCATTTCTAATTTGCCATGGTGTGTCATCACCCAACACACATCCTTCATCATGAAGGTCAATCACACAATCACATGCCAGTACGTCCATTGAACCCTTTGTGGCGTCGGAGCGACTTTACCAACCACTTAGATAGAAGTACATCCACTTCTACCCTAAGAATGAGTGGATATTCGTGACATCCGACCCTCAATCCCTTTACAATTCTCCGTGTCCATATGAGGATAGAGATCTCATCCCGACCCCACCCCGGTCTCATGCGCTTTAAGCTACATCGAGCTTCTTAAGGCCTCTTAGTATGACTAACTGGCCTTATATCCACCAGGTCATCTAGGGCCCAAGGACACATCACTACCCCTCTTGGGCATCTTGAAGGCCCCATAAACACAGTGAATGCACAATCAATATTTTAACATCATGCCATATAATATGTGGTGCCACTGGTCGAACGGCCCCAACCCTCAACTCAACCTGCAGCTATTTGTCATACTAGTCCGGAGAACTATCATGTCGCACTACTACTAGTTGACTGAATATGTCGGTCCTATCTTGGTACAATGGCAAAAAAATCATTTATTTAAATTTTCATGGCAAATAACTCATATTTTTTTATGAGCTCCTGTCGTGCCAACTGGCCTAGGGCCCACTATTCGAGATTTTCAAAATCGGGCACAATAGCCCCCAAGTTCCAAAATCGAGGCCTCCGGCCTAACAAAGCTATTCGAGCTCCCATCAAGAATGTCTCCCAAATGGTTTAAGTAGTGGCACATAGTCAAGGAAGAGCACTTCCAACAAAATATATTTTCAACTGTTCATCATACAAACCGAGTATGAGGACATCTCCGCTCATAACCGATGAACGAGTATTCCACTTCCTCTGAGGAAGTTTTCATCATACCAACCAGGTATGATCTACTATGTCATTTTCACATCACTCCTTTAAGTTGTGATGTTTAAAATACCACCTGTGGGTTTTCATTTTGAGGTGCTTATCATCCCAACCGGGTATGATATAAAAATCCCACTCAACCTATCGTGTATTGAAATTCCACTTAGTCGATTTTCGTTCCTTACGAGCTTAACCTTAGCTAGTGTTTTTGATGTCTCGTGTTCCTACACAAAATGAACATTGTTGTTCATTATCATCTGGATTGATCACCTCATTCAGTATGAATGACTAAATTCATAACTTTTCCAATATTTGTAAATTGGTCCCTAAAGTTATTTTTCCTTTTACTTTAGGCCACAACTGCCAGTTTTTCCCCAAATTGAGTCCCGAAACTTTTAAAATTCCTCTTGGAACCTCAATTTACTCAATTTCATAATCCAAGTTTCCCAAAATCCCACTTTGGCCCCCAAATATTTTAAAATTACCATTTTGCCCTTCCTTTACAAAAATGGTAAGTTTTACCCCAAAATAATTGTTCAATTGTAACCCTAACATTCTTATTGTGCTTAATTGACCCTCAATTTTATAAAATTGCATTTTGGTCCCTCAAATTTTCAAAAATTCCCAATTATCCGCCAATTTCAACTTACTAACATAGCCAAATTTGATTTCATCAAATTTACTGATCAAACACTTTTAATTGTTGAAATTGAAGTTAAAATTGAGTTTCTACATCTTTATATGATTCAATAGCACTTTGAATCATAAGTTTTGACATTGGAATGAGCTCAAATGAAGCTTCGCTGAAAAATAGAACGTAAAGAGAGAAAGCTTCAATTGCTCACCGGCGGGGGCACGGTGGTCTGAGCTTACAATTGAGGTAGATAGCTCTCCTCCTAAGGTTCCTCCTAAGGAACCCGACCACACCTTCGTTGGCTCAGAAATGACCCTATATCGAAGTTCTGGTTCGAGCTTCACCGAAAAACTAAGCAGTTGAGAGAGAGTGAGGTTTTTAAGTGTTGAAAGGATGAATGGAGAGGGGCTCTTTATACAGGGAGCTCAGGCATTCGTCAGCCATCCATTTGGCACCTTTATAATAGTCATTGAAGGCCTAAAACGTATTGAACATAAATGTTTCCTCTTCGCCGACGCTGCTTCAATTTTTCGGCGAGTGAACAGTGTTGTCATCTGAAGGAAGAAGACGACATTGTTCCGAACTAGACCGGATCGGTCTGAACCGGGTTCAAATCTTCAACTGGTTAGTTCACCCCCGATTCAAATGAATTTTTCAAATATAAAAATTTCTAAATTCATTTTCTATCCAATGGTGGCCTCAAATATCAAATTTGAATTTTTTAAGCCACCTAGAAAAAAATGTATCTAGCATCTGGTTCAATAGTGGTTCAAACCGTTTCAATTCGGTTCGGATCCGGTTTACCTGAACTAGTTTGGTTTTTATCTCCAATTCATCGTAAAGTCCTTTTTATGACTTTTATGACTTGTTAGGTTACTTAGGGTCCATAAATTTCCCGGTTCGCCCTCTCTCTATCAGTTCTGATTCATAAACCGACTTGGTTCTTAAATCGGTTCAATCTGGTTCAGGTCCGGTTCACCTAAATCAGTCTGGTTTTTCTCTCTCAATTTGTCCTAAAGTTCTTTTCTAAGGTTTATGAACATTTTTAGTCACTTGGGAGTTGAAATTTCTCCAATTTTCCCATTCCCCAATAAACAGGTGTGTGAACCGGTTCGGTTTTCTTACTCGGTTTGATTGGTTCTTTCCCAGTTTTCTTTAACTCAAAGGAGTGGGGTTTATAACTCTCGCCTCCTTTTATGAGTTTTGTCCCCAAAAATTATTTCACATTGTTTGCGTGTTGGTTTAAACTTTTTATTTTTATGAAATTTTCTATTTTATCGTCCTACCACCTTCTCGGTTATTTTCGTTCATCCCTTTCATCACATATCTAAGATTCTCATGCTCTTCCTTTACCTTAGCCTAGAGTATTTTCCTTGAAGATCTATGATCATTTCCTTTAGTTACGTCCTTCTTTCCCAGGGCACCCTTACCAATCCTAAGCTTCTTTTATCTAAAATTTCGGAACTATTAGTTCTGATCATTTTTCTTCCACGGATTTTGGCGTTTATTGTCTTTTCATCCTGTATGGATTCCTTCCTCATTCTTTGGTTATCATCTTTATGCTTGACTTCGTTATGCATTACTCATAGATCATTCATTGCCTAAGTCATATTTCTATGAGTCAGTTTGATTTACATGCCCCTTTTCGCATGACATTCTTCGTGATGTCTTTAACTTTACGTCCCTATAACAGTATTGGTTTCTATACTTCTTGTTTTTTTTCAAATTTTTTTATTCGATCATTCAACCTTTAAATCCTTAAATTTCTCGATACTTACTGACATATTAAAATTTTTTATCTTTTATTTCATTCCTCATTCTCACTAGTGTCCTTCTTCCTTAAGATCTCTTCTTTTTCTAAATCCATCCTTGCTCTTATCAATGTTCCTCCCACTATCATTCATTCTGAGTTTAGTTCCTTTCTTACTCTTATAACATCTTTTTATGTCATCTTCCTACCTATTCATTACCTGGGTTTGACTTATCCCTTGATTCTTTACGATTTTCTTCTCCTTGTACATGATCCTTTCATTTCCAACATCTTGTTCACGAGGAGTTTATTCTCTTTCTTATTCTGTTGGTTCCATTTCCTCTTCATTGATACACCCATGTCTTCCCAAGATTTCTTTCTCTGGTGAGCTTCACATTCTCTTTCTCTCGGGATTTCCTTCTAGTTCTACTATTGTAATCATTAAACTTTGTAGTGTCTTTTACTGATACATTCACCAGCTTACTTTTATTCTTTAGATCCATGAGTACCTTTCGTCTATCTTGCTTCATTCCCACTTACTCCGACATTTGTTTATTCTATTGAGGTGGACCTCTCATCCTTATTGTGTCCAAACCTTCCATATCTTCGTGTCCTTGGTATTCCCTTTTTTGTCTTGGTTAGGGTGTATTCTTTTACCACTCCCCATCACTTATTTGACTTCGTCTACTCCTCTGAATGATCTAGTCCATATAAGTTATTTCCTTAAATCGAATTGGTCTAAAGTTTCCATTTTGAGTTTCCAAATCTTCTTGTAGTAGATCATGCTCAAACTCACAATACTCTCACTTAGCCACTTGTACTTCTTACTGAGGATTGTATTTCATCTCTCGTTTTGCATCCTTCCTTCGATTGGTTGTCCTGACCTGAAGCTTCCTCCTTCTTCTCCCCAACTTCCTATATATATATATATATATATTATCCTCCTTGTATCTTCCATTCTGGAATTTTCCTTTTTGTTTAATCATCTTATCATTCTTTAGAAATCTATTCCTCTAAATCTTCTCTTGACTTATGGGTCTTGTATGACTTATCCACTCTTGTTTCTCTTCCTCTTTTGATTCATACCTTTGCCTTCCCCAAGTCTTTCTCTCTTACAAAGTTCCTGAGGAATTGTATCTTATTTTATTATGTAGTTTTTATGCATGGGCCTTCCTGTTATTCTATTTTCTTCTTATCTTTCCTTGATGGTCTCTATTTCTTTTCTTCCTAATATTCTTATGGTTCCTTTTGAAATGTTCTACTCCCCTTGTTTTTCCTTACTCCTCATTCTCTAAGCTCATTTCTAAATCCTTCAGCTTTACATGATTCCGTAATCTTTGATGATTGTTTTCCTTCTTTTTCTTTTTCTCAAGATCTTTCTTAGATGGATTCTTCCTTATCGAATTCTAAGGGTAAGTCTTGAGGGTTGAGACTTACTCATATTTTCTTCCTTAGATAATTTCCTACTTAGATTTTCATACTATTTTGCTTTGAATAACTCGGAAGTTTTAGTAAAATTTTTACTTTCATTCATTTAAGAAAAAAATTTCTTGCTATAATTTGGATTATTATAGAAATTCTCTACCCCATAATCCTTTGGGATCATAGGACTAGAGTTAACCCTAAAATGATTATGAGGCTCTTGATCAGAAGGCTCTGACGAACTGATTGGGGTCCATTCGCACTCCCTAATAGGATTAATTTCATGTATGGCATCCAATCCATACCGCCTTAGTACCTCAACCTCACACTCATAAGTCCACTTCACCCATTAGGAGGGATTGAAGCCAGGTTGAGTGGGTGGAGATACTTGGTGGACCTTCATGAAGGTGGCATACGCATCCCAATAATTATCCTAGGCTTCTTTCTTGGTGGAATTCCCTTATGGTTGTTGTGGGATTGGAGGAGGGGTTGGACTTCTAGGAGGTGATGCTAGTTCCTCTTGTCTGGGAGGAGGATATATGATGCCTTCCGGTTTTAGTAAGGCTCCTACTAGTTTTCAATAGTGTTTCACCATGTCCTTGGGCACCCTTTTCTCGCCCTTTAGAAACCTTTGGACGGCTTCCTCCCTTGGGTTGGATGTCTTTTCCAAGGTTATAGGTGGAGGACTGGATTTCACCGCATATTTCCTAGGGACTCTCCTTCCTACATGATAGTTTAGAGTTGGGTTAATGTAAGGGCATAATATTGATAATGTTTCAAGGGAACTAGGCTCTGATACCACTTTAGTTGTCACGCCCCGACCCGATTTGGTCAAATCCCCGTGAACAACCCACCGCACTCCTGATTCAAGAGAAGTTTCCCCCTTCTTTAACTTGAGAGGAGCCAGGCATATTTTCAACCTTGTTCCCTAGAAATACATATATCAAATAAAATGCAAGCTCAAGAGAAATTAAGCATACTTGACAAAGGGTAGGGCTCGGTGTTATTCCTAGTCATTTTCTTTTTTCCTGAAAAGGGATAGAAAAGAGGGGTGAGTTTCTACAACTCAGTGAATGGGTATTTTAAAAATGGAGTTTTGAAAAAAAATATGTTTTCAAGTTGGAGTGTGTCAAACTCCTTAATTCCTTAAAATTTTCTTTTAAAAACCTTTTATTTAAAATTTCAATTTTTATCACCATTTCTTATTTTCCATGGTGTGTCATCACCCAACACACATCCTTCATCAAGAAGGTCAATCACACAATTGCAGGCTAGTACCCACTTGTGGTTTCAGAGCGACTTTACCGGCCACCTAGGTAGAAGTAAGTCCACTTCTACCTGGAGAATGAGTGGATGTTTGCGACATCTGACCCTCAATCTCGTAACAATTCTCCATGTCCATGTGAGGACAGAGACCTCATCCCGACCCCACCCCGGTCTTGTACACTTGAAGCTACGTCAAGCTTCGCAAGGCCTCCTGGTACGACTAACTGTCCTTATATCCACTAGGTCGTCTAAAGCCCTAGGACACATCACAACCCTCTTGGGCATCTTGAAGGTCCCATAAACATAATGAATGCATAATTAGTATTTTCATATCATGCCATATAATATGTGGTGCCACTAGTCCAAAGGCCTCGACCCTCAACTCAACCTGCAGCTGTTTATCTTGACTAGTTCGGAGACCTATCATCTCGCACTGCCACTAGTTGATTGAATATATCGGTCCTGTCTTGGTACCATGGCCAAACAATTGATTTATTTAAATTTTCATGGCATATAACTCATGTTTGTTTACGAACTTCTATTCGTGCCAACTAACCTAGGGTCCACTATTCGAGATTTTAAAAATTGGGCATAATAGCCCCCAAGTTCCAAAACCGAGGCCTCTGGCCTAACAGAGCTATTCGAGTTCCCGTCAAGAAAGTCTCCCAAATGGTTTAAGCAATGGCACACAGTTTGGGGAGAGCACTTCCGATAAAATATATTTTCAACTGTCCATCATACCAACCGAGTATGAGGACATCTCCGCTCATAACCGATGAATGGATATTCCACTTCCTCCGAGGAAGTTTTCATCATACCAACTGGGTATGATCTACTTATAACCGGTAATTAGTTTTTCTGTGTCATTTTCACATCACTACTCTAAGTTGTAATGTTTAAAATAACACTTAGCAGTGGGTTTTCATTTCGGGGTGCTTATCATTCCAACTAGGTATGATATAAAAATCCCACTCACCCGATCGTGCGGTGAAATTCCACTTAGTCGGTTTTCATTCCTTGCGAGCTTAACCTCAACTGGCGTTTTCGATGTCTCGTGTTCCTACACAAAATGAACATTGTTGTTCATTATCATCTGGCTTGATCACCTCATTCAGTATAAATGCCTAAATTCACAACTTTTCCAATATTTGCAAATTGGTCCCTAAATTATTTTTTCCTTTTACTTTAGGCCTCAATTTCATAAAAAGGGATCCGAGTTGCCGATTTTTCCCCAAATTGAGTCCCGAAAATTTTAAAATTCCTCTTGGGACCTCAATTTCATAAAAAGGGATCCGAGTTTCCCAAATTTCCACTTTGGCCCCTAAATTTTCCAAAATTACCATTTTTCCCTTCCTTTACAAAAATGGTAAGTTTTCCCCCAAAAATTCTAAAATTACTCAATTGGTCCTCTAACATGCTTATCATGCTCAATTAACCCTCAATTTTATAAAATTGCATTTTGGTCCCTCGAATTTTTGAAAATCCCTAATTTTCCCCAAGTTTTCCTCCAATTTCAACTTCCTAACATAGCCAAATTTGATTTCATCTAATTGACCTATCAAACACTTATAATTGCTGAAATTGAAGTTAAAATTAAGTTTCTACATCTTCATACGATTCAATAGCACTTTGAATCATAAGTTTTGATGCCAAAACAAGCTCAAACAAAGCTTTGCTGGAAAATAGAACGGAGAGAGAGAAAGCTTCAATTGCTCACCGACGAGGGCACGACAGTCCGAGCTTCCAATTGGGGTAGATAGCTCTCCTCCAGAGGTTCCTCCTAGGATCAGAAATTGCATTAATTGATGTTGAATTAGATTAGAATTTTGTCATCGAAATTCTATTGGCTCTCTCTCTAGCACCGGTCGAAAATTGCATAGGGGAGCCGAATTGGCTTACCTTTTAGTCCTAATTCGGTCATGGAAGGGCTGAGGAGGTGTTGGGAGAGCTTGGTTTGGTCCAAGGAGGGCTCAAATTGGCCAATTTCAGCTCGGCCGAAATAAGGTAGCTTTGGTCCACTAGAGTTGCTTCATTGTTCGATCACGCTGACGCTTCTCCCGCGACCCTCGGAGTGAATGGATGTTACCACCATGTAGCTGACTTCTCCTCGATTCTAAGGAACCTGACCACACCTTTGTTGGCTCAGAAATGACCAATATCGAAGCTCTGGTTTGAGCTTCGCCGGAAAACTAAGCAATTGAGAGAGAGTGAGTTTTTCAAATTAAAATTTTTTAAGCCACCTAGAAAACTGAATCTAGCATCCGGTTCAATAGTGGTTCAAACCAGTCCAAACTGGTTCAATCCGGTCTAAATCCGGTTCACCTGAACTGGTTTGGTTTTCATCTCCAATTCATCCTAAAGTCCTTTTTCATAACTTTTATGACTCCTTAGGTCACTTAGAGTCCATAAATTTCTCGGTTTTCCCTCTCTCTATCGGTTCTGATTCATAAACCGGCTCAGTTCTTAAACTAGTTCAATTGGGTTTGGGTCTGGTTCACCCGAACCGGTTTGGTTTTTCTCTCTTAATTTGTCTTAAAGTTCTTTTCCAAGGTTTATAAACCTTTTTATGTCACTTGGGAGTTGAAATTTCTCCAATTTGTCTGTTCCCCAATAAACAGGTTTGTGAACCGATTCGGTTTTCTCACTCGGTTTGACTAGTTCTTTTCCAGTTTTCTTTAACTCCAAGGAGCGAGTTTTACAATCTTAGAACGCAGGAAGCTATCAGAGCTTCTCAACATACTGGATGCCAAACCACCCTTATGCACCCTCGGTTGTCCAACAACCCTTGGGACCCATCTACTAACCCCTCTCGGGCATCTAGATGCTCTCGGAATCCTCATGCATGCATACAACAGTTTTGAATCATTAACCATGATCTTTGGTGCCAACTTCCCAGACACTCGACCTGGCCCACAGTTGTTTGCCTTGACCAATCCATCGACCTAGTCTAGGTGCACTACCACTTGCCCATCGAGCCTTGTTAGTCTTGTCTTGGACCTATGGCAAGTCACACAATAATTCCCGTTTTATGAGATTTTTCATGGTTTATAAAATCATGTTTGTCTACGGGTCCAACCCGTGCATACTGGCATTGGGCCCACTTCACAAGTTTTCCAAAATTGGGCCTTTGGCCCTATAATTTTCAAATCTGATGCCTCGAGCTTGTAGAGCAATCCTACCTCCCATCAGGAACGTCTCCCAAAATATTTAAGCAGTTTCACATAGTTAGAGGAGACCATTCCTAGAAAAATGATTTTTGAATTTAAAAGCGGTTCTCATTACCCCCAACCAGATATAATACTGGAAATCCCACTCACCTGGTAATAGTGATGCAGTCGTCCCGATGAGATCTTGATTTGTGATGCGCTTACTTGCACTAGTACTTGAACAATCAACTAATGCATCGTTCGAGTACCCTTATCAAGAGGATCGACATAAGGGACATCATAATTTAGGGTATTTGCGCATAGGTCCTCACACTATGCCTTAATTGTATTTAGGTCCCTCAAGGTTTATAACCTTACATTTGGGTCCCCAATTTTCATTTAATCTCAATTAAGTCCCTAGGACTTCCAATTATTCCTCATGGGTCCTTAAATTTTCCAAAATCACTAATTGGTCCTCAATTTTCCCAAAATTGCCAATTGGTCTTAAATTTTCAAAAAATTTCCAATTAGTCCTTGAATTATCAAAAATTGCCAATTGGCCCTCCATTTCATTCAATTGCTCAATTGGACCCAATTGGAAGTTAATTTCATGAAAATGCCCCAATTTTCAAAAAATCCCCAAATTGCCCATTTTCAAAAATTGCAATTTAGTCCCCAAATCACAATTTCATTCAATTAACCCCCAAAACTTAGTTAATCCACCTTTTATGATCTAAATCATCTTCCCAAAGTTTCCCTCATCATTTCAAGCTTTGAACTGCTCGATTTGGCTCAGAAATGAACTCAAACGCAACTTTATCAAAAAATTCAATCTAGAGAGAGAAAGCTTTGATATCTTACCGGTGAGGGTACATCGACCAGAGCTCTTGCTTTCTCTGAATTTCTCTCCTCCCAGGGATCCTCCTTGGATCAAACCGTGCCTCAATTGGTGGCCTGAGTAGTGTGAATTTCACAATTTAAGTTTTTACAGAAATGTGTCATGAACAGTATTTTCTGACAAAGGGGCGGGGGAGCGGCATACTGTATTGGCTCGGGGGAAGGTTGAGGCACCTCTAGGTGGAGTTTGAGGGCTTAGTTTGGCCAGATTTGGCCTGGGGATGGCTCATCTTGAGCTCTAGTTGGTCGGGCTGCTGACAACCGAGGAGTAGCAGCATTGTTTGAGCTTCCTCGCTCCTTCACGATGGTCCTCGAGCTGACGAGAGGGTGCAACTGTGTAAAGGACTCCTTCTCAGTTCTAATGGCACCGAATGCAGCTTTGAAGGTGGATAAAAGCCCCGATGTCAGAGCTCTGGTTTGCTGCTTGCCAGAAAACTGAGCACTTCATCTTCTTCAGTCGATTGTGGGATGCTGAGAACAAATGGAGGGGTGCTCTTTATATATGGAGCTCGACAATTGATCGGGCTACCGGTCGGTGTAGGACTCGGCCGCCGGTGACTGGACTGGAGCATTTTCTGAGTCGTTGGTGACTTCCCCTTCCTTAACTCTCTCTCTCCTCTTTGTTCTCTCTATTAGCGGCTGGAGGATGAAGATGATGACATGGCAAGTGTGCCACGTGGCACACTATGATTGGTAAGTTTTTCTAATGTGGCGTTCCAACTCAGCCAACGTGTCAACCGTTGACTAGTTGACCAGACGCGTGGTAGCCTCCCATTGGCTGCTCGTGCTTACATGGCTGCTAACTGGACTTCGTTGACCATTGACCAATTTGGATTGTTGATCAGTCTGGACCGTTGATCAGTCTGGTCCGACTGGGTTCGGTGACCCTAATTTGAAAATCAATCAGTTCGGGCCCGATTCGACCAGTTTTCTAAGATTTAAAAATTTTATAAATTTATATAAATTTATTTTCTATCTAATGGTGGCCTCAATTTTCCAAATTGACATTTTTAAGCCCCCTAGAAAAATGAATCATTGAACCGGTTCAATCTAGTTTAGTCTAGTTCGGGTCTGGTTCACCTCAAACCGGTTTGGTTCTCCTATCCAATTCACCTCATTGTTGTTCCCTATGATTTTTGTGAATTTTTTGTCACTTGGGATTTTCCAATTTCCCATATTAACCCTTCTTTATTATTTTTTGTTCCTTTTTCGACTCAATTTTCTCAAAACCGCCGGTTCTTTCCTCGATTTACTTGGTCCATGGGATGGGTTTCACACCCCTAGATTTTGGTATGAATAAGTTTGAGAGGATAAGTGCTCCTATGATAAGTTAAAAGAAATGGTTGTTGTGTAATCTTGCCACATGAACATGGTTCACATAATGATAAAGAAGAAACAACAGGTATTGATAAATGTTGTGAAAACACACAGCTGACAATAGGAGAGGCAGTATGCCCTAAACGTTGATGCCATAAAGAAACAAACTCAACTCGACTAACATAAGTAGTTGGAGAGATAGTGGAGGAAGTACGACTAGTGCACAAACAGTACAATACATCCTTACGACTCCCGCACAGTATCTCTTAATGAGAAACAATATCTTTGATAAGGAAATAAGTAGGATACAATTCAAAATAGCATGCGTTATCCTTTATGAATTGAGAGACAAAAAGTAAATTAAGAGAGATTTGGGGAAGATAATAAATATTAGTGAGAGTGAAGCAATGAGTAGAAGATGTGAGATAGGTTGAACTGGAGGATAGAATGGGTAAATCTGCCTCGTCTCCAATTAGCAAATGCTTAGGAATGGTAGAATCTTCTTAAATAATCATATGAGACAAATCATTAGTGATGTGAGTGATAGCACCTGAATCTAGTCAAGATGATGAAGGCTAGGTTCATTTTTATAAACAGAGTTGGACTTGAGGAGTAGGTGAAGTAGTCTTTAGCTCATGAAGGGTAGTGAGTGGCTAAATGTCCAAGTAAGCTGCAAAGCTAGCAAATGGGCATGGAAACATGAGAATTGGGCCTAAATCCGCGTTGGTCATGGAAGCCTGAATGATTTTGTCTAGGAGCTAGGTGGCGTGGTCCTACACAATGCCCAATTTGTTGATAGCGATATCCAATAGAAGGCCTAGATGAGGGAGATCCAACATAAGGCCCAGAAGCTGTAGGACTACTCCATGCATGCATTTGTCCATCATTTTGCTCAATCCTGTGATTGGGGTGAGTAGGAACGTGAGGAGAAAGATGAGCAGAACCTGGAGTTAGAGCGCGAGTGGTGATGGGAGCTGGCAGGAGACCACGATCGTGAGAGATGGCAGCAATTAGAGCATTACCCGTCTGAGAAAGGAGGCTAGAAAGAGATGGAGTGCCATTGTTGGGGTCATATTTTTGGAGTCTTCGGACATCCTGAGCAAGGAGGAGGGCTTTGAGAGAATCCAACATTATGACTTCAAGTATAAGTGACATTGCCAAGGTAAGTGCCTCTCATTCCCGATCTAACCCATCGAACAACTTATCTTTGATCCCATGGTCGAGTTTGGGCCTTCCAATCTAAGAGAAACTTGTGAATAAGTTGGATATAGCTAACAAATAAGACATGGGCTGGTATGCCTTCTTTAGCTCACGTCATTGTTACTCAAGAATGTCGTTTTGTTCCCTAATCTGTGAGCTATACAAAGTTTCTAGATGTGTACAGGCTTTAGTAGAGGTAATGACTCCAATCACCTGCAAGTTTACTCTTATGGAAAGGGAAGCTATGATTGTAGTTAGAGTGAATTTATCATGAATTACCCATGCATCATGTTCAGGATTAACAATTTTGATTTCCTCATCTCCTTTCTTCAGTAAAATTGTAGGTTCCGCTTGTGGTATACTGCCATTAACATATCCATATAACTTATAGGCTTGCAATAAATTACTGATGTTGTTGCGCCATATGTAGTAGTTTGTACTATCCAGTTTGATGGGCAAATTTAATAGTGTATTTGGAAAGATGACAGTAGTAGAGATGCTCATATTTCTTGTTTAATCACATGTTGCAGAAAAGTGAGAAAGAAGATGTAGTAGCAATGATGAGAAGAAAGATAGCAGCACCAAATAACGGGTAGCACCAAATGACACGCACAAGAACTAGTGAATCTCACATCAAGCAAAATGGTCTACAAGATACTTTGATGGCTTAGCGTGCAATGTACAAACCAAGAAATATCATAATCCTAGGATTGTTGCAGCATGTGAGAATGATGATTAGGAGGATGAACTTCAGGTGCATAAATATAGTCTCATTAGAAGTTCTCATTTTGAAGAAAATCAACTTTTTGCAGCAGGTGAGAACTATGATTAGGAAGATGAACTTTGTCATGCCCTAAACTGGTTTGGTCAGATCCCCATGAGAAACCCGCTAATCCCTTTTTGCCCTTTTCTAAACTATGAGGAGTAAGGCATCATTTTTCCTGTCTTTCCTAGGATAAAATTATACAAAACTGAAAATCTTTTGAACAGACATACCTATCTTTACAGTTCCCATACAGGGAGGTCTTTAAGTTTGGTTTTTCCTTGGTTACCTAAAAGTGGTAAAAGAGAGGGGGTGAGTTCTACAACTCAGTGAGTGTGTCACACCATGACTCAGTTTGGTCGGATCCCCGTGAGCAACCCGCCACTCTTCCCGGTTTACTAAGGGTTTTCCCCCTCTTTTAAACCCGTAAGGAGTAAGGCGTCCTTTAAACCTGTACTTTTCCTGGAATAACATTATATAAAACTGAAAAATAGATATACCTGATTTTATAGTTCCAATAAAGGGAAGTCTTTAAGATTGGTTTTCCCATGGTTTCCTAAAAGGGATATAAGGGAGGGGTGAGTTCTACAACTCAGTGAGTGGGGGTTGGGAATGAGTTTTCATAAACAAAACAACTTTAATCGGAATGTGGAAAATTCCTTATTTTCTTTTAAAATATCCTTTCCTCAAATACTGGTTTTTTAAACTTTTACCCTACCGAGGGTGACATTTTCAAGTTGGAGTGTGCCAGACTCCTTAATTTCTTTAGATTTTCTCCACTTTAAAAATCTCGATTTTTCATCATTTCTTATCAATCACAGTATGTCATCACTCAACACACATCCTTCATAATGAAGGTAAAAAATACATAATTGCAGGCCAGCCCGTCTACTGAACCCACTTGTGTCATCGGAGCGACTTTACCAACCACCTAGATAGAACTACGTCCACTTCTACCCTAAGAATGAGTGGATGTTCACGACATCCGACCCTCAATCCCAAAATCAATTCTCCGTGTCTGTATGAGGACAAAGATCTAATCCCGTCCCCACGCTGGTCTCACGCTCTTAGTGCTACTCCAAATTTTGCACGGTCACCTGGTACGACGAACTACCCTTATACTCACCAGGTCGTCCAGGGCCCTTAGGATGCATCACTACCCCTCTTGGGCGTCTTGATGGTCTCGTAATCACAGTGCATGCACAATTAGTATTTTCTTATCATGCCATATAATTTGTAGTGCCATTAGATCAACAGCCCCAACCTTCAACTCAACCTGCAACTATTTGTCTTGAATGGTTCGAAGACCTGTCATGTCGCACTGCCACTAGTTGACTGAATATGTCGGTCCTGTCTTGGTACCATAGCCAAATAATTCATTTATTAAAGTTTTATGGCACATATCTCATATTTGTTTACGAGCTCCTGCTTGTGCCAACTGGCCTTGGGCCCACTGTACGAGATTTTTAAAATCGGGCATATTAGCCCCCAAGTACCAAAACCGAGGCCCCCGACCTATAAGAGCTATTCGAGCTCCCGTCAAGAAGGTCTCCCAAATCATTTAAGCATTGGCGCACAATCAAGGGAGAGCACTTCCGACAAAAATATGTTTTCAACTGTCCATCATACCGACTGGGTATAAGGACATTTCCGCTCATAACCGATGAACGGGTTTTCAAATTCCTTCAAGGAAGTTTCATCATACCAATCGGGTATGATCTACTTACAACTGGTAAGAAGTTTTTCTACATGTTTTTCACATCACTCCTCTAAGTTGTGATGTTTAAAAATACCAGTTAATAGTGGGTTTTCATTTTAAGGTACTTATCATCCCCAACCGAGTAAGATATAAAATCTCACTCACAACCGGTGAGTGGTTTTTAACTTTAAGTTGTGGTCATCATTCCAACCGGGTATGACGTTAGTAAGCCCACTCATGGTGACTTCTAATTTAGAAAAGGTGCTAATCATCCCTACCGGGTATAATGTGAATAACCCACTCACGGTGACTTCTAATTTAGAAAAAGTGCTCATCATCCCAACCGGGTATGATGTGAATAACCCACTCACGGTGACTTCTAATTTAGAAAAGATGCTCATCATCCCAACCGGGTATGATGTGAATAACCCACTCACTATGACTTCTAATTTAGAAAAGGTGCTCATCATCCCAACCGAGTATGATGTGAATAACACACTCACCCGTTAACCGTGACGTATTCGTCCATGGTTGGTTTTCCAAGTTGACGCAAGCTTTCTCTTATTGGTGTTCCGATTACACTTGTCCTGTCAGAGGTGCAACAGTCTGAGCCTTCTATCGAGAAAGGTATCCTGGAATCTAAAGAGTCCGACCTCTCCTTCTGAGGTTAAGAAAAATGCTCAAGTCGAAGCTCTAGCTCGAGCTTCACCGGGAAATGGAATATTAGAGAGAGAAATGAGTTTTTACGTGTGTGGAGAATGAATGGGAATAAGCTCTTTATATAGGTGTAGAATGAATGGGAATGAGCTCTTTATATAGGTGTAGAATTGCGTATTAAATGGGGAGGATTTATTACTACGGTATTAATATTGTCATTATTCTCGGGAAATTGATGGGCATTTATTTGTATTAATTCCAATAATTAAATATATGTATTAAATTATTGGTATTAATTTCAATAAATAAATATAGGTCACCCATCCTAGCACTACTCTCACCCAAGAACGCTTAAGTTCGATGTTTTGATAGGATATGGTGCATTAGTACTAGTATATTATTAAATTTTGGGTTACTAAAAAATATGGTTTGACAATTGTTATAGAGTCGGTGTTGGGAGTGAGTTTTCAAAATAGCCTTAGTTTATCTAAATCACGCTAAGGTTATCTTTTCCTTTAAAAAGAATTTATTCCTAAATTTCGATTTTCAAAACTTTTACCCTGCCAAGGGTAACATTCTCTTTCAAAAGGGTTTTCCTCAAATTTAATTTCCTTTCCAAAGCTTATCATTCCTTTTCCACGGATTCTCAAGTCTCGAAACCTTTTTCCTGTTTCCATATTAGGTGTGTTTAGCTTTCTTAACCCATCCCCTTGCCTCGGGAGGCGTTTAGCAAACAAATACATGTCATTCATTAGGAAGGGTACACACATTCGTAGGTGCAGCCCGTCCACTGCACCCACTTGTGGATTAGAGCTTGTTTACCATCCATCAAGATAGAAGCTCGTCCACTTCTACCCTAGGTATGAGTGGATGTCCTTGACATATGACCCTCAAACCCGAATGCCACTCTATGTCTGTTTGAGGATAGAGACCTCATCCCGACCCCACCTTGGTCTCATGCGCAAGAAGCTACTCTGAGCTTCTCGACTATAACTGGCACGACGAACAATCCTTATATCCACTATGTCATCTAGTAGCCCTTAGGACCCATCACTACCCCCTAGAGCATCTTGATGGCCCTGTACCACAAGTGCATGCATATGACCATTATCTTTGGTGCCAATGGTCCAACGACCCCAACTCTCAAACCGACCTACAACTGTTTGTCTAGGCCGATCCATCGACCTGGCCCTAACGCACTGCCACCAGTCCATTGAGCATTGTCGGTCCTAACTTGGTACCATGGCAAAATCACACAACCAATTTCATTAGAAAATTTCATGGCTTTCTTTAATCAAGTTTGTTTATGAGCTCCTACTTGTGTTCATTGGCCTTGGTCCCATTGCACGTGTTTTTCCAAAATAGGCATTTAGCCCCATGAGTTCAAAAACTGAGACATCTAGCCTATTTGAGTTGTTCTAGCTCTCGTTAAGAAGATCTCCCAGATCTTTTAAGCATTGGCACACAGTCAGGGGAAAACACTTCTGACAAAAAGTTTATTTTCAACTTCATCACACCAACCGGGTGTGATGATATCTTCGCTTACAACTGGTAAGCGAGTTTCTCCTTTACTTAAGGAAGTTCATCATACCAACTAGGTATGATGTTAGAGAATCCCACTTACAACCGGTATGTTTTTAACTTTAAATTTGCTCATCACCCCAACCGAGTATGATGTTAAATATGCCCACTCACCCGATGATTGTGACGTGTTCTTTCCAAGTTAGATTCCAAGTCCACGCTAGCTTCTCCTTGTGGGCATTCTGGTTTCACATGTTCCTACATAATTTGGGCATCCTTATCAATTAAGGTTTGGCATGATAGCCATCGTTTCCTCACATATGGGGGACTAGGCCCCAACTTTTGATTTATTGCACTTTGGTCCCTAAGTTCACACCTTTTGACTTTAGGTCCCTAGTGTTAAAATTTCCTCAGATTAAGTCATGAGGACTTCCAATATCATCCTTGGGCCCTTAATTTACTTTAAATTATTTAAGGGGCTCAAGTTTCCCAATTTTCCTAAAATTATGGTTTTACCCTCACTTTCCAAAAATTACAATTTGGCCACAAATGTTTCAGAAATTGACCAATTGATCCCCCCAAAACTTTTCTCATGGCCAATTGGCCTTCAATTTTGGAAAATTTCAAAGAGGTCCCTCAATATTTCTAAATTCCCAATTTTCCCCAAACTTTTCCCCCAATTTCTCCCCTTCAAACTGACCAAATTTGATTTATTCAAATTGGCCATTCAATCAAGGTTAATTGCTCCAATTAAAGGTACGAATTAGTTTCTACACTTCCATATGATTCAATTGAACTTTGAATCGCAGCATTTGGGTCAGAATTGAGCTAAAACGAAGCTTTGTCGGAAAACTGTTTGTAGAGAGAGAAAGCTTCGAAAGTTTACCATCGGAGTTGCAGCGGTCTGAGCTCTCGATCTGGAGAGGTAGCTCTCATCCTAAGTTTCCTTCTAGGATCAAGAATTGCTACAATTGATGTCCAATCGAGGGAGAATTTTATTAGTGAAGTTTAGCACTTTCTTTCTCTAACTTCGACTAGCAACAACTAAGAAGGGCCAAATTGGCTTACCTTTCAGCTCTTTTAAGGTCGTGTGAGAGCTGTAGGGGTGTAGGGAAGGCTTAGTTTGGCTGGAGGAGGGTTGCATTTGGCCAAATTCAGCTCAGCCAAAATAAGGCAGCTTCGGTCCATCAGAGCTGCTTCACTATTTGATTATGTCTGCTCTTCTTTGGTTGTCCTCGGGTCAAAAGGAAGATGCTATCTTGTAGCTGACTTCCCCTGAAGTCTGTAGGACCCCACCTTGCCTTCTAAGGCTAAGAAAATTGCCCAGGTTGGAGCTCTAGATTGAGCTACACTAGAAAATGGAGCAATTGAGAGAGAATGGTGATTTGATGTGTGTGGAGGATGAATGGAGATAAGCTCTTTATATAAGGAGCTCGGGGACCCTCTACTCGACCGTTTTCCATTTTAGTTGAGTTTATACTCACCTTGAAATGGCTGAATGGAGCAGTTTCATCTTCACTGGAGTTATACATTTTCTGCATTAATCAATAGTGTTGTCATCCTATGGAAGAAGATGACATTGTTTTAAACCGAACCAGTCCGGTCCGACCGGGTTCAATGGAATAAATCGGTCGGTTCAGGCCCAATTCGAACAGTTTTCTTAAAATTAAAAATTTCTAAATTAATCTAAATTCATTTTCTATCAAATGGTGGCTTCAATTCCCCAATTTGAATATTTTAGGCCACCAAGAAAAAAGAATTTAGAAACTGGTTCAAATATTGTTCAAACCGGTTCAGATCCGGTTCACCCTGAGCCGGTCTTGTTTTCTCTTCCCATTTGTCCCAAAGGTTCTTTTCCATGTTTTCTATGACTCTTTTATTCATTCGGGATTTGTTAATTTCCCATTTTACCCTTTCCTTATCGGTTATGGTTTGTGAATTGGCACGGTTTTCTCTTTTGAATTAACCAGTTCTTTTTCCGGTTTTCTTATCATTAAAGGATGGGGTTTACAACTCTCCCCTCTTTTTAGGGGTTTTGTACCCAAAACTAAGTCAGCAATCCTTTGCATTGGGAGTGATTTTCCCTTGATGTCCTCTTGGGCTTGCTTGACATGTTGTCACTTTGGTGGTTCCTTCACCTCTCCCCTTTAAACCACGTGTCTAAGAAATTCTTTTCCTTTCATTTGTTTACTCACTCCATGGAGTTTATCATTATTAGTCATGTCTTACCCACTAGTCCAAAGGTACATCCTTAGGTCTATTTCTTACTCTGCTTAGTGTAAGACTCTTCTTCTTAAGGGTTCTTATCCATGTGATTGGGTTAGATGTTCCATGAACGTCCAATCTTCCTTGTTTCCAATTATTTCCTTGGTCGTTGATGCACTTTAGCTCATCATCCTTTCAAACTCTTCATTCTTAACCCCATGGGTTTTGATGTGATTCCCTTTTTACTTTAATTTGGTCCTTCCTCTTTTCCAATGGTGTCCTTTTACTCAAGGACTTTCCCTTTCATTAATCCACTCTTACTCGCTCATGACCATTTCACGATTCTTTATTCTGAGTTAATCCCTTTTGGTCTACGTGTCAATTGTTTTGTTTGAGGACTTCCCTTTTTACGGTTTCATTCTCTACTATATCTTTCAAAATAGAGACTTTCACTTTAGGAGTTACATGTTCAACCTTCTTACCGTTCCTTGAGGGTTTCCTTTTTTTCACCTCATTACACCCTTTCTATATTGGGGCATTTGCCTGCTTTCAATCCTCCATTTTCTTAAACTTTCCAATTCAACCCTTATTCCTTACCTGAGGAACTTCCGATTATTGAGTCTTATTTGGTGTACTCCACACTATGCCCAGATGTCCAACCTTTAGGCTTCATTAAGTGAGTGTGGACCACGACCAGTCTTGATTCAATGGTCCTCTCCTTTGATCACTTCTTAACTGGAGGGATTACTTCTCCAAGGTTTCTTAGATGTGTTTTCATCTATTTCCTTATTATGGGTAGTCCACCCCTCTCTTACTTGTATGGAATCTTTTGATGCTATCTTCCTACTTACCTATTCCTTGGGTTTAACTTACTCTTTGGGCCCTCATAAGTACCTTTCCTTTGTACTTGATCTTTCCATCTCGACTAGTATTGCATTTGCGAGCTTATCTTCTCTTTCCACTATAATTAGGTCCATCACCTCTTCGTTGGGGGCATGTACTTTCCTATGACTTCTTTCCTAGATTGGCTTCTTCCTTCTTCGCCCTTACAAGTATCAGACCTTAGGGTGACTTTATGACACCCTTTGTTATCATCCTTCCAGTGTGCCCTTCCTCAGAAATCTTGTTGTACTTCCTTGTACCCTTTCCCTAATCCTACTTGTATCACATACAATGTTTCTTCCTTGGGAAGGGTTTAGGCACAATTTGCTCTAAGACCTCTTTGTGCGAGGCTTACTAAATTCTCTTTATGGCTTGAGTGTGGTCACCATTTCATTTTCAACCATTTCTTTCTTCAAGGATTTTCTTCATCCTTATTTTTCCAATGTTTTGGCCTTTCCACCTCTTCCTTCCTTGTTGGAGTTTAAGTCAATGTGTCATGCCCCGACCTAATTTGGTCAGATCCCCGTGATCAACCTGCCGCTCCCTTGGTTTGATAGGGGTTTCCCCCTTTCATTAATCAAGAGGAGCCAGGCGTAATTTAAACCTTGTTCCCTAGAATAACATAAATCAATAAAAATGCAAGCTTAAATAAGCATACCTGACAAAGGGTAGATCCGAGTGTTTTCTTTAGTCATTTTCTCTACTCCTGAAAAGGGATATAAAAGAGGGGTGAGTTTCTACAACTCAGTGAATGGGTGTTGGGTGTGAGTTTTCATAAACAAAATAGTTTTAATCGGAGTGTGCCAAACTCCTTATTTCCTTTAAGAATGTTATTTCCTCAAATTCCAGTTTTTAAAAACCTTTTTCCTCATTTTCCACATTGTGTGTGTTTAACAGTCAACACACGCCCATCATCAAGAAGGGATCACACATTCGTAGGGCAGTCCGTCCACTGCACCCACTTGTGGCTCAAAGCGACTTTACCGGCCACCAAGATTGAAGGTCATCCACTTCTACCCAAGGTTTGAGTGGATGTTCATGACATCTGACCCTTAAACCCAAAATCAACTTCAAGTCCATATGAGGATAGAGACCTCACCCTAACCCCAACCCGATCTCATGCGCATGAAGGTACGTCGAGCTTCCCTAACTGTTGGCACAACAAACTACCCTTATCTCCACCATGTTGTCCAGTAGCCCTTAGGATGCATCACTACCCCTCTTTGGGCATCTTGATGGTCCTAAACCTCAAGTACATGCACAAACAATAGTTTTTCCACAAAGCCATTTATCTTTGGTGTCACTAGTTCAACGGCCCCAACCCTCAACCCGACCTACAGCTGTTTGTCTAGGCCGGTCCGTCGACCTAGCCCTAGTGCACTATCGCTAGTCCATTGAGTATGTTGGTCTTGTCTTGGTACATTGGCGAAATCACATATCCATTTCATTAAGAGTTTTCATGGTTTTCATATATCACGTTTGTTTATGAGCTCCTGCTCGTGCCCATTGGCTTTGGGCCCACTGTAGTGATTTTCCAAAATCGAGCATTTTAGCCACACATGTTCAAAACTGAGGCCTTTGGCCTATATGAGCTGTTCTAGCTCCCGTCAAGAAGTTCTCCTAAAAGGTTTAAGCATTGGCACACAAGTTAGGGGAGAACACTTATGAAAAAAATAACATTTTCACTTCATCACACCAATTGGGTGTGATGATACCTCTGCTTACAACCGGCAAGCGGGTTTCTCTTTCCTTCAAGGAAGTCAATCATACCAACTGGGTATGATCGCTACTTACAACCGGTAAGTAGGTTTTATCTTAGTTCGCCCATCACTCCAATCGGATGTGATGTTAAAGTTCCACTAAGAAGTTATTTTTTATTTCTAAAGTGCTCATCATCCCAACCAGGTATGATGTACATTAGCCCACTCACCCGATAATTGAAGTGTATCCTTCTCCAGTTGGTTTCCGCTAACATGCTAGTTTATCCTTGTTGGTGTTCCCTTCTCTCATGTTCCTACACAATTTGGGCACCCTTATCTATTAGAGTTTGGCATAATAGCCTTTGTTTCTCACATATGAGCAAATAGGCTCAAAAGTTATTAGTTAATTGCACTTAGGTCCCTAAAGTTCATTTCCTTTACTTTAGGTCCTTAGTGCTAACTTTTCCCCAAATTGAGTCCTGAAACTTCCAAAAATTCACTTTGGGTCCTCAATTTACTCAAAATTGTTTAAGGGGTTCAAGTTTTCTAAAATCCTAATTCGGTCCCCAACTTTTCAAAAATTACAATTTTTCCCATACTTTTCAAAAATGGCAATTTGACCCTCAATTCTTTCAAAAATTGATCATTTGGTCCTCCAACATCTTTTTCATGGCCAATTGGCCCTCAATTTTACAAAATCCCCAAATTTTCCCCCAATTCGCCTCTTTCAAACTGGCTGAATTTGATTTCATCAAATTGACCATTCAATCGAGGTTAATTGCTTCAATTGGAGGTGTAAATTAGTTCCTACATGATGTGAATCTAACTAAAGAGACTACGAATTCAAAAATTCAATCAACCGAACCTACAATGGAGCTAAATAGTTTATCACCAAATGGGATAAATAATCATTTGAGACTTCAAGAGGGCCCAATCACAAGGTTAAGGGGCTAAAAGATTCTAACAAGTTATATGGGCTGATTAAAGATGTTGTAGAAAATCCAAGTGGAAGCCCAATAAAAGAGGTCAAGAAAAGCCTAAGGGAAGGTCCAAATTTTAATGAGAGATTTATTAGGATATTAAATAATAATAATAATTAGATATTTAATTAGTCAAGTTCAGATTTTTAAATTAGTTATTAAAATATCCAATATATTTAGATTAGATATGGTTCGCATGTAACCATAATATATATTTTTCCACGTTTTTAGGCTATTAAGTTGATATTTGAGCCTATAAAAGGCATACTCCATAGCATTGGAGTACAGACACTTTGGAATTTCAATTTTGTGAGGTTTTATCTTCTTTCTATTTTGAAAGAATTTTGAACTTATCAGGTTTTTACCTGTGGCGTTCAAGCAATCAAGACTTATCACCCGAGATTTTCTAAGAGTTCTTCTTAGAGAATTTGGGTGTGTTGTCTACATATAACATACCTTTTTTCTCACATAAACAAGGTATATTCCATCTTTTTGTACTTGCATCGTGAAAGACTTGGGGTCTTTCCATATTTGGTGTAGGGTGTCGTTAGCGTATTGACGAGGTTCACATTAGTTGGTATCAAAACACACGGTTACATGGCAAGTTTCATTCCATCTTTCATATCTATTTTTTTTTCATATCTACCTATTTCTATTCTCTTAAAAAAATATAAAAAAAAGTCTCATCTTCTTCTATCTTCTTTTCAGTAAGTGCAAAAAAATGAAAGCAAAAAAAATCATGGAAAAAAGCAAAAAAAAGAGAAAAAAATTTGTGTAAAAAAAAGGGGCAAAAGAAAAAAATAGAGGCACACAATTTTATCTTGAATTTCATTCTTATTCTGCTCTATATAAGTCTACTTCTTATTACTTCATTCCATCTTAATTTATTATTTTCTTCTCTATCTAGATTTTATTCTTCTTTCTTATCCGAGTCTATTCGTACATTACACTTATATTCTATTGGAATTAGTTTTTGAAAACCTTATTGATTTGTCTTGATTGTTCCTCAAGTTGAATTGCTTCAAAAAAACTATTTGTTTTTAGGTTCAATTAAGATGGAAAAAAGACAAATGAGTGGGAAAAGGCAAGAGTGTTTTGAATATATCAGAAAAGGCCATTTGAGTGTGAAACCGGAGTGTTTGAGAGAAACTCGGTCGACGACAATTGCTAGGATCACAAGGCCCGACGACAAGGAAACGCTATGAATGAAGAAGGTTCCATACCATCCATTCAAAACCTATAGTGGAAATCAATGAAGAGTGAAATGAAATAGATAGTGAAGTCTGAATTTGAGCCACTTCATACGCGAATGGATCGCTTGGAGCAAGGTGCAAGATGACGCTCACATCAACATACTTCCACTGAATGACCATGCAACATTCAATCTCGATGTTGCGATCCACAGGAACTGGAGGAGTTCGATGATCTCCAAGTTAATTGTGACAACCTCAAGCTCAATTCCTTAAATCAACCTACTACTTGGGACAGACCATGGATTGATGATATCTGGGACAACCAATGTGATAAGTTATTTCATACTCGTTGTTCTATGAAAAATAAGGTTTGTTCTATTATCATAGATGGGGAAAGCTGCACTAACTTTGCTAGCACCGAGCTTATGGAGAAGTTGATATTACATACAATGAAGCATCCAAATCCATATCAAATTCAAAGGCTGAATGATCAACCCAAACTCGAGGTAACCCAACAGGGGATATTGTCCTTCTCTATTTTGAAATATCAGGATGAAGTATTATGTGATGTACTACCAATGCATGCATGTCATATTCTATTAGGAGAACCTTGAAAGTTAGATCGTCAAGTTACATATGATATATTAACAGATAGATACTTATTCATGATGAATAATAGACCAATATCTCTTGTACCTTTGACTTTACAAAAAGTTTTTTAGGATCAGTTGAAAAATAAAAAGGCAAATGAAAAGAAAATAGCAGAAAAATAAGAAGAGAGAAAAGCCAAAATTGAAGATAAAGAGAGAAAAGGCAACATTGAAAAAGAAGAGAGAAAAATCAAAGTTGAAAAAGAAGATAGAAAAGCTAGAATTGAAAATAATGAGAGAAAAGGCAAGGTTGAAAAAGAAGAGAGAAAAGCCGTAATAAAAAGAAAAGAGAGTAAAAACAATTTTATGGAGAGAAAAAGTGAGATCAAGAGAGCTATAATTTCATATCATATCCTTACAATACTTATGTACAAGGATTTATATTTTACTAACTATATTGTCGGATATTTGTCTAGCATTAGTATTTCTCTTCTGCGGGAATTCAATAATGTCATTACTAAGAAGACAACTCTTGGTTTGCCACCTGTTCGAGAAATCAAGTATCAAACTCAACACCACAACCAAAATTTTAAGAAGTTGGGATATCCAAGAGATAACATGATTTCAGGTGTTGTGCAAATGCCTAATAAAGACAAAATTTGGCGAAAGTGTGTTGATTTTTGAATCATCAATTGTATGCAGGTAATGTATCTTCACCCTATTGCTCGATTAAATATTATGGTAGATGAGTTACATGGAAACTGCTTGTTTCCAAAATTTGTTCACAAGAGTGAATATTCTCAAATTTGAATGAAAGTAAATTATGGACTGAAAACTGCATTAAAAGTAAAACATGGTTTATTTGAATGGTTGGTTATGATTTTTGGTTTGACTAATGCGTCTAGCACTATCAGGAGATCAATGAACCATATCTTGCATGTTATCATTTTAAAGTTCGACTATATATATATTGATGACATCCGAGTATATGATAAGATCTTAGATGAACTTGCGAAATATTTGAAAATTATGCTAGAACTTTAAGAAAAGGTAATTTGTTTGAGGATTTTAAGATATTTATCGTTTGTTCATATAAGCTTGTATTTGCTAGAAATGTGGTAAGTTCTGAAGGGATTGTCATTGACAAGAAAATTAAGGTAATTCGAGATTGGCAAACACCTTATTTGAAAAGTCAAGAAAGAAGATCAATTGCATATTATAATTAAAAGTTCAGCGGAGTATCCCACAAACTGAACGAGTGTCATGCAAGGTGGGTGGATCTTATTAAAATATTTCCTTATGTGATCAAGTGTAAGCAATGTATAAAAAATATAGTTGCTAAAAGATTATCTGGAAGGTACATCTTGCTTACAATCATTGATACTAAATTGCTTAGTTTTGCCTGGAATACTTTGTTGGATATAAAACTTATATTTTCAATTGCATGTTTACCACATGTGTTTGCATATAATGGTTATATTTATTCAGTGACTAAGTTATCACCATTGGAGATTATTTATTATTTTAATCTATTGGATAGAAAATGACAGACTCAAGAAAATATTAATCTAGCAAACAAGAGTTTTAAGAAGATTGTTTTTGATCCAGGGATTTAGATCAACCTACAATTGAGGAATGAAAGGAATATAAAGAGAAAACTGTCAAAATTACTTAGATTAGAGGGGTCAATTAAAATGTTAAAACTCATGAGTAATAATTACAACGGGAAGTTATATGACAATTATATTGTTAGCTATAGTTTAAATATTTCTAACTTAATGCCTTTTGATGTAGGTGATAAAAAAATAGAAGATTTGAGGATAAATCATTTTCAAGAGGGGGAGAATGATGTTAATCTGACTAAATAGACTACGAATTTACAAGTCTAATCAACCGAACCAAATGGAGCGGAATAGTTTATCATCAAATTGGATAAATAATCATTTGAGACTTCAAGGGGCCCAATCACAAGGTTAAGAGGCTAAAAGATTCAAAGAAGTTATATAGGCTGATTAAATAGATTGTAGAAAATCCAAGTGGAAGCCCAATAGAAGAGCACAAGAAAAGCCCAAGGGAAGGTCCAAATTTTAATGAGAGATTTATTAGGATATTAAATAATAATAATTAGATATTTTAATTAGTCAAGTTTAGATTTTTAAAGTAGTTATTAAAATATCCTATATATTTAGATTAGATATGGTTGGCATGTAACCATAATATATATTTTTCCTTGTTTTTACGTTGTTCAGTTGTTATATGTGCCTATAAAAGGCATACTCCACAGCATTGGAGTACATACACTTTGGAATTTCAATTTTGTGAGATTTTGTCTTCTTTCTATCTTGAAAGAATTTTGAACTTATCAGGTTTTTACATGTGGCGTTCAAGCAATCAAGACATATCATCCCGAGGTTTTCTAAGAGTTATTTATAGAGGATTTGGGTGTGGCGTCTACATATCTCATACCTTGTTTTCACATAAACAAGGTATATTCCATCTTTTTGTACTTGCGTCGTGAAATTCTTGGGGTCTTGCCATATTTGGTGTAGGATGTTGTCAGCATATTGGCGAGGTTCGCATCACTACACTTCCATATGATTCAATTGAGCTTTGAATCACATGAATGAAGGCCAAAACAAGCTCAAACGAAGCTTCATAAAAAAACTATGCATGGAGAGAGAAAGCTTCGAAAGCTTATCGTAGGAGGGGCGACAGTCCAAGCTCTCTATCTAAACAAGTAGCTCTCATCCTGAGGTTACTCTTAGGATCAAGAATCAATACAATTCACCCCGAATCAAGGGACAATTATGTCAGTGAAATTTGACAGTTTCTCTCTCTAACGTCGACCATAAATGATAGAGGGGGGCCAAATTGGCTTACCTTTCAGCTCTATTACGGTCGTGTGAGGGCCGTGGAAGTGTTGGGAGGGCTTGGTTTGGCTGGAGGAGGCTAAATTCAGCCGTTTTCAGCTCGTTCAAATAGGGAAGCTACAGTCTCTCGGAGTTGCTTCACTATTTGATTTCGTCGGCGCTTCTCCAGCGGTTCTCAAATCGAACGGAGATTGTCGTCAGGTAGCTGACTTCTCCCAAAATCTAAAGAACCCGACCTCACCTTCTAAGGCGCAAAAAAACCCTATGTCAAAGCTCTTGTTCAAGCTTCGCTGGAAAATGGAGCAGTTGAGAGAGAATGGAGATTTCAGGTGTGAGGAGGATAAATGGAGAGGAGCTCTTTATATAGGGAGCTCGGGGACTCAATGCCCGACTGTTTGGCATCTTGGTCAAGATCATTCATGACCTAAAATGCCTTGAATGGAGGTGTTACCGGTGTTGATCTGTTGACTGAACAGTGTCATCATCTGAAGGAAGAAGATGACAATGTTCTTAACCAAACCGGTCCGACCGGGTTCGATGCTTAAATCGGTTGGTTCAGGCCCGATTCGACCGAGTTTTTCAAAATTAAAAATTTTAAAATTCATCTAAATTCATTCTCTATCCAATGGTGGCTTCAATTCCCCAATTTGAATATTTTAAGACACCTAGAAAAATGAATTTAGCAAATAGTTCAATGATGGTTCAAACTAGTTCAATCCGTTTAAGGTCTGGTTCACCTGAACCAGTATGGTTTTCTCTTCCAATTTATCCCAAAGTCCTTTTCCATGATTTTTATGACTCTTTAGATCACTCAGGATTTGTAAATTTCTTATTTTGCCCTTTCTCTATCAGTTAAGGTTCATGAATCGGTTCGGTTTTCTCTCTTGAGTTGACTGGTTCTTCCTCTGGTTTTCTTATCTTTAAGTGACGGGGTTTACACCATGATTCCTACAAGGATCAGTTCATTAAGTACCTCATCCCTACTACTCTCTTTGTCTATTTGTCTCAAGACAGTTGTCTCTCGAGTCTACTTGTTCTTAATGCTCATCCTATTACCATTTTTAGGGTGTAGTCTTTACTACTTCCCAGTCCTTCTTAGAGCGTCATTTATTCTCCTTGACTATCTCGTTGTTAGGATTTGCTTCCTTATGCTATGTTGGTCCAAAACTCCTATTTGGCTTCTCTACTTTTTCCAAAGGAGGTTACACTTGCCATCCTGAGACATCCCATTTGTTGTCTAATGCAAGAGCTTACTTTTGGATGTGGTTGAAATTCCAAGCAAGAGTCGTGTTTCTAGGACTAGTATCTTTTTTTACTCCTGTGGCTGTGAAGGCGTTGTTCTTGGAAGATATTATTCTAAATCTTTGTGATGTGGGACAATCCTTCTCTTCATGCCCCATTTCTCTTGCACCTATAACAGGTTATCTTGATACGTGTCATTAGTAGTGTTGAGCACTTTCTCAAGTAGTGTTCCTATTGTCCTCACCTTATAGCAAGTCATTTCCTTGCCCACTAGTTACTACAAGAGTTCTTCTAGACTCCCAAGTCACCTTGTCAGTTTTTTTGTTGAGCCTTCTTTGCCCACTAGTATTCCCCCAAGAGTTCTCCTAGACTCCTTATTTGGGATGGGATTCTCCCCGGTCTCCGTGGTGTCTAGGGTAATGCGGTTTGTTTGGTTACTTTTCTTGGGGCAATCTTCCTACAATTGAGGCGCACGCTCACATCATTTTTTAGAGACATGGTTTTAGGAACTTGGAATTCTTCATTAATGGAAAAGGAGTACAATATGTTGGGGTATTAGCCCTATTACAAAAAGGTGGTTATGAAATCGATAAAGGGCTAAGGGGTTCTTGATAAGCGTCCTCCTTGGTAAGGTTATAAGCCCTAGTTGGCGTTCTTGGCTTCAGGCTTGGCTCCCTTCGTACTCAGGGTTGTGACCTCAACAGGTCCTGGCACCATCCTCTTGGATACTTCCTCCTACTATTTCTTGGTTCCTTGGGATTTCTACTATACCTCGGGTATTAGAGAGCTTTGTAGGGTTGTATTCCTATGAGGACAGAGTGTTGGGTGGTGTTGGTGACGTTAATCCTAGTTTTCTTGGTTCCTCTCTTGGGAGCCATCTGAAAATTTTAAAATTTTCCCTTGGTTACTATGTTGTATAGTCATGATAATGTATTCGAGAAAATAGGTTCTGATACCACTCAAGTTGTCACACCCCGACCAGGTTTGGTCGGATCCCCATGAGCAATGTACCACTCCCTTTGGTTCATTAAAGGTTTCGTCCTTTTCTAAACCGTAAGGAGTAAGGCATCCTTTTTCCTGTCTTTCTTGGAATAACATTATACAAAACTAAAAATCTTTTGAATAGACATACGTATCTTTATAGTTCCCATACATGGAGTTCTTTAAGTTTGGTTTTCCCTTGGTTACCTAAAAGGGATAAAAGGGAGGGAGTGAGTTCTACAACTCAGTGAGTGGGTGTTGGGAGTTTGTTTTCAAAATAGCCCGAGTTTATCTAAACCATGCCAAGGTTATCATTTAATTTAAAAATTATTTATTCCTAAATTTCGGTTTTCAAAACCTTTACCTCGTAAAGGTTAACATTTTCTTTCAAAAGGGTTTTCCTCAAATTTAATTTCCTTTCAAAAACCTTTTTCCAAGGTTTACCATTCATTTTCCAAGGATTCTTAAGTCACAAAACCTATTTCCCGTTTCCATGTTAGGTGTGTTTGGCTTTCTTAGCCCATCCTCTTACCTCGGGAGGTGTTTAGCAAATAAACACATGCCCTTCCATCAGGAAGGGTACACACATTCGCAGGTACAGCCCATCCACTACACCTACTTATGGATCAAAGCGTCATTACCGTCCACCAAGATAGAAGTCCGTCCACTTCTATCCTAGGTCTGAATGAATGTTCTCGACATCCGACCCTCAAACCTAAATGCCACTCCATGTTCGTATGAGGACAGAGACCTCATACTGACCCTACCCTAGTCTCATGCGCCAGAAGCTACTCCGCACTTCCCAACTAACTGGCACGATGAACTCTATCACGCCCCGACCCAATTTGGTCGGATCCCAGTGATCAACCCACCGCTCCCTTGGTTCAAGAGGGGTTTCCTCCTTTCTTTAATCAAGAGGAGCCAGGCGAAATTTTAACCTTGTTCCCTGGAATAATATACATCAATAAAATGCAAGCTTAAAAAATAATACTTTTAAGCATACCTGACAAGAGGTTGGTCCTCGTGTTTTCTTTGTCATTTTATCTACTCCTGAAAAAGGATAGAAAAGGTGGATGGGATTCTACAACTTAGTGAATAGGTGTTTGAAAAAGTATTTTTATAAAATAGTTTTTAATGGGAGTATGCCAAACTCATTATTTCCTTTAAGATTATTTCTTCCTCAAATTTTGGTTTTTCAAACACTTTTCCTCATTATCCACAATCGGTGTGTTTAACAATCAACACATGCCCTTCATCATGAAAGGATCACACATTCGTAGGGCAGTCCATCCACTACACCCACTTGTGGCGTCGAAGCGACTTTACCGACTACTTAGAGAGGCCCCTCCACTTCTACACTAGGAATGAGTGGATATTTGCGACATTCCACCCTAAAACCTAAAATCAATTTCGTGTCCGTATGAGGATAGAGACCTCACCCGACCCCACCCCGGTCTCAAGCCATGAAGCTACGTTGAGCTTCCCAGACTGCTAGCACAACAAACTATTCTTATCTCCACCATGTCGTCCAGTAGCCCCTAGGACGCATCACTACCCCTCTAGGGTGTCTTGATGGTCCTAAACCTCAAGTGCATGCACAAACAAAAGTTTTCCACAAAGCCATCTATCTTAGGGTCTATTGGTCCAACAGCCCTGACCCTCAACTCGACCTGTAGGGGTTTGTTTAGACCGGTCCGTCGACCTGGTATTGTCGCACTGCCGCTAGTACATCGAGTATGTTGGTCCTATCTTGGTACCATGGCCAAATCACATAAATCATTCATTAAGAATTTTCATGGCTTATCATCATGTTTGTTTACAAGCTCCTGCTCGTGCCAACTAGCCTTAGGCCTACGATACGTGATTTTCCAAAACCGAGCATTTTAGCCCTCAAGTTCCAAAACCAAGGCCTCTGGCCTATTTGAGCTATTCCAGCTCTTGTCAAGAAGGTCTCCCAAAATTTTTAAGCATTAGCACACAGTTAGGGGAGAGCACTTCTGAAAAAATAAATTTTCTCATCCATCACACCGACCAGGTGACATGACATCTCCGCTTACTACCGGTAAGCGGGTTTTCCACTTCCTTCCACGAAATCCATCATACCAATTGGGTATGATCTACTTACAGCTGGTAAGTATTTTTTCCTCATAGTTCTCACATCACTCCAACAATCTGTGATATTAAAATTGCACATAGTAGTGGTTTTTCATTTCCGAGGTGTTCATCATTCCAATCGGGTAAAATGTGAATAACCCACTCACCCGATATTCGCAGTGTATTCCTTCTTAGTCGGCTTTTTACCTCCACGCGAGCTTATCTTTGCTGGCGTTCCAGTCCTTCGTGTTCCTACATGATTTGGAAATCCTTATTTATTAACATTTGGCATGATAGCCTTCGTTCCACACATATGCTAACTTTTTCCCCAATTGAGTCCCAAAACTTCTAAAACTTTACTTTGGGTACTCATTTTATTCAAAATCATTAAAGGGGTTTAAGATTTCCAAATTTTTAATTTGATCCCCAACTTTTCAAACATTACCATTTTCCCCTACTTTACAAAAATGGCAATTTGGCCCCAATTATTTTCAAAAATCGACCAATTGGTCCTCCAACATCCTTTTCATGGTCAATTGGCCCTCAATTTGGGGAAATTAAAATTTGGTCCCAATATTTTTATGAAATCCCCAAAATTTTTCCCCCAATTTCCCCCTTTCAAACCGACCAAATATGATTTCATCAAATTGACCATTCAATCGAGGTTAATTGTTGAAATTAAAGGCATGATTGAGTTTCTACACATCCATAAGATTCAATTGAGCTTTGAATCGCATGAACTGAGGCCGAAACGAGCTCAATCCAAGCTTCGTCAAAAAACTGTCCATAGAGAGAGAAAGCTTCGAAAGATTACCGTTGGAGGTGCAACGGTTCGAGCTTTCAATCTAGGTAGATAGCTCTCATCCTGAGGTTCCTCCTAGGATCAAAAATTGTAACAATTCATGTTTAATTGATTGAGAATTTGGTCGGTGAAATTTCACCGTTTCTCTCTCTAATGCCGATCGAAAATTAAAGAGTGGAACCGAATTGGCTTACCTTTCAGCTCAAATTCGGTCAAGTGAGGGTTGTGGAGGTGTTAGGAAAGCTTGGTTTGGCCTGAGGAGGGCTGAATTCGACCGATTTAAGCTCGGTTGAAATAGGTCAGCTTCGGTCCACCGCAAATGCTTCACTATTTAATTTCGTCGGCACTTCTCTAGCGATCCTTGGGAGCAAATGGAGACTATCGTCTGGTAGCTGGCTTCTCCCCGAATCTAAGGAACTCGACCTCGCCTTCTTTGGTTTAGAAAAACCTCTATGTCGGAGCTCTGGTTCTAGCTTCATCGAAAAACTGAGTAGTTGAGAGAGAGTGGAGTTTTCAAGTGTGAGGATGATGAATGGAGCTCTTTAAATAGGAATCCCGAGGACTCATTGGTCATTTGTTTGGCACCTTAATCGCACTCATTGATGGCCTAAAATGTCCTAAATGGAAACATTTCCCTTCCGCCAATGCTGTTCATTTTTCCAATGAATGGACCGGTATGAACCGGGTTTAATGTTTAAACCGGCCGGTTCAGACCTTATTCGACAGAGTTTTTCAAAATTAAAAATTTTTAAATTCATCTAAATTCATTCTATATTAAATGTGGCTTCAATTCTCCAATTTGAATATTTTAGGCCACCTAGAAAAATGAATTTAGCATCTGGTTCAATGATGGGTCAAATCGATATAAATTGATTCAATCTGGTTCAGATCTAGTTCCCCTAAAACAGTCTAGTTTTTTCTCCCAAATTGTCCTAAAGTCCCTTTCCATGATTTTTATGATTCTTTGGGTCACTCAGGATGTGTAAATTTTCCAATTTTCCCATTCTCTAATGGTTGGGGTTTGTAAATCAATTCGGTTTTCTTTCTTGAGTTAACCGGTTCTTTCCTTAGTTTTCTTTATCTTCAAGGGAAGGGGTTTACAACTCTCCCCTCCTTTTATGAGTTTTATCCCCAAAACATATTCAACATCCTTTGCATTGGAAATAACTTCCCTTGATGTTAACTTTAAGTTTATTGACATACAACCATTTCGGTTATTTTCACTTAACCCTTTTATAACAGGCACTTTAAAGATTTTCTTTTCCTTTCCATTACTTACTCATTCCATGGAGCTTACCTTACCTAAGCATACTTGAAAGTTTAAGGGTATAACCATAGATTCATATCTTTCTTTACTTAAAGCATAATTCTTTCCCTTGAGGTTCTTTACTCAGAATTTCAGGATTGGGAGTTCTAAGATACATAATCATTCATGTGTGTAGTCACTTCCTTTGTCATTAAAACCCATAGCTCAATGTCCTCACAAGCGCTACCTACTCACTTTCATAGATTTCAGTTTTAACTTCTTTTATCCAGTTTTGACCCTTCTAATGTCCTTCCTCATTTTTAGTGGAGTCCTTTTCCCAATAACTTTCCTTTCTCCTAGTCTACTCTTACTCTCTCATGATCGCTTCACAATTCTTATTCCGAGTTAATCTCCTTTGGACTTAAGTATCGATTACTTGTTTGGGAAAGCTCCCTTATTTCAATTTTGTTCTCTACAATGTCCCTCACCGTAGAGACTTTCACCTTAAGAACTACAATTCTCAACCTTCTTATCATTCCTTGAAGGTATCTTTCCTTCCTTTATTCATATTCCTTTATATATTGGGATAATTGTTCATTTAAATCCTCTTTATAACTGAAATTTTGGTTTAATCTCGTATTCGTTACTTGGGACACTTCCGATTCTCGGTCTTATTCTATGTACTCCAAACTCATCATACCAACCGGGTATGATCTACTTACAACCTGTAAGTAGTTTTTTTCGCATAACTTTCACATCACTTTCTCTAAGTAGTGATGATTAAAAATACCACTAAGTAGTGGGTTTTTATACCGAGGTACTTGTCATCCCCAACCGGGTATTATATAAAATTCCCACTCACAATTGGTAAGTGGTTTTTAAATTTTAAATTGTGCTCATCATCCCAACCGGGTATGATATTAGTAAACCCACTCACTCGTTAACGCAGTGAATTCCACTTGACCGGTTCTTTGTATTCACGCGAGCTCGTCCATGATGGCGTTCCCGGTATTTCGCATTCCTGCACGATATGAACATCCTTGTTCATTATTACTCAGCATAACAACTTTCATTCATTTCCAATGAATGAGAAAACCCAAACTTTTAGTTATTTGCAATTAGGTCCCTAAAGTTATTTCTCTTTAACTTTATGTCCCAAATGTCGGTTTTTCATCAAATTGAGTCCCGTAACCTTTAAATTTTATATTGGGGCCTCAATTTATTCAATTTCACCAAAAAGGGGTTTAATTTCCCAAATTTCCAATTTGGTCCCCTAATTTTTCCAAAATTACCATTTTGCCCTTCCTTTACAAAAATGGTAAGTTTTGCCCCAAAAATTCTAAAATTCCTCAATTGGTCCTCCAACATTATTTTCATGCCCAATTGACCCTCAATTTCAAAAAATTACATTTTGGCCCTTTTAATTTCAAAAATCCCCAATTTCAACTCTTCAACACTAACGAATTTAATTTCATCAAATTGATCAATCAAACACTTCTAATTGTTGAAATTGGAGTTGAAACTGAGTTCCTGCATGTTCATACGATTCTAAGAAACTTTGAATCGCAGATTTTAACGCCAGAACGAGCTCAAACAGAGCTTGGCCGGAAAATGAACTATAGAGAGAGAAAGCTTTGATTACTCACCGGTGAAGGCACGACAGTCCGAGCTTTCGATCTGGGCAAATAGCTCTTGTCCTGAGGTTCATCCTATAATCAAGAATCGCATCAATTGATGTGGAATTGGATTAGAATTTCATCATTGAAATTCGATCGACCCTCTCTCTAGCACCGATCAAAAATTGTAAAGGGGAGCCGAATTGGCTTACCTTTCGGTCCTAATTCGGCCGTGGAAAGGCTGAGGAAGTGTTGGAAGGGCTTGGTTTGGCCTGAGGAGGGCTTGAAATGGCCAATTTCACCTTGGCTGAAATAGGGCAGCTTCGATCCGCCAGAGCTGCTTCACTATTCCATCATGCCGGCGCTTCTCTAATGATTCTCGGATTGACTGGAGTTTGCTATCAGATAGCTATCTTCTTCCCGGTTCTAAAGAGCCCGACCTCTCCTTTCGAGGTTAAAAAAAATGTTGAAGTCGAAGATCTGGTTTAAGCTTTACCGATAAATGGAGCAGTAGAGAGAGAGAGAAGTGTTCGGGTGTGAGGAGAATAAATGGGGATGACCTCTTTATATAGGTGTAAAACCCGTGTATTAAATGGGATAGATTTATTACTAGTATTAATATTGCCATAAATTATTGGTATTAATTCCAATAATTTAATTTCAGTATTAATTCCAATAATTTAATTTTGGTATTAATCCCAATAATTTAATTTCGATATTAAATTATTTGTATTAATTCTAATAATTTAATTTAGTTATCAAATTATTGGTATTAATTACAATAATTAAATATATATTAATTTATGGTTATTTATGATAAGGCTTACGCTTCGCATAAAAACTATTCTTGGGCAAGCACACTTAACTTCAAAGTTCTTATGGAATCTTGTTCACCTAAATCAATTTGGTTTTTGTCTTCTAATTTTTCTTAAATTTCTTTTCCAAGGTTTAATGAACCCTTTGGATCACCCAGAACTTGTAAATTTCCATATTGCTTATTCTCAAATGTAAACCAGCTCGGTTTTCTTATTCGGTTTGACCAGTTCTTTTCCCGGTTTTCCTTAACTCAAAAGTGCGGGGTTTACATTTCCCTTCTTAACAGGAGTACTGACCTTCATAAGGTTCCCTTCATTAACTGTCTTGATCCTATCATTCTCCCTGTCAAGTGATACTGAGGCCATCGTCTCTTGGATCGTATTATCCTTAATTTCCATTTCCTTTCCCTTTTTAGGGTGTAGTCCTTACTACTTCCCAGTTCCATCTTAGTGCGTCGTTTATTCTCCCAGATTATCTTGTTGTTACAAGTTATTTCCATCAACTAGGTTTGTCTAAAATCCCATCTATAGCAGGTCACACCTGGCCAACCAAGTACATCATTAACCACTAATGCCTTTTAACAAGGACCTTATTTTGGTTCTAACTTCTGATGGTTTATCTATCGGTTATTTATCTTGGGGCTTTTCCTTCCATGGTCTCACTTCCTATCCTATCCTTTTTCTTGAAAGATTTACCCATATTCTCTTCTTACCCATTCTATCAATAGTATAGTTATTCGCTCTTGATTCCTCCTTGCCCTCAAAAATCATTCCTTTGAGAAGCTTTTGATTGTTGTTAAGTTCTTCATAATTTGTGTCATACCTATCAAAAATTCCTTTAAGGATACTTGTATAATCCCTACAGTTTTCTTCCTACCATACTCATTTCCTCTTTCCATCCTCCTTGTCCCATCCCAAATTGACTTAACATCTCCTACACTCCTATATCTTTCTTACTTTCCTCTTGGTCAGCTTCCATTCCATTGATTTCCCTTGAAATAGTCCAATTCCTTCTTGATTTCCTTTCTTTTATCCATAGAGCTTTTTCTTAGTCTCGTACCCTTTGATGCTTACTTCCCTTGCACTAGACTTCTTCTTCGTTCCCTTAGTTATGATATGTCATCCATGGTGAACTCTAGGTAGACTCTTCTAAAATTTCTTTCCAAGTCTTATTGTCTTGTTTCCCATTCTCTAGATAGGGAAACCTACTTGACTACGTTAAAGGTTTGGGTTAACTAGTAGTGACCCATTGTCTTCCTTCCTAAGGTGATCTCTTCTCTACCCTTTACTTCGAACTTTATTGGCATACTCCTATTTTTGTTAGTTGTATGTATCAAAGTCACTAAAATTTTATTCAAGGAAAAATCGGATTTTCATTCATTCAGGAAATAGTTTCTTGTCATACTTGGCTTATTACAGAGATTTTCTACCCCCTAATCTCTTAGGGTCATAGGTCGGGAATTAGCCTTAGAATGATTACGGGATTCATGGTCAAATGGCTCTAAGGAGCATGTAGAAGTCCATCCATATTCCCTTATGGGATGAACTTCATGTATGGCCTCTAGTTCGTACTGCACTAAAACCTCAACCTCACACTCATATGTCCACTTCATCCATTGAGAAGGATTAAAGCTGGATTGAGTAGGTGGGTGTACTTGGTGGACTTTCATGAAGGTGGCATAAGTATCCCAATAGTAGTCCCAAGCCTCCTTCTTAGTGGGATTTCTCTCTAGTTATTATGGGGCTGGAGGAGGTGTTTGGCTCCTTGAGGAACTAACAAGTTACTCTAGTCTTTGAGGAGGATATGTAATGCCCTCTAGTTCTAGTAAGGCTCCCATGAGTTTCTGATAATCCTCAACCATATCCTTGGACACTCTCTACTAACCCTTCAGAAATCATTGAATAGCTGCCTCCCTTGGGGTAGGCATCTTTTTCAAGGTCAAGTGTGGAGGATTGGATTTCATGGCAAACATGCATGGTACTCTCCTTCCTACATGGTAGTTAAGGTTTTATTAGTGTAAGGGCATAGTATTGATAATGCTTTAAGGGAACATGCTCTAATACCACTCAAGTTTTCATGACCTGACCCGGTTTGGTTGGATCCCCATGATCAACCCACCACTCCCTTGGTTCAAGAGGGGTTTTCCCCTTTCTTTAATTAAGAGGAGCCAAGATAAATTTTAACCTTGTTCCTTGGAATAACATGCATCAATAATATGAAAGCTTAAAAAAATAATACTTTTAAGCATGCCTAACAAGAAGTTGGTCGTCGTGTTTTCCTTAGTCATTTTATCTTCTCCTGAAAATGGATAGAAAAGGAGGGTGAGTTTCTACAACTCGTTGAATGGGTGTTTCAAAAAGAGTTTTTATAAAATAGTTTTTAATGGGAGTACCAGAATCCTTAATTCCTTTAAGATTATTTCTTTCACAAATTTTGGTTTTTCAAAAACTTTTCCTCATTATCCACAATCGGTATGTTTAACAATCAACGTACACCTTTCATCATGAAGGGATCTGTAAACCACGCCATTTGGAGTTAAGGAAAACAGGGAAAAGAAC
The DNA here is from genome assembly GCA_030064425.1 of Trapa bicornis. NCBI lineage: Eukaryota > Viridiplantae > Streptophyta > Magnoliopsida > Myrtales > Lythraceae > Trapa > Trapa bicornis. The sequence continues at coordinate 19,878,051 of CM057761.1, read as the reverse complement.
CGGTCAAACCGATTGAGAAATACCAAACCAGTTCACAAACCCAATTATCAAAGAACGAGTAATTTAGAAATTTACAACTCCCGAGTGATCCAAAGGGTTCATAAAACCTGGAAAAAGAACCTTAGGATAAATTTGAAGAGCAAAACCAAACCAGTTCAAATGAAATGGATCCAACTGGATTGAACCAATTGAGAAAGGGAAAACTAGAAAATTTATGGATCCCGGGTGACCTAAATAGTCACAAAAGTTTAGAAAAATGACTTTAGGATGATAGGAGATAGAAACCAAACCGGTTTAGGTGAACCGGCTCCGAATCGGATTGAACTAGTTTGGACTGGTTTGAACAACTATTGAACTGGATGCTAAATTTATTTTTTTAGGTGGCTTAGAAAATTCAAATTTGAGATTTGAGGCCACCATTGTATAGAAAATAAATTTAGATGTATTTAGAAATTTTTAATTTTGAAAAATTCAGTTGAATTGGGCCTGAATTGGCTGGTTTAAGCTTTGAACCCGGTTCAGACCGGTCCGGTCCGGTTCGGAACAGTATAGTCTTCTTCCTTTAGATGACAGCACTGTTCACCCATCAGAAAATCGAGCAGCGGCAGTGAAGCTGAAAAGTCTCTGGCCAGATAGTTTCAAGCAATGAATGACCACCATTAAGGTGCCAATCGGATAGCAAAGAAGTCCCCAAGCTTCCTATATAAAGACCCCTCCTCATTCATCCTCTTCACACCTGAAAACTTAATTCTCTCTCAACTACTCCAATTTCTAGTGAAGCTCAAACCAGAGCTTCGATATAGGGTCTTTTCTAAGCCAAAGAAGGCATGGTCGGGTTCTTTGGATTTGGGGAGAAGTCATCTACATGCATGTAGTCTCCATTTGCTCTGAGGGTCGCCAGAGAAATGCCAGCGTGATCGAACAGTGAAGCAACTCCGATGAACTGAAGCTGTCCTATTTTGGTCGAGCTGAAATCGACCAATTCGACCCCTTCTCAGGCCAAACCAAGCCCGTCCAACACCTCCACAGTCCTCATACAACTGAATTAGAGCTGAAAGGTAAGTCAATTTGGCTCCTCTATGTAAATTCCAATCGGTGCTAGAGAGAGAACCAGTAGAACTTCGATGACTAAATTCTCACTCAATTCGGCATCAATTGATGCAATTCTAGATCCTAGGAGTAACCTTAGGACAAGAGCTATCTATCCAGATTGAAAACTCGAACCGTCGCGCCCCCAATGGTAAATTTTTGAAGCTCTCTCTCTCTAAGTCTAGTTTTCCGGCAAAACTTCGTTTGAGCTCATTCTGGCATCAAATCGCGCAATTAAAAGTGCAATTGAATCGTATGAAGGTGTAGGAACTCCAATATAACTTCAATTTCAACAATTAAACTCATTTAATTGGTCAATTTGATAAAATCAAATTCGATTGAGTTAGAAGGTTGAAATTGGGAATTTCAAAAATTTGAGGGACTAAAGTGAAATTTCATAAAATTGAGTGTCAATTAGGCATGATAAAGATGTTGGAGGACCAATTGGGTAAATTTTGGAATTTTTGGGACAGAACTTACCCTTTTTGTAAAGTAGGGGCAAAATGGTAATTTTTGAAAAGTTGGGTACCAAATTGGAAATTTGGTAAATTAAACCCCCTATTGTGAATTTGAATAAATTGAGGTCCCAAGGTGAATTTTAAAAGTTTCGGGACTTAATTTGAGGAAAAACCGACATGAGGGATTTTAAGTTAAAGAAAAATAACTTTAGGGAGCAAATTGCAAAAAAAGGAAAAGTTTGTTTTCTCATTCATTTGGGATAAATGAGGGCTATTAGGCCAAAGGATAATGAACAAGAGTGTTCATATCGTGTAGGAACATGAAGTACCAAGAACGCTAGCTAAAACAAGTTCGAGTAAGGACAACAAACCGGCTAAGAGGATATTCACTACACTATCGGGCGAGTGGGATATTTAATATCATACCCAGTTGGGATGATAAGCACCTTGAAAATGAAACCCCATTGCTAAGTGGTATTTTAACCATCACACCTGATAAGAGTGATGTGAAAATCATGCAGAAAAAAACTATTTACCGATTATAAGTAGATCATACCCGGTTACTATGATGAAACTTCCTAGAAGGAAGTGGAAAATCCGCTTGTCAGTTATAAGTGGAGATGTCCTCATGCTCGGTTGGTATGAGGGACAATTGAAAAGTTTATTTTGTCGAAAATGCTCTCCCTTGAATGTGTGTTGCTACTTAAAATTTTTTGGAGACTTTCTTGATGGGAGCTCGAATAGCTCATATAGGTCGGATGCCTTGGTTTTGGAACTTGGGAGCTAATATGTCCGATTTTGAAAATCTCGAACAGTGAGCAGTTGGCACGAGCAAGAGCTCATAAACAAACATGATTATTAAGCCATGAAAACTTAAGTAAATGAGTTGTTTGGCCATGGTACCAAGATAGGACCGACATACTCAATGGACTAACGGTAGTGTGACATGACAGGTCTTCCGACTAGTCAAGACAAATAGTTGCAAGTTCAATTGAGGGTCGACGCCATTGGACCAGTGACACCACAGATTATATGGCTTATGTGAAAAACTATTGATTGTGCATGCACTATGTTATGGGACCTTCAAGACACCTAAGATGGGTAGTGTTGCGTCCTAGGGCTCTAGACGACCTGGTGGGTATAAGGCCAGATAGTCGTACTAGAAGTCTTGTGAAGCTCGATGTAGCTTCAAGCGCATGAGGCTGGGGTGGGGACAGGATGAGGTCTCTGTCCTCATACAGACACGGAGTTTTTTTTACGGGATTGAGGATTGGATATAGGAAACATCCACTCATTCTAAGGGTAGAAGTGGACGTGCTTCTATCTAGGTGGCCAGTAAAGTTGCTTCGATGCCATAAGTGGGTACAGTGGCTGGGCTGGCCTGCGATTGTGTCTTCATTCATGATGAAGGGCATGTGTTGGTTGATAAACACACCGTAATGATGAGAAATGGTTATAAAAATCGAGAATTGAGAATGAAATGTTTTAAAAAGGTATCTAACACACTCCAGTTCAAACTATTTTTCTAAAAGTCATACTTTTAAACACCCATTCACTGAGTTGTTGAACTCACCCCCTCCCTTATATACCTTTCAAGTAACCCGGGGAAAAACTTACCCAAAGACCTATGAGTTAAACTACACTTGTAAGACAGGTATAAAAAGTTTAAATTTTATGTAGTTTTGATTAATGTTATTCTAAGAAAGGTACAGGTTTAAAGGATGCCTTACTCCTCACGGTTTAAAGGAGGGGAAAACCCTTAATAAACTGGGAGAGTGGCAGGTTGCTCACGGGATCCGACCAAACCAGGTCGGGGCATGACAACTTGAGTGGTATCAGAGCCTGTTTCCTTGAATACATTATCAAGACTAGATAACATTGTAACTTATAGGAATACTTTTAAAATTTTCAGATGGCCCCAAGAATAGTAGCCAAATAAACCCACGCTACCTTAGCCACCCTAGAAGTTAGGGAGAACCCCATCCCAAGGGAGGAAAAGAACTAGGAATATAGAAGGACCCTTGGAGTAACCCAAGGTCGAGGAGGACTCAACAAGAAAACCTCCAAGGTATTCAGGCTCAAGGATGGCAAGGCATCACACCATCAACAACCCCTTAGAAAGGCCCTACAATGCTCAAAGTGTAGGAGGAACCATAAATATCCACACAAAGTAGATGACATGTTATAAATGTGGGCAATGGGACACTACAATAGAAGATGCCAAACATTTCGAAGGACAAGATCCAAGAGGATCGGTTATGAGTGTAGGAAGGTGGGACACACAGTAAGGAATTGTCCCACACTGCGAGGAATCCAAGCGATACCTTCTAATAAGGACATCTCCACCCCTATAGAAGTTCGAAGGGATGACATAACAAGAACCACAATTGCGACTAGGGAACCTAATCGCACCCAGGAAGAAATCCCTCTGGACCATAGTTTAGTAGTGAGTACTCCTCAACCCATCATTGTAACAATCTCCCTCAAGAGATGTTAAAACCCCAAACTATATTACTTCAATAAATAAGATTCTGAGTTTCTGAAAATTTCATTGTTCCTTAATAATATGGCTACATGCCTCAATTGCCCAAGGAAAGATCACGTAAAGAAGATCAAGGGTAGGACCTTAAGAAAACCTAGAATATAGAAAAAAGGGGAATTTTCCCTTAAGGAGCACTACAAACTACCTAGGAGCAAATAAGGAAACACCTCCTCCATAAAAGACAAGCTGAACAATGAAAGACAACTAGAATGCCTCAAGATAGTAAGGTATGATCTACTTTGGAAAAACAGAGAAGTTAAGTAGGGTTGTAGACCAACCTAGCGTGGAAGGGGGAAGTGGAAAGGCCAAAACAGTGGAAAGGAAGGATGAAGAAAACCCTTGAAGAAATAAATGGCCAAAAATGAAATAATGACTACACTCAAGCCATAAGGAGGATTTAGTAAGTCCCTCACAAAGAGGTCTTGGAGCAAATAAGTGCATGAGTTGTTCCTAAGGAAGAAGACCCTAGGAAGACATGTTCCAACTAAGAAATAATGGACCAAGTGACGAAGGATGAGGAGATGAAGTACACACTGAGGTGAAAGAACTAAGGGAAGCACATTAAGAGGACCCAAGGGGAAAGTTAAACCCAACGAACAGGTAAGTAGGAAATAGCATCAAATGATGCAGTGACAAGTGAAAAAGGGTGGGCAACCCACCATATGGAAATTGAGGAAAGAACATCCAGAAAACCTTGTAAAAGTAAACCCTTCAATTCGGAAAAGGGTAAGGAGAAAACAATAAATGATATCAAGACTGGTCGTGGCCCACACTCACTTAATAGAGTCCAAGGAGTGTATGGTTGGACATAAAGAGTGCTAGGAACCAATCTATCATTAGGAGCTCTTCAAAGAGAGGATAAGGAACAAAAAGGAAATGGAGGACAGTGAAGGATAAAGAGTGGGAAACAATATTGACCTCAGAAGGGTGTAAGAAGGGAAGTCCCAAGCTAAGGAAACACCAAATGGATTATAAAAGTCTTAAATTGACATAAAGAACCTCATAAAGAACCATAAGTAGTTAAGGGTATGTTGAGATGGCCAAAGGAAAAGGAAAATCATTGAGTAAAAGATGTCACCGGAAATGAAGAAAGACATAAGATGGGAAGAATCCCAGTGTGTCAGTATGTCATTAGGAAATCCAATCACTTGCACCAGAAAGACCCAACAAGGAAGTTGGGAAAGGACATGTGGGTAATAAAAGCCGACACAGTTGTCTAAGACATTTTGTCAAGGCATGAGGGACAACTGGATAATGGTAAAGATAGTCAAGGAATTCTACCAAGTGAAAAGAGGGATGAAACTATTTGGGAACACCCAATAAGGAAGTGTTCTAAAATTTTAATGATCAAAGACAAATTATGGAGCATTGTCGTGCTGTAAGAGATAGGTAAGCAAAACAGTCCTGAAGAAAAACAAAATGTGACACAAATAAGAGTCTATTCATAAGTATGACGAGGTCAAACATAACTTGGACCGAAGTTGTAATAAATAATGGATGAAGGAAGGATCAAAATAGGACGAAGGGGTAATAACACTGAAACCCGTGAAATCAATTACGTAATGCTTGAAAGAACATCGAGTTATGGGTTTTAATGATGAAGAGAATATCTAGACAAAGTAACAATTGGGCATCTTGGAACTCCCAATCCTGAAATCTTGAGTAAGAACCCCAAGGGGAAGAATATTTCCCTAAGTAAAGAAAGATGTGAACCTAGGGATACACCTTTGGACTCACAAGCAAGACATACTAGTAATGATAAAAATCCAAGGAAGGAGTAAACAAAATAAAGGAAAAGAAATTCCTTAAGTGAGTGATTTAAGGTGGACTGAGTTAAAGAACGACCAAAGTATTAACATGTCTAAGTTGACATTAAGGGAAGTTATCCTAGAGTGAAATTTAGTTTTGGGGAAAAAACTCCTAAAAGGGGGGGAGAGTTGTAAATCCCACCCTTTAAAGTTAAGGAAAACCAGAAAAAAAAAACTAGTCAAATCGAGTGAGAAACACCAAACCGATTCACAAACCCGATCATCAAAGAACGAGCAATTTAGAAATTTACAACTCCTAAGTGATCCAAAGGGTTCATAAAACCTTCGAAAAGAACCTTAGGACAAATTTGAAGAGAAAAACCAGACTGGTTCAGATGAACTGGATCCAACTGTATTGAACCAGTTTTATGGACCGAGTCGGTACACGAACTAGAACCGATAAAGAAAGGGCAAATAGGGAAATTTATGGATTCCGAGTGACCTAAAGAGTCATAAAAGTTAAGAAAAAATACTTTAGGATGAATTGGACATGGAAACCAAACCGGTTCAGGTGAACTGGATCCGAACCAAATTGAGCCGGTTTGAACCACTATTGAACCGGATGCTAAATTCATTTTTCTAGGTGGCTTAGAAAATTCAAATTTGAGATTTAAGGCCACCATTGGATAGAAAATGAATTTAGATGAAATTAGAAATTTTTAATTTTGAAAAATTCGGTCAAATCAGGCCTAAACCAGCCAGTTTAAGCTTTGAACCCAGTTCGGACCAGTCCGATCCAGTTAAGAACAGTGTCATCTTCTTCCTTCAAATGACAATACTATTCACTCGCCAGAAAATCGAGCAGTACCAGTGAAGTTGAAAAGTCTCCAGCCAGTGAGTTTTAGGTAATGAATGATCACCATTAAGGCACCAATCTGACAACCAAGAAGTCCTCGAGCTTCATATATAAAGAGCTCCTCATCATTCATCTTCTCCACACCTGAAAACTCGATTCTCTCTCAACTGCTCCAATTTTCATGAAGCTCAAACTAGAGCTTCGATATATGGTATTTTTTTAGCCAAAGAAGGCATGGTCGGGTTCTTTGGATTTGGGGAGAAGTCAACTACACGCCTGTAGTCTCCATTTACTTTGAGGGTCACCTGAGAAATGCCGGCATGATCGAACAGTGAAGCAGCTCCGGTGGACTAAAGTTGCCCTGCTTCGGCCGAGCTAAAATTGGCCAATTCGAGCCCCTCTCAGGCCAAACCAAGCCCACCCAACACCTCCACAGTCTTTCTACAACTGAATTAGAGCTAAAATGTAAGACAATTTGGCTCCCCTCAATAAATAAATTCTGATCGGTGCTAGAGAGAACCAGCAAAACTTTGATGACTAAATTCTCACTTAATTCGATATCAATTGATTCAATTCTTGATCCTAGGAGTAACCTCAAGACCAAATCTATCTATCCAGATTGAAAGCTCAGATCTTTGCGCCCCCAACGGAAAGCTTTCGAAGCTTTCTCTCTCTAATTCTAGTTTTCGATGAAGCTCCGTTTGAGCTCATTATGGCATCAAATCGTGCGATTCAAAGTGCAATTGAATCGTATGAAGGTGTAGAAACTCCAATCTAACTTCAATTTCAACAATTAAAGTCATTTGATTGGTTAATTTGATGAAATCAAATTCGGTTGAGTTAGAAGGTTGAAATTGGGAGAAATTTGGGAATTTCAAAAATTCGAGGGACTAAAGTGAAATTTCATAAAATTGAAGGCCAATTGGGCATGATAAAGATGTTGGGGGACCAATTGGGCAAATTTTGGAATTTTTGGGACAAAACTTACCATTTTTGTAAAGTATGGGCAAAATGGTAATTTTGGAAAAGTTGGGTACCAAATTGGAAATTTGGGAAATTAAACACCTTTTTTGTGAATTTGAATAAATTGAGGTCCCAAAATGAATTTTAAAAGTTTTGGGACTCAATTTGAGGAAAACCCGACATTAGGGACTTAAAGTTAAAGAAAAATAACTTTAGGGACCTAATTGCAAATAAATAAAAAGTTTAGTTTTCTCATTCATTTGGGATGAATAAGGGTTATTAGGCCAAAGGATAATGAACAAGAGTGTTCATATTGTGTAGGAATATGAAGTACCGAGAACGCTAGCTAAGACAAGTACCAGTAAGCACCACAAGTTGACTAAGAGGATATTCACTACACTATCGGGAGAGTGGGATATTTAATATCACACCTGGTTGGGATGATAAGCAACTCAAAAATGAAAACCCACTGCTAAGTGGTATTTTAACCATCACACCTGATAGGAGTGATGTGGAAATCACGCAGAAAAAAAAAACTACTTATCGGTTGTAAGAAAATTATACCTCGTTGGTATGATGAAACTTTCTAAAAAGAAGTAGAAAACCCGCTTGTCGGTTATAAGTGGAGATGTCCTCATGCCATGTTGGTATGATGGATAGTTGAAAAGTTTATTCTCTTGGAAATGCTCTCCTCTAACTATGTGACGCTGCTTAAAATTTTTGGGAGACTTTCTTGACGGGAGCACGAATAGCTCATATAGGCCGGAGGCCTCAGTTTTGGAACTTGGGGGCTAATATGCCCGATTTTGAAAAACTCGAACAATGGGCCCTAGGCTAGTTGGCACGAGAAGGAGCTCGTAAACAAACATGATGATAAGTAATGAAAATTCTTAATGAATGGTTTATGTGATTTGTCCATGGTACCAAGATAGGACCGACATACTCGATGGACTAGCGGTAGTGCGACAGGGCCAAGTCGACGGACCGGTCTAGATAAACACCTGCAGGTCGAGTTGAGGGTTAGGGTCATTGGACCAATGGCAACAAAGATAAATGGCTTTGTGGAAAACTTTTGTTTGTGCATGCACTTGAGGTTCAGGACCATCAAGATGCCCCAGAGGAGTAGTGATGTGTCCTAGAGGCTACTAGACGACATGGTGGAGATAAGAGCAGTTTCTCATGCCAGCACTCTGGAAAGCTTGACATAGCTTCATGCACATGAGACCGGGGTGGGGTAGGGATGACGTCTCTATCCTCATACATACATGGAGTTAATTTTGGGTTTAAGGGTCGGATGTCACAAACATCCACTCATTCTCAAGGTAGAAGTGGAAGGGCTTCTATCTAAGTGGTCGGCAAAGTCGCTCTGACACCACAAGTAGGTATAGTGGACGGGCTGCCCTACGAATGTACAATCTTGTCACGCCCCGAACTGGTTTGGTCAAATCCCCGTGAGAAACCCGCCACTATCTCGATTTATTAAGGGTTGTCCCCTACTTTAAACCATGAGAAGTATGGCATCCTTTAAACATATACCTTTCTTGGAATAACATTAATCAAAACTGCATAGAATTTAAACTTTTCATACATGTCTTATAGCTGTAGTTTAACTCATAGGTCATTAGGTAAGTTTCTCCCTCGGTAACCTAAAAGGGATATAAGAGAGGGGTGGGTTGAACAACTTAGTGAATGGGTGTTTAAAAGTATGACTTTTAGAAAAATAATTTGAACTGGAGTGTGCCAGTCTCCTTCTTTTTAAAACATTTCATTCTCAATTCTTGATTTTTATAACCATTTATCATCATTACAGTGTGTTTATCAACCAACACACGCCCTTCATCATGAAGGAACACACAATCGCAGGCCAGCTCGTCCACCGTACCCACTTGTGGAGTCAGAGCGACTTTAACGGTTTTGTCTTGCCTAGTCCGAAGACCTATGATGTCGCACTGCCGTTAGTCCAGTAAGTATATCGGTCCTATCTTGGTACCTTGGTCCCATTGTACGTGATTTTCCAAAACTGGGCGTTTTATCCCTCAAGTTCCAAAACCAAGGACTTTAGCCTATTTGAGCTATTCTAGCTGTCGCCAAGAAGGTCTCCCAAACATTTTAAGCATTGGCACACAGTCAGGGGAGAGCACTTCTGACAAAATAAATTTTCTCATCCATCACACCAACCGAGTGTGATGACATCTCTACTTACAATCGGTAAGCGGGTTTTAGCCCTCAAGTTCCAAAACCTAGGCCTTTGGCCTATTTGTGCAACTCTAGCTCTCGCCAGGAAAGTCTTCCAAAAGTTTTAAGCATTGGCACATAGTCATGGGAGAGCACTTCTGATAAAATAAATTTTCTCATCCATCACACCAACTGGGTGTGATGACATCTACGCTTACAACCAGTAAGCGGATTTTCCACTTCCTTCCAGGAAATCCATCATATCAACCGGGTATGATCTACTTACAACCGGTAAGTAGTTTTTCCGGGTAGTTCTCACATCACTTCAACCATGTGTGATGTTAAAATTCCACATAGTAGTGGCTTTTCATTTTTGAGGTATTTATCATCCCAACCGGGTATGATGTGAATAACCCACTCACCCGATATTCCTAGTGTATTCCTTCTTAGTCGGCTTTTTGACTCCACGCGAGCTTATCCTTGCTGGCGTTCGGGTCCTTCATGTTCCTACATGATTTGGAGATCCTTATTTATTAACATTTGGCATGATAGCCTTCGTTCCTCATGTATGAACAAAATGCCCAAATTTTTCAGTTAATTGCATTTGGGTCCCTAAAGTTCTTTTTCCTTGACTTTAGGTCCCTAATGCTAACTTTTCCCCCAGTTGACTCCCAAAACTTCTAAATTTTACTTTGGGTACTCAATTTATTCAAAATCGTAAAAAGGGGTTAAAGTTTTCCAAATTTCCAATTTGATCCCCAACTTTTCAAAAATTACCATTTTGCCCCTACTTTACAAAAATAGCAATTTGACCCCAATTATTTTCAAAAATTGACCAGTTGGTCCTCCAACATCCTTTTCATTGTTAATTGGCCCTCAATTTTGGTAAATTGAAATTTGGTCCATTAATTTTACGAAATCCACAAAATTTTCCCCCAATTTCCCTCTTTCAAACTAGCCAAATTTGATTTTATCAAATTGACCATTCAATCGAGGTTAATTATTGAAATTAAAGGTATAATAGAGTTCCTACATATCCATACAATTCAATTGACCTTTGAATCGCATGAATTAAGGCCCAAACGAGCTCAAACGGAGCTTCATCAAAAAATTGTGTGTAGAGAGAGAAAGCCTCGAAAGCTTACCATCAGAGGTGCAATGGTTCGAGCTTTCGATCTAGGCAGATAGCTCTCATCCTAAGCTTCCTTTTAGGATAAATAATTGCAACAATTCATATCAAATTGAGTGAGAATTTGGTCGGGGAAATTTCACCATTTCTCTCTCTAACGTCGATCGTAAATTATAGAGCGGAGTCGAATTAGCCTACCTTTCAACTTTAATTCGGTTGTGTGAGGGATGTAAAGGTATTGGGAGAGCTTGGTTTGGCCTAAGAAGGACTAAATTCGGCCAATTTCAGCTTGGTCGAAATAGGGCAGCTTCGGTCCATCGGCGCTGCTTCACTGTTTGATTTCGCCGGCACGCATCACTACCCCTCTTGGGCGTCTTAAAGGTCCCGTAACACAGTGCATGCACATATCAATAGTTTTTCACATAAGCCATATAATATGTGGTGCCACTGGTCTAACGGCCCCAACCTTGAACTTGACCTGAAGTTGTTTGTCTCGACTGGTCCGTCAACTTGTCATGTCACACTACCGCTAGTCCATCGAGTATGTCGGTTCTGTCTTGGTACCATGGCCAAACATATCATTCATTTAAAGTTTCATAGCTTAAACTCATGTTTGTTTACGAGCTCTTGCTTGTGCTAACTGGCTTCATCATGAAGGGATCACACATTCGTAGGACAGCCTATCCCCTACACCCACTTGTAGCGTCGGAGCGACTTTATCGGCCACCTAGATAGAAGCCCGTCCACTTGGGAATGAGTGGATGTTCGCGACATCCGACCCTTAAATCTGAAATCAACTCTGTTTCAGTATGAGGACAGAGACCTCATCCCGACCCCACCCCAGTCTCATGCACATGAAGCTATGTCGAGCTTCCCAGACTACTGGCATGACAAACTCCTCTTATCTCCACCATGTAGTCCAATAGCCCCTAGGATGCATCACTACCCCTCTAGGGCATCTTGATGGTCCTGAACCTCAAGTGCTTTCACAAACAAAAGTTTTCCATAAAGCCATTTATCTTTGGTGTCATTGGTCTAACAGCCCTAACCTTCAACTTGACCTACAGGTGTTTGTCTAGACCAATCCGTCGACCTGATCCTATCGCACTGCCGCCACTCCATCGAGTATGTCAGCCCTATCTTGGTACCATGGACAAATTACATAAATCATTCATTAAGAATTTTCATGGCTTATTATCATGTTTGTTTACGAGCTCCTGCTCGTGCCAATTGGCCTTGGGCCCACTGTACATGATTTTCCAAAACCGGGCATTTTAGCTCTCAAGTTCCAAAACCGAGGCCTCTAGTCTCTCAAGTTCCAAAACTAGCTCTCGTCAAGAAGGTCTCCCAAAAGTTTTAAGCATTGGTACACAATCATGGGAGAGCACTTTTGACAAAATAAATTTTCTCATCCATCACACCAACAAGGTGTGATGACATCTCCGCTTACAATCGGTAAGAGGGTTTTCCACTTCCTTCGAGAAAGTCCATCATACCAACCATGTATGATCTACTTACAACCATTAAGTAGTTTTTTCGTTTAGTTCTCACATCACTCCAACCATGTGTGATGTTAAAATTCCACATAGTAGTGATTTTTCATTTTCAAGATGTTCATCATCCCAACAGGGTATGATGTGAATAACCCACTCACCCGATATTCACAATGTATTCTTTATTAGTTGGCTTTTTGCCTCTACGCGAGCTTATCCTTGCCAGCGTTCTAGTCCTTCGTATTCCTACATGATTTGGAGATCTTTGTTTATTAACATTTGGCATGATAGCCTTCGTTCCTCACGTATGAACAAAATGCCCAAACTTTTCAGTTAATTGCATTTAGGTCCCTAAAGTTCTTTTTCCTTGACTTTAGGTCCCTAATGATAATTTTTCATCCAATTGACTCCCAAAACTTCTAAAATTTCACTTTGGATACTTAATTTATTCAAAATCGTTAAAGGGGTTCAAGTTTTCCAAATTTCCAATTTGACCCCAACTTTTTTCAAAAATCGACAATTGGTCCTCCAACATCCCTTTCATGGTCAATTGGACCTCAATTTTGGGAAATTGCAATTTGGTCCCTCAATTTTACGAAATCCCCAATTTCCCCCTTCCAAACTGGACGAATTTGATTTCATCAAATTGACCATTCAATCGAGGTTAATTGTTGAAATTGAAGGTATAATTGAGATCCTACACATTTATACGATTCAATTAAGCTTTGAATCGCATGAATTGAGGCTGAAACGAGCTCAAATGGAGCTTTGCCAGAAAATTGTACATAGAGAGAGAAAGCTTCGAAAGCTTACCGTCAGAGTTGCGACATTCCGAGCTTTTGATCTGGGCAAATAGCTCTCATCGGTGCTTTTTTAGAGATTCTCGGAGCAAATAGAGACTATAGTCGGGTAGCAAACTTCTCCCCAAATTTAAGGAACCTGACCTCGCATTCTTTGGCTCAGAAAAACCCCTATGTTAGAGCTCTAGTTTGATCTTCATTAGAAAATTGAGTAGTTGAGAGAGAGTGGAGTTTTCAGGTGTGAGGAGGATTAATGGAGAGGAGCTCTTTATATAGGGAGCTAGGGGACTCGTTGGCCATCCGTTTGGCACCTTAATGGTGCTCATTGATGGCTTGAAACATCTTGAATGGAAACGTTTCTCTTCCATCAATGTTGTTCATTTTTTCGATGAGTGAACAGTGCCATTGTCTAGAGGAAGAAGAGGACACTATTCCGAACTGGACCGTACTGGTCCGAACTGGGTTCAATGCTTAAACCGACCGGATTAGACCTGATTCGACCGAGTTTTCTAAAATTAAAATTTTCTAAATTAATTTAAATTCATTCTCTTTCCAATGGTAGCTTCAATTCTCCAATTTAAATATTTTAAACCACCTAGAAAAATGAATTTAGCATCTTGTTCAATGATGGTTCAAGTCGATCCAAACCAGTTCAATCTGGTTCATATCTGGTTCACTTGGACCGGTTTGGTTTTCTCTCCCAAATTGTCCTGAAGTCCCTTTCCATGATTTTTATGACTCTTTAAGTCACTCGAGATGTGTAAATTTCCCAATTTGGCCGTTCTCTAACAATTGGGGTTCGTGAATCGGTTTGATTTTGATGCGAACCCCGCCAATATGTTGACGACACCCTACACCAAATATGGCAAGACCCCAAGACTTTCATGACGCAAGTACGAAAGAATGGAATATACCTTGTTTATGTAAGAAACAAGGTATCGGATATCTAGACGCCACACCCAAATTCTCTAAGAAGAACCCTTAGAAAACCCTGGTGATAAGCCTTGAATTGCTTGAAATTCTCACTTTTGATTTATTGCATTTAGGTCCTTAAAGTTCTCACTTTTTTACTTTAGGTCCCTAGTGTTAAACTTTCCTCAAATTAAGTCCCGAGAACTTCCAATATCCTCCTTGGGCCCTTAATTTACTTTAAATTACTTCTTTGGCGATCCTCAGAGCAAATGGAGACTACCATCGGGTAGCTAACTTCTCCCCGAATCTAAGGAACCCGACCTTGCCTTCTTTGGCTCAGAAAAACCTCTATGTCGGAGCTTTGGTTCGAGCTTCATCATAAAATAGAGTAATTGAGAGAGAGTGGAGTTTTCAAGTGTGAAGAGAATGAATGGAGAATAGCTCTTTATATAGGAAACATTTCCCTTCTGCCAGTACTGTTCTTTTTTCTAACAAACGAACAGTCTCATTGTCTATAGGAAGAAGACGACACTGTTACAAACCTGAATGGACCGATACGAACCGGGTTTAATGTGTAAATCGGCCGGTTCAGACCCGATTAGACTGAGTTTTTCAAAATTTAAAATTTCTAAATTCACTCTCTATCCAATGATGGCTTCAATTCTAAAAATTTGAATATTTTAAGCTACCTAGAAAAATGAATTTAGCATCCGGTTCAATGATGGTTCAAACTGGTCCAAATCAGTTCAATTTGGTTCAGATCCGGTTCACCTGAACCTGTCTAGTTTTCTCTCCCAAATTTTCCTAAAGTCCCTTTCCATGATTTTTATCACTCTTTGGGTCACTCGAGATGTGTAAATTTCTCAATTGGCCCGTTCTCTAATGGATGGGGTTTGTGAACCGGTTCGATTTTCTTACTTGGGTTGACCGGTTCTTTCCTTGGTTTTCTTTATCTTCAAGGGACGGGGTTTACAACTCTTCCCTCCTTTTAGGAGTTTTGTCCCCAAAACTTATTCAACATCCCTTGCATTGGAAAAAACTTCCCTTGATGTCAACTTGAAGTTTATTAACATACAACCATTTCGGTTATTTTCACATAGACCCATTATAACATGCACTTTAAAGATTTTCTTTTCCTTTCCATTACTTACTCATTCCATGAAGTTTACCTTAGCTAAGCATACCTTACTTGAAAGTTTAAGGGTATATCCTTAAATTCACATATTTCTTTACTTAAAGCATAATTATTTCCCTTGAGGTTCTTTACTCAGGATTTCAGGATTGGGAGTTCCAAGATACCCAATCATTCATGTGTGTAGTCACTTCATTTTTCATTAAAACCCTTAGCTTAGTGTCCACTCGGGCGCTACCAACACACTTTCATAGATTTTGGTGTTAACTTCTATTATCCAATTTTGACCCTTCTTATGTCCCTCATTTTCAATTGCGTCCTTTTCTCAAGAACTTTCCTTTCTCTTAGTCTACTCTTACTCTCTCGTGATCACTTCACGACTCTTATTCCAAGTTAATCTCCTTCGAACTTAAGTGTCAATTACTTGTTTGGGAAAGCTCCCTTATTTTGGTTTTGTTCTCTACTATGTCCCTCACCATAGATACTTTCACCTTAGGGACTACAATTCTCAACCTTCTTATCATTCCTTGAATGTTTCTTTCCTTCCTTTATTCATATTACTTTATATATTGGGATAACTGTTCGTTTAAATGATCTTTATAACTGAAATTTTAGTTTCATCTCCTATTCGTTACTTGGGACACTTCTTATTCAAGGTCTTATTCTGTGTACTCCACACTATTTCAAGTTGTCCTTTCTTTAGGCTCCATCAATTGAGCGTTGATCACTACCAATCTTGATGTCGGTGATCTTTTACTTTAATCTCTTCTCATTTGAAGGGTTAGGTTTTCCAAGAGTTCAAAGGTCTGTTTTCTTTGTTTCTTCTTTTATGGACAGTCCACCCCTTTCTTACTCGTACGACATCTTTTGATGTTGTTTCCCTACTTACACGTTGTTTGTACTTAACTTACTTCTTGGGTCCTCCTGAATACATTTCCTTTGTACTTGATCTTTTTGTCTCAACCAGCATATCTTGATGAGTTTATCTTGTCTCTACTTCCGTTGATCCCATTATCTCTTACTTGGGACATTTATGTCCTTTGTAAATTTTTCTTCCTGGGTAGTTTTATACACCTTTTTTCCCGGGTTCTCTTCTAGTTCCGCTATTGAGGGCATCAAGTCTTAAATGGCATTCTCCAATGCCATCCTCTCCAGCTTACATTACTTTAGAAAACTTTTATGTATTTCATTTATGTCTCGTCTTCATTCTCCCTTATTCCATGTATCCACCTATTTTTCAAGTTGAAATCACCTCTTCTTTATTTCATAATCTCTTGATCGTCCTGTAAGATGTTTGCTTTTCCCTTCTCATGGCTTTTGATCGTTACTCCCGTCTCAGCCATTAATCCCTTTAAGGCTTCTCTTCATCCTCATTTCCCAAATATAGCCTTTCCACCTCTCCCTTCTTAACTAGAGTATTGACCTTCACAAGGTTCCGTTCATTAATTGTCTCGATCCTATCATTCTGCTTGTCAGGTGATCTTGAGGCCATCATCTCTTGGATCGTATTATCCTTAATATCCATCTCCTTTCACTTTTAGGGTGTAGTCCTTACTACTTCCTTGGTCCATCTTAGGGCATCGTTTATTCTCCTAGATTATCTTGTTGTTACGAGTTATTTCCATCAACTAGGTCTGTCTGAAATCCCATCTATAGCATGTCACCCCTGGCCATCCAGGTACGTCCTTAACCACCAATGCCTTTTAACGAGGACCTTATTTCGATTCTAACTTCTAATGGTTTATCTATCGGTTATTTATTTTGGGGCATTTCATTCCAGGGTCTCACATCCTCTCCTATCCTTTTTCTTGAAAGTTTTACCCATATTCTCTTCTTACCAATTCTATCATTATTATAGTTATTCGCTCTTGATTCCTCCTTGCCATAAAAAATCCTTCATTTGAGAAACTCCTAATTGTTGTTGATTTCTTCATAATTTGTGTTCTACTTATCAAAAATTCCTTTAAGGATACTCGCATTATTCCTACAGTTTTCTTCCTACAATACTCCTTTCCTCTTTCCTTCCTCCTTGTCTCATCCCAAATTGACTTAACATCTTTTGCGCTCCTATATCTTTCTTACTTTCCTCCTGGTCAGCTTCCATTCCATTGATTTCCCTTGGAATAGTCCAATTACTTCTTAATTTCCTTACTTTTATCCATAAAGCTTTTTCTTAGTCTCGTAACCTTTGATGCTTACTTCCCTTGTACTGGACTTCTTCTTCCTTCCCTTAGTTAGGATATGTCTTCCGTGGTGAACTCTAGGTAGACTCTTCTAAAATTTCTTTCCAAGTCTTATTGTCTTGTTTCCCATTCTCTAGATAGGGAAACCTACTTGGCTACTTTAAAGGTTTGGGTTAACTAGTAGTGACCCATAGTTTTCCTTCCTTAGGTGATCTCTTCTCTACCCTTTACTCTGGTCTTTATTGGCATACTCCTATTTCAGTTAGTTGTATGTATCAAAGAGACAAAAATTTTATTCGAGGAAAAATTGGATTTTCATTCATTTAGGAAATAGTTTCTTGCCATACTTGGCTTATTACAGAGATTTTCTACCCCCTAGTCTCTTGGGGTCATAGGTTGGGAGTTAGCCTTGGAATGATTATGGGATTCATGGTCTGATGGCTTTGAGGAGCTGGTAGAAGTCATCCATATTCCCTTGTGGGACGAACTTCATGTATGGTCTCTAGTATGTACCGCCTTAACACCTCAGCCTCACACTAATATGTTCACTTCATCCATTGAGAAGGATTGAAGCCGAACTAAGTAGGTAGGGGTACTTGGTGGACTTTCATAAAGGTGGCATAAGCATCCCAATAGTAGTCCCAAGCCTCCTTCTTAGTGGAATTTCTCTCTGGTTGTTATGGGACTGGAGGAGGTGTTGGGCTCCTTGAGGAAGGACCAGGTTACTCTTGTCTTTGAGGAGGATATGTAATGCCCTCTGGTTCTAGTAAAGCTCCCACGAGTTTCTGATAATCCTCAACCATATCCTTGGGAACTCTCTTCTCACCCTTTAGGAATTGTTGAACAGCTGCCTCCCTAGGGGTTGACATCTTTTTCAAGGTCAAGTGTGGAGGATTGGATTTCATGGCGAACATTCTAGGGACTCTCCTTCCTACATGGTAGTTAAGGTTTTATTAGTGTAAGGGCATAGTATTGATAATGCTTCAAGGGAATAGGCTCTAATAGCACTCAAGTTGTCACATCCCAACCTGGTTTGGTCGGATCCTCGCGACCTTGGTTCAAGAGGGGTTTCCCCCTTTCTTTAATCAAGAGGAGCCAAGAGAAATTTTAACCTTGTTCCCTAGAATAACATACACCAATAAAATACAAGCTTAAAAAAATAATACTTTTAAGCATACCTAACAAGAGGTAGGTCCTCATGTTTTCCTTAGTTATTTTATCTAATCCTCAAAATACATAGAAAAAGAGGGTGAGTTTCTACAACTAAGTGAATAGGTGTTTTAAAAAGAGTTTTTATAAAATAGTTTTTAATGGGCGTGTACCAGAATCCTTATTTCCTTTAAGATTATTTCTTCCTCAAATTTGGGTTTTTCAAACACTTTTCCAATCTCGGATTGAATTGGAGGAAGTATAATCTCATCCTCCTATTAATCATACCCCTTGAGTTGATATTCCCAAGTATCTCAAGACTCTCCGTCAATTGGGGTGTAAGCCTTTTCTTGAAGAGAAAGACGCGGGAGCCACCATGGACTGGCTGGCTAACATCAAGAAGCTGATGGGGATAGTCAGGATAGCACCAGATGATATGGTGATCCTTACATAATTTTTTCTGGAGGGTAGTGCCAAAAGATGGTGGGATAATATCTGGAGCCTACATACCTCCACACCCTCATGGGAGCAATTTGAGGAGAGGTACGCGGAGGAGTACCTGGCCCCTCATCTAATTAATGAGAAGAAGTAGGATTTCCTCTGACTCCGACAAGGGCTTAACTCTATATCAGAGTATGAGACTAAATTTAATGATCTAAGGCCGTTTGCTCTAGACTTAGCTAGATGGTCTCAACATTGATATAAGAGACTAGATGAGAGTACTAGTGCTACGCCTCGACCCAGTTTGGTCGGATCCCTATAAACAACCCGTTGCTCTCTTGGTTCAAGAGGGGTTTTCCCCTTCTTTAATTCAAGAGGAGCCAGGCGTAATCTCAACTTTATTCCCTAAAATAACATATATCAAATAAAATGTAAACTTAAGAAAAATTAAGCATACATGATAGAGGGTAAGGTTTGGTATTATCCCTTATCATTTCTCTAATTTTTGAAAAGGAATAAAATGGGTGGGTGAGTTTCTACAACTCAGTGAATGAGTAATTTTAAAGAAAATAAAGTTTCAACAAATAGTTTTGAATTGGAGTGTGTCAGATTCCTTATTTCCTTTAAAATATTTCATTCTAAAAAATCTTGGTTTTCATAGTTATTTCTCAACATTAACCACAAATGGTGTGTTTATCAACCAACACATGCCCTTCGTCATGAAGGGAACACACATTCGCAGGGCAGCACGTCTACTGCACCCACTTGTGGCGTCAGAGCAACTTTACTGGCCACCTAGATAGAAACACGTCCACTTCTACCCTGAGAATGAGTGGATATACACGATATCCGACCCTCAATCCTGTAAAGAAAACTTTGTGTCTGTATGAGGATAAAGACCTCATCCTGACCCCACCCTAGTCTTATGCACATGAAGCTACGTTGAGCTTCCTTGACTACTGACATGACAATTTGCCTTTATCTCCACCATGTCGTCCAATAGCCCCTAGGACGCATCATTACCTCTCTTGGGTGTCTTGAAGGTCCAGTACCTCAGTGCATGCACAAAATAATAGTTTTCCACATAAGCTATTTAATCTCTTTCCCTAGGTTTATCCTATTCTTTGACCCCGTAGAAGTATGCTTCCCTTACACTCGACCCTTTATGAGCATACTCTTTCCTTTCCCCGAGTTAGTTGGGTTCTTTATCTCTTGGTTAGAGCATGTCCTTTCCGACGACTCCCCTTCTAGGTAAGCTCTTTGTTCCTTCTTGGAATCCTCCTTCCTAGTCTTTTGTCTCGACTTGTTGCCTTATTACTCTACATTGGGAGTTCCTAGTTTGGGGGGGAGGGGGGACTATTCGAGTTTAGGTTGGCTATCTTAGGTGTCACGCCCCAACCCAGTTTTGTCAAATCTTTGTGATCAATCCATCACTCTCCTAGTTTACTAAGGGTTGTCTATTCTTCATAAACCATGAGGAGTAAGGCGTCCTTTAAACCTGCACCTTTCCTGGAATAACATAAATTAAAACTGCACAAAATTTTAAACTTATCATACTTGCCTTATAGGTGTGTTAGCGGGTAGTCTTTGGGGTAAGCTTTCTGGGGTTACCTGAAAGGGATATAAGGAGGGGGTGAGTTCGACGACTTAGTGAATGGGTGTTAAAAAAGTTTACTTTTAGAAAAATAGTTTGAATTTGAAGTGTGCCAGACTACTTATTTTTCTTTTAAAAACATTTCATTCTCAATTTTTGGTTTCCATAACCATTTCTCATCATAACGATGTGCCTCAAGGATGAGGTTAGGTTGCCCAAATACTTGAGTGAACTTTTCGTACAACCTCTGGTGTTCTGAGCTTACTCTAGGTGGAACTATTTGGATTTCTCAAGGAGTTTCTACTAGGAGGGGTTGTTGAGCAGTGTTAGAATATGCGGCTCTTGTTCTTTTGGTTCCTCCCTTGGGAGCCATCTGACATTTTAAGATTTATTCCTTTTAGTTACTATGTTATATAGTTTTGATAATGCATTCGAGGAAATAGGCTCTGATACCACTCAAGTTGTCATGCCCTGACCTGGTTTGGTTGGATCCCCGTGAGCAACCCACCACCCTCCCAGTTTATTAAGGGTTTTCCCTTCTTTAAATCGTGAGGATTAAGGCATCCTTTAAACATGTACCTTTCCTGGAATAACATTAATCAAAACTGCATAAAATTTGAACTTACATAGTTGTCTTGCAGGTTTAGCTAACTAAAGGTCTTTAGGTTAGTTTTCCCATGGTTTCTTGAAAAGGGGTAAAGGGAGGGGTGAGTTCGACAACTCAGTGAATGGGTGTTTAGAAACATGAGTTTCTGTAAAAATAATTTGAATTGAAGTGTGCTAGACTCCTTATTTTCTTTAAAAACATTCTTTTCTCAAGTTTTGGTTTTCAAAACCTTTTTCCAAGGTTTACCAATTCTTTTCCAAGGATTCTCAAAACCTTTCTAAGATTTTTAAATCCATTATTCCCAATCGGTGTGTTTAACAAACAACACATGCCCTTCGTCATAAAGGGATCACACACATTCGTGAGATGCGGTTACTCCGATTGCACCCACTTGTGAAATGAAATGTCTTTACCATCCATCTTGATAGAAGTCTCTAACTTCTACCTGAAATTTGAGTGAATGTCTCTGATGTCTTACCCTCACACACAAAATACTTTGTGTCCATATGAGGATGGAGACCTCATCCCGACCCCATCTCGGTCTCATGCGCATGAAGCTACGTCGAGCTTCCCTAACTGCTGGCATGATAAACTACCCTTCTCTCCACCATGTCGTCTAGTAGCCCCTAGGATGCATCACTACCCTTCTTGGGCATCTTGATGGTCCTGAACCTTAGTGCATGCACAAAACAATAATTTTCCACTTAAGGCATTAAATCTTTAGTGCCACTTGTCCAACAACACCGACCCTCAACTCGACCTGCAGCTATTTATCTCGACAATTTCGTTAACCTGTCTTGTCGCACTACTGCCAATCTATCGAGTATGTTGGTCCTGTCTTAGTACCATGGCCAAACATATCATTCATTTAAAAATTTTATGGCTTAAACTCATTTTTGTTTACGAGCTCCTGCTCGTGCCAACTGGCCTAGGGCCCACTGTACAAGATTTTCAAAATCGGGCATTTTAGCCCCCAAGTTCCAAACCGAGACCTCCGACTTATTTGATTATTCAAGCTCCCGTGAAGAAGGCCTCCCAAAATGTTTAAGCAGTGGCACACAGTAAGGGGAGAGCACTTTTGAAAAAATAATTTTTCATTTGTCCATCACACCAACTGGGTGTGAGGACATCTTTGCTCATAACCAATAAGCGAGCTTTCCACTTCCTTCCGGGAAGTTCATCATGTCAACCGGGTATGATCTACTTACAATCGGTAAGTAGTTTTTCCACGTGTTTTCTCACATCACCCCATCCAGGTGTGATGTTAAAATGCCACTTAGTAGTGGTTTTTATATTCCGAGGTACTCATCATCCCAACCAGGTATGATGTAAAAATTCCCACTCACCTAATAGTGCAATGAATTCCTCTTAAAGAAGTTTCTGCCTTCATACAAGCTTAGCCTTACTGACATTCCCGGTACTTCGTGTTCTATCGGGGGTGCAGCGGTCCGAGCTTTTGATCTGGGCAGATAGCTCTCATCCTGAGGTTCATCCTTTCAGCTCTAATTCAGATGAATGAGAGCTGTGAAAGTGTTGGGAGAGCTTGGTTTGGCATGAGAGGGGCTCAAATTGGCTGTTTTTAGCTTGGCCAAAATAGGGCAGCTTCGGTCCACCGAAGCCGCTTCATTGTTCGATCAAGCCGGAGCTTCTCCAGTGATCCTTAGAGCAAATGGAGACTACCATCGGGTAGCTGACTTCTCTTCGAATCTAAAGAACCCGGCCTCGCCTTATTTGGCTTAGAAAAATTCCCAAGTCAGAGCTCTTGTTTAAGCTTCACCGAAAAATAGAGCAGTAGGGAGAGAGGGGAGTTTTTAGGTGCGAGGAGGAAGAATGAGGAGGAGCTCTTTATATAGGAAGCACGGTGTAAACCCCATCCTTTGATAATGAGAAAAACTGGAAAAATAACCGGTCACTTTCAAAATTTTAAAACCGAATTGGTCCAAAGTTTGATTATTAGGAAACGGGCAAATTTGAGAATTTTCAACTCCCATGTGACTCAAATGGTCCATAAACTTGGAAAAAGAACCATAGGATGAAATGGGGAAGAAAAACTGGATCGGTTCAAGAGAACTGGGTCTAAATCGGATAGAACTGATTTATGAACCGAGTTGATTCGTGAACCGAAATTGATAGAGAATGGGTCAACCAAGAAATTTATGGATCCCTTGTGATCCAAAGAGATTTATAAACCTTGGGAAGGAACATTAGAACAAAGTGGGAGAGAAAAACCAGATCGGTTTGGGTGAACCGGACCCGAACCAGATTGAACGGGTTTAAGGACCGAGTCGGTTTATGAAACAGAATTGAGAAAGAGATGGTAAACCAGAAATTTAATGGACCCTAAGTGACCTAAGGAGTCACAAAAGTCATGGAAATGGACTTGTGAAGGAATTTGGGATGAAAACCAACCAATTCAGGTGAACCAGATCCGAACCTGTTTCGACCGGTTTGAACCACTATTGAACCGGATCCTAAATTCATTTCTCTAGGTGGTTTAAATAATTCAAATTTGAGATTTGAGGCCACCATTGGATAGAAAATGAATTTAGAAATTTTTAGATTTGAAAAACTCGGTCGAATGAGAGGTGAACCGGTCAGTTTAAGCTTCAAACCCGGTTCAGACCAGTACAAAATAGTGTCATCTTCTTCCTTCGAAGCAGCGCCGGACGAGAAGAAATGTTTCCATTTGATACGTTTCAGGCCATCAATGTCTATCATAAAGGTGCCAAACGAACGACCAACGAGTCCCCGAGCTCCCTATATAAAGAGCTACTCTCTATTCATTCTCTCCACACCTGAAAAGCTCACTCTCTCTCAGTTGCTTAGTTTTTTAGTGAAGCTCGAACCAGAGCTTAGGTCATTTCTGAGCCAAAGAAGGTGGGGTCAGGTTCATTAGAACTAGGGAGAAGTCAACTACACGGTGGTGACATTTGTTTGATCCAAGAGTCGTCGGAGAAGCACCGATGTGATCGAATAGTGAAGTAGCTCCGGCAGATCAAAGCTACCTTGTTTCAGCCAAGTTGAAATCGACCAATTCGAGCCCTCCTCAGGCCAAACCAAGACCTCCCAACACTTCCTCAACCCTCCCACGGCCGAATTAGGATGGAAAGGTAAGCCAATTTGGCTCCCCTTTGCAATTTCTAATCGGTGTTAGAGAGAGAGTCGGCCGAATTTCAATTTATTTCATTATTGATACTAGGAAGAACCTCAGGAGGAGAACTACTTGCCCAGATAGAAAGCTCGGACCGTCGTGCTCTCACTGGTGAGTAATCGAAGCTTTCTCTCTCTACAGTTCATTTTCCAGCGAAGCTCTGTTTGAACTCGTTACGACGTTAAAACTTGTGATTCAAATTGCTAAACAATCGTATGAACGTGTAGAAACTCGATTTCAACTTCAATTTCAACAATTGGAAATGTTTGATCTCGCAATTTGATGAAATCAAATTCAGTTGTGTTAAAAAGTTGGAATTGGGGGAAAATTGGGGGTTTTCAAAAATTTGAAGGACCAAAATGAAATTTCCTAAAATTGAGGGTCAATTGGGCATGATAAAAATATTAGAGGGCCAATTGAGGAATTTTAGAATTTTTAGGGTAAAATTTACAATTTTTGTAAAGGAAGGGCAAAATGATAATTTTGGAAAAGTTGGGCGACCAAATTGGAAATTTAGGAAATTAAACCCCTTTTTGTGAAATTGAATAAATTGAGGTCCCAAGGGGAATTTTAAAAGTTTTGGAACTTAATTTGAGGAAAAATCGGCATTAGGGACTTAAAGTTAAAGAAAATTAACTTTAGGGATCTAATTGCAAATAAATAAAAGTTTGGTTTTTCTCATTCATTTGGAATGAATGAAGGCTATTAGGCTGAGAGATAATGAACCGAGATGTTCATATCATGTAGGAACACGAAGCACTGGAAACACCAGCAAGGACAAGCTCGCATGAAATCAAAGAACCGGTCTAGTGGAATTCACCACATTAACGGGTGAGTGGGATTTTATATCATACCCGTTTGGGGATGATAAGTACCTCGAAATGAAAACCCACTACCAAGTGGTATTTTAAATATCACAACTTAGAAGAGTGATGTGAAAACCATACAGAAAAACTACTTACTGGTCGTAAGTAGATCATACCCAGTTGACATGATGAAACTTCCTTGAAGGAAGTTGAAAACCCGTTCATCGGTTATGAGCGGAGACGTCCTTATACCTAGTCGGTATAATGGACAGTTCAAAATATATTTTTTCGGAAGTGCTCTCTCCTGACTGTGTGCCAATGCTTAAACTATTTGGGAGACCTTCTTGACAGGAGCTCGAATAGCTCTTATAGGCCAGGGGCCTCGGTTTTGAAACTTGGGGGCTATTATGCCCGGTTTTAAAAATCTCGAACAGTGGGCCATATGCCAGTGGGCACGAGCAGGAGCTCATAAACAAACATGAGATATGTGCCATAAAACTCTAATAAATGAATTGTTTGGCTATGTTACCAAGACAGGACCGACATATTCAATCAACTAGTGGCAATGCGACATGACAAGCCTTCGAACTAGTTAAGACAAACCGTTGCAGGTTGAGTTGTGAGTTGGGCCCGTTGGACCAGTGGCACCACAAATTATATGGCATGATAAGAAAATACTATTTGTGCATGCACTATGATTACGGGATCATCAAGACGCCCATGAGGGGTAGTGCTGCATCCTAGGGGCCTTGGACGACCCGGTGAGTATAAGGGCAGTTCATCGTACCAGGTGACTGTGTGAAATTTGGAGTAGCACTAAGCACATGAGACCAGGATGGGGACGGGATGAGGTCTCTATCCTGATACGGAAATGGAGAATTGATTTCAAGATTGAGGGTCGGATGTCGCATACATCCACTCATTCTCAGGGTAAAAGTGGATGTACTTCTATCTAGGTGGCCAGTAAAGTCTCTTCGAAGCCACAAGTGGGTTCAGTGGTCATGCTAGCCTGCAAATGTGTGTTTAACCTGCATGATGAAGGTTGTGTGTTGGGTGATGACACACTGTGATTACATAAGGAGATGGTGGTAAAACCCAAGATTTTAAATGAAATGATTTTTGAAAAAAAGGAATCTGGCACACTCCAATACAACTTTTTTCCTCAAAGATATTTTCTTGAAAATCCCATTCATTGAGTAGTCGTACTCACCCCTTCCTTTCTGTCCCTTTTTCAGGAAAAGAAAAAATGACTAAGAACACTACCGAGCCTTACCCTCTGTCAGGTATGCTTAAATTTCCTTAAGCTTGCATTTTATTGGATATATGTCTTCCAAGGAACAAGGTTGAAATTACGCCTGGCTCATCTTGAGTTAAAGTCGGAGGAAACTCCTCTTGAACCGAGGGAGCTGCGGGTTGTTCACAAGAATCCAACCAAACCTGGTTGGGGCATGTCAACTAGAGTTGTATCAGAGCCAAGTTCCCTTGAAACATTATCAATATTATGCCTTGATATTAACCCAACTTTAAACTATCGTGTAGGAAGGAAAGTCCCTAGGAAATTCGTGGAGAAATCTAGTCCTTCCCTTATAATCGTGAAAAAGACATATAACCCAAGGGAGGAAGCTATTAAAAGGTTTCTAAAGGGCAAGAAGAGGGTACACAAGGACATGTTAGAAGACTACCAAAAATTAGTTGGAGCCCTATTAGAATGAGAAGGTATCATATACCCTCCTCCCAGACAAGAAGAACCAGCAACACCTCCTAGAAGTCCAACCCCTCCTCCTCTAATGCCACAACAACTGAAGAGGAATCCCACCAAGAAGGATGCATGGGATAACTATTAGGATGCATATGCCACCTTCATGAAGGTCCACCAAGTACCTCCACCCACTTAGCCTAACTTCAACTCGTCTCAATGGGTTAAGTGGACCTATGAGTGTGAAGAGGAGATACTAAGGCGGTATGGATTGGAGGACATACATGGAATTCACTCTATTAAGGAGCACGAAAAGACCCCAATCAGTTCCTCGGAGCCTTCTGATCAAGAGTCCCATAATCGTTCTAGGGTTAACTCTAGCTCTATGACCCCAAGGGATTAGGGGGTAAAGAATTCCTGTAATAAACCAAATTTTGGCAAGAAGATATTTCCTAAATAAATGAAAGTAAAGTTTATTAAAACTCCTAAGTTGCCTTGAGAAAAATTAAGTGTAAGATAATAAAAGTTTAAATAAAAAGGGAACCCCTTAAGGAAGAATGGGTTATGGGTAGTTAAACTCAACCCTTAAGACTTACCTTAGAAAACATGATAAATTCATTTGATGGAAATCCTAAGAAAAGGAAAAGAGTTGGAGGAACAACCTTCCAATAGTACGTGGCTTTTGAGAGATAAGAAATTATGAGAATTGAAGATACAAGAAAAAGTATAACATCCCAAAAGAAACCAAAAGAACAAAAGCGGATCGATAAGGAAAAGAAATTAAGTATAGAGTCTACCACGGAAAGATGGAGAGAAAGTACAACAATAGAAAGTCCCAAGTGTAACAAACTAAAGAACTAAGATACAAATTCCTTAGAAATTGCAAAGGATAAGGGACGGGTGGAAAGTAAAGTATGAGTCAAAGAAGGAAGAAAAACGAGAAGTAGATGAATCCTACCAGGTCCTTAAGTTTAGGAGAAAGTTTCCAAGGGATAGGTGATCAAACACTAGAAAATACGAGTGGTTAGGTGAAAGTATAGGGAGGTTGCGCATGATCTACTACAAGAGGGCCTGAAAAAAAAACTCAAAATAGGAACTTCAAAAGAATTCTATATAAGGAAATAACTTATTGGACCAAATTATTTGGAGGAGTAAACGCAGTCTAACTAGAGATGGGGAATAGTGGAAGAATACTCCCCAACCAAGGCAAAAAGAGAAATACTATGTATATAAGGGAACGAAAGGTTTGGACATGAAAAGGAGGAGAGATCCACCTCAAAGGAATAGGCGAACACTGAAGTGAGTGGAAATGAGGCAGGATCAACAAAAGGTACTACTAGATCCAAAGAGCAAGAATAAGTTGGCAAAAATATCGGTAAAATATACTCCAGAAATTTAAGGATTTCAATATTAGATCTAGAAGGAAATACAGAGGGAAAAGAGAATGAAAAGCTCATCAGAGAAAGAAATCTTGGAAAGACATTGGCGTACCAAGGAAAGAAAGTGAAATAAACGGAATAAGCAATAGGATAATTCCTCAAGAACAAGATAATGGGAAGAAAGAATTAGGTAACAAGGAGGAAGAAATTACCCGACTCATGACTGAGAATTTGCTACAATAGTGTTGCCCTAAAGATATGGCGACACTACCTTTACGAAGTTAAGTGTAGGATATACACATCTCAGAAGAGCATTAAGTACCTCGTAACTTAGAAATAGTTAAATATCAGTCAGAGAAGATGGCTAGAATTGGTGAAGGATTGTGATCTTGCAATATAATATCACCCTGGAAAGGCTAATATGATAGTTGATGCCTTAAGTCGTAAGTATCAAACTGAGACGACACAAGTAAAGACAAGTTACCTACCCTTGTTACAAGATTTGGGAAGGATGGAGGTAGATCTTAGGGTAGACAAGCAAGAAATGCTGGTGGCTAACATGACAGTAAGACCTAGCTTAATCGAGCATAATAAGGCTCAACGAAGGCCCGATAAAGAACTCCAATCTTATTTGGACCTAGTAAACAGAGAAAGGAAACCAGACTATGACATGCAAAGTGATGGAGTGCTAACCTATAAGGGTAGGGTATGTGTGCCTCAAGATAAGAAGTTGAAAACATTAAGTCTGGAAGAGGCACACGATTCGGTATATGTTATGCATCCGGGCAGTACTAAGATGTATCGCACCCTCAAACAAGGATACCGGTGGAAGGGCATGAAGAGAGGCATTGCGAAATGTGTACATCGATGTTTGTCATGTCAATAGATAAAAGCAAAGCATCAGAAACTGTTACCAATTCCGAAGTGGAAATGGGAGCACATCACCATGGACTTCATCACGAGCTTATCAATGACCAGAAAAGGTCGAGATGCAAATTGAGTAGTTGTGGATAGATTGACCAAATCAGCACATTTCCTTCCTATAAAGGTGACAAACACAGTAGAACAGCTGGTCGTTCTATACATGAAGGAAATCATGAAACTCCATGGTGTCCCGGTGAGTATAGTGGCAGATAGATATCCGAGATTTTCTTCCAGGTTATGGCCGTGTCTACAAAACGCCCCGGGGACCAAGCTTCATGTGAGCACGGCATTCCACCCTCAGACAGATGGTCAGTCTAAGCGGACCATCCAAACCTTGGAAGACATGCTAAGAGCATGCGAGATCACCATGAACAAAAGCTGGCAGGAATACTTGTGCCTGATGGAAATTGCTTATAATAATAGTTATCAGGCCAGTGTTCAGATGTCTCCCTATAAATCCCTTTATGGACGACCTTGCCACATCCCTCTACTTTAGGAAGGAGTGGGGGAAATGAAGTTAGAAAGGACAGAAATAATTGAGGATGCCACAGAGAAGATAAAATTAATAAAGAGTAGTCTTAAGACCGCCCATGACAAGCAAAAGAGTTACGCGGATAATCGAAGTCTAAGGTTTTAAAGTAGGAGATCAAGTATTCCTCAAGGTATCCCCATGGAGAGGAATACTAAGGTTCAGCAAAGAGGAAAGCTGAAACCGAGATATATTGGTCCATATCCCATCATTTAAAGTATAGGACTAGTAGCTTATAAATTGGAACTACTTCGTAATTTACAGCGAATACATGATGTATTCCACAACTTCGTGCTTCGAAAATATCAGTCTAACCCTAGTCATGTACTGGACCGACCTCCAATGGGACTAGAAGAGAACTTGACCTATCAGACAGAACCAGTACGAATCATCGAACGAAGAGTCAAGAATTTAGGAACAAGAAAAAAATCCCTAAGGTTAAGTTTTTATAGTAGAATAGACCCATGCAGGAGGAGACATGGGAAGTCGAGTGTATGTTGAGGGATAGTTACCCTCAATTATTTAATGTGTAACTATTTTGAGGATAAAACTCCTAAAAGGAGGGGAGAGTTGTAAACCCCGTCCTTTGATAATGAGAAAAACTAGGAAAAGAACTGGTCACTTTCAAAATTTTAAAACCAAATTGGTCCACAAGTTCGACTATTAGGAAACAGGCACATTTGAGAATTTGCAACTCCCATGTGACACAAGCGGTCCATATACTTGGGAAAAGAACCTTAGGATGAAATGGGAAAGAAAAACCAGATCGGTTCAAGAGAACCGAGTCTAAACCAAATAGAACCAATTTATGAACCGAGTTGATTCGTGAACCGGAACCGATAGAGAATGGGTCAACCAAGAAATTTATGGATCACTTGTGATCCAATGAGATTAATAGACCTTGGGAAGGAACATTAGAACAAAATGGGAAAGAAAAACCAGATTGGTTCGAGTGAACCAGACCCGAACCGGATTGAACCTGTTTAAGAACCGAGTCAGTTTATGAACCAGAATCGATAAAAAGATGGTAAACCGGAAATTTTATGGACCCTAAGTGACCTGAGTCACAAAAGTCATAGAAATGGACTTGTGAAGCAATTGGGGATGAAAACCAAACCGGTTGAAGTGCACCGGATCCGAACCTATTTGGACCAGTTTGAACCACAATTGAATCGAATCCTAAATTCATTTTTCTAGGTGGCTTAAAAAATTCAAATTTGAGATTTGAGGCCACCATAGGATAGAAAATGAATTTAGAAATTTTTATATTTGAAAAACTCGGTCGAATGAGGGATGAACCGGTCAGTTTAAGCTTCAAACCTGGTTTGGCCGGTCTGGTCTGGTTCGTAACAATATCGTCCTCTTCCTTCAAATGACAGCACTGTTCACTCACTGAAAAATTGAAGCAACGCCGACGGAGAAAAATGTTTCCATTCAATACGTTTCATGCCATCAATGTCTATCATAAAGGTGCCAAACGTACGTCCAACAAGTCCCCGAGCTCCCTATATAATGAGCCCCTCTCCATTCATCCTCTCCACACCTGAAAAGCTCACTCTCTCTCAGTTGCTTAGTTTTTCGATAAAGCTCAAACCAGAGCACCAATATAGAGTCATTTCGAAGCCAAAGAAGGCGAGGTCAGGTTCATAAGAACCGGGGAGAAGTCACCTACACGGTGGTGACATCCGTTTGATCCAAGAGACGTCGAAGAAGCACCGACGTGATCGAACAATGAAGCAGCTCTGGCGGACCGAAGCTGCCCTATTTCGGCTGAGTTGAAATTGGCCAATTAGAGCCTACTCAAGCCAAACCAATTCCTCCCAATACTTCCTCATCCCAACCACAGTCCAATTAGGACGGAAAGGTAAGCCAATTCGGCTCCCCTTTGCAATT
Organism: Trapa bicornis; assembly: GCA_030064425.1. Classification (NCBI taxonomy): domain Eukaryota; kingdom Viridiplantae; phylum Streptophyta; class Magnoliopsida; order Myrtales; family Lythraceae; genus Trapa; species Trapa bicornis. Next base: position 19,846,402 of record CM057761.1, on the reverse strand, counting down.
TCTGATCGGTGTTAGAGAGAGAGTCGGCCGAATTTCAATAACGAAATACTAATCAAATTCGACATATATTGATATCATTCTTGATCCTAGGAAGAACCTCAAGAGGAGAACTACCTGCCCAGATAGAAAGCTCAGACCGTCATGCCTTCACGGGTGAGTAACCGAACCTTTCTCTCTCTACAGTTCATTTTCAGGCGAAGCTCCATTTGAGCACGTTCCGACGTTAAAACTTGTTATTCAAATTTTTAAAGAATCGTATGAACATGTAGAAACTCGATTTCAACTTCAATTTCAACAATTGGAAAGTTTGATCGATCAATTTGATGAAATCAAATTCGGTTGTGTTAAGAAGTTGGATTGGGGAAAATTGGGGATTTTTGAAAATTCGAAGGACCGAAATGCAATTTCCTAAAATTGAGGGTCAATTGGGCACGATAAAAATGTTAGAGGGCCAATTGAGGAATTTTAGAATTTTTGGGGTAAAATTTACCATTTTTTGTAAAGGAAGGGCAAAATGGTAATTTTGGAAAAGTCAGGGGACCAAATTGGAAATTTGGGAAATTAAACCCCTTTTTGTGAAATCGAATAAATTGAGGTCCCAAGGGGAATTTTAAATGTTTTGGGACTCAATTTGAGGAAAAACCGGCATTATAGACTTAAAGTTAAAGAAAAATAACTTTAGAGACCTAATTGCAAATAAATAAATGTTTGGTTTTTCTCATTCATTTGTAATGAATGATGGCTATTAGGTTGAGAGATAATGAACCGAAATGTTCATATCGTGTAGGAACATGAAGCACCAGAAACGTCAGCAAGGATAAGCTCGTGTGAAATTAAGGAACTGATCTAGTGGAATTCACGGCATTAACGGGTGATAGGATTTTATATCAAACCTGGTTGGGGATGATAAGTACCTCGAAATGAAAACCCACTACCAAGTGGAATTTTAAACATCACAATTTAGAGGAGTGATGTGGAAATCATGCGGAAAAACTATTTACCGGTTGTAAGTAGATCATACCCAGTTGGTATGATAAAACTTCCTCGAAGGAAGTTAAAAACCCGTTCATCGGTTATGTGTGGATATGTCCTTATATCCGGTCAGTATAATGGACAGTTGAAAATATATTTTTGACGGAAGTGCTCTCTCCTAACTGTGTGCCAATGCTTAAACGATTTGGGAGACCTTATTCACAGGAACTCAAATAGCTCTTATAGGATGGGGGCCTCAGTTTTGGAACTTAGGGACTACTATGCCCGATTTTGAAAATGTCGAACAAGTGGGCCATAGGTTAGTGGGCACAAGTAGGAGCTCATAAACAAACATCAAATATGTGCCATAAAACTCTAATAAATGAATTGTTTGACCATAGTACCAAGACAGGACCGACATATTTAGTCAACTAGTGGCAGTGTGACATGACAAGTCTCCAGACCAGAAAAGGCAAACAGCTGCAGGTTGAGTTTAGAGTCAGGGCCATTGGACCAGTGGCACCACAAATTATATGGCATGATAAGAAAATACTATTTGTGCTCGCATTATGATTATGGGATCATCAAAATGCCCAAGAAGGGTAGTGATGCATCCTAAGGGCCCTAGACGACCCGGTGATTATAAGGGCAGTTCGTCATACCAGGTGACCATGCGAAATTTGGAGTAGCACTTAGCGCATGAATTGAGAGAGCGACAAGTTGTTCACGGAGATCCAACCAAATTGGGTTGGGGTATGACACTCGGGGACTTCTTGGTCGTCAAATTGGTGCCATTATGGCGATCATTCATTGCCTGAAACTCTATGGCCAGAGACTTTTCATCTTCATCGGCGCTACTCGATTTTTTGATGAGTGAATAGTGCTGACATATGAAGGACTAAGACAACACTATTCCAAACCGGACCGGACCGGTCCGAACCGTGTTCAATGATTAAACCGGTCGGTTCAGGCTCAATTCGATCGAGTTTCTCAAAGTTAAAAATTTTTAAATTCATCTAAATTTATTCTCTATCCAATGGTGGCCTCAATTCTCTAATTTGAATTTTCTAAGCTACCTAGAAAAATGAATTTAGAAATCGGTTCAATAGTGGTTCAAATAAGTTCAAGTCTGGTTCAACTGAACTGGCTTGGTTCTTTTAATTCCAATTCATCCTAAAGTCCTTTCTTATGAATTTTGTGACTCTTTAGGTCACTCAGGATTTATAAATTTCTCAGTTTGCCCTTTCTCTAACGATTGAGGTTTGTGAACCAGTTTGGTTTTCTCACTCCAGTTGATCGGTTCTTTCTCTGGTTTCCTTGTCTTTAAGGGACGAGGTTTACACCAGAGGCCTCGGTTTTGGAACTTGTGGGGCTAAGATGCCGGATTTTGAAAAATCATGTACAGTGGGCCCAAGGCCAGTTGGCACGAGCAGGAGCTTGTAAACAAACATGATATGTTAAAGACATTAAAATTCTTAATCAATGGATTATGTGATTTCTCCATGGGACCAATATAGCACCCACATACTCGATGGACTGACGGTAGTGCATCAGGGTCAGGTCGATGGACCGGCCTAGACAAATAGCTACAGGTCGAGTTGAGGTTCTGGGTCGTTGGATCAGTGGCACCAAAGATAAATGGCTTTGTGGAAAAATTATTGTTTATGCATGCACTTGAGGTTCGGGACCATTAAGACACCCAAGAGGGGTAGTGATACATCCTAAGGGCTACTAGACGATATGGCGTAGATAAGGGCAGTTTGTTGTGCTAGCAGTCAGGGAAGCTTGACATGGCTTGATGCGCATGAGACTAGGGTGGGGTCGAGATGAGGTCTCCATCCTCATACAGATACGAAGTATTTTAGGTCTAAGGGTTGAACATATGAAATGCTCACTCAGACTCCGGGTAGAAGTCAGAGACTTCTATCAGGGTGGATGGTAAAGACTCTCTGATCCATAAGTGTGTGCAGTCGGTGTAACTGCATCACGTGAATGTGTGTACTCTTCTTGATGAAGGGCATGTGTTGCTTGTGAAACACACCTAATATGGAAACGGAAAAAAGGTTTTGAGAACCTTGGAAAGGATTTGAAAATCCTTGGATAAAGAATTGGTAAACTTTGGAAAAAGAGATATAAAATTGAGGAAAACCCCTTTTAAAAGAAAATGTCACCCTTTGGTAGGGTGAAGAATTTTGAAAACTAAAATTTGAGGAAAGAACATCCTTAAAGGAAATAAGGAGTTTGGCACACTTCAATTAAAGTTGTCTTGTTTAGAAAACTCACTCCCAACACCCATTCACTGAGTTGTCGAACACACCCCCTCCCTTTACCCCTTTACAAGTTACCAAAGAAAATAAACCCAAAGATATTCATGTAGTCAAACTTGCAAGATAGGTATGTAAGGTTTAATGTATTCAGTTTTGATTAATGCTATTTGAGGAAAGATACAGGTTAAAGGATGCCTTACTCCTCGCGGTTTAGAGAAGGGGAAACTCTTAATAAATTGGGAGAGTGGCGGGTAGCTTACGAGGATCTGACCAAACTGGGTCAGGGCGTGACACATGTAGTTCCAATAGTCCCATGAAAAGGTGACTCAAGTAAGACAAAGTTCATTAATCAAACCTATGAACTGGAACCAGAGTTGTAATAAACTAAAGGTGGAGGAAGGATCAAAATAAGATAAGGAGGAAATCATATCAAAACCCATGGGGTTATGTATGAAAAGTCCGAAAGGATACTTAGCTAATAGCATCAACGACCAAGGGAATGATGGGAAGCAGGGACGATTGGATGTTTATGGAACAACCAACTAAGTGATTTGGATAAGAACCCCCAAGTGGAAAAGTCTTGCCCTAAGGTGAGTAAGAAGTGAACCTAAGGATGTACCTTGGGATTAATGGGTAGAACATAATTGATCATGATACACTCCATGGAGTGAGTGAAAAATGGAAAAGAATAAAGATTCCTTAAGTGCGTAGCTAAAGGACTAAGTGAAGGAAGAACCAAAGTAATAACATGCTAAGCAAATCCCAAGAGGACATCAAGGGAAGTTACTCGCGATGCAAAGGATTGCTGACTTAGTTTTGGGGATAAAACCCCTAAAAAGAGGGGAGAATTGTAAACCTTGTCCTTTAAAGATAAGAAAACATGGAAAAGAACCAGTCAATTAAAAAGAGAAAATCGAGCTAGTTAATGAACCCAAACCGGTAAAGAAAGGATAAAATGGGAAATTGGCAAATCTCAAGTGACTCAAATAGTAATAGAAATCATGGAACCCTAGAACAAATGGGAAGAGAAAATCGGACCGATTCAGGGTGAACCAGACCTGAACCGGATTGAACCAATTTGAACCATACATGAACTGGATTCTAAATTCATATTTCATGGTGGCTTAAAGTGATAAATTGGAAAATTGAAGCCATCATTGGATAGGAAGTGAATTTAGAAATTTTTAGATTTGAGAACATTAGTCAAATCGGGCTTGAACTAGCTGATTTTCACCATTGAAGTCGGTCGGACTGGTCCGGTTCGAAACAGTGTCTTCTTCCTTAGGATGACAGCACTATTCATTGGTTCAGAAACTTTGCTTCTCTAACAAAGGAATATTCACTCTGATCAGGGCATTTTCGGGCAAGGATAAGCTCGACCAAGATGAAAAGTGGTCGGGCAGAAGATCCTCGAGCTCCCTATAGAAAGAGCTACATTCCATTCATCCTCCACACAACTCAAATCGCCATTCTCTCTCAACTGCTCTATTTTTTGGTGAAGCTCAAACTAGAGTTCTGACTTAGGCAATTTTCTTAGCCTTAGAAGGCAAGGTCAGGTCCTACAGATTTCGGAGGAAGTCAGCTACCTAACATCAACCTCCCTTTCGACTCGAGGATCGTTGAAGAAGCATCAGCATAATCAAACAGTGAAGCAACTATGACGGAACGAAGCTCCATATTTTGGTTGAGCTAAATTTAGCCAAATTCAAACCTCCTCTGACCAAACCAAGCCTCTCCTCTGACCATGTCCTCTTCTTCCTTCAGATGACATCACTATTCACTCGCCGATGAAGAGGAAACGTCTCTGCTCAATACGTTTTCGTCCATCAATGCATGTCATAAAGGTGCTAATCGGACGGCCAAGAAGTCCTCAAGCTCCCTATATAAAGAGCCCCTCTCCATTCATCCTCTCCACACATGGAAAGCTCACTCTCTCTCAGTTGCTTAATTTTTCGGCAAAACTCGAACCAGAGCTCCGATATAGGGTCATTTCTAAGCCAAAGAAGGTGAGGTTGGGTTTATTAGAACTAGGAAGAAATCAGCTACACGGTGGTGACATCTGTTCGATCCAAGAGTCGTTAGAGAAGCGTCGGCATGATCGAACAGTAAAGCAGCTTCGGCGGACTGAAACTGCACTATTTTGGCTGGGTTTTAATTGGCCAATTCTATCCCTCCTCAGGCCAAACCAACCACTCCCAACACTTCCTCAATCCTCCCACGGCCATATTAGGATGGAAAGGTAAGCCAATTCGGCTCCCTTCTGCAATTTCCGATCGGTGTTAGAGAGAGTTAGTCGAATTTCAATGACAAAATACTAATCCAATTTGACATCAATTGATGTCATTCTTGATCTTAGGAAGAATCTCAGGAGGAGAACTACCTGCCCAAATAGAAAGCTCAAACCGCCATGCCCTCACTGGTGAGTAATCAAAGCTTTCTCTCTCTACAGTTTATTTTCCGGCGAAGCTCCGTTTGAGTACGTTTCGACGTTAAAACTCACAATTCAAAGTTCTATGAAATCATATGAACATGGAGAAACTCAATTTCAACTTCAATTTCAACAATTAGAGGTGTTTGATCGGTCAATTTGATGAAATCAAATTCGACTGTGCTAAAAAGTTAGGGAGAAATTGGGGATTATTGAAAAATTCGAGGGACCAAAATGGAATTTTCTAAAATTGAGGGTCAATTAGGTATGATAAGAATATTAGAGGGCCAATTGAGAAATTTTAGAATTTTTGGGGTAAAATTTACAATTTTTGTAAAGGAAGGGCAAAATGGTAATTTTGGAAAAGTTGAGGGACCAAATTGGAAATTTTTGGAAATTAAACCCTTTTTGTGAATTTGAATAAATTGAGGTCCTAATATAAATTTTAAATGTTTCGTGACTCAAATTGGAGGAAAAACCCGACAATGGGGACTTAAAGTTAAAGAAAAATAACTTTAGGGACCTAATTACAAATATATAGGAAGTTGGGTTTTCTCATTCATTTCAAACGAATGAGGACTAATAGGCTAAAGAATAATGAATCACTATATTCATTTCATGTAGCAGAATGAGACATCAGGAATGCCAGCTGAAGTCCAGCTTGCCAGGGACGAAAATCGTCTAAGTGGAATTTTACTGCACGATCGGGTGAGTGGGATTTTATATCATACCCGGTTGGGAATGATAAGTATATCATAATAAAAACCCACTAATATGTGGTATTTTAAACATCACAACTTAGAAGAGTGATGTGAAAACCATACAGAAAAAACTACTTACCGGTTGTAAGTAGATCATACCCGGTTGGTATGATGAAACTTCCTCGAAGGAAGTTGAAAACCCGTTCATCGGTTATGAGTGGAGACGTCCTTATACTCGGTCGGTATAATAGACAGTTGAAAATATATTTTGTCGGAAGTGCTCTCCCCTGACTATGTGTCAATGCTTAAACTATTTGGGTGACCTTCTTGACGAGAGCTCGAATAGCTCTTATAGGTCGGGGGCCGCGATTTTGAAACTTGGGGGCTATTATGCCTAGTTTTAAAAATCTCGAACAGTGGCCATAGGCCAGTGGGCCTGAGCAGGAGCTCGTAAACAAACATGAGATATGTGCCATAAAACTTTAATAAATGATTTTTTGGGTCATGTTACCAAGATAGGACTAACATACTTGGTCAACAAGCAGCAGTGCGACATGACTGGTCTCCGGACCAGTCAAGACAAACAACTGCAAGTTGAGCTAAAGGTCGGGATGTTGGACTAATGGCACCATATATTACATGGAATGATAAGAAAATATTGTTTGTGCATGCACTATGAGTACGGGACCTTCAAGATGCCCATGAGGGGTAGTGATACGTCCTAAGGGCCCTGGATGACCCAATGAGTATAAGGGCAGTTCGTCGTACTAGGTGACCATGCCAAATTTGGAGTAGCACTAAGCGTATGAGACTGGGATGGGGACGTGATGAGGTCTCTGTTCTCATACGGACACGGAGAATCAATTTCAAGACTGAGGGTATGATGTCACATACATCCACTCATTCTCAGGGTACAAGTGGACGTGTTTCTATCTAGGTGGGCGGTAAAGTCGCTCCGAAGCCACAAGTGGGTTTAGTGGTCGTACGAGACTACGAATGTGTGTTAAACTTTCAGTATGAAGGATGTGTGTTGGCTGATGACACACCATGGTAAATAAGAAAATGATGGAAATACCCAAGATTTGAAATTGAAAGGATTTTTGAAAGAAAGAAGTCTGGCACACACCAAATACAAATGTTTTTTTAAAGTTAAAATCTTTAAAAACCCATTCACTGAGTAGTCGTACTCACTCCCTCCTTTCTATCCCTTTTTCAGGAAAAGATAAAATGATTAAGAATAATACCGAGCCTCACCCTCTGTTAGGTATGCTTAAATTTTCCTTAAGCTTGCATTTTATTGGATATATGTCTTCCATGGAACAAGGTCGAAATTATGCCTAGCTCATCTTAAGTTAAAGTTGGAGGAAACTCCTCTTGAACCGATAGAGCGGTGGGTTGTTCACGGGGATCCAACCAAATCAGGTTGGGGTGTGATAACTAGAGTGGTATCAGAGCCAAGTTCCCTTGAAACATTATCAATAATATGCCCTGATATTAATCCAACTCTAAACTATCATGTAGGAAGGAGAATCCCTAGGAAATTCGCAAAAAAAATCTAGTCCTCCCCCCATAAGCGTGAAAATGACATCCAACCCAAGGGGGGAAGCCGTTCAAAGGTTTCTAAGGGGTGAAAAATGAGTACCCAAGGACATGGTGGAGTACTACCGGAAATTAGTTGGAGCCTTACTAGAACTAGAAGGCATCATATACCCTCCTCCCAAATAAGAAGAACCATCATCACCTTCTAGAAGTTCAAACCCTCCTCCAATACCAAAACAACAGAAGAGAAACCCCACCAAGAAGGAGGCATGGGATAATTATTGGGATGCTTATGCCACCTTCATGAAGGTCCACCAAGTACCTCCACCCACTCAACCTGACTTCAATCCGTCTCGATGGATGAAATGGACTTATGAGTGTGAGGCGGGAGTACTAAGGCAGTACGGGTTGGAGGCCATACATGAAATCCGTTTTATTGAGGAGCACGAATGGACCCCAATCAATTCCTTAGAGCCTTCTGATCAAGAGTCCTATAATCGCTCTAGGGTTAACTCTAGCCCTATGACCCCAAGTGATTAGGGGTAGAGAATTCATGTAATAAGCCAAATTTTTGGCAAGAAAATATTTCCTAAATAAATTAGAAGTTTATTAAAACCCTGTGTTTCTGAAGAAAATCTAAGTGTGTAAAAGTTTAAGTAAAAGGGAAGAAATTCCCCTAAGAAAGAATTAGTTATGGATAGTTAAACTCAACCCCTAAGACTAGAAAAACAATAAGGAAAAAAATTCATCTGATAGAGATCCTAAGGAAAGGAAAAGGAAGTTGGAGGAGCAACCATCCAAGAGTACATAACATTCGAAAGATCAAGAAGTTCTGAGAAAACTCGGGAGGAAGTATAAACACAAGAATAGAAGCTGATCAATAAGGAAAAGAGATTAAGAGTCCACCTGGTAAAGATGACCAGAAAGTGCAACAACAGGAAGTCCCAAGTGTAAAACATTCCTTAGAAATTCTAAGGGATAAGATACATATGGAAGGTAAGGTATAAGTTGAGGAAAGAAGAAAAACAAGATATAGAAGAAGCGTACTAGGTCCCCAAGTTTAGGAGAAATTTTCCAAAGGATAAGGCGATCAAACACTAGAACGTACGAGTGGTTAGGTAAGAGTATTGGGAGCTGGAGCATGATCTACTACAAGAAGGCCTGGAAAACTCAAATTTGGAACATCAAAGAAATACCATATAAGGAAATAACTTATTTGAATAAATGATTTGGAGAAGTAAACGATGTCTACCCAGAGATAGGGAATAGTGGGAGAATACACCTCAACCATGACAAAAAGGGAAGCACCGGGGATATAAAGGTACGAAAGGTTTGAACACGATAAGGATAAGAGACCCACCTCAAAGGAATAGGCGAATATTGAAGCGAGTGGAAATGAAGCAAGGTCAACAGAAGGTACTCCTGGATCCAAAGAATAAGAATAAGTTGGTAAAAATATCGAAAAGATATACTCTAGAAATTTAAGGAATTCAGTAGTAGAATTAGAAGGAAATACGAAGGGAAGGAGAATGTGAAGAATCATGTACAAAGAGAAAGAAATTACCCGACTCATGACTTAGAAATTGCTACCATAGTGTTTGCCCTAAGAATATGGCACTCCTACCTTTATGAGATTAAGTGCGGGATATACACAGATCACAAGAGCTTTAATTACCTCCAAATTCAAAAAGGGATTTAACCTCCGTCAGGAGAGATGACTAAAATTGGTGAAGGATTATAATCTTGTAATAGAATACCACCCCGGAAAGGCTAATGTGGTAGCAGATGCTGTAAATTGCAAGTATCAAACTGAGACGACACAAGTAAAGACAAGTTACATGCCCTTATTACAACACTTGGGAAGGATGGAGGTAGATCTGAGGATAGATAAGCAGGAAAAATGCTTGGTGGTGAATGTGGCGGTAAGACCCAGTCTAACCGAGTATATTAAGGCTCAACAAAGAACTAGTAAAGAATTCCTGCCTTATTTGGATCTGGTAAACAGAGAAAGGAAACCAGACTACGACGTGCGAGGTGACAAAGTACTAACCTATAAGGGTAGGATATGTGTGCCTCAAAATAAGGAGATAAAAAGATTAATTCTACAAGAGTCACATGATTCGATGTATGCTATGCATCCAAGTAGTACTAAGATGTATCGCACCCTCAAACAAGGATGCTGGTGGAAGGGTATGAAGAGGGACATTGCGGAATATGTAACCCGATGTTTGTTTTGGCAATAGATAAAAGCAAAACATCAAAAACCGTCAGGACTACTACAACCCTTACCAATTCCGGAGTGGAAACGAGAGAACATCACCATGGACTTCGTCACGGGCTTACCGGTGACTAGAAAGGGTTGAGATGTGCGATTTGGGTCATAGTGGATAGATTGACCAAATCAGCAAATTTTCTTCCTATAAAAGTGATGAACACAGTAAAACAGCGGGCTGTCCTATATATGAAGGAAATCCTAAGACTCAATGGTGTCCCAATGAATAAAGTATCGGACAGAGATCCAAGATTTACCCCTAGGTTCTAGCTGAGTCTCCAAAATGCCCTAGGGACCAAGCTTCATGTGAGCACTACATTCCACCCTCAGACAGATGGTCAGTCTGAGTGGACCATCCAAACCTTGGAAGACATGTTAAGACCATGCGAGATTACCATGAGCAAAAGTTGGGAGGAATACTTGTGCCTGATGAAAATTGCTTACAATAATAGTTATCAGGCCAGTGTTCAGGTGTCTCCCTATGAAGCCCTTTATGGATGACCATGTCGTATCTATTTTGGGAAGTGGGAGAAAGGAAAATAGAAAGGTAGAATTAATTGAGGATGCCACCGAGAAGATAAAAAAATTATAAGGAGTCATCTTAAGACTGCTCAGGACAAGCAAAAGAATTATGCGGACAATCGAAGGAAGATTTGGAGTTTGATTTAAGGGATCAAGTGTTCCTCAAAGTGTCCCCCTGGAGAGGAATACTTAGGTTCCAAGAAAGAGGAAAGTTGAAACCAAGGTATATCAGTCCATATCCCATCATTCAAAGGATAGGACCGGTAGCTTATAAATTGGAACTACCTCCTAACCTGTAGAGAATATATGATGTATTCCATATCTCAGCACTTCAAAAATATCAGCCTGATCCTAGTCATATATTGGATCGGCCTTCAATAGAACTAGAAGAGAACCTGACCTATCAGGCAGAGCCGGTATGAATCATCAATCGGAGAGACAAGAATTTGAGGAACAAGAAAATTCCTATGGTCAAGGTGTTGTGGCAGAATGGACCCGTGCAGGAAGAGACATGGGAAACCGAGTATATGATGAGGGATAATTACCTTAAATTATTTAACGTGTAACTGTTTTGGGGATAAAACCCTTAAAAAGATAGGAGAGTTGTAAACCCCATCCTTTGATAATGAGAAAACTAGGAAAAGAATCGATCAGTTTTAAATTTTAAACTGAATCGGTCTACAAGCTCAATTAATAGAAAATGAGCAAATTGAGAATTTACATCTTCCATGTGACTCAAAATGGTTCATAAATCTTGGAAAAGAACCTTAGGGTGAAATGGGGAAGAAAAACCAGATTGGTTCACGAGAACTGGGTCTGAACCAGATAGAACTAGTTTATGAACCGAGTTGATTTGTGAACCGAAACCAATAGAGAATGGGTCAACCAAGAAATTTATGGACCCTTGTAATCCAAAGAGTTTTAAAAACCTTGGGAAGGAACATTAGAACAAAGTGGGAGAGAAAAAACCAGATCGGTTTGTGTGAACCGGACCCAAACCGAATTGAACCGGTTTAAAGACTGAGTTGGTTTATGAAACAAAATCGATAAAGAGATGGTAAACTGGAAATTTTATGGGCCCTAAGTCACCCAAGGAGTCACAAAAGTCAGGGAAATGGACTTGTGAAGGAATTGGGGATGAAAACCAAACCAGTTCAAGTGAACCAGATTCGAACAGGTTTGGACCGGTTTGAACTACTATTGAACCGAATCCTAAATTCATTTTTCTATGTGGCTTAATTAATTCAAATGTGGGATTTGAGACCGCCATTGGATAGAAAATGAATTTAGATGAATTTAGAAATGTTTATATTTGAAAAACTTGGTCGAATGGACAGTAAACTGGCCGATTTAAGCTTTGAACCCGGTTCGGACCGGTCTGGTCCGGTTCGGAACAGTGTCGTCTTCTTCCTTCATATGACAACAGTGTTCACTCACCAGAAAATCGAAGCAGCACCGACAAAGAGGACACGTCTCCATTCAATACATTTCTGGCCATCAATGCATGTCATAAAGGTGCCAATCAGACGGCAAAAAAGTCCACGAGCTCCTTATATAAAGAGCCCCTCTCCATTCATCCTCTCCAAACCTAAAAAGCTCACTCTCTCTCAGTTGCTTAGTTTTCTGGTGAAGCTCAAACCAGAGATCCAATATAGGGTCATTTTTTAGCCAAAGAAGGCAAGGTCAGGTTCATTAGAACTGGAAAGAAGTCAGCTACACGGTGGTGACATCTATTCGATCCAAGAGTCGTAGGAGAAGCACCGGCGTGATCGAATAGTGAAGCAGCTCCGACGGACCGAAGCTGCCCTATTTTGGTCGGGTTGAAATTGGCCAATTCGAGCCCTCCTCAGGCCAAACCAAGCCCTTCCAACACTTCCTCAGCCCTCCCACGGACGAAAAGGTAAGCCAATTCAGCTCCCCTCTATAATTTCTAATCAGTGTTAGAGATAGAGTCGGTCGAATTTCATTGATGAAATACTAATCCAATTGATGTCATTCTAGATCCTAGTAAGAACCTCAGGAGGAGAACTATCTACTCAAATAGATCGAAACTTTCTTTCTCTACAGTTTATTTTTCGGCGAAGCTCCGTTTGAGCTCATTTCAGCGTTAAAACTCGCGATTCAAAGTTCTATGGAATCGTATGAACATGGAGAAACTCAATTTTAATAATTAGAGGTGTTTCATCAGTCAATTTGATTAAATCAAATTCTATTGTGTTAAAGAGTTAAAATTGGGGGAAATTTGGGATTTTCAAAAAATTTGAGGGACCAAAATGGAATTTTCTGAAATTGAGGGTCAATTGGGCCAATTGAGAAATTTTAGAATTTTGGGGGTAAATTTTACCATTTTTATAAAGGAAGTGCAAAATGGTAATTTTGGAAAAGTTGAGGGACCACATTGAAAATTTGGGAAATTAAACCTTTTATGTGAATTTGAATAAATTGAGGTCCTAAGATAAATTTTAAATGTTTTGGGACTCAAATTGGAGGGAAAACCCGGTAATAGGGACTTAAAATTAAAGAAAAATAACTTTAGGAACCTAATTGCAAACATATAGGAAGTTGGATTTTCTCATTTATTTGAAACAAATGAGGGCTAATAGGCTAAAGAATAATGAACCACTATGTTCATTTCGTGTAGGAGAATGAGACAATAGGAATGTCAGCTGAAGTCCAGCTTCCTAGGGGCAAAACCCATCTAAGTGGAATTCCACTGCACAATCGAGTGAGTGGGATTTTATATCATACCTGGTTGGGAATGATAAGTATATCGGAATGAAGACTCACTACTATGTGTTATTTTAAACATCACAACTTAGAAGAGTGATGTGAAAACCATACAGAAAATACTACTTACCGGTCGTAAGTAGATCATACTCGATTGGTATGATGAAATTTTCTCGAAGGAAGTTGAAAACCCGTTCATCAGTTACGAGCGGAGACGTCCTTATACCCGGTCAGTATAATGGACAGTTGAAAATATATTTTATCGGAAGTACTCTCCCTTCATTGTGTGCCAATGCTTAAACTTTTTGGGAGACCTTCTTGGTGGGAGCTCAAATAGCTCTTTTTGGTCAGGGGCCTCAGTTTTGAAACTTGGGGGCTATTATGCCCGGTTTTAAAAATCTTGAACAGTTGGCCATAGGCTAGTGGGCCCGAGCAGGAGCTCGTAAACAAACATGAGATATGTGCCATAAAACTTTAATAAAAGAATTGTTTGGTCATGGTACCAAGACAGGACCGACATACTCGGTCAACTAGCAGTAGTGCGACATGACTGATCTTCGGACCAGTCAAGACAAATAGCTACAGGTTGAGCTGAAGGTCGAGGCCGTTGGATTAATGGCACCACAGATTACATGGCATGATAAGAAAATATTGTTTGTGCATGCACTATGAGTACAGGACCTTCAAGATGCCCATTTGGGGTAGTGATGTGTCCTAAGGGCCCTAGACGACCTGGTGAGTATAAGGTCAATTCGTCGTACGAGGTGACCGTGCAAAATTTGGAGTAGCACCAAGTGCATGAGACCCAGGTGGGGATGGGATGAGGTCTCTATCCTCATACGGACATGAAGAAATGTTTTTGAGACTAAGGGTAGGATGTCACGTGTGTTGAGTGATGACCCACCGTGGTAAATAAGGAAATGATGGGAAAACCCGAGATTTGAAATTGAAAGGATTTTTTAAAGAAAGGAGTCTGGCACATTCCAAATACAAATGTTTTTTTAAGTTAAAATCTTTAAAAACCATTCACTAAGTAGTTATACTCACCCCTTCCTTTCTATCCCTTTTTTAGGAAAAGAAAAAATGACTAAGAATAATACCAAGCATCACAATCTGTCAGTTATGCTTAAATTTTCCTTAAGCTTGCATTTTATTGGATATATGTCTTCCATGGAACAAGGTCAAAATTACGTCTGGCTCATCTCATGTTAAATTCAGAGGAAACTCCTCTTGAACCGAGAGAGCAGTGGGTTGTTCACGAGGATCCAACCAAACCGAGTTGGGGTGTGACAGTTTGAGTATGTCTTGAAGCAGTAGGAGCTTCATGCGCATTGAGACTGAGGCGATGGAAGGGTGAGATCTCACCCCCACAAAAGTAGGGATATTCCACATAAACAATGTATATTCCATATTTTCGTACTTGCATCATCCAAGTCTTGGGGTCTTGCCATATTTGGTGTAGGGTGTCGTCAGCATATTGGGGAGGTTCGCATCAGTTGGTATTAGAGCACACGGTTGCACTGCAAGTTTCATCCTATATTTTATATATTTTTTATCTTCTCTACCTATTTCTATTCTCTTAAAAAACAAAAAAAATGTCTCATCTTCTTCTATCTATCTTCTTTTCAGTAAGTGCAAATAAAAAGAGTGCAAAAAAAAATTCGTGCAAAAAAAATTCATGCAAAAAAAATGGCAAAAGAAAAAAAAGAGAGGCACACAATTCTATCTTGAATTTCATTCTTATTCTACTCTATCTATGTCTACTTCTTATTACTTCATTCCATCTTAATTTCTTCTCTGTCTAAATTTTATTCTTCTTTCTTATTTGAGTCTATTGGTACATCACACTTAAATTCCTTTAGAATTAGTTTTTTTGAAAACCTTATTGATTTGTCTTAATTGTTCCTCAAGTTGAACTGCTTCATAAAAATAATTTGTTTTTAAAGTTTAATTAAGATTGAAAGAAGACAAAAGAGTGGAAAAAGGCAAGAGTGTTTTAAATCTATAAGAAAAAGCCATTTGAGTGTGAAACAAGAGTGTTTGAGAGAAACATGTGAGTGAGAGTTGCAAGGTTCTTTTCTTTCTAACAATTGTCAAGATCATAAGGTCCTATGACAAGGAAACACTATGAAAGAAGAAGGTTTCATACCGCCCATTCAAAACCTATAGTGGAAAGCAATGAAGTGTGAAATGAAATAAATAGTGAAGTCTAAATTTGAGCCACTTCATACACGAATGAATTGCTTGGAGGAAGGTGTGAGACAACGCACACATCAACATACTTCAACTGAATGACCATGGAGCATTCGATCTCGATGCTTCGAACCACAAGAATTGGGGGAGTTCGATGATCTCCAAGTTAATCACGACAACCTCAAGCTCAATTCCTTCAATCAACCTACTACTTGGGACAGACCATGGATTGATGATAACTTGGACAACCAACGTGATAAGTTATTTCATACTTGTTGTTCTATGAAAAATAAGGTTTGTTTTGTTATCATAGATGGGGAAAGCTGCAATAACTTTGCTAGCACCAAGCTTGTGGAGAAGTTGGCATTACCAACCTTAAAGCATCTGAAGCCTTATCAACTACAATGGATGAACGACCATGGTGAACTCAAGGTAACCAAACAAGTGTTGGTTGCATTTTCTATTGGAAAATATCACGATGAAATACTATATGATGTGGTACCAATGCATGCATGCCATATTCTTTTGGGACGACCCTGGGAGTTTGATCGTCAAGTTATACATGATGGATTCACTAATAGGTACTCTTTTGTGATGAGTGAGAGACAAATATATATTGTACCATTTACTCTAAGGCAAGTTTTTTAGGAGCAACTGAAAAAGAAAAAGATAAATGAACAGAAAATAGAACAAAAAAAGAAAGGAGAAATATCATAATTGAAAAAAAAAGAGGGAAAAGCTAGAAGTGGAAAAAAAGAGAGTAAAAACAATGTGCATTGATTGTCGAGCCATCAACAACATCACGGTAAAGTATCACCACCCTATTCCTCATTTGGATGACATGTTAGATGAGTTGCATAGATCATGTTTATTTTCGAAAATAGATCTCAAGAGTGGATATCATCAAATTCGAATGAAAGAAGGGGATTAATGGAAAAGTGCATTTAAAACTAAACAAGGATTATATGAATGGTCAATTATGCCCTTTAAATTGACTAATGCAACTAGCACTTTCATGAGATTAATGAATCATGTATTACGTGCTTTTATTGGGAAGTTTGTAGTTGTATATTTTGATGATATTCTAATCTATAACAAGACTATGGATGAACATGTAGCACATTTAAGATTTGTGTTAGAAGCCTTTAGGCAACATAAGTTGTTTGCCAACTTGAATAAATGTGTTATTTTTATGATAAACTTGTGTTTCTTGAATATAATATAAGTTCAGAAGTGATTGGAGTTGACAAGGAAAAGATTAAGGCAATTCCTAATTGGCTAGTTTTCATGGA
Organism: Trapa bicornis; assembly: GCA_030064425.1. Classification (NCBI taxonomy): domain Eukaryota; kingdom Viridiplantae; phylum Streptophyta; class Magnoliopsida; order Myrtales; family Lythraceae; genus Trapa; species Trapa bicornis. The sequence goes on along the minus strand of CM057761.1, from coordinate 19,829,489 downwards.
TTAGTTAGTTTTTTATAAGCGTTTTATTCCAAATTTCAGTAGTTATGTCGCACCTCTTACTGCTGTTATAAAGAAAAACGTACTTTTTAAATGGGGTATTGAGCAATAAAATGCATTTCAATTGATAAAGGAAAAACTAACTACTGCCTCATTGCTCTCATTGCCTAATTCTTTGAAAACATTTGAAATTGAGTGTGACGCATCAGGAGTAGGTATTGGAGGTGTATTAAAGTAGGAAGGAAGACCAATTGCATATTTCCGTGAAAAGTTGAGTGGAGCAACCCTAGATAGATGTATGCCCTAGTTCGAACTCTTCAAATATGGAAACACTATCTATGGCCGAAAGAGTCTGTGATTCACACAGATAATGAATCTCTTAAGAATCTCAAAGGACAACACAAGTTGAACAAACAACATGCAAGGTGGGTGGAGTTCATTAAAACATTACCAAGTGTGATCAAGTACAAACAAGGAAAATATAGTTGCAGATGCTCTATCGCGAAGGTACGCTATGCTTTCAATGCTTGATTCTAAATTGCTTGGTTTTGATTATATCAATGATTTGTATGCAAACAATCTTGATTTCTGTGAAGTGTTTAGAAGTTGTAGAAGTGGTAAGTTTTGGAAATTTTATTTACAAAATGGATTTATTTTTCGAGAAAAATAAATTATGCATCCATCAGTCTTCTTTGTGTGAGTTACTTGTTAGGGAAGCACATGATGGAGGACTCATGGAACATTTTGGGGTAGCTAAGACTATGTCAATAATGCATGAGCATTTTTTTGGCCCCACATGAAAAAGTATGTTGACAAAATTTGTTCTCGATGCATTACATGTAAGAAGTCTAAGTCTAGGCAACAACCTTATGGCTTGTATACTACTCTTCTGATTCCTAATGCACATTGGATTGATACTTCCATGGATTTTATTTTAGGATTACCAAAAACTAAGAGGGGGATGGATTTTGTGTTCGTGGTAGTTGAAAGGTTTTCGAAGATGGCACTTCATTCCATGTCATAAAACTGATGATGTATCGAATATTGCTAATTTGTTATTTAGAGAAGTTGTCAGATTGCATGGTATGCCTAGAACTATTGTTTCTGATCATGATTCTAAATTCTTGAGTTACTTTTGGAAGACCTTATGGGGTAAATTAGGAACCAAACTATTGTTTTCAACAATATGTCATCCATAAACTGATGGTCAAATAGAAGTAGTAAATAGGACACTAGGTACTTTATTACGTTCTATAATAAAAAAGAATTTGAAATCATGGGAAGATTGCTTACCACATGTTGAATTTACTTATAATTGTTCTGTTCATTCTACAACTAAGTTTTCACCATTTGAGATTGTTTATGGTTTCAATCCATTAACCCCTCTAGATCTAACCCAACTTCCTGTAGGTGAGTTAGTGAATTTTGATAGAAAGAGAAAAGTAGAGTTTGTCAAAGAACTACACGAGAAGACAAAGATGCACATTGAACGGATGACTAAAGTTTATAAAAAACAAGCAAACAAGGGCTGCAAAAGTGACATTTTTGAACCCGACGATTGGGTCCGGCTTCATATGAGGAAAAAATGATTTCCAGAACAAAGTTGATTAAAACTTCTTCCTAGAGGAGATGGACCATTTTGAGTGTTGGAACGCATTAATAATAATGCTTACAAGGTGGAGTTACCTGGTGAGTATGGCATTAATAAAAGTTTCAATATTACTGATTTAATGCCATTTGATGTAGGTGATGAAGGAACAGAATATTTGATGATAAATCATTTTCAAGAGTGGGAGAATGATGTGAATTAGACTAAAAATACTATGAATTCACAAATCCAATCAATCAAACGTGCAATGGAGCTAAACAGTTTGTCACCAAATGTGATAAATGAGAATGATGTGAATCCGACAAAATACTCTACGAATTCACAAGTCCAATCAATCGAACATGCAATGGAGCTGAATAGTTTATCACCAAGTATGATAAATGATCATTTGAGACTACAAGAGGACCCAATCACAAGGTTAAGGGCTAAATGATTCAAAGAAGATTTATATGGGCTAATTAAAGAGATTGCAGAACATACAAGTGGAAGTACAATAGAATAGCCCAAGAAAAGCCCAAGAGAAGGTACAGATTCAATTAAGAGATTTATTAATATAATAAATCTTCTAGGATATTAAATAATAATATTAGATATTTAATTAGTCAAGTTTAGATACCTCTTTTAGGTAACCCCAAGAAGCTTACCCAAAGTCCATCAACTAACACACCTGTAAGGCAGTTATGAAAAGTTTGAAATTTTATGTAGTTTTGATTTATGTTATAACAGAAATGTATAATTTTAAAGGATGCCTTACTCCTCACAGTTTAAAAAGGAGTGGCAACCTTTAGTAAGTTGAGAGAGTGACGGGTTGATCACGGGGATCCGACCAAACCGGGTAGGGGCGTGACAACTTGAGTGGTGTCATAGCATGTTTTCTCGAATGCATAATAAATATAGTAAGTAATAGGATTGATCTTAAAATTTTCAGATGACTCCAAGAAAAGTAGCCAAACAAACCCACGGTACCATAGCCACCCCGAAAGCCCGGAAAAAGCCCATCCCAAGGGAGAAGATGTACCAAGAGCATAGAAGGACCCTTGGAGTAATCCTAAATCGAAGAGAACTCGATAGGAAAGCCTCCAAGGTGTTCAGACTCAAGGACGGCAAGGCATCGAACCCTCAGCAACCCCTTTGAAAGACCCTACAATGCTCAAAGTATAAGAGGAACCATAAAGATCCACGCAAGGAGATGACATGTTATATATGTGGGCAATGGGGACACTACATTAGAGGATGCCCGACGTTTCAGAGGACAAGACCCTAGAGGATCTGTTATGAGTGTAGGAGGGTAGGACACATAGAAAGGAATTGTCCCACATTGCGAAGGATCCAAGCGACACCCTTTAATAAGGACACCTCCACCACTACAGAAGTTCAAAGGGATAACATTACAAGAACCATAATTGCGACTAGGGAATCCAATATAACCCGGGAAGAAATCCCTCTAGACGATAGTTTAGTAATAAGTACTCCCCAACCCATTATTGTAACAATCTCTCTCAATAGATGTTAAAACCCCAAAACTGTATTCTTACTTCAATAAATAAGATTCTAAGCTTTTGAAAATTTCTCTATTCCTTAATAATATGAAAGCATGTCTTAATTGCCCGAAAAAGAATCACGAAAAGAAGATCAAGGATAGGACCTTAAGAAAACCCAGAGATAGTAGAATTTTCCCTTAAGGAGCACTACAAACAACTTAGGAACAAAGAAGGGAGTGCCTCTACAAGGAAAGGCCAGTCGAGCAATTGATGACAAATGAAATGACTCGAGATGGCAAATACGACTCACTTTGGAAAAGATAGTGAAATAGAAGTTTCGGACAAACATAGTGGAGGGAAGCAAGTTGTTATAGTAAGATAGTCAAGGAGTATAAACAACGCTCTCAGGAAGACCCAGAAGTAGAAAGGGCTACACCCTAAAAAGGGCGGTGGGATGGACGTTAAGGACAAGAGGACTCGAGAAACAACTACCTTAAGAAAATTAGACCAAAGGAATGGTAGAGAAGAGACAGTTAACGAACTGATACTCATGAAAGCCATAATTTAAGCTCCAACAAAGAAGAGGAGGTGGAAAGGCCAAATAATTGGAAAAAGAAGGATGAAGAAAATCCTTAAAAAGACTAATGGCCAAATTAACAACCAAACTCAAGCCAAGAGAGGAGTAGGCAAGCCTCTCACATGATCAAGAGATCTTGAAATAAGGAGGATTTGAGCACTCCCTAAAAGAAATAGACAGGTACTGGGGTACAAATGAGGATGAGGATAGAGTACAATAAATGTGCCGCAAGATTTCAAGAGTAAAAGTAAATAAGAGAAGACGACATCAAAGGATGTCATTTAAGGGTAGATATTATTCCATAGAGCAAATGAAAAAGGAATTTCGGAAGAAAGGGAAGGAGTCCTACCGAGGAAGGAAACCTTGGAAAGGCATATGTATCCCAACTAAGAGATAATGGAACCAAGTGAAAGGGACAAATAGATAAACTTGCAAATGAAGAGTAGGCTGAGGTGAAAGAAACCAAGAAAGCATACTAGGAGGACCCAAGGAATAAGTTAACAGGGACGGGTAAATAGTAAGTTAGCATCAAATGATGCAGTGACAAGTAAGAATGAGAGGACTACACATAATAAGGAAATAAAGGAAAGAACGTCCGAGAAACATTGGGAATGTAAGCCCTCCAAATAAGAAGTGGCTAAGGAGAAATAACCCCAATTAGTACGATGGGTCGTAGACCACACGCGCAAAATGAAGCCTAAAGAGTGGACAACTGAGCATAGTGTGGAATGCACAGAATAAAATCAATAATCGAAAGTATCTCAAGTAAGGAATAAGGGATGAAATAGAAGTTGTGGAAAAAGAAGGATCCAAAACGGGCAAATGCCCTAACATAGATAGGGGTGCGAAGAAAGGAAGAAAGATCCCTACAAGAAATAATAAGAAGGTTGAGCATGTAGCTCCTAAGATGGAGGTCTCTATTGTGAAGGACACATAGTAGAGAACAAAACCGGACGAAGGGAACCTTCCCAAGCAAAGGAATCGACACATAGATAGAAAGTGATTAAATTAGAATGAAGAATCATGAAATGATCACAAGTGAGTAAAAGTGGATTAAGGAAAAAGGAAAAATCCTTGAATAAAGAATGTCAAGGACTTAAGAAGGAAAGAATCCCAGCTTGTCGGTAAACCATTGGGAAAATGAATCATTGGAATCGGAAATACTCAATAAGTAAGTTGAGAATGGACATGTGGGTAAGGAGAACCGACATGATTATGTAAGTTGATTGGATAATGGTAAAGGTAGTCGAGGAATACTACCAAACGAAAAGAGGGATGAAATTATACAATCCCCGAGAGGTTGGGAACAACCCTAAAGGAGGTGTTCTAGAAATCTAATGGACATAGAGACAAGATCTAGAAAATGTCATGTTGCAAGGGGCATGTAAGCCTAACAATCCCAAGGAAAACATGACTAAAAATAAGGAAGAGTCAGATAATAAGCATGACAAGGTCAAACATAAAATTTGGACTGAAATGTTAATGAACAATGGATGAAGGAAGAGTCGAAATAGGATGAAAAGATGATAATAAGGAAAACTGTGAAAACAAGTATGTAACACTCTAAGGAACATCGAGCTAAGGGTTTCAATGACCAGGAGGCTAACTCAACATAGGAATGATTAGGTATCTTGGAACTCTCAATCCTGAGTACAGGACCTCAAAGGGAAAAATGTTGCTCTAAGCAAAGAAGGATATGAATCTAAGGATATACCCTTAAGTAAAGTATGTCTAGTTATGATAAACTCCAAGAAGGGAGTAAAGAATATAAAGGAAAAGAAATGTCTTAAGTGAATGATATAAAAAGGGCTAATTGAAAGAACAAGAGAAGAGTGTGCATGTTAAGAAAACACCAAGTTGACATCAAAGGAAATTTTTCCTCAAACAAAGGTTGCTAATTAATTTTTGGGGACAAAACTCCTAAAAGTAGGGGAAAGTTGTAAACCCCACCCTTTTGAATTAAGGAAAAACATGAAAAAAAATCGGTAAAACCGAGTGAGAAACACCATACTGGTTCACAAATCGATCATTAAAGAACGGGCAATTTAGGAAATTTCAAATCTCGAGTGACCCAAAGGATTCATAAAACCTTGGAAAAGAACCTTAGAACAAATTGGAAGAGAAAAACTAGACTGGTTCAGATGAACTGAATCCAATAGAATTGAACCAGTTTATGAACCGGAACTGATAGAGAAAGGGCAAACCGAGAAATTTATGGATCTCGGGTGACCTAAAGAGTCACAAAAGACATGAAAAAGGACCTTAGGATGAATTGGAGATGAAAATTAAACAGTTTAGGTGAATCGGATCCAAACTGAATTTAATCGGTTTGGACCGGTTTGAACCACTATTGAACCGGATGCTAAATTCATTTTTCTAGGTGACTTAGAAAATTAAAATTTGAGATTTGATACTATAATTGGATAGAAAATGAATTTAGAAATTTTTAAATTTGAAAAATTTTGGTCAAATTGGGGGTGAATCAGTCGATTTAAGCTTTGAACCCAGTTCGGACCGGTCTAGTCCGGTTCGGAACACTATCATCTTCTTCCTCCAGATGATAGCACTATTCACTTGCCAAAAAATCGTCCAGCACCGGCGAAGCTGAAAAGTCTCCGGCCATGGAGTTTTAGGCAATGAATGACCGCCATTAAGGTGTCAATCAGATGGCCAAGAAGTCCCTGAGCTTCCTATATAAAGAGCCCCTCCTCATTCATCCTCTCCACACCTAAAAACTCCATTCTCTCTAAACTGCTCCAATTTTTGATGAATCTTGAACCAGCGCTTCAATATAGGGTCTTTTCTAAGCCAAAGAAGGCGTGGTCAGGTTCTTTAGAACTGGGGAGAGGTCAGCTACACGCATGTAGTCTCCATTTGCTCCAAGGGTTGTCGGAACAACACCAGTGTGATCGAACAGTGAAGTAGCTCTGGCAGACCGAAGCTGCCCTGTTTTGGCCGAGCCGAAATCAGCCAATTCGAGCCCTTCTCAGAACAAGCCAAGCCCTCTCAACACCTCAACAATCCTCCTACAGCTAAATTAGAGCTGAAAGGTAAGCCAATTTGGCTCCCCTTTGTAATTTCTAACCGGTGCTAGAGAGAGAATTGGCAGAATATTGATGATAAAATTCTCGCTCAAATCAGCATCAATTGATACAATTGTTGATCCTAGGAGTAATCTCAGGTCAAGAGCTATCTTCCCAGATCGAAAGCTCGAACTGCCATGCCCTCGACGGTAAGCTTTCGAAGCTTTCTCTCTCTAAGTCCAGTTTTCTAGCGAAACTCCATTTGAGCTCATTCCAGTACCAAATCGTGCAATTCAAAGTGCAATTGAATCGGTGAAGGTGTATGAACTCCAATCTAACTTCAATTTCAACAATTAAACTGATTTAACCAGTCAATTTGATAAAATCAAATTTGGTTGAGTTAGATGGTTGAAATTGGGGGAAAATTGGGAATTTCAAAAATTCGAGGGACTAAAGTGCAATTTCATAAAATTGAGGACTAATTGGGCATAATATTAATCTTGGAGGACCAATTAGGCAAATTTTTGAATTTTTGGGGCAAAACTTACCATTTTTGTAAGTAGGGGCAAAATCGTAATTTTAAAAAAATTGGGGGACCAAATTGGAAATTTGTGAAACTAAACCCCTTTTTTGTGAAATTGAATAAATTGAGGTCCTAAGATTAATTTTAAAAGTTTTGATACTCAATTTGAGGAAAAATCAACAATAGGAACTTAGAGAAAAAATAACTTTAGGGACCTAGTTACAAATAAATGCAAAGTTTGGTTTCCTCATTTATTTGGAATGAGTGAAGGTTATTAGGCCAAGGGATAATGAACAAGGATGTTCATATCATGTAGGAACACGAGGAACAAAAAATGCCAACAAGGACAAGCTCGCGTGAAATACAAATAACTGGTCGAGTGAAATTTATTGTATTAACGGGGTGAGTGGGAATTTAATATCATACCTAGTTGGGATGATAATCACCTCAAAAATGAAAACCCACTTCTAAGTGGTATATTAATCATCACACCTGAGAGGAGTGATGCTGAAATCAAACTGAAAAAACTACTTACCGATTGTAAGTAGATCATACCCGGTTGGTATGATGAAACTTCCTCGAAGGAAGCAGAAAACTCATTCATCGATTATGAGCGGAGTTGTCCTCATACTCAATTAGTATGATGGATAGTTGAAAAGTATATTTTGTCGGAAGTGCTCTCCCCTAACTGTGTGCCACTGTTTAAACATTTTGGGAGACCTTCTTGATGGGAGCTCGAATAGCTCTGTTAGGCTAGATGCCAAAGTTTTAGAACTTGGGGGCTAATATGACCGATTTTGAGAATCTTGAACAGTAGGCCCTAGGCTAGTTGGCACGAGTAGGAGCTCGTAAACAAATATGATAAATATGCCATGAAAACTTACGTACTGAGTTGTTTGGCCATGGTACCAAGACAGGACCGACATACTCAGTCAACTAGCAGCAGTGCGACATGACAAGTCTCCGAACTAGTCAAGACAAACAGCTACATGTCGAGTCGAGGGTCGGGGCCATTGGACCCGTGGCACCACATATTATATGGAATTATGTGAAAAATTATTGATTGTGCATGCACTGTGTTTACGAGACCTTCAAGATGCCCAAGAGGGATAGTGATGCGTCTCAGGGCTCTGGATGATCTGGTGGATATAAGGGTAGTTAATCGTACCATAATTCTTGTGAAGTTTGACATAGCTTCAAGCGCATGAGATTGGGGTGGGGACAGGATGAGATCTCTGTACTAATACGGACACGGAATTTTATTACGGGATTGCGGGTCGTTTGTCGTGAACATCCACTCATTCTCAGGGTAGAAGTGGACGTGCTTCTATCTAGGTGGCTGGTAAAGTCGCTCTAACGCCACAAGTGAGTTCAGTGGACAGGTTGGCCTATGATTGTGTGTTTGAACTTCATGATGGAGGATGTGAGTTGGGTGATGACACGCCGTGGTAATATGAAATGGATATAAAAATCAAAGTTGAGAATGAAATGATTTTAAAGAAAATAAGAAGTCTGGAACACTCTGATACAAACATTTTTCCTAAAAATTAAATTTTAAAAACCCATTCACGGAGTCATTGTACTCACCCCCCCCCCTCCCTTATACTCCTTTCTGGTAACTCCAGGAAGCTTACCCAAAGACCACCAACTAACACACATGTAAGGCAGGTATGAAAAGTTTGAAATTTTATACAATTTTGATTTATATTATTCCAGGAAAGGTACAGGTTTAAAGGACGTCTTACTCCTCACGGTTTAAAAAGATGGGGCAACCCTTAGTAAGCCAGGAGAGAGGCGGGTTGATCACGGGGATTCGACCAAACCGGGTCGGGGCGTGATAGTGTACCTGGGCTGGGATCTAGGGAGGAAAAATTGGTGCAGTTGCTTTCCTTCTTGAAAATGTTTAGAGGGATGGGGTGAGTTCGACAACTTAGTGAGTGGGGACAATCTTTTATGAAGCTACAATTCAACAATTTCAATTATTTGATATTTTAGCAGTTTCTTCTTCGGCTTCTCAATTCACATCAACAACCGCCCTTCTATCATAGGAGGGATCACTCATTTGTAAAATGGTCCTCGACCGTACCACTTGTGGATCGGAGCACCTTTACCATCCACCTTGATAGAGATACACTGCCTCTACCCAGAGTTTGAGTGGACATCAATAGTGTGACATATCAAACCATAATAACTTCATCATGTTTGCTTAGTGGGACGAGACATCAAGTTCCCCTACTGGCTCAGCCTCCATGCGTAGGAAGCTACTCAGCATCATGACCTACTGAAAGACGAAACCGCCCTTATTACACCCTGGGTCGTCCAGCATTCCTTGGGCTCCATCACTACCTCATGTCAGGTGTCCTGATGGACCGGACGTCACAATGCATGCACAATCAACAATCTTTTTGAATTATAGCCTTTATCTTTGGCCCTCTAGCACAACGGTCTATTGGCTTGGCTACGACCCATGTGTACTGGCCCAACAGGTTCAACGACCTAGATTAGGCAGAGTAACAGTTCGGCCTAACAAGCTTGACAACTCAGCTTGTCTCGATGGGTATCACACAAGATTCCCCTTATTTAGGTCTTTTAGCCTCATATATCACATATATGTTCTTGACGGGTCCACGCCCATATCCATCGACCTTGGGCCCACTAGCATCTCGAGCCTAAGCCCGGAATTAGCTCCCAAATGTTTTAAGTAGAGTCACCCAATCAAGGGAGGCTAATTTCAAGAAAATGGTTTTCAAAGCTGAATTATCATTCCAACCGAAATTGACATCATAGTAATTCCCACTCACCTGGTGATTTCGATGGGTTCGTCCCAGCGGAGTCTGACCTCGCTGTCTCTTTCCGGAAGCTAGTGCTCGAGCAGTCTACTCCTACATGGCACGGATATTCTCATTAGGGTATTAAGCTAAGGGACTGCATTTCTATGCACATTTGAATATAGGCCCTCATATTTTACCTAAATTGCACTTTGTTCTCTCAAGTTTGTGCATTTATCTTTAAGTCCTTAATCGCCCCTTTTACTTCAATTTGGCCCCTAGGTTTTCCCATTATCCTTTCCGGTCCTTAATTTTATCAACATTTCCCTTGGGCCCCTCAATTTCTAAAATTGCCATTTATCCCCAAATTTTCACAAAATTGTAATTTGAACCCAAATTCTCAAATTTTGCAAATTGGTCCTCCATTTGATCCAATTTGCCCAATTGACCCTCAATTGGGAGGGAATTGCTTGAAAAGGCCCTCAATTTCATCTATTTGCCAATCAATACAGAATTTTCCCAAACTTTTCAAATTTTGCATTTTGGCCCCTCAATCACAATTTTATTCAATTAACCCCCTGAAACTTAGTTAATTGCCCTCATTCTTGATTTGAATAATCTTCTCTATTTTCTTCTCATCATTTCAAGATTTGAATCGCTCGATTTGGCTTAGAAATGAGCTCAAATGGAGCTTCGTCGAAAAATACAGTCTAGAGAGAAAAAGCTTCGATATCTTACCAGTGAGGGTCTGGTGATCAGAGCTTCGGCTACCACCATGTTGCTCTCATCACGAGGATCCTCCTTGGATCAAACCACGCTTCAATTGATAAGCTAAGTAGTGTAAATTTTAGTGTTAAAGTTTTTGCAGAATTCAGTCGTGCACAGTGTTTTCCGACGAAGGGTGGCGGAGGAAGCTTACCTTCTTAGCTTAGGGGAAGGTCGGGACACCTCTAGGAGGGGCATAAGGGTCTCACTTGGCTACAATTAGTCGAGGGAAAGCTCAAAGTAGGCTGCAGGAGGTTGGTTGTTTTCCGACTGAGGAGTGGCAGTACTTTTTATAGGGAATGTGGCAACTGTTCAAGCTACCCGCCGGCTTAAGATTTGGCCCCCAACTCGGTCACTACATAATAAGAGAGTTTTTCAAGATGCTAGAAACTCCAACATTTTTGGCAACTCTCTCTCCTCCCTTCTCTCAGTCATCGTTTAAAGGTTGAAGATGATGACATGGCGGTCGTGCCACGTGGCACACTGTGATTGGTCAGTTTTTTTGACGTGGAGTGCCAACTCAGCCATCGTGTCAACAGTTGACCCATTGAACAGACATGTGGCAGCCCCTCATTGGTTGCTTGTGTCTACGTTGTGTGCTAACGGGCGCCAACTAACCATTGACCAGACTCATGGCAACCTCCCACTGGCTGCCCATGTATGTGTGGCAACTGACACGGCGTCAACTGTCTCTTGACCGTTGACCGTTAACCACGGTCTATTGTCCATTGATCGGTCGGGTCTAACCGGGTTAGCTGTCCAAAATTTGAAAATAGGCCTGTTCAGACAATATTCGACCATTTTTCTAAAATTTAAAAATTTCTAAATTCATTTTCTATCTAATGGTGGTCTCAATTTTCCAAATTGACATTTTTAAGTCACCTAGAAAAATTAATTTGTGAACCGGTTCACTATGGTTCATGTCGGTTCGGTCTGGTTCACCTCGAACCGGTTTAGTTCTATCCTTAATTCCACTTCCTGATTCTTCCTTGTAATTTTTGTGAATTTTTGGTTAATTGGGATTTTCCAATTTCCCACGATAACAATTTTTCATTCATTAAATGGCTTGTTTCTTCATGTATAAACCTATACCGATTCTTTTCCCGGTTTTCTTTGATCCCAAAGGATGGGTTTTACAACTCTCCCCTCCTTTTAGGAATTTTGTCCTTAAAACTATTACATATCAAATATTTGTGGGTATCTACTCCTTATGGTTGACTCGACCTCCCATTCTCTTCCTCCACTTGACCATTTTGTTAGAGTATCTTCACCATGGGAATACTCTTATTTCGGAGGTTTTTCTCATGTCGATCGAGGATCCATACGGGTTCTACTTCGTAGGTCAGGTCTTCCTTGATTTCTAACGGTGGCTCATCTAGCACGTGGCAGGGGTCGGGCTCGTACTTTTGCAGTAGGGACATGTACAAGGCATTATGGATCCTCTGCAGATTCGGGGGCAACTCTAGTTGATATGTTATAGATCCAACCCTCCGTATTTTGGCATATGGGCCAATGTACCTTGGTTTCAAATTCCCTCTTTGTTGAAACCTAAGTATCCCTTTCCATGGTGATACTTTTAGGAATACTCGGTCCCTGACCTCAAATTTCAGTTCATTTCTCAGGTGGTCGGCATAGCTTTTCTGCCTATATTGTGCTGCTTAAGTCGACTTCTTATGATCCGGATCTTTTCTAATGCGTCCTCTATCAACTCGACTTTCTCGAGTTTTCTTTCTCCTTCCTCCTCCCAAAACAAGGGCGTGGGGAAATATCGGTGCAGATGCATTCCTTCCTAAAAATGTTTAGAGTGAGGAGGTGAGTTAGACAACTAAGTGAGTGGGGAAAATCTTTTAGAAGGTTCAATTTAGCAATTTCAACTATTTGATATTTCAACAGTTTCTTCTTGGGTATCTCAATTCACATCAACAACTGCACTCCTATCATAGGAGGGATCACACATTTGTAGAACGGTCCTCGACCGAACCACTTGTGGATCAGAGCACCTTTACCATCCACCCTGATAGAGGTGCACTGCCTCTACCTGGAGTTCGAGTGGACATCAATAGTTTGACACATCAAACCATGATCACTTCATCATGTTTGCTTAGTGGGACGAGACCTCAAATTCCCCTACTGCCTCAATCTCCATGCGTAGGAAGCTACTCGGCTTCACGACCTACTGAACGAAGAAACTGCCCTTATGCACCCTAGGTCATCCAGCCATCCTTGGGCTCCGTCACTACCTAACACCAGGTGTCCTGATGGCTCGAACATCATAGTGCATGCACAATCAATAATCTTTTTTAATTATAGCCTTTATCTATGGCCCTCTAGCACAACGGTCTCTCAGCTTGGCTTCGGCCCATGCGTACTAGCCCAATAGGTTCGACAACCTAGATTTGGCAAAGTAGTTGTTCGGCCCAACAAGCTTGACAACTCAGCTTGGCTCGATGGGTATCACACAAGATTTCCCTTATTTAGGTCTTTTAGCCTCATATATCACATATTCGTTCTAGACGATTCCACGCCCGTATCCATCAACCTTGGGCCTACTAGTATCTCAAGCCTAAGCATGGAATTAGCTCACAAATGTTTTAAGCAAAGTCACCCAATCATGGGAGGCTAATTCTGAGAAAATGGTTTTTCAAGTTGAACCGTCATTCCAACCGGAATTGACGTCATAGCGGTTCCCACTCACTTGGTGATTTTGGTAGGTTCGTCCCGGCGGAGTCTGGCCTCGTGCTCCGACATGGCACGGATATCCTCATTAGGGTAATAAACTAAGGGACCGCATTTTTGTGCACATTTGCATATAGGCTCTCATATTTTGCCTTAATTGCCCTTTAATCCCTTAGGTTTGTGCATTTATCTTTAAGTCCTTTATTGCCCCTTTTTCTTCAATTTGTCCACCAGGTTTTCCCATTATCTTTTTAGGTTCTTAATTTTATCAACATTTCCCTTGGACGTCTCAATTTCTAAAATTGCCATTTATGACCAAATCTTTCCAAAATTGCAATTTGACCCCCAAAATTCCCAAATTTTGCAAATTTGTCCTCAATTTGATCCAATTTGCCAATTGACCCCCAATTTCATCAATTACGGTGAAGGGCGGAAGAGGGAGCTTACCTTCTTAGCTCATGGAAAGGTCAGGACATCTCTAGGAGGGGCGTAGGGGTTTGGCTTGGCTGCAATTGGTCAGGAGAAAGCTCAAAGTAGGCTATAGGAGGTTGGTTATTTTCCAGCTGAGGAGTGGTTGTACTGTTTGAGCTTCCTCGTTCCTCCTTGATGGTTCTCAAGTTGAATGGAAGGTATGGTCAGGTAGAGAACTTCCTTCTGATTCCAAAGACACCCAATGCGGCTTGGGAGGTTGAGAAAAGTCCTATCGTTGGAGCTCTCATTCACAGCTCGCCGAAGATTGTACTCTTCTACTTCTTCACTCAATTGTGGGTTGCTGAGAATGAATGAGGGGGTGCCCTTTATATAGGAAGCTCGGCAACTATTCAGGCTACATGCCAACATAAGACTCGGCCCTTGACTCAGCTGTTGGCGTCCTGACTGGAGAGTTTTTCATGTCATCGGAGACTCCAGCTTTTCTAGTGGCTCTCTCTCCTCCCTTCTCTCTATTAGCATCTGAAGGTTGAAGATGATGACATGGCGGTCCTGCCACGTGACACGTTATGATTGGTTAGTTTTTCTGACATGGAGTGCCAGTTCGGCCACTACGTCAACTATTGACCTATTGATTGGACATGTGGTAATCCCTCATTGGTTGCTCGTGCATGCGTGGTGTACTAACGGCACCAGTTGACCGTTGACCGAACACGTGGCAGCCTCCCATTGGCTACCCATGTCTGCGTGGCAACTAACGAGGCACCAGATGTCCGTTGATCATTGATCACGGTCTGTTATTTGTTGATCAGTCCGATCCGACTAAGTTCGCTGTCCAAAATTCAAAAATCGGCATGTTCAAATCCCGTTCGACCGTTTTTCAGAAATTTAAAAATTTCTAAATTCATTTTCTCTTTAATGGTGGTCTCAATTTCTCAAATTAACATTTTTAAGACACCTATAAAAATGAATTTGTGAACTGGATCACTATGGTTCATGCCAGTTTGGTTCTATCCTCAATTCCACTTCCCGGTTCTTGTAATTTTTGTGAATTTTTTGTCACTTGGGATTTTCCAATTTCCCATATTAACTATTTTTCATTCATTAAACAGCTCATTACTTCATGTATAAACCTATACCAATTATTTTCCTGGTTTTCTTTGATCCCAAAGGATGGGTTTTACAAAGGGTGTTTGTTGTTTGTTGTGTGAAACAGACTATGGTAGGTTTAATTAAGTAAATCACTCTAACTAGAAGATACATATCTTAAGCTTGATGAAATAAGCTAATAAGTTTACAATAAGTTCTTTTTAAAAGATAATGCATGTCACACCCCGACCCGGTTTGGTTGGATCCCTGTGAACAACCCGCCACCCCTTTTCATACTAGAATGGTATTCCCACCAAGCTAGGCCAAGAAAGGTAAACGTGTACAAACACTAACGTTTTCCATAACAAAGTAAATAAAACAATTAAGTAAAATTACCTCTTCGAGTCGACTCCTGGCATGCTTCTCCGGCTTCCCTCTCCTTGGTGTATGAGTTTCCCTGAAAGGGGATAAGGGAGGGGATGAGTTCTACAACTTTGTGAGCACAGTCATAGGACAACATTACTTTCAAGTTTAGTAAGTAGTTACACAACATTTTTACCTTGTTCGTGGTAAATCACTTAATAAGCAAGCTACCACTTGTCTTATCTTTAGTAGAACATATTCTCGTTATTTATTGGCTTATCTTTTTAAGCTTAGAGTAGGTACCTTCCTAGTTTGGGGGATTTAATTAGTGAACCTACCAATGTTTTTTTTCATACCTCAGACAAACACACGCCCTTTATTCATAAATGGAATAAATGGTCATAGAACAAACTCTCAGAGGCTAGCCGACCTCGGTTTGTTCCACTAGTGGCCTGGAGCGCCTTTATCGTCCACCCCGGGAGAGGCCATAACCTCTACCGCAAGTTTGCGTGAGCCCCATAGCCCATCCCACAGACCATTCAAATACTTCGATCCCCGGGTACTTTAGGGGTGAGATCTTGTCCTTCCACCCCCTCTATCTCAATGCGCATGAAGCTCTCTAAGCTTGTAGACATACTGGAATAATGTTCTTTTACACTTTTAACACCCTTGTTGTCCAATAGCCCTTAGAACCAATACTACCCTGTGTCGGGTGCTTCTTTGGTTCTATACGATTGCAATCACAAACAAAAGGTTTTAATTTAAAGCCTTTCTCTTTCCACTACCAGCCCCTTAGACTACCACATGGCTCTAGCATGATAGCTTCACAAGCATTACCTAATTTTGATAATTTCTTATACGCTGTTAAATCAAGCTTATTGATAGGGCAAGACACGTATCCATCGGCATTGGGCTCACTTGCACCATACTAGATCTTAGCCCACCATTGTTGATAATGGGACTCACCCATATCCGTATTGACAGTCGGATTAGACCATAACCCCTGAGGTTTATCCATACACCGATCATGGGTTATTCTACTATCATAATTCATGATATCTTCAGAAATATAACCTTAAATCATTTAAGCAGATTCACATAGTAAGTGGGTTATATTTTTGGAAAAATGAGTTTTTTAAAAGGAAGCATGATCTTTCAAAAGCTCCAATCGGTCCCGATTTCCAAAATCTCACTCACCCAATACTACTGATGTGACCGTCCCACTAGGATCCCGATCCTTGATGTGCTCCTCTGCATATGTAAATGAACAACCAGTTCCTACATGGTTCGAGTATTCACATCAGGAAAATTGGCATAAAAAACCTCATATTTTCATGTATTTGCACATAGGTCTTTAAATTATGTCTTAATTGTAATTTGATCCCTAAAGTTTATAACTTTACATTTAGGTCTCAAATATCCATTTTATCCTCAATTAGGTCCCTAAGGTTTCTAATATTTCTCTTAGGTCCCTTGTGTTCTCTTATTTCCATTCAAGTCCTTAATTGCAATTCGACCCAAAATTTTCCAAAAAACCCCAATTCGCCCAATTTTTCCAAAAATTTCACTTTGACCCTGAATTATTATTTCATCAAATTGATTGCTTAAACTTGCTTAATTGTCCCCTATCATGCTATTAATCATTCTCCCTATCTTCCTACGAGCTTTCTACCCTTTGAACGAGCTCAATTGACCCAAATTTGAGCTCAAATGGAGCTTTGTTGGAAAAACTTTATAGAGAAAGAAAGCTTGGTTTTCTTACTAGCAAGGGGGCGGCAGTCGGAGCTCTAGATAGGGCAACTAGTTCTCATCCAAGGGATTATTCTGGGATCAAAATACAAGTCAATTAGCAACCGGAGAAATGTCAATTTGATGAGAGAAGTTTCGTGCTCCAGTTTCTACAACCTTACCATTCCGGCGAAACGGGGCGGAATTGGCTTACCTACTTGGTTCCAAGGGGTCGAGGGTCAGTTGAGGAGAGTTGAGGGAGGTTTGGCCGAGTTGCAAGAGGTCGAAGGCAACCGGAATTCGACTTGGGCAATTTGGCTTTTTCGAGGTCGTCGGAGCAACAACACTATTTGAGCTTGTCAGCACTCCTATAGTGGTCCTCAGGCCGAATGGAAGGTGTAGCTGGGTAGACGACTATTTCTAAGTTCCAAAGAGTCTGCCCACTCCTCCCTCTACTAAAAAGTCCAAGGTTGAAGATGATACTATGTGTGCACGTGTGCGCTACCACGTGGCATGCTGTGATTGGTTGGCTTCACTGACGTGGCTTCTAACTCATCGTTCGAGTCATCCTTTGACTCATTGACTGGACAAGTGGCAGACTCCCATAGGTCATTCATTCTAATGTGTCTACTGATCGTATTCAATCAGTTGTTTGACCATGACACGTGGCATCCTCTAATTAGTTTAATTAAATATGTCTGATTTCCCACGTGATGCATAGTGCAACTACCACATGTGAGCCTCTGATTGGCTGAGACCATTCGACGTGGCTCTACCACGTGTCGACCTCAAATTGGTCTACCATTTTTCCGACATACTAGTCAACTACTGACGTGGCACTTTTACCACATGTCAACTCCTCATTGGCCAGCTTAGCTGACGGGGCTTCTTTGCTTTTAACCATTGACGGAGGACATGTGTTGCTCTCCTATTGGTCGGTCATCGCTAATGCGGATTTTCCTCCTTTGAACGAGGATATGTGTCATGCCTTGATTGGTTAGTGCTTCTAGACATTGACTTAGTGGCTGACTGGGTGCGCTTCACCATATGTCGCGCGCCAATTGGTCATGCTTGCTGGTCGGACGTTGACCTAGCAGCAATCCATTGATCGGGTGCACCATTGACCGTTTCGGTCAGACCAAGTTTGGTGACCCGAAATCAAAACTCGGTCGGTTCATGCCCAATTCAACTAGTTTTCTAAAATTTAAAATTTTCTAAATTTATCTAATTTCATTTTATATCTGATGGTGTCTTCGGTAATGCCCCGACCCATTTTGGTCGGATCCCTGTGAACAACCCGCCACTCTCACAGTTTATTAAAGGGTTTCCCCTTATTATAATCCATAAAGAGTAAGGCGTCCTTTAAACCTGCACCATTTCCTAGAATAACATAATCAAAACTGCATGAAATTTTAAACTATACAAACCTGTCTCACAGGCATCTTAGTTGATGGTCTTTCAAGGTAGGCTTTCCGGGATTTCCTAAAAGGGATATAAGGGAGGGGTGAGTAGGATTACTCAGTGAATGGGTTTTCAAAGGTCTACTTTTAACTTTTAAGAAAAATATTTATATGGAGTGTGTCAGACTCCTTTCTTTTCAAAAAAATCCCTTCATTTAAAAATTTGGGTTTTTCCATTATTTCTTAGTTACCGGTGTGTCATCACCCAACACACATCCTTCATCATGAAAGTTACACACATTCACAAGTCAGTATCACTACTGAACCCGCTAGTAGCTTCAG
Source organism: Trapa bicornis (assembly GCA_030064425.1). Taxonomy (NCBI): domain Eukaryota; kingdom Viridiplantae; phylum Streptophyta; class Magnoliopsida; order Myrtales; family Lythraceae; genus Trapa; species Trapa bicornis. The sequence continues at coordinate 19,810,719 of CM057761.1, read as the reverse complement.
AGCGACTTTTCCTGCCACTCGGATAGAAGTACAACCACTTCTACCCTAGGAATGAGTGGATGTACGTGACATCCGACCCACAATCCCGAAATCACTTCTTCGTGTCCGTATGAGGACAGAGACCTCATCCTGTCCCCACCCCGGTCTCATGCGCTTGGTGCTACTCCAGATTTCGCACAGACACCTGGAACGACGATCTGCCCTTATACTCATCAGGTCATCTAGGGCCCTTAGGACACATTACTACCCCTTATGGGCGTCTTGATGATCTCGTACTCATAGTGCATGCACAAACAATGTTTTCTCATATTGCCATGTAATCTGTGGTGCCACTAGTCCAACGGCCCCGACTCTCAACTCAACCCGCAGCTGTTTGTCTTGACTAGTCTGTCGACCTGTCATGTCTCACTGCTGCTAGTTGACTGAGCATGTTGGTCCTATCTTGGTACCATGGCCAAACAATTCACTTATTGAGTTTTATGGCACATATGTCATGTTCGTTTACGAGCTCCTGCTCGTGCCAACTAGCCTTGGGCCCACTATACGAGATTTTCAAAATTGGGCATTTAGCCCCCAAGTTCCAAAACCGAGGCCCCCGGCCTATCAGAGCTATTCGAGCTCCCGTCGAGAAGGTCTCCCAAATTGTTTAAGCATTGGCACACAGTTAAGGGAGAGCGTTTCCGACAAAAATAGCTTTTTACTGTCCATCATACCGACCAGTATAAGGACATCTCCATTCATAATCGATGAACGGGTTTTCAACTTCCTCTAAGGAAGTCTCATCGTACCAACCGGGTATGATCTACTTACAACCCGTAAGTAGTTTTTCCGCATAACTTTCACATCACGTTCTCTAAGTAGTGATGATTAAAAATACCACTAAGTAGTGGATTTTTATACCGAGGTACTTATCATCCCCAACTGGGAATGATATAAAATTTCCACTCACAACCGGTAAGTGATTTTTAAATTTTAAGTTGTGCTCATCATCCCAACCGGGTATGATGTTAGTAAACCCACTCACTCGTTAATGCCGTGAATTCCACTAGACTGGTTCTTTGTATTCACGCGAGCTTGTCCTTGCTGGCGTTCCGGTATTTCGTGTTCCTACACGATATGAACAACCTTGTTCATTATTACTCGACATAACAGCCTTCATTCATTTCCAATGAATGAGAAAACCCAAACTTTTAGTTATTTGTAATTACGTCCCTAAAGTTATTTCTCTTTAACTTTAAGTCCCTAATGTCGGTTTTTCTTCAAATTGAGTCCCGTAACTTTTAAAATTTATCTTGGACCTCAATTTATTCAATTACACCAAAAAGGGGTTTAATTTCCCAAATTTCCAATTTGGTCCCCCAATTTTCCAAAATTACCATTTTGCCCTTCTTTTACAAAAATGGTAAGTTTTGCCCCAAAATTTCCAAAATTCCTCAATTGGTCCTCCAACATTATTTTCATGCCCAATTGACCCTCAATTTCATAAAATTGTATTTTGGCCCTTTGAATTTCGAAAATCCCCAAATTTTCCCCTAATTTCAACTCTTCAACACTACCGAATTTGATTTCATCAAATTGACCAATCAAACACTTCTAATTATTGAAATTGGAGTTGAAATTGAGTTCCTGCATGTTCATACAATTCTAAGAAACTTTGAATCGCATATTTTAACGCCGGAACGAGCTCAAACGGAGCTTCGTTGGAAAACAGACTGTTAAGAGAGAAAGCTTCGATTACTCACCGGTGAAGGCACGGCGGTCCGAGCTTTCGATCTGGGCAGATAGATCTCGTCCTGAGGTTCATCCTAGAATCAAGAATTGCATCAATTGATGCGGAATTAGATTAGAATTTCGTCATTGAAATTTGGTCGACTCTCTCTCTCTAGCACCGATCGAAAATTGTAAAGGGGAGCCAAATTAGCTTACCTTTCGATTCTAATTCAGCGTGGAAAGACTAAGGAAGTGTTGGGAGGGCTTGGTTTGGCCTGAGGAGGGCTTGAAATGGCCAATTTCAGCTTGGCCGAAATAGGGCAGCTTCGGTCCGCCGAAGTTGCTTCACTATTCCATCATGTCGGTGCTTCTCCAACGATTCTCGGATTGACTGGAGTTTGCTATCAGATAGCTGTCTTCTCCCCGGTTCTAAAGAGCCCGACCTTTGTTCAAGTCGAAGCTATGGTTCGAGCTTTACCGGGAAATGGAGCAGTAGAGAGAGAGATAATTGTTCAGGTGTGAGGAGAATGAAATGGGGATGATCTCTTTATATAGGCATAAAACCTGTGTATTAAATAGGCGAATTTTATTACTAGTATTAATATTGCCATAAGTTATTGGTATTAATTCCAATAATTTAATTTTGGTATTAAATTATTTGTATTAATTCCAATAATTAAATTATGGTTATTTATGATAAAGCGTACATAAAAAATTTTTACCAAAATTTCGGGTTACAAAAAAAATTCATACTTCCCAGGAGAGGTCACCATCCTCACACTACTCTCGGGCAAGCACGCTTAACTTTGAAATTATTATGAAATCTAGTTCACCTGAACCAATTTGGTTTTTATTTTTTAAAATTTCTTAAATTTCTATTCCAAGGTTTAATGAATCCTTTAGATCACCCAAAAGTTGTAAATTTTCATATTGCGTGTTCTCAAATGTAAACTGGCTCAGTTTTCTTACTCGGTTTGACCGATTCTTTTCCCGATTTTTCTTAACTCAAAAGTGTGGGGTTTACATCTTCAATTTTTCAAATTGATATTTTTAAGCCACCTAGAAAAATGAATCTTTGAACCGGTTGTCCATAGTTCATCCTAGTTCAATCCGGTTTAGGTCCGGTTTGTCCGGAACTAGTATAGTTTTTACCTCCAATTCACTTCATGGTTCTTTTCCATGGTTTTTGGATATTCATTGGCCACTTGGGTTTTCCAAATTCACATTTTGACCCTTCTTTACTCTGTCTGATTCATTTCAATCATCGGTTTTCTCTCAAAATTTTCTGGTTCCCATCCTCTATTTTCCTTTATTCAAAGAATGAGATTTATAAGGCAAGTAGTGGCTTACTTCTCACATATATTTTTTTGAAAGGAAACTCTACTTAAGTGCTGCTAAATTAGGGACATGAAGTCGCGATGTCTTGTAAATCATACTCACTGAGTTGTAGAACTCACCCTCTCTCTCTTAAACCCCTTTCAAGAAAATATGAATAGGAACGGGATGAAGAGTATATCCCTTGGTAAGCCTTGTGTAATAATCATATTCTAGTATGTTTTATGGAAAATCATATTTCTGTATATTATTTTAAAAATATTTTTAGGTTACGCCTAACTCCTGTCGATACCATAGTGTTTGTTATTTGATACCGAAAGGAGTGGCAGGTTAATCATGGAATTACAACCAAACAGGGTTGGGGTATGACATCTACAAGTATAATGATGGGAGGAGTGGTGGGTTGTTCACAGGGTTCCGACCAAACCATATCAGGGTGTGACATATGTAACATCCCGACCTAGTTTGGACAAAACCCTGTGAACAACTCGTCACTTCTCTCAATACTATAATAAAGACCACCTTTGTTATCATAGTATTGATAGAAGCAAGGCTCAAGACAACGAGGAAAATAGTGCATTAGATTATGTTTTTCAAAATATGTTAGAATTTATATAGTGTTGTATATAAATTTGTAAAAGAAACTAACATGCCAATTTGGTAGTTTATCTTCTAATGTCATCATTAACATTTTGTGTCCTAGAAAGGATAATGGAGGGGTGAGTCTATAACTCAGTGAATAAAGTTTACTAAAATCGTGACTTACTGTCTACAATTCAGCACATACTCATAAGATTTAAGAATTTCATTTCTTTAAAAAAATAAGGGTTCTGGTTGATCAATTAAACAAACTACTACTTGTTTTATCAATAAAAAAATATTACACATTATTTAAATTCACCGCTTGTATCTTACAAGCAAAAATATATTTTTTCCTACCTGAAAAAACTTTAAAGATTTGTTTATGTAAAACTTCTCATAGGTTTGTATCAGACAAACATGGCTCATCTTTTCTCATTAAAAGGATTTTCACTGCTTATGTCTTACAAGCTAAAACTTGTCCTTCTTACCTATTTATAAGCTTTTGTATGTGATCTATTCCTATAATAAATTGGGCAATTAAGACTCAAATAATAAAGGTATTTACACTTAAACTCTTAAATTTTTGTTAATTACAATTAGCCTCTTAAGTTATACCTTATTTCTACCTAGGTCCCTAAAATTCTCATTATTTCCAATTGGGTATTTGATTTCTCACTATTTACATAAAATTCCCCAATTTTCAAATTTTGTAATTAAGTCCCCAAACTTCCAAAAAAATATAATTTAGTCCTCCAACTTTGATTATCATCAATTTGATCTTAAATATTCCCAATTGAGTCCTAACATGATACTAATTATCTTCCATATGTCCCTATAATTATTTTAAGCTTTTAACCATCCAATTTGGCTTAGAAAAGTGCTTAATCAGAGTTGAAAATTATTCTAGAAAGAGAAATCTTCGATTTTTTTTACCTATGAGGGCTCGCTGGTTAGAGATTTTGATTCCAATATATTGCCCTCTCTATGGGGATCCTTCTTATTTCAAACTATGCCTCAATTAATGGTCTGAGTAGTGTAATTTCATTGATTTAGTTTTTAGGTAAAATGCACTCTGAACAATAAATTTCGGTGAATGGCGGCGGTGGAAACTTACCACAATAGTTTAGGGAAAGTGTGGACTGCTCTAGTGAAGGTCTGGAGGGCTTGGTTTGGTTGTGGTTGGCCTGAGGGTGGCTCAAATTGAGCTTAGGTTTCTCTGATTGCAGACGGTCGAGGAAGCAATAGTACTGTGCGAGCCCGTCGACGATTCTTTGGTGATTCTCGTACAATCGTATAGAGAACTTATGCAGGAATCTAAGTAACCCAAATTCACCTTGTGAGATGAATAAAAGTGACCAATTAGGAGCTCTAATTCGAATGTGATCGAAAAATGAAGCAGTTAATCTTTTTCGAGCTTTCGAGTGATAAAGAAGGTGAATGGAAGAGAGCTCGAAGACCTACGTTACATATAGTCATCCATCGATCGGTTATTAAATTTTTAATTTAAGACTCTATAAGAGAAATTTAATGGTTGTTAGAGTTAAGGCATCTCTTCCAGCCTTCCTCTCCCCATATGGTAGATTAAAAATGATAATATATGCGTGCATGCGAGTTTCGCCACATTGTAATTGGTCGGCGTTATTGACACAATATACTACTCATTGTTATATTTGTATATTGATTGACCACGTGGTGACATACCATTAATCGCTACATAATACGTCGTTGACCAAATCTTTCTATCTCATAGCTATTACGTGTAACGTTCTCAATTTTTTATTTAAATTCGTCAATAGTTATAAAATACATATACTACAAAAACTCAGATGTGTTGGGCACAAATAGGGGTACAACCAGTCATGGCATTGGAGAGTGACTTCGGGACTATAGCTCATAAAGTAAGGAATCCTATGGAGCAAACACATTCGGGCATGGGGGAGAAATCACCGAAAGGTACTTGGTGCTTAGATAATATTATAAACTAGTGGATGAGTAATAATTAAATATCATTAGTAGCATTGTTTGGCCACAAACCAAGAATTATATCTTATTAGTTAAGTCTGTGTATATATTTCTGGGGATAGGGAGAGGGAAGGTCTGGGTATCCTACCGTCCACATCTCGCACCAATGGGAAGAAGATGTGGACAGGGTTATGGGCCATGGACGGAACTTAAAAAATTAAAATTTTTGTATGGAAAATTGTTCCGCTATTGCGGTTAATGCCAATCTGGAGGAGGTGGGGGTGACAGGGTGAGCACAATGACGCGTGAAAGCTGGCTACGATCTGCTGAGAAATCCGGAACAAACGTAACAGGAGTGTGTTTAAGATGGAAGGTCCCTCCCAAACCAAGGGAAGGACCAACCCAGCAAGCGAAGAGATGGGGACACGTAGCACTCGGCCAGGTGATAATAAACTGTGATGGGATTTTTGCTAAGAAAACCGGGGAGGCGGGTCTAGGGATAGTGGCCAGAGACCATCGAGGTACTTTTCTAGGGGAGGAGAAGCCACCATATACAACCATCCAACAGAATTTGAGGTACAAGCAGTATGCGCTGGAACAGGGATTTGGAAAAGTAATACTAGAAAATACTCAATGGATGTAGCAAACAGTACCAACGGAGATCGATATCAGCCTATATTAATTGTTCATCTATACTGGAAACGATTTCAGAACAGAAAGCAAAAGTTTCTTATGGTAAATAAATGCGTGAATGCGGCGTATATAGTGTTTAGTTGACATATTAAAAAATTATAAAATTTTATCACTTCAGCAACTAGAGTATTCTTATGTATTCATATATATTTTGTGAATTTATTCTTATGTATTTTTATATATTTTGTGATTTTTTAATTAGTTGAATAGATTGTGGTGTTGAATAAAAAAAAACAACTCCCACATACATATTGTTGGGTGATATACCAGTAGCACACTTCCAAGTCGCCCTAAAGGGGTATGGTCGGTCTCATCGTTTGACAAAACAAAGAGCCGTTTAGACTGCACAAATAACAAGCAGGAGATTGTTTCCTCATTAATGATGCAAAAGTTTGAACAGAGATACACAGAAGAAGGAAACTGGCAAAATTTATTGATCAACCGCAGCTCCAAAACTGGAGAAACAAGTATGTGCAGCATGAAAATCCCCAACTCTGTCGGCCACCATTTAATAAAACAAAGGCAAGCATCCCGGCATAAATTTACAGCTGCTGCAATCATGAGAAAAAATATGCAAAATAAAAAACCAATGACCCAACTCTTTCAGTTGTTTGTACAGTCTGGCCATCCAACTTGTTCAGGTTCAGGTGGGAGTCGGATAGGGTATGTGCGCCCTCCCCATCCACTGGTTTTGCCGCAAAAATGTTATTTACATGTAGAAGAGGCTGCACAGATAGTACCCCCAGTTGGTAAGACGCAATCCAACACAAACCAGATAAGGCATGATATGAAAGAATGGCAATGGTGATCCTTGAGTAATATACCTGGTATAAAAAAATGTATTTCCCTTGATGCAAGAGAGTTTCTTCTAAACACAGCTGAGTTTATCCTTTCCTAATGATGATGATATTTATCTTAGCTATTCTCATTATATTCTGCTATCTGAAGATGAGGCTTCCGTTCTGTTGAAGCCTCAAGGTCTCAATGAGGGACTGGTAGAATGATTTCAGTGCTTTGATATCACTTCCCTGTGCAACGATAAGTTCAAGGTGTGAGAGGATATATAAGAAGAATCAAGAGGTGAACATCTTAATCAGTATGACATCCAATTTCAAAAACATCCATGAGTGTATGTTATGCAAGACACACGCATGATCAGGAGAATTTAGTGTTTTCCTTGTTCACAATGAACTGGAAAGAAGTGAAGGAACTACCTCAAGTACCTGCAACTTTTGACAGTATTGCTCTGCCAAGTTTTGGGGGCAATGAGCAGACAGGAAACCTCTTGATACAAAATGGATAAGAAAATCATCACCAAATTTCTCATACATGACCTTCTGCACCAATACAATTTCTCCAAATAGAACAATCTGTAACACAGACAAGGTTCAACAATTTAAATTTAATTTAGTCATCAGGTGCAATAAGAAAATTCCATGGAAGTCATCCAAAATTTCCATAAACAGTGAATGTTTTTAAAAATAATATATTTTTTACAAGATAATACCAACTTATATAATGGAGAGGCATGGGATGATGGAATATAGTTATAATTATATGATAGTAGCAATTTATATAACGGAAAATCATGGGATAATGGAAGACGGTTATACTTGTAACGATGTCCTATTAAATTTATACTTTTACCCGTTTAAATGCACCATATGCCAGTAAAAAAATTTAACTAGTCAAAAGAAATCAAGAAGAATTCTGTATGCACTAATCTGTGTAGTGAACCGTGAATTGGCTTCTCTATCGAGTTCTTACATATGAAGCCTTAATTAAGAAAAATATATCAGCAAAATAAAACTTACAGTATTTGCATCCTGAAACTCAAAGGACTTATCAAGCACACTATACAAACAGCAATTAGTTGCAAAGGTCTCTATCACAAATTTTTGGAAACCAGGCACCTGTAACAGTGGTTGTCAACTTAGTGAAATTGAATACAAGTCCCAGTGTAATTTTGCAGTTACATAAGAATAAAATATCATAAAGAGAAAGCAATACCTTCTCTTCACGAGGCCCAATACACCAATCTTTTATTAATCTAGTAAATATCTGCACACATGTCTGCATGAGAATCATATGAGAAAAGCATGAGACATCATCCTGGATACTCAAAACTAAAGAATTTTATTCAAGGAAATTTTCATGCTAAAAACAGGAGCGGGGATCAAAATCCAGAAAGTAGAAGACACATTTAAATATAAAAAATAGGACCCGGAAACTTGCAAAAACTGGAAGAACAAGCCTTTTTCCCACCCAACATTTTGGAAAGATAGAACATGTACATGAAATTGAAAATAATATGATGACGAACTCAAATACACACCTTTCTCACAAGAGGATCATTGTGATTGCAAGATGTATGTAGTAATAACTGCATCAGTTGGTCCAAAAAGCCAATACCCTTGGGTGAAAGAAAAACTGAAGATAACCCATGCATTGTTATCACATGAAGAAAGGTATAAAAAGATTTCTGAAGCTCTTGCAGCTCGCGGAATTCCTGCCAACAATTTTTAGAAAAAGAAAATACATCATCATTTATTATGAGTGAGACCTAAAATCGCACAACACATAATATAGACTAATAGATCAACTGCCTATCTAATGAATGAAAATAAAGAAATGAAAGTTCACTAGATTGATGTCTCCGTACCTCAGTATTAGTGCCAGGTCCTGAAAGAACAGTATCCATTGGAATCATACCAAAAATCCTGCCAACAATGACTGGAAAGACTTCTGCTATTATGTCTTGAACTGAGATGCTGAATTTGCATATGAGTTGATTGACTAGCACGAGGAATCGAGCCATTTCTGCAGGCTGCATTTAACACTTAACATGAAGGGGCTTTCTTTTTGTGGGAACCTAGATTTTCTTTATGACTCAATATGTAAAAAAGCAGAAATCAGCACAAGTTAATAGCCACTCAGAAATTCCGCACCATATTTCCCAAGCAAGATGAAATCTTCCAAGAAAATACATTAATGAAATAATGTGAAATTATATACACCATATACTACCTCATTTTCTGCAAGCAGCTGCTCAAATGCCTTGGGAAGGCAAGAGAAAACAGACTCTCCAAGGGTATCCACCATGCGATGTACAAAAGACAGAACCTATGTGCATAATATTGAAATTTAGGAAATGCTATTTTACAAGAAGAAGGATATGTCAATTGGCACGCATACATATATTACACCTTACCTTATTCCGTATAGGTTCCATCTTTGGATATACTACAAGTACTTCAAGGAGAATATCCAATGTCTAGAACACAAGAAAGTACAAAAGAAAATTAACCTCAAGTAAACACAAAGACAATTTGCCTTGAGCGTGTAATCAAAGGCATTTATGTTCTGATGAATGTGGGATGTGATAAATTACAAAAATGACATAAACAGTAAAGAAAGAGTCATTGTCAGAAAGCTAATTATGACCAAGAAATTAATAACAAATGGTTATTTGGAAATCTCCCATCTGAGAAACTTGACGAGAGGAAGCTGGAACCAAGAACTTGCCTAGGCATTACAAACAGAAGGACCAGCATGATCTGTTACATTTTGCAAGCCTGTTATAAATTGATGTGTTTACCCTATGTGAATGTAGAACAATCAACACAAACACATCCCTTAACTTCTAAATTGTCTGTGCATTTTATTTTGAAACAGGTGAAATTGAAAAAAAAAAAGTCAAATCCTTGCTTAAGAGGCTTATGATAATTCAGACTTAATATTCTTAGCAAGCTTTCAGCTTGAAACCCTCATGTGTACTCTTTTATGCACCTTTTCTACATTTTTTTATTGCTTTATGAATGGAAATATCAATTACAAAAAATTAAAAGATATTTTATGCCTGTGATGGAGAGATCATTAGGAAAAGATCCATGATAATCCTAAAAGCCAACCTTCTTGAACATGTGGCCAATTGCAGGTCGTCTAGCAGTGACAAGGCGTTCGTTGAAGCCCTAGACATGACCAGAGATGAAAACATAAGCAAAATCATGAAACAGAAATCAGATAACCTAGGGAAACAAAGAGAATAAAGAGTGATCTCCAGCCTCATAAAAAGAAATGTTACATCATCAGGGGATTATAAAACAAGGATCACAAAAGTTAGTTGGCAAATAAAAAAATACCTTGCTGAGAGCATTAATTGCCATGATTATCTGTTGAATAATTGTAAGTTTCACAGATTCATCCACTATATCTGCTTTTGAAGTCGAAAACAGAGATGCAACCTGCTTTTGCTCAGAAAACAAACACAAACAAATTATTGATTATTCATTTAATAACTATATAAAAAAGCAGCTTAAGTTTCTTAGCAGGACCTGTTGGCACAGAGGGGTTAGAAGAGCAGATAGATACTCTGATTGCTTTTCCATAGATATATCTTCCATCCCAATCAGCATCCCAATTGCCTTTAGAGAGCTTTCATTAGCATAAAGAAGAGAGACATTTTTCCAAAACAAAAAAATCTCAAAATAACTGATAAAAAAATCTCCGACCATCCACAGATCCTCTAAAAATCAGGAGTAAACTAAAGTACCTCAAATATGTGGCTACCATCTTCAGATCCTGTGAATGCTTTTGACATATAGTTCGTGTTTATAAACCGAGCAACAGCATCATGCAATCCCTGGGAAGACCAGGTTGTGTAACTTTACTGGAGGTCTGAACGAATATATGAAGAAAAATGGAAGTGCAAGAAACATGATCTACGAGATGGTAAAGTACTTTGTATTATTATATATTCCTATTGTATCCAGTTACCATACAGTCCAACAATAAGCTTAAATATTTTTTTATATGTTCTCTAGCTTAGATTAGCATTCCCTCCAGATTCAAGAACTAAACTTGTAATATTCCAGCACTTAGGCTTCCTTAGGGTAACAACTATAAATTAATTGAGATCCAAATCATTACGCTAACATGCATGACATCTTTTTTTTTTTGCAATTTTCCAAACATTTAGCACAGCTTCTAAGAGTAAAGTGTGTTAAATCTCCCAAGTACTAATTTCTAACTTCAACCCTGCCAATTCCAAGAACTGTTCTGCTAATTATACACGGTAAGTTCCTCAACAGTAGCTAACATAATAGAATATTCATGAAAGAACAGGCACCACACCATCTGACCAATTGAAACAGAAAATGTAAAATTAACAAAAAAGTAAACAAAGAGATTATATTTACAAACCTGCAGAATAGTCTCTACAAAAGGAACCAGGCTTGATTTTAAGAGCTTCACAACCCTCATAAAGAGATAGCTTGCCCTCCGGCTAACATTATCATTTGGGTGGTGTATCCCTCTCTCATCGAGAAATACAGCCAGCACCATGGGGATGTACTGTGCATTCATCTGAACAAACTTTATGTACCTTGTAACTATATCCAAGTATGCAAGTGCAACTAACCTATGAGAGTGACATGGAAATTTAGTGGACAGAAGCATTGGCACCAATTCACTCAAGAGGCCCTCCTCACTTCTCTTCAGGTCCTCATTCTGAGACTCTCCAATGGCATAGAAAAGGGAAAGGGCTGATTCAACCTCTTCAACATTCCTATCAGGTGAAGTTGAGACAGCACTAACTAGGGCATTCCGAATAAACACGAGCGTAAAATCAGGTGCTACACGTCCTACACTACGGAGTAACACCAAAAAATCCTTCCGATAATCAGCCATCTGGGCCTCTTCGTCAATACCAATCTTATCCATAGAATCAAGATTGACCCTATAAGCAGGGTCAAAACAAATCTGGGAACGGATCACCTCTAAAATATGTCCCATATTGTGAAGCTCTTTGCCATTCAAGGAAGAGACACCCTTCAATGTGGCAACGTAGCTTGATAAGAGCTGCACAATACTGAATCCTGAATCAGCCTCACATTTTTGGATGATATAAAATACAGAGGGCAGTACTTCATCTAAGAGCTTCGCGGTCTCCCTTCTCGATTCCTCTGTAGTCACCCTTTTCAAGCAATCCAAAACTTCAGTTGTATAGTCTTTCAGTAACACTCCAACTCCTGAGACAAGCTCAGGATCATCGGAAGTAATTAACCCAAAAACACGACCAACTTGGAGGCTTTCCAATAGGGATAATTTTGACTGCGGATCCATACGCTTCAAAACAATTGCAGACATACAAGCAGCAGCTGAGCAACGGAGCTGCTCTGACAGCCCCTCGAGCAAAATCAAATCAAAGAGTAGAGGAACAAATGCATCATTGGCAACTAATCTAATATCAATCCATGAAATATACCGACTCATAGTATCTAAAACAAGAGAACACAGCTCAGGCTCTGAATCCCTGTGTAATGTCACAGTATCGTACCATGCCCTAGCAATCTGTGAGATGCATTGCTGCCTCATTGAGTCCTTCACCCGTGCGGCGACTGCCACTTCCTCAGGGGTGCGAGGATAATCGAGGCTAATCAACTCATCATCCAGAACATTCATAACACGACAGAACATATCGATCACATCCGTCCCTCTACTCAAATTCTGCAAGAAGTCCAGAAACACCGACGACCAGATCCCAGGGTATTCAAAATAGATAAACGAGACTAAGACCTGTGCAAGCTTGTTCTTGATGAATGCAGGGCCCTCCGCCCCCAGGATACCCACAATCTTATCATTAGAGCAAGAAATCGAGAGCACAGAGTTCCGGACATAGTCCTTCTCCTCCGAGCCCATCAGAGAGTACTTGACGCGAACGACTTCATGCAGGGTCTGTAAACACCAGAACCGGACCTGAGGGAGCATACAGAATCTCAGCTTTTCAATGCAAATACGGCAGATTGTAGGAGTTTCTCTTATTTGCTGACAGTATGCCACCGCCTGTGCTTTTAGACCCAAATCAACCTTACCCGATTCATCAAAACTAATCAATATCGCTTCCACGAGGGGGTCCATAGTCCCCATAACCATGAAATCGGAAAGAATAATACAAATATAGACCCTTTCAGGTTTCCAGCTCAACTTAGAACCCTGCGAGCGTAATCGGCGATCGCAGGAGTGCTTATTTGGCGTTCCAAGAAGCGGATGGAAAGGATCGAAAATAAATGGAGTTGTGGTTTCTCGTCTATGAAGAGAATCGAACAGTGGTGGATGAGGGATTGTGGAAGGGGGAAGACTATGGCTTTTTGTAGTCCTCGTTGGTTCAGAGAAGCAGTGATACTCTAGGGTAAGGTTCAGAATTTGATATCCACATTAATCTCAATTTAAATCCAAATCCTAACTAATCGGGTGAATATCCTCTCGAATCTCACTACTGTTTAGGCAGTTTCCATATAAACATCTAACAAACTTCCTTTTTCTACTCTGCATCAAGCCAATGGAAGAGTGTCTTTGAATCAAGGAAATATTGCAGAAGAGGATCAAATTGAGAAGACTCCAGTAAGAAAATATATAATATTATATTTCCAAAAATAGTAATATTGTAATATATTTAATTATTTAATTATTTAATTATTAAAACTTTATAATATATGTTAATAATAATATATTTATTCTGAATATATATGTTTTTTATTGAATTTATTATAATATTTTATTATATTAAATAAATATAATATTTACTTAAAATATAGTATAAATATAATTTTTTTCTATTGATTATCAAATTAGTCTTGAATTTGACTCCTAAATTTAGAAATGTTATGAAACATGGAAGACAGAGCTGTCTTCCTCTTGTTGTCCGGAAAAGTATATTGTATCACTCGATCCGATGGAACTGTTAACGTACCCATCTCGACCATGAATCATATCTATCCTCCTGCTGGTCTCCATCATGTTCAACCGTTGCTCGGGGTTGGTCTCCGTGCAGGCGACCCCAATGCGGAGGAGCATCTCCATCTCATCAATGGCGCTGTTCGTGATCTCCCGGTCGAACAGCTCGGCCCCTCTTCCCTCGGAGACGGCCGACGCCACCCACCCAATCACACCTGTCCCCTCATTGCCATTGTGCAGGTACTGGGACGGGAAAATGCCGGTGAGGATCTCGAGGATCAAGATTCCGAGGCAGTAGATGTCGCACTTGGGCGTTACCATGCCGTGCTCGGCGGCCTCAGGGGCCTTGTAGGCGAACAATGCTTGTAGGGAAGTGGGCGTGTCAAACAGTTGCGTGAAACCGTAGTCTGTAAGCAATGGCTCGTTGTCGGGTCCAAGGAGGACGTTGCTGGACTTGAGGTTCCCGTGGGGCAATGTAGGTAACCGAGTCCTCTCGAGACCCCCTTGATGATCTTCAGCCGGGCCGCCCAGTCCAGAGCCACCTATGAAGGTCCTCGATCACCTAAAAATCATTCCAAAGTTCTCATATCAAAAAACGGAAAACAAGACAGGTTGGTGCATAAACTATGGAAAATGTGTGTATATATATATATGTATACCGTGTAATAAGGAATGCAAGCTGCCTCTGGGGACATATTCGGAGACCAGCAACTTCTCATCTCTTCTGAAGTGGTATGCAAGAGTCAAAATGTTAGGATGTTGAAGCTTCCCCATCTCTTCGTTGAATTCCTGCTTCCCCTTTCCATTCCCCTCCCGTATTCTCTTCACCACAACTATGAGCCCATTGGACACTACTGTGGCCTTATAGGTCGACCCGAGGCCGCCGTTCCCGAGCACCTCGGCTGCGCCTTCATCAAGTCTGTCATCCTGAAGCTCCCCCTTTTGTCGTTCAACATGACGAGGTCTGTGGTTCTGGTGTTAGGCCCCTTCCTGCCCAGGTTGTTGAGGTTACCACCCTTTGTCGGCAACTGCACTTGGGTTGTGCTCGTTCCCGATGAGATATTCTGAACAGGCTGATGATTATCGACAGCGTTCTCCTTGGCTAGAACATCGAACTCAGCCCCATCCAGCACCAATTTCCTCCTTTGCCGCATCCTGAAGATCGAGAAAGCCGCAACTATGAGAACCGTCGCGGCTATGGCGACTATCGAAATGATAATATTGTCAGAGTTACTTTTCTGGTCGTGATGGTCCGTTGTTATCTGACAAAGGTGTTGGCTCCACAGCTCCCTTAGGGCACTCTTGGCCTAGTTTTCCGCCACATAAACCGACATTTCCAGGAAACGAGCTCGCCTCAAATTTTGAGAGGGCTGCTGGAATTTCTCCTTGGAGTTTGTTGTTGGATACATTGAGGAATGCCAACTTTGGTAAGTCGATGGACGTTATTCTGCCGGTGAACTGATTGTCTTCAAGGTGCAGCTCCATGAGACGGGACAGTCTCGATAATGACGAGGGGAGTTTGCCGGTGAACTGATTGTCTTCCTAAGATTTTGCACTAGTGATGCTCTGTTTGATACGTGATACATGCATTTTTGTATATCGCTTATCATTTTTATTATTAATTCGTGCTCAAATTGATACAAATATAAAAAAAATGAGTCAAATTTAAGAATACCCTTAAAATATTGTATAGTGGAGAAATCTCTTCTGGCAACTTTAAACGACCCCAAAAAGGCTATGGTCCATGGGCCCAAAGCTTGATGAGGGTTTGTACGCTATAACCATCCATGATTTTATAGGGGACTAACTTGAATAGAACTAGGTCTCTGCAGGGTAAATAATGGTAGCCCGGGTACTAGAAAGATTGTGGGCAGTGGTAGGATAGTGACATTTGTATAGAATTGTAACACCCAAAAATATAATATGGTTGAAACGAAAATTAAAGATCTATTAGAAATTAAGTTGGATTGAAAATAAATACTAATTATAATTTACAAATCTGCTAAAATAATATAAATTAATCTCAAATAAATTTGATCGGAACCTAAAAATTAGAAGATATCCAATTAAAATTTGATTAAAATTTAAAAATTCAAACAATAAAGTTAGATTTTTGAAAAGGCAAATAAATTTAAATCATAAAAAATATAATTTAATTTATCAAAAAATTTTAAAAATATAATTTTAGGACAAATATAAAAATTAAAAAAAATTGGATCAACTAAACTAAAATGTCAATTTCATCTTCTATTCTATTATTATTTGTTATCCGAACAATAAATATACGATCTCAAATTTTCCTAAAAATCTTTATTTTTAATTAAATTATACATCACACAAGCTTGATTGAATAAACAACTTATTTTCTAAAATTTTATTAAAAGAAATTAAAATTTTACATTTAGATTTAAGTGCACTACGCTTTTAAAGTAGAAGTTATATATTGTAGTTCGAAAATAGATAATAGTGAGTAAGGTTCACACAAATTCTATTTTATAATCGAATCTCACCCCACACAGAAGGTATAGTTAAATTATCAACTTATTTGATAACGTTGCATTTAAAAAAAAAATTATTAGCTCGCCATGGTTGAGCAAAATATCGCTCTAAAATTGGAGCCATCGTAAAAATGCATTGTATTGTATTATCCCCCATCGACACCTATCACATAAATCATGGTGGAGAGCCTAATTCCTAATTCTTGGATGATTTTTATACCCTAAAAAGCATAAGTTAACTTGGAACTTCTACCCTAGTTTCCTTTAAGAGTAATTATATTATCTTCCTAATATTTGATTGAATTTCTTCATGAAAGGCAGGAACAATTTTTGCATCCAAATTTCGAGCAACAAAATTGGAACGATCAATTATCACTTTTCTAACCTCCAAATGAAGTGGTTATTGCACCTATATAACCATCTCGATCTCTTATACAACTTGTATCAGGACAAGAAAGCTCCAACAAGCCCCAAACTAAGAATATGTATTTCATGTAGAAAACTCATGTTTCATTCCATATCACCTTCGCCTCTTCAGGTGACCCACAATTGAGGGACGGCCCTGAAAAACTCCCGCGAGCTCAACTACATTTCTTTCCCACTGAAAGATACTTCACCAAGACACCTTTGGTAAGTTTTTTGGCCAAATTTTACTTTATTACTATTTCAACTAAATTAAAAAATTTGAGAACTAGTTTATAAAATAATGAAACTTGGAAAAATGCTTTATATGAAAACTTAAGTATTAGGAGATAATTATTGAGAAATATGAATATGTTAGGTGTAATTCTAAAAATTTAGAGAAAAAATAGAATTTTTTGAATAAATGAACAAAATAGTCATATTTACTAAAATGAAGGAAATCGAGTTATTTTTTATAAAGAGCGGTAAAATATTTTTTTTTGTTAAATAGAGGTAAATAACTTTTAAATATTTGCATTTTGGCCCTTAATTATTGACCAAAAACTAAACTATCTTAAAAAATTACCAAATTAAGAGGAGAGGTCATGTGGCTTCCCTCTAACCCATCGTAAGAATAGTTTGGTTAATGTCGGACGGAGACACTCTAAGATATTATCAAAAACTTGTATGGAGACGTATTAGAATTAGGTCGGAGCTGGTATCTTACTGAAAATGGTATGTCGCCTATTAAGACTAGGGGTTGGAAAGTTGACTCTCCTATTAACCTCTATCAACATTAATAACTTTAAATGGTGGTATAGATTTTACCCTCTATGTTTTAGTCACTTAACTATTATACTCACTATTCCAAACTTGGATTATTTAATTAATTCTTAAATCTGATTTATATTAAGCAAAATGAGAGGATATGAAAAGTTGGAGCTCAAATACTCACCTAAGTTTTATCAACTTACTCGTGTATGGACGTGGCCATTAGAATTAATTCTGAAAATAACGTGTAATCAAATAATATTAGGTACTATATGATCTCACGAAAAATAATATAATAAGAATTAAGTATTCCATTTATTTTTTTTTGATCACCTAAAATTTTTCGAATTTTTTACTTATCCCCGTACAAATCCGATATTAATTGATTTTCTTCTCATTTCTTTCAAATACTTATCCTCATATTTTGAAGCATACTCAGTTTACCACATTTGATTACTCCATCGACCACTCTCTTTACTTTTGGCTTTTGGTTTCCACGTCTCCCTAATTGAACAATATTTTCCCTCGATTCTATCTCTTCCTAATTCGTTTAATACCATCTTCTAGCGACTTCTAAATCTAAAGAATTGTCTCCCATAATTTTGATTCTCACGGTGTTTTATTGAAATTTGGATGTTACGGTTAAGAATATAATCTTATATTTAATAATATAGAAAAATATTTTTAGTTTATAAAGTATAAAGGGTAATACTATTTATAAATTATAATTTTTAAGTATTATTGATCGTTTATTATTTTATAATACATTTTATTAAATAGTATCATAACCAATGGGCTCGTATCTATACCTAATTCACAAAGTATTTTGTTCGAGTTTGAATGAAAAATAAATATATAAATTGAGAAAATAATTGAATTTAAAAAATGTATATACTCCCCCACACAAAAAACTCTATTTTAAAGGGGAATTGTTTCGTTTACTTTTTTTTTTCTCTTTCTGACTTGACTATTGAGTCAAACCATGAGACCATTGGAAATCATGGAGCAGTTTTATGAAATATATATATATATATATATATATATATTTTTTTTTTTCATTCTCCATCAAGCAGATAGATCGACCATAAGAGCCTTGACGGTATAACAACTTGATGATACAATTTCCAAGTTTACATGTTTTAAGGGTGAGAATATAAAAAACTTTTACTAAAAAAAATGTAAAAAGTTAGTTTTATAAAATATTATAATATTATTTATTATTTTATTAATAATATAATTTATTTATAAAATTTGTATGATGATAAAATATTTCTATTTTATTCTTTAATTTTATATATTATTTTATTTTACTTTATTATATACTTGCCATCTGCAGCGGATACACTGAAATTGGCGAAATGTGGTGACGAGCTGTAGCATTGATGGTCTCTGAGGTCGTTTCTTCCATGAACGAAAAGCTTCTCGGAACCGTCCACGTTCAGCGGGTTTAGGTCAGAGAGTGAGAGAGAGAGAGAAAGGAGCAGGAGAATCTATAGCAGTGGCGGATATTTTGCCGCTCTGCGTCTGCATAATCATAAGAAGTTGATCGTGTGCTCCGACTAACCGTGGATCATCTGGTGAGGGTTCTCTCGTCCTTTGCATTGAAATCTCTCGATTTACTCCTTACGAGTCTCACGATCGACGTTCACGAGCTGATACCGGTCCATGGGGTACACAGTTCCCTTTATCCTTGAGCTCGAGTTAGGAAGTTTTTTTGCAGAAGATATGTCCCATGCAGAGTGCTAATCCAACATGTTACGAGGAGATTTTTTAGCTTAAATCATTTTTCTCCGTCAGGTTTTGAGCAATCGAACAAGTTAGGTTCTGCTGCGTTTCATGCGAAATTGCTAGTGGAGTGATTGCTTTGTTTTCCGGGTTGGCTATTTTATGTGCATACTGATTCAGTCTAGGGCTCTTTCAGCTGGCTGACATTCATTTCTATAAGTAGTGCAGGTGGCACCCAAATAGGTCTTGTTTGTCAAAAAAAAGCTGGCAATAGACGGGTGATAATGGTGTTGTTTGATGAGGTCTAATTGGATTTTTATATTCTACCAAACGAAATTGCTTTAGGCATAGCTGAGAAAGCTCTACACTTTACCAGTTGAATCCAAACAGATGCATTAATGTAGGAAAATTGCTGAAGTTGGACGAATCTGTACTTTTCTTCATACAACTCATTTGTCATGCTTTCTTGAATCATCTTTTGGAGTTTTCAAGGCCAATACATGCCTTAAAATGCAATATATTAATGCATATAGGGGTCATGAGAAGATTGATGAAAGAAAAGTGGGGTAAAATGAAAGCGGACCTATCTTTGAGCACGAATAATGGGACAGAAGTAGATGCCAGGGTGTCACCAACTTTCTTACGGAGCTTTCTGCAAGTTCAAGACATATTGGATCAAAACAGCTTGCTGATCAATGAGATTAACCACAACCATGAGTCGAAAAACCCAGACTTCTTGAGCAGGAATGTGGGCTTGATCAGATTGCTGAATAACAACATGGGCAGAGCAGTTGACATTTATGCTGATCTTCCAACCTCTATGATGAGATCAGTAGAAACAACTTCCGAAGGTGATACCAGGTCGAGTGAGAAACCCAATGCAAACAGATTCTTATCACTGTAAAAGCTATAACCAAGGCTATAGAGAAGCCATCTAGTTTTTCATTGGAAGAACAAGAATTAATGAAATATAGAGCAGGGAGCTGATAAGCGTTGAATTATGCTTTTCGTGACCCTGCAGATAAAATTGAACTTTTTATCTCCAGTATTACCTCTACATGATTCTGATATTGTTGGTGTTGTGCCATGCTCATTATGCTTTGTTGTTCCTGTTCTTATTGCTTTGAATGAAAACTATTGCCTCCCATTGTATGACTTGTGCTGGATTTTCTTCTACCTGTATCCAGCAGTCTCATTGAGCAAAGTGGTTGAAAAAGAAAAACATGTCTTTATTTCAGGGCCCTTCTCTGATTAGTACATGATATCCATACTCATATAAAACCAAATTGATGTGAACACCTGTAGTTTAATGTTTTCTGTATGTTAGCCCGTGGATCATTTACGAAGGGTATGATAACACCTGAGAATGTTGCAACAATTTCATTGGTTCGCATTTTCTCTGCTAACTCATTTTCTTTGAGAGTCTAGGTGCATGAGATTCATCTTCTCCATGCTGTTGTTGAAGTCTGCCTTGATTTGCTTGTTGATGTATTCTGATGCAACTTCCCAATTGTACTATAATTAGTGGCCCATTTGCATTTTGTCCATGATATACTTCTGGATTCTAGTTTGTCTGGTCACTTATGCCATACTCTATTTTTTCCGTAGTTGTTCATGCATTCAATAGGATTGTGTAAGAAATTCATAATGCAATCAAGTTGCACTTGTGGGGTAGTTAATAATGTCTATGCACTGGCATCCACCATCCAGTGTCTACATTGCTGTGTTTGCTAGCTCAAACTGTGCAAACTGCCATGGGATATGCTCAATCCCGACCGATCCAGCAGCAAGTGCATCCTTTTTTCAGAAACACCTAGATCTTGTCCACTGTCTCCAAATAAGACCAACTTGAGAACGGCCTCTGTTTCCCTCTCAAGGGAGACAGAGACTTCTGTATGTTGCTTTCCTTTACTGATTTAACAGGAATTTGTTGGATGCACAGGTTTCCCTTTTCCAAGGATTCGTCCAAGAAAATATGGACAGCACATGGTCGTTCAATGCAGCTCGATGTCATTGAAGTTAAGGTCAGATCTCTATTATGCATCTGTAAAATGTACACACGATTCCATCAGTCTCATTTAGAATAAAGGGCATTCGTAAGTATGTGAAAACAGTGAAGTATTTACTGCTACATTTTTCCTGCCCCTAGTGTGGGGGCATTATGGGCCGGACAAAAGTTACAGGTAACGCCCCACGTGCCAAATTCCGCGTGGATTAGTAGTTATTGCCTGCATCAGTCTATGTTGCGCTTGCAAAAGCTCATGTTCCACCAATTAGGAAGGACCCCCGCTACTTTCTGACATTCTATTGGGGGAGGGAAGGAGAAACTTGTAGTGCAGAGAGCAGTGGATCTCTCCCATTATGGACTCGGGACAGGCGGATTCCTCAGGAGTTCATCCATCAGAGCTTGGAAAAAGGTTTTGGATTCCGGAACCGCGAGTATAGTTTCTCTTGGTAAATCCGCGTGCTATAAAAGCAAGCAAGCGAAAATATATTATTCTCATTTTCCTCCCTACAGTTAGTGGGTAGTCTCAAAATGTCCCATTTTAGAAAATAAGCTTAGTATTCCATATAGCATTACTAATTCGGTATAAATATATTAGCATTACATAATATGAAAAAACTTGTTTTCGTTCTTTACGATGGTCCATTTTTACCATTCGTAGTGTCATTAGGTGGATTATCGAGGGAAGGGATGAAAGGATAGGATCTCAAAACTTGTGGGACTGAGATGAAAAATGATAAAATGAGAGGATTTTTTGTGATGTTTAAGTAATTCCGAGTTCAAAATTGAAGCAATCTTTACCAGAAAAAGCTTGCAATTATATCGCCAAGAAAGAATTCCTTTTCGTGCCACTGAAGCTTCTCTCGTCTTCTTCCCAAAATTCGCTTTTTAGCTCTGCTCAGCTTAACAGAGGCATCGCTTTGTGTTGATTCTCTATCGGCTGAAGCACCTAGTCAGCTCGGCTGTTTCCGCCTTCGTATGGTTAGTTTGTTTGGAAATGACTGTTCCGCTACATTGAATGCAGATGATCTGAGATTACTGTAAGTGTTTGTAAATTATTATCCATATAATTTTGAATTGATCGCAGAAATTTCTATATGCTGTTCTTGGTGTTTCTTGATTTTCATTGGACGAAAATGGAACTTCCCGTATTTCTGTTTGGTAATTGGAGTGCATGTGATTCGAATTCAGTGCTTAATTCTCCTTTTTAGCTGTGAAAGAAAATATATTATCAATTCTTATACCATCAGCAAATTATTATTATGATTATTGTTTTCAACTTGCTGGGGGATGTTCAATTTTAAGGCAATGTGGATCGCATAATTAGTGTATAGTCGTCTGCATATGGAATGATAGCTTCTTAATTGATTATATATGGAATTCAATGCTGCATGACATAATGATTTCTAATTTTAAGGAGGCAATGCCCTTTATGCTGTGTGTAATTTTACCTTTTTGCCTTTTTATGATGATGATCCAGGACCTAAATGATTGAACAGCATTCACATGCTACTTTGTGTTTACACGTTTTGAGCTTCCAGTTTAGTGTATTTTAGTTGCATCTGGTGGATTTTCCATGGAAACAGTGGTTGAAGTAGAAGGGAGTGGTGAGGAGAAGTTTGAAGATAGTGTGGTCAATAACAGCATATGCAATACATCTCTGTCCAAACAGGCTGAAGATCCAGTTGTGTATAAGCTTGTCAGGGTAATTCCTTTTCTCTGATATTTCATTTATTTTTAAACCCCGTTGTTTTTATTCATATAAATAAACTTATGCAAACAGACTATTTTTGAAGATAAATGTTTCTGCAATGTTTGCCAATTGCTGTCTTTCTCGATTTCTTTCTAGTATTGGGTGGATTAAGGTTCTAGTTAAAGCACTCTAGAAACCTTTCTTCTAGCCATTTTTATGAGCAGTTTATTTTGAGAATTGATATGCATAGCACATCAAGTCCTCATGTTGCAGGGCAGATAAAATGTTGTACAAATGCAATTGAAAACACCCCTTTTTCCTATGATGGCATGATGCATATTATTTAACATCAATCAATGCAATTTTTAGAACTCACTTGGATGAAATTATAGAAGTTGAATTTTGATCAATTATTGAACATGTATCTTATGACTTAGGTTGAAGGTGATGGGAGACTAGTGCCTGCCACAGACGATGAAATTATAGAAGTTGCTGATCTCCTTAAGGATGAAACCATTGATGTGGACATTGTTCCCAACAGCAAGAAAAACACGTCCATTTCCGTTGAAGAGACTTCTAATGTGACAGTCCTCTTAGAAAACCAAGGTTTCTATTTGAATAAACATCCACTGTCTACCTATCTATTAGACTAAAATATTATTTAAAATCTGAAGATTAAAGAGGGGGTGATGACATATATCAATCTTTATGTCCCTTAGAAAGTGGAAGACATGTCAGTGAACAATCGGCACATGTATTACCAGAGGGAGAGAGAGATGTCCTTCACTTCATTTGTCCACCCATTCTCTGTTAATTTTTGTGCAATATATGGCAGGCTTTCTACATTGCCAGAAGGACAAAGCTGATACAGGAAAATTAGATGTGAGGGTTCAGGTACAAGTCTGTTATCTTAGCTCACTAGTTTACCTCTTTTTTCCGCCACCCCTTTTAACTTGGGATTTACTCTTCTAGTATGGCTACTGTGAGACATAGATAATCTTATTTTCCCAGGACTATTGACAATTTTGTGAATTTACTTCTGATCAATCTGACCGATCGGTTTGTTATTCTTCTTCCTATTGATAAGACTGCAATTTTTCTCGCTCTTGCAGTTGAGTACCTTTCCACTAGTGGATGATTCAGATGCCAGAAACATTAACCAAGACAGTGATGCTGGAGAAAGTTCTGATTCTCCAAGTCCAAAAATGGGAAGTGTGTTATCTCCTACAACCGTCTGCGGCATTTCAAAGCCTTATTTTTCAAAACTAAGGGGAGAAATTTGCCTTGATAACTTGTCTATTAGAGAACTTCATGAAGCTTTTAAGGCCACATTTGGGCGAGATACTACTGTCAAAGACAAGGCTTGGCTGAAAAGGAGAATTATGATGGGATTGACCAACTCTGGTGATGTTTCAATGACAAATTTTACTATTAAGGATGGCAAAGTACTTGTAACAGGAAATGAAGGAAATTCCAAGGAAGTTTATGCTCATGCCGTTTTTTCTAATCCACTTAAGGTGGTTGATGAAACCAAAGAATCCTCAGCAATTTATGGCACTAGTTACCTGGAGGATTCTCAAGTAGTTTCTCTGAAGAGGTTACGAAATCATGACTTAGTTGATGACTACAGATCTGATAGTTTGAATAAGGAGGAACTGACAGCAAAGAGAATAAGAAAGCCAACACGAAGATATATTGAAGAACTCTCAAAAATAGAATCCCAAGGTCATAGTAGGCTTACAAGTTCGTGTCAAGGCTCTGGGCAACCCTCTCCACAATTGTATACTACAACTGCTACTTCTAAGGGAGTTTGCTCTAATAGTAGAACATTTGTGATGAGGCTGGATTCTCTTGCTGGAATTCAGGTGCCATGTGTCTCACGGCTTAGAAGAAGCCGTCCTAGGAAGGATATTATGAGCCTTATGGTACTGATAAATTCTCAATTTCAAATCTCAGTCATAGGGCTTAGCATACACTGAAATAATTTTTTTGTTGTATCAGTTTCACAGCTTTGCTGTGTTAGATTAAATAATGTCTTTTTATGAGAACAAATTTTCTCCCATCCAATTTCATGAGTAACATTGTCACTTTAATTTTACCATTTAACTTACATATGATGACTCTAGTTTCTTTTAGGGGCTACACCAAATTTCTAATATGCTACCTCTTTGGTTTTTTTGGCTCTGCTTACATACTTCTATATATAGTTGTTAATCTTTATATGGAGCACTATCAATTTATTAATCTTTCAGGCAATACACTCGTGTTGTGATTTTCTTATATCCACTTATGTTTTACTGTAGTTCCATCACAGTAGTATGGAAGCAGTGACAGGGATCATGAAGAAAGCCCTTCATAGCTATCGGTCAGCTGGTGAGAGTGGGAGCAGTTATGCACAGCTCATGTCTACCCAGAAGCAGGTCCAATTTCTAGTTTTTTTTAGATCAGTATTTGTTCTTTTCCTTGACAGTGTTGAATCTGGACCATCTTTATTCCTGTGCAAGGGTATTGATAGATGGTCATGTGATGCTCATCATTCTATTCTGCATTGACACTGTTATATCATGCCATTGATAGGACAACTGACTCAAAAATTTTATTTCTACTTCAGCATATAGAGGAATCGGAGAAACTTAGACATTGTGAAGCTACCGATAAGATTGAACAGGATAAATATATAAATGGGGGGGATTCTGTCTCATTTGAGGGTGCTTGCAATGACAAGGTGGTAACTGTTCCAACAGCAAAGGGAGGAATAAGAAGGAAACACCATCGGGCTTGGACTCTTTCTGAAGTCATGAAGCTAGTTGATGGTGTTTCCAGGTATGGAGCTGGGAGGTGGTCTGAGATCAAACGCCTTGCATTTGCTTCATATTCTTACCGCACCTCTGTTGACCTTAAGGTATAAAATAGAAGTAGAAGTTCATTTTCCATCTAGAAAATGGTTACTCTTTTCCTAGTAGTTCTTAGCAGGATGTATCTTGTTTTGCAGGACAAATGGAGGAACCTGCTGAAAGCAGCTAACTTTGCTTCGGCACCTACAGATGTGGTGAGCAAAGTTTTCTGACATTCTTGTTTAGTATATTACCCGGAAAAAATATGCATACTATTTATCTGCAAAGAAAAAAGAATATTCTAATATGGTTGATTGGTTTTCTGTTTAATAGAATTTAATTTTCTCATTCTTCATCATAAATTTTCCATGCACAGCTAATTTCTCCATTGGTTGCTTCATGAAAGATCCTGCAAAACTGTAGTTTCCCATCTCTCCTAATTGATGTTTATACCTTTACTAATCAGATGAACTCGAGGAAACATACCACAACTCCAATCCCCGCCCCTATCTTGTCCCGTGTCAGGGAACTTGCTGAGATAAATGGCCACGCCCTTCCGTGGAACTTAAGTTCAGCCAAGGTTGGCTTCAATGGGAGAAGTGCAAACAGATCTGTAGCTGGGTACTTGTGACAGCAGCAAGTAAATCACCTAGTGAGTATTCAGTTTCTTTGACTCCCGATAATAATGACTGCCCCATTGTACCTAATCAGGGGAAGTATATCTGATGACTATAACTGTGCCCTACGCTGACATGGGTGTATGCTTGTGTGTTAATCTTAATCATTGAAGGCATATAAATTAGCTTAGCATTGTGGGGTGCTGGAAATGTCTCTTCGTCTCCAAAACACAACCTTTTCAAGTTGTCACAATTTTGCCAGTAAGAAATAGCTCCCCGTTGGCTGCTTCATTCATTTAGTTGTCATTATTAGCTCCTGGAACCTTTCATTTGAGGCTTCTTATCTCAACCAGTAGTTCTTCGCATTCTAATTGTTTGGATAATCCAAGGCTTTGACATTGTGCTCTGAGGCGACTTAAGTCGACATAGGCGCCGCTCGATGCTCACAGGAAGGTGACTCGCGGAAGTTTCTCTCTATCTGCCTCAAAAACTATCACAGCTGCTTCACATTCTCTGCACCCTCTCCGCCGGGAATGGGATCATGTAAAGTTGCCCGTATTATTGGGCCTATTTCAAAAAGCCCTCTTGGCAACAGCCTCCCCTGTGTGTATTGTATTGTATGTCCCGTGAACTCTACAGTCTCCCAAATAGTACCACAAAATGCTAGGGGATCTCTCGAGATGCCCTGCCTTTGCCTTTCCAAGAAGTACCCAACGAAAATCCTCTGGTGATAAGTTAGTTCATCTTAAACAACTCGAAAGCTGGATATTACAGAGTGGGCCATTAGAAGCTCTTTAGGCCACATAAGTTTAATTAGTGGATCCACCTTGGCATTCGAGCTCCGCAGCCTATCTCAGAATCATGGTTGGTGTTTGGCATTGTAGCAGATTTTTTTTTTTGCACAATGCATTGGAGCAGATGGATAATAGATTAAAATGTAATCTATCAAAACAATTACAAATGTAGTCAAGTAGTGCATGAATATCAATCATATGGGTGTTCATCAATCAATTAATTACTGAGGGTGTCTTTACATATTATACTCATAAGTGGTAATAATATGTGCTTATATCCACCTTCTTATACTAATATAAGATTTCTCATTTTAGTCATTAGTCAATATGGGATCGTTGTTTTACCATAATCAAATACATTAGAAATTGGAGATACTATTTTGATCGATTGAAAAATGACTCATACCTTTAACTACATATTGAAGAAGGATCATCCAATGTACAAGACATTATATATAATTAATACCGGTTATAATTTTATTGTCGTGGTCTTTATTGAATTTAACACTTATTTTCATGCACACTAGATAATACTAAGCAAGGGAAAGGGGAGAGAGAGTAAACTAAAGATCAATAGGGATCACATCACATTCCGCTCTTCTCTTTTCAATGATGAAATGGGTCAAAATGCATTAACATGGAAAAAAGGTGGATGAGACGAGATGGGATTTTGGGGAGGGCACATCAGTCCCATTTGTTGACAAAATCTAACCCTCGCTACCCATTAACCTTTATTTGGTCTATGTTCTATAGATTACGGTATAAGTTTAATTTATTGGTTAATTTGGTAAAAATAAAGAGAAATATTTAATTAATAATTATAATATTACACTCAACTCAATAATGATACTCGTACAATTTCAAATCTTAATTTATTAAGTAGTACATGAATACTAGTGATCTCAATAGCACGTGATAAATTTTAGCAAACTTATGCTCGACTTGAGCTTGTACTCGAACCCGCTGCTCGTATTCATTGGATCCAACCAATTTCTATCTTACTTTTTTAATATATATTTTTTATTAAAAATAAAAAATTCTAAATTATGATAATATATAAAATTTTTAATATTTGTTTAATAATTTAAATTTTCAAATATTTATTAGATTTAATTTATTTAATAAATTACTGATATAATTTTTTATTAAATTTAGCTTATAAATAATTAAAAAACGATCAATTAAGAGACAATTAAATAATAAAACTTTGAATGTGAAAAAATTAGGAGGTGGGTATGAAATAATTGACAACTTGAAGTAAGGACAAGCCCCACAAAAAATATTTCCACTAACCTCTTCATCTACATCACTCTCTCATTTTCGAATCATTTTTTCATTTGAATAAATAAATACTGATATTTATTTATATACACAAAAAGGATAATAGTGTAGTTGAATGCACGTGAGTTGACATTTTTTTTGTATAATTATTAATATAAAAATTTTATTTATATAATTTAAATTCAATTTTTTTAGTTAAAAATAAATTATAAATCTTTTAAATATGTAAAAAAATTGAATATTTATTACAATTTTATATCAAATAATACAGTTAATTAGAGATATAATTTAATTTAATATTAATTTTTCACTATAATTCTTTCAAGTATTTATAAATTTATTAAGATATAATAAAAGAAAAATAATTTATTACATTCAAATAAAAGAAAAAATAAGGAATATATTATGGCGATAATACATTTTTAAATCTATTATGGATTAATAAAGGAAAAATAATTTTAAATGAAAAAATATAAAATATTATATGTTAAACACTAAAAGAAAAAAATAAAAAAATTTTAAATTATATATTTTTTATTAAAATAAAAATTTCCTACATTTAATAAAACTGTACTTTTATTAAAAAGGTGAAAAAAAGTCAAAGGACTGTCAGATTATTTGGGGCCATTTGGACCAGAGCCTCGGGTCCAATCAGCAAAATCCAAGCCCACAAGAACCAACTAGCGGGACCTGAGGCTCGGGTCCCATTGACATGCCTTGAATACAACATAGGTATTCATCAATTGATCGACAAGCGTCTATACATATTAAACTCATAAGTAGTAATAATATGAGCTTATATCTACATTTTTATTCTAATATAAGATTTCTCATTTTATTCATTAGTGATGTAAATTCGACTAAATAGATTACAAATTTACAAGTCCAATAAATTGAACCTGCAATGGAGTTGAATAATTTGTCACCAAATGGGATAAATGATCACTTGAGACTTTAAGAGAGCCTAATCACAAGGTTAACGGGCTAAAAGATTCAAATAAGTTATATGGGCTAATTAACGAGATTGCTGAAAATCCAAGTGGAAGCCCAATTGAAGAGACCTGGAAAAGCCCACGAGAAAGAAATCCAATTAAGGAGTTTAAGAAAAGCCCACGAGAAGGGGCATATTTAATTAATGAGTAAAAATTTATTAAAATAATAAATCTTTTAGTATATTAAATCATAATATTAGATATTTGATTAGTTAAGATCTTTAAATTAGTTATTAAAATATCCTAGATATTTAGATTAAATATGGTTAACATATAACCATAAGAGATATTTTCCTTATTTTTAGGTTGTTTATTGTTATCTATGCCTATAAAAGGCTTACTCCACAACATTGTAGGACAGACGCTTTGAAATTTCAATGTTGTGAGATTTTGTCTTTTTTCTATCTTGAAAGAGCTTTTGAACTTATCAGGTTTTTACCTGTGGCGTTCAAGCAATCAAAACTTATCACCGAGGTTTTCTAAGGGTTCTTCTTAGAGGATTTGAGTGTGGCGTTTACATATACCATACCTTGTTTATCACATAATAAGGTATACTCCATCTTTTTGTATTTGCGTCGTGAAATCTTGGGATTGTTGCCATATTTGGTGTAGGGTGTTGTTAGCATATTGGTAGGGTTCACATTAGTTGGTATCAGAGCACATGGTTGCACGACAAGTTTCATCCCATTTTTTATATCTAGTTCTTTTTTTTTTATCTTCTCTACCTATTTCTATTCTTTATAAAAAAAAATTCTCATCTTCTTCTATCTATCTTCTCTTTAGTAGGTTAAAAAAAGAGAAAAAAAATTCGTGCTAAAAAAAGAGGAAAAAAATTAGTGTAAAAAAGGCACCAAGAAAATTAAATCATTAATGAGGATTATATAGACATATGTCTAATAGTACAAATAGAACAAGTAATATATTTGGGAATAATATATACTATCTCTAACAAGTCAGCCATTTATTCTTAATTTTAAAATACTGTCCAATTAATATAGTTAATAGACAACTACATATTTTAAACTTGGAATATATGCAGAAATTATGATTACATTCATTCTAATACACTATTCCTTCTTTGAATTTTGCTTCAATAATTTTGAATTACTAATTAATATACGTTTTATTAAAATGACATATATTCATTGCAAAAACTAAGATAAAATATCATTTTAAATTCTATTTTTGATATATTTTGAGTTGATGGTAAAATAGCTATTGTAGGAGAAGGTATAATTAACTATAAGTATATCATTTGTGAATCATTACAAATTTTAATTAGTTCAATAAATTAATCTATTTATAGTATTGAATTTATTCAACGAGAAATAATCAAACACTTAGTTTACCACAAAATGCGGGCCCATTTATGAATACTCTCCATTTGACACTTTATAAATACCCCTTTACGGTTCTCTTCCTTCACAAGAATTTAAATCCACATAAAATCATATCAAAAGGGACAAGAAAAAGAAAGTGAATAAGAAAATGTGGTTGAGTTTTTCTACACTTTTATTTTTGGTTTCATGTCTTTATCCTTATGTTACTAAAGGAGAGGTCATTGATGTGACCACATCTGGTGCAAAAGCTGATGGAAGTAGTGATATAGCAGAGGTAAGGAAAAAAATATTAAAATGTAAGGCTAATATATTATAGAGTTTATGATGTCCTTATATTTCTTATTTTCGTTATTTCATTGTGTGGGCGGTGTGATCTTGAAGGTGTTGACAACTGTATGGACCACAGCATGCGGAGCGACTACCCCGAGTGTAATTTTGATCCCCGCAGGGACATACATGCTAGGACAAGTGTCACTGAAAGGCCCATGCAAGAACCCGATTACCCTCCAAGTGGAAGGCACTGTTAAGGCCCCGGAGGACTCAACCCTGATCAAGGGTGACGTATGGGTCAACTTTGATACCGTCGACCTTTTGAAGATCATGGGCAAAGGTACTTTCGATGGTCAGGGGAGTGTAGCGTGGACAAAAAATGATTGCACAAAAAATGTTAAATGTGCGATGCTCCCTTCGGTAAGCTCTCTCTATCAGCAATTTTGACTATAAGTTGGTATGTAAGATAGTTAGGTAAAACAATTTAAGTTGTTGTTCAATCCTAATTTTTCCAAAAATATTATAGTTAAATGCGAAGTGCTTGATGTTTGTGTCTTTATAAATTTTAACCCTTATTTTTATTTAAACAAAACAAAATACAAAACTTTGACATTTCTAACAAAAGTTTCACAAATCTATTATTTTTCGGTCAATTAAAAATTTTTAAGTCAAAATCTTGCTAGGTTTTGTACAACGAAAAAATATCAAATACCTTTATTTGCTAAGGAATCTGATAAATTTTAGATATGAATTACACATAATTGTCAAGTAAAATATTATTTAGTGATCATAAAATAAATTCAAATTAATGGTCATGAAACCAAATATTCTTAGAAGTTGATAACATATATGAAATTATCCATCCAACATTAGTTTTGAGGTGAGATGCTACATTAATTTCATTCTCCTCTCTTTGGCATGATGTAAAATGAGAAGAACCTCAGGTTCAACTTTGTGACAAATGCACTTGTCCAAGATATAACAACATTGAATAGCAAGGGATTTCATGTGATGGTATTCGGAAGCAAGAACATCACATTCCAGGGTATCAAAATTATTGCCCCTGAAGACAGCCCCAATACAGATGGAATCCACGTTGGTCATTCAAGTGCGGTCACCATCGCGGATACTAGCATTGAGACCGGAGATGATTGTGTATCCATTGGGGATGGCAGTGAACAGGTCACCATCACATCTGTTACATGCGGACCTGGCCACGGAATTAGCATCGGTAGCCTCGGGAAGTATAAAAACGAGTTACCCGTAAATGGAATATTTGTAAAGAAGTGTACCCTCACCAATACCATGACGGGTGTTAGAATCAAGACCTGGCCTGCATCATTACCTGGAGTTGCCACCGATATGCACTTTGAGGACATCACGATGAACAATGTGAGCGACCCAGTGCTTATCGACCAAGGTTATTGCCCATGGAACCAATGCACCGCCGGAGTGAGTCATCCGTATACTTTTCAAGCTCCCAATGCAATTATGTCTCACAAATTATTTAATTTTTATTTCACCTTGAAACAAATGATTATAGGGCGGGGAACAAATTAGTATGATTGAAACTTGTATTTATTTTGAAAATTGCCTTACTTTTGACCTTGCACTTTAAACACACTTATGTGTTTTTCCAGGTACCATCAAATGTTAAGATAAGCAAGGTTAGCTACAAGAACATAAAGGGAACTATATTTACTCCAGTAGCTGTTAAGCTCATTTGCAGCAAGGCATTCCCTTGTGAGGGTGTGGAGCTTGCTGACATTAATCTCACCTACCAGGGGACTAATGGTACCGCAACTTCTATTTGTGAAAATGTTACTCCCAAAGTCTCCGGTACACAAAATCCACCTATTTGTGGTGGGGCCCCTGCCCCCGGTGCTGCCGCGTCCTCCTAGATCCCTGTATTCAAGAACACTTGGTGCAATTGATATTAAGTGTTAACTCCCAACCTATTTCAAATTTAAAAATATAGTAGCACATTGCAAAGGTGGACATTATTTAGCTGTTATCCATTCAATTGTATTGATTTGAGATTTTTCCTATGAATTGTATGAAATAATTTCTTCACGTTATTTGGTATAATTGAAATCTACAACCTTCACAATAACATGAGATATGTGACATCATGAAACCAACTTAATTATAAGGACATAAAATGCAATTATTATACTTTTATTTGTCATTATTTTATTTACCAAAACATGCATTTCAATATTTATCATCTATAATTGCTTACAACTATTTTGGTACCAAACACTTTTCTCCAATTAATATACTAATTATATTAATGTGTTAAGTAAATTTGTGGGTTCGTGTAAGTTATATAAAAAATATTATATATTTGTTTCTTACTTTTTATGTCGCGGTTATATATAGTCCAACGAATATGTAGTAAATAAGCATTACACATAGGCATTTGTGTTAATATTCTTATAAGTTTGAGATGATTGAAATTAACATGCAATTGATTACTATTATACTTCATCGTTTCATTTATCAATTCAAATATTTATCACCTATATAAAGAAAAATACATGACATTTGTTAATCAATTTATATACTTGAAAAATACACAGCCAACATAGCACTATATTTTGTAGTTATTGATATATATATTAGAGTAATTTTGTAAGAGAAATGATCATATTATTTATGTGAATAATAATATAAAAAAATATGTGCGGAGAGAAATCTCATTAAGTATTTTTAGAATGAGACTATTGAAATGCAAATAATCTATGATAAACTTATTTATGTTTCACACTTTTAGCAACACAAGATAGAAGTTATTGTTATAAATGTTATTTATAACTATTTCACATAATATTAATTGTACACTTATTATCACATCATGTTTATAAATACTTTATACTGTACAAATTTATTATACTTTAATATTAAAAAATTTTTATAATATGAATTTTATTCAAACTAATTAAAATTATTCGATTACCAATAATATAATGCACAACAAAAGTCTTGATAATAAATTTTAAGTAAATTGTTGGTCAGGAATAAGACATTAATCGACCATATATATTACACAATTATAAGGTTTAATTGTCAATATAAAATAATTAGAATATTTATATTTAATTTTTGTGTTACAGTACATCTAAGTTATGGATTAGGATGGATTGAATAACGCACCAAATCTCTCCCATAACATACGCTCAAATATATCTTACACTGTATTCAATTTATACCATTATATATTATAAGCCTAATATAGGTGATATGCTAATAACCGAAGCCGATGATGGAAACCTTTATTTTTTATTAAATGTATTTTTCTGAGGCTAAAATAGCTAATTCTTCATTTTTGTTATTTGGTGAAATTTGTAAATAGTAGGTTGGTAGGAGAGACCCTTCACAAGTCCTTTCAACCTATTATTTCCAATTATATCTTCTTTGTTCCCTACTTACCTAAACCTTTAAATTCATTTATTTGTAAAAATGACACTCTCTTTCCATAATATCAATACTTGAGCCATGCGTATAGTACATATTTGGAAACTAATAATCATTTTAGTGATAAAGATATTTCATGCGAAATGACATTTTTATTGTAAGTCACGCTTTTTATTACTTAGAAATTATATTTATTATTTCTGTTGCAGGTCTCGTTGTAGGCGAAAAAGTTATCGTCATAGCGAAAGTATGACTCGCCCGAACCTATAGCAAGATCTTCTTTAGTCGATTTTTTGCCTTTTACATCATTTTGCATTAGATCTACACCCGGTGAATATATACAATTATGCAACGTTGCTGCATCAAGTTTTCCAGTATTAATTTTCGTGGAGGAGTTTCTCTCTTGTGGTTCTTCACTAGTTTTCGGTCTTTACTCAAAGTTAGAATCATTTCTCCCTTAAGAAGCTGGCTGGTTTGTCTTTGGGGCACTATCTGTTGAGTTGTTCTCAAACCGTTTATCTGTTTCTTTGTAATTGGAATTGCTCTTGTCCTCTCTACAATCAAGAAATTTAGAGTCAAATATTTTTTCCCTCTCCCAACATCGTCTTTCTCCTTCTGCTCTCAGTGCTATTTAGAATTAGAATTCTTTGTTCCACTTTGGTGTTCTTCCTCAGTCTATTTTCAATTGATGATTAATGCTCTACTACACTTGATGCACCATCACCCTTATAGTTTTCCTCTATTTCGCTCAACCTTAGAGCAAAATCTTCACTTCACAATCAACTTTATACATTTAGTCATTGCTTTAGTCGAACAGATTTCATCTATTACAATTAAATTTCGTCGACTCAATAGCTTGCCCAACCCCAAAGCAATATCTTGCCTTCATCATTTTTATGCTTGTAGTGATTGATTTAGTCCCTGCTTTCATCTTTTTCAAATATATTATTTTGACACAATATCATCTTAGATCTCTTACAACCAAAAGTTATCATCTTCTTGAATTAGTCAGATATTTAGATCTCGGTTTTTCGTCAACAACTTCCCCGTCGTCATGTCTATATTTTGTGCATCTCCACCCACAAGATGCCATTTTTATAATGGAGTTACCTTAATCGACCTCTCCTCCTACTTTGACCATTAGCCTATCATCAAGTATCCTTAGATCTTGACAATTTTTCTTTGATCCAACATGCACTTCTCATTTCTCCAAGGTCATTTTCCTTTTTCTAACCTTGAGATTTTTTTTCGCTAGAGTGGATTTCTTCGTTTTCCCATTATCTCTTTCCCTCTTCATCTCAGTTGCACTCGCACTAATTCAAACAAACACTACATCACTCTCTGTGATACTATCATCCCATATTTTTATTAATCACAAAGTCTATTTGGTACATTTACTAAACAACTAGCAATATGTTTACCTTTATTTTGCACATCAAGCTTATTTCAAGGCTTGATGATGGTATTATTGCAGATATAACACACAAAACCAGTATATACATCTATCTACCTATTATTTAGTTCACTTTTGAGTTTCTCTTTTGCTTGTGTTTTTTTGTGCGGATCAACATGTAAGAAATCACTGTTTTGTCAATAACTTGACGGTTTCTTAGGGTTCCTTAAGAGTTCTTGGCGTTTCTTACGATTTCTTAGGATTTCTTAGGATTTCTTTGGGTTTCTTTGTGTTTCTTAGAATCTACTAGGGTTTCCAAGCGGTTCTTACCTTTTCTAAGGGTTTCTTAGGGTTTATTGGTGTTTATTAGCATTTCTTAGGGTTTCATAGGGTTTCTTAGTGTTTCTTAGTAATTCTTAGCATTTTTTAGCATTTATTGTGTTTATTAATGTTTTTTAGGGTTTCTTAGCGTTACTTAGTGTTTCTAATAGTTTCTTAGCATTTCTTAGGGTTTCTTAGTGTTTATTAGGGTTTTTTTGGGTCTCTTAGCATTTCTTAGGTTTTTATAGGGTTTCTAACTGTTTCTTAGGGTTTTTTAGCATTAGTTAGCATTTCTTAGAGTTTTTTTTATGTTTTTAGGGTTTTTAGGGATTCTTAGGGTTTCTTTGCATTTCTTAGGGCTTCTTCTTAGCATTTCTTTGGAATTCTTAGGGTTTCTTAGCATTTTCTTGGGATTTTTAGGGTTTATTAGGGTTTCTTAGCGTTTCATTGGGTTTCTTAGGGTTTCTTAGCATTTACTAGGTTTTTCAAGCATTTCTTACTGTTTCTTCGGGTTTCCTAGGGTTTATTAGCATGTTTTTTAGCATTTCTTGGGGTTTCTTAGTGTTTTTTAGGGTTTCTCAGTGTTTCTTAGCACTTTTTAATGTTTTTAGCGTTTCTTAGGATTTCATAGGTTTTTTACGGTTTCTAAGTGTTTCGTAGGCTTTCTTAGCATTTCTTGGGTTTCTTAGTGTTTATTAGGGTTTCTTAACGTTTCATTGGGTTTCTTAGCATTTATTAGGATTTCTTAGCATTTCTTTGCATTTACTAGGTTTTCTAATAATTTCTTACCGTTTCTTAGGATTTCCTAGGGTTTATTAGCATTTTTTTAGCATTTCTTGGGGTTTCTTAGAGTTTTTTGTGGGTTTCTTAGCGTTTCTTAGCATTTGTGTTGTTTTTTTTTGCACTTTTTAGTGTTTTTAGCGTTTCTTAGGATTTCATAGGTTTTTTACGGTTTCTAAGTGTTTCTTAGGCTTTCTTAGCATTTCTTGGGTTTCTTAGTGTTTATTAGGGTTTCTTAGCATTTCATTGGGTTTCTTACTGTTTATTAGAATTTCTTAGCATTTATTAGCATTTACTAGGGTTTCCAATCATTTCTTACCATTTCTTAGGATTTCCTATGGTTTATTAGCATTTTTTTAGCATTTCTTGGGGTTTCTTAGTGTTTTTTTGTGGGTTTTTGTGGGTTTCTTAGCGTTTCTTAACATTTGTGTTGTTTTTAGCACTTTTTAGTGTTTTTAGCGTTTCTTAGGATTTCATAGGTTTTTTTAGGGTTTCTAAGTGTTTCTTAGGCTTTCTTAGTATTTCTTAGGTTTTCTTAAGGGTTCTTACAATTTCTTAGGGTTTGTTAAGGGTTTCTTAGGATTTATTAGGGTTTCCTAGTGTTTCTTCATGTTTCTAAGGGTTTATTAGCATTTCTTAGGGTTTAAAAGCTATTTTTAGCATTTTTTAGCGTTTCTTGGGGGTCCTTAGTATTTTTTAGGGTTTCTAAGAGTTACTTAGTGTTTCAAATAGTTTCTTTGTATTTCTTAGGGTTTCTCAACATTTCTTAGGGTTTTATAGGGTTTTATAGGGTTTCTTAGAGTTTCTTAGTGTTTCTTAGAGTTCCTTAAGGGTTCTTGGCATTTCTTAGGGTTTTGTAAGATTTCTTAGGTTTATTAACGTTTCTTAGAGTTTCAATTGGTTCTTAGCGTTTCTTAGCAATTCTTAGCATTTTTTTAGCATTTCTTGGCGTTTCTTAGAGTTTCATATTGTTTCTTAGAGTTTCTTTGGGTTTCTTAGCGTTTCTTATGGTTTCTTAGTGTTTTTTAGCATTTCTTAGTGTTTTTTAGCATTTCTTAGCGTTTACTAGGGTTTCTTAGCAATTCTTGGTGTTTCTTAGTGCTTTTTAGGGTTTCATAGCATTACTTAGTGTTTCTTATAGTTTCTTAGCATTTCTTAGGGTTTATTAGCGTTTCATAGGGTTTTTTAGCGTTTCCTAGCGATTCTTAGCATTGTTTTAACGTTTTTTGGGTTTTTAATGTTTTTTAGGGTTTCTTAGCATTACTTAGCGTTTCTTATAGTTTCTTAGCATTTCTTGGGGTTTCTTAGGGTTTTAGAGGATTTTATATGGTTTCTTATCGCTTCTTAGCATTTCTTAGTGTTCCTTAGGGTTCCTTAGCATTTCTTAGTGTTTCTTAGCATTTCTTAGAGTTTTTAGGGTTTCTTAGCATTTCTTAGCATTTCTTACGGTTTCTTCTCATTTTGTAGGGTTTCTTATCAGTTTTTAGTGATTTTTAGCATTTCTTAGTGTTTTATAGGGTTTTTAGGATTTCTAAGCATTTCTTAGCGTTTATTAGGGTTTCTTAAGAGTTCTTAGTATTTCTTAGGGCTTCTTAGGATTTCTTAGCATTCACTAGGGTTTTCTAGCGTTTCTTACCGTTTCTAAGGGTTTATGAGGGTTTATTAGTGTTTCTTAGGGTTTCATAAGGTTTCTTAGCGATTTTTAGCATTTCTTAGGGTTTCTTTGCATTACTTAGAGTTTCTTATAGTTTCTTAGCATTTCTAAGGGTTTTATAGGGTTTCTTAGCATTTCTTAGGGTTTTATAGGATTTCGTAGAGTTTCTTAAGGTTCCTTAGGGGTTTGCATTTCTTAGAATTTTCTAGGATTTCTCAGGGTTTCTTACCGTTTCTTAGGGTTTATTAGCATTTTTTAGAGTTTCATAGGGTTTCTTAGCGATTCTTAGCACTTTTTAGCGTTTCTTGGGTTTTAAATAATTTTTAGGGTTTCTTAGCATTACTTAGCATTTCTTATTGTTTCTTCGAGTTTCTTAGTGTTTCTTAAGGTTTTATAGTGTTTTATACAGTTTCTTAGCATTTGTTAGGGTTTTATAGGGTTTCTTAGAGTTTCTTAGCGTTTCTAAGTGTTTCATAGGGTTTTTTTAGCATTCTTAAGATTTCTTATGGGTTTTTAGCATTTTTTACCATTTTCTAGCGTTTTTTACTATTTCTTAGGGTTTCATAGTGTTTCTTAGTGATTCTTAGTATTTGTTTTAGCATTTGCTAGGGTTTCTTAGTGTTTTTTAGTGTTTCTTAGTGTTACTTAGCTTTTCTTATAGTTTCTTAGCATTTCATAGGGTTTCTCAACATTTCTTAGGGTTTTATAGGGTTTCTTAGCATTTCTTATGGTTTTATAGGGTTTCTTTGAGTCTCTTAGGGTTTTATAGGGTTTCTTTGAGTTTCTTAGCGTTCCTTAAGGTTTCTTAGCGATTCTTAGCCATTTTTAGCATTTATTAGGGTTTCTTTGTGTTTTTAGGGTTTCTTTGTGTTACTTAGAGTTTCTTAGCATTTCTGAGGGTTTTATAGGGTTTCTTAGCGTTTCTTAGGGTTTTATAGGATTTCGTAGAGTTTCTTAAGGTTCCTTAGGGGTTCTTTGCATTTCTTAGAATTTTCTAGGGTTTCTTACTGTTTCCTAGGGTTTATTAGCATTTTTTAGAGTTTCATAGGGTTTCTTAGCGATTCTTAGCACTTTTTAGCGTTTTTTGGGTTTTAAATAATTTTTAGGGTTTCTTAGCATTTCTTAGCTTTTCTTAGAGTTTTTAATGTTTTTAAGGTTCTTTAAGTGGTTTTTAGGGTTTCTTAGGGCTTCTTAGCATTTCTTAGAATTTGGTAGGGTTTCATGGCACTTTTTAGTGATTTTTAGAGTTTTTTAGGGTTTCGAAGCGATTCTTAGGCTTTCTTAGCTTTTCTTTAGGTTTCTTAGGGTTCCTTAAGGGTTCTTTGCGGTTCTTTGGTTTTCTTAGGATTTCCTAGTGTTTCCTAGGGTTTCTTAGGGTTGCTTAGCATTTCTAAGCATTCATTAGGGTTTCCTAGCATTTCTTACCATTTCTTAGGGTTTCCTAGGGTTTATTAGGGTTTATTAGCATTTTTAGTGTTTCATCAGGTTTTTCAATGTTTCTTAGCAATTCTTAGCATTTATTATAGTTTCTTGGAGTTTCTTAGTATTTTTAGGGTTTCTTAGTGTTTCTTAGCGTTTCTTAGAGTTTATTAAGGTTTATAGGGTTTCTTAGAGTTTTTAAGCTATTTTTATTATTTTTTTGGGTTTTTTTGTGTTTCATTGGTTTTCTTTTGGCTTCTTATGATTTTTTAGGGATTCTTAGCATTTCCTTGGCATTTCTTAGCGTTTGATAGGGTTTCTTAGCACCTTTTAGAATTTTTTAGCGTTTCTTAGGGTTTCATAGGGTTTTTTAGGGTTTCTAAGCGTTTTTAGGCTTTGTTAGCATTTCTTTAAGTTACTTAGGGTTTCTTAAGGGTTCTTAGCGTTTCTTAGGGTTTCTTAGTATTTCTTAGCATTTTTTAGTGTTTCTTAGCATTCATTAGGGTTTCCTAGTGTTTCTTAATGTTTTTAAGGGTTTATTAGCATTTATTGGGGTTTCATAGCGATTCTTAGCATTTTTTTCATCATTTCTTAGGGTTTCATGGGGTTTTTTATTGTTTGTAAGCGTTTCCTAGGCATTATTAGCGTTTATTTGGGTTTCTTAGCATTTCTTTGGTTTTCTTAGGATTTCTTTTGATTTCGTAGCATTTACTAGGGT
This sequence comes from Trapa bicornis, assembly GCA_030064425.1. Taxonomy (NCBI): domain Eukaryota; kingdom Viridiplantae; phylum Streptophyta; class Magnoliopsida; order Myrtales; family Lythraceae; genus Trapa; species Trapa bicornis. Next base: position 19,769,779 of record CM057761.1, on the reverse strand, counting down.
TTCCTAGCGTTTCTTATCATTTCTTAGGGTTTCCTAGGGTTTATTAGGGTTTATTAGCATTTTTTAGGGATTCATAGGGTTTCTTAGTGATTCTTGCGATTTCGTAGTGTTTTTTAGGGTTTATTAGCGTTTCTTTGCATTTCCTAGGTTTTCTTAGCATTTAGTAGGGTTTGTTGGTGTTTCTTAGGGTTTCTTAGGGTTTCTTAGGGTTTCTAAGGGTTTATTGGTGTTTATTAGCGTTTCTTAGTGTTTCATAGGGTTTCTTAGTGTTTCTTAGTTATTCTTAGCATTTCTTAGGGTTTTTTTTTGTGTTTCTTAGGGTTTGTTTGAGCTTCTTAGCATTTTTAGAGATATTTAGGGTTTTCTTAGCATTTATTAGCGTTTGGTAGGGTTTCTTAGCACTTCTTAGCATTTTTTTAGCGTTTCTTGGGGTTTCTTAGTGTTTTTTTTAGGATTTCTTAGTGTTACGTAGCGTTTCTTATAGTTTGTTAGCATTTCTTATGGTCTCTCAGTATTTCTTATGGTTTTATAGGGTTTCTTAGCATTTCTTAAGGTTTTATACAGTTTCTTAGAGTTTCTTAGCTTTTCTTAGGGTTCCTTAAGAATTCTTAGAGTTTCTTACAATTTCCTAGGATTTCTTAGAGTTTCTTAGCGTTTAGTATGGATTCCAATCGGTTCTTACTGTTTCTAAGGGTTTCTTAGGGTTTATTGGTGTTTATTAGTGTTTCTTAGTGTTTCATAGGGTTTCTTAGTTATTCCTAGTATTTTTTTAGTGTTTCTTAATGTTTTTTTAGGGTTTTAAAGAGTTTATTAGAGTTTCTAACCATTTCTTAGGGTTTATTAGTGATTCTTAGCGTTTCATAGGGTTTCTTAGCGATTCTTAGCATTGTTTTAGCGTTTGTTGGGTTTTTAATGTTTTTTAGGGTTTCCTAGCATTACTTAGTGTTTCTTATAGTTTCTTAGCATTTCTTAGGGTCTTATAGGGTTTCTTATTGTTTCTTAGGATTTTATAGAGTTTCTTAGCATTTCTTAGCATTTCTTTGTGTTAGTGTTTCTTATTGTTTCCTAGGGTTTATTTGGGTTTATTAGCATTTTTCAGGGATTCATAGGGTTTCTTAGCGATTCTTGGGGTTTCTTAGTGATTTTTAGGGCTTCTTAGCATTTTTTGGCATTTCTTAGTGTTTCTTAGCGTTTATTAGGTTTCTGTAGGGTTTCTTACGGTTTCTTAGTGTTTTTTAAGTGATTTTTAGTATTTTTAGGGTTTCTTAGGGCTTCTTAGAAATTTTTAGGGATTCTAAGTGTTTTCTTAGCATTTCTAAGCGTTTGGTAGGGTTTCATAGCACTTTTTAGTATTTTTTTGCAATTCTTGGTGTTTCTAAGTGTTTTTTAGGATTTCTTAGTGTTACTTAGCGTTTCTTAGCATTTGGTAGGGTTTCTTAGCACTTTTTAGTATTTTTTGTGATTCTTGGTGTTTCTTAGTGTTTTTTAGGGGTTTCTTAGTGTTACTTAGCGTTTCTTTTAGTTTCTTAGCTTTTCTTAGGGTTGCTCAGCATTTCATAGGGTTTTAGAGGGCTTCTTAGCGTTTCTTATGGTTTTATAGGGTTTCTTAGCGTTTCTTAGGGTTTCTTAGACTTTCTTTTCTCAGGGTTTCTTAATGTTTAGTAGGGTTTCCAAGCGATTGTTACCGTTTATATTGGTTTCTTAGGGTTTATTGGTGTTTATTAGTGTTTCATAATGTTTCTTAGCATTTCTTATCGATTCTTAGCAATTTTTTTAGCGTTTCTTGTGTTTCTTAGTGTTACTTAGCGCTTCATATAGTTTCTTAGCATTTCTTAAGGTTTCTTAGCGTTTATAGGGTTTTTTAGGGTTTCTTTTGGTTTTTATAGGGTTTCTTAGAGTTTCTTAGTGTTTCTTAGGGTTTCTTAGCGTTTATTAGTGTTTCTTAGGGTTTTAAGGGGTTTTTAGGGTTTCTTTGCATTTCTTAGGACTTCTTGGGGCTTCTTAGCATTTCTTTGGAATCCTTAGGGTTTTCTTTTTGTGTTTCCTTGGGTTTCTTAGAGTTTATTAGGGTTTCTTAGCGTTTCTTAGCGTTTCTTAGTATTTACTAGGGTTTTCAAGCGTTTCTTACAGTTTCTTAAGGTTTCCAAGGGTTTATTAGCATTTTTTAGGGTTTCATAGTGTTTCTTAACACTTATTAGCGATTCTTAGCATTTGTTTTTAGCGTTTATTGGGATTTCTTAGTGTTTTTTTTTTTAGTTTTCTTAGCGTTTCTTAGCATTTCTTAGCATTTGTAGTGTTTCTTAGCACTTTTTAGTATTTTTAGCGTTTCTTAGGATTTTATAGCTTTTTGTATGGTTTATAAACGTTTCTTAGGCTTTCTTAGAGTTTCTTAGGGTTTCTTAGGATTTTTTAGGGTTTCCTAGTGTTTCTTAGGGTTTCAAAGGGTTTAATAGCTATTCTTAGCATTTTTTAGCGTTTCTTATAGTTTATTTGTATTTCCTAGGGTTTCTTAGTATTTCTTAGTGTTTCATAATTTTTCATAGCATTTCTTAGGGTTTTATAGGGTTTCTTAGAGTTTGTTAGGGTTTTATAGGATTTCTTAGTGTTTTTTTTAGTTTTCTTAGCGTTTTTTAGCATTTCTTAGCGTTTGTGGTATTTCTTAGGACTTTTTAGTATTTTTAGCGTTTCTTAGGATTTTATAGGTTTTTGTCAGGTTTATAAACATTTCTTAGGCTTTCTTAGAGTTTCTTAGGTTTTCTTAGGATTTTTTAGGATTTCCTAGCATTTCTTAGGGTTTATTAGTGTTTCTTAGGGTTTCAAAGGGTTTAATAGCTATTCTTAGCATTTTTTTAGCATTTCTTGAGGTTTCTTAGTATTTTTTAGGGTTTCTTAGCGTTAAATAGCATTTCTTATAGTTTCTTTGTATTTCCTAGGGTTTCTTAGTATTTCTTAGCGTTTCTTAGGGTTTTATAAGGTTTCTTAGAGTTTCTTAGCGTTTCTTAGGGTTCCTTAAGGGTTCTTAGAATTTCTTAGGGTTTTGTAAGATTTCTTACAGTTTCTTTGGATTTATTAGTGTTTCATAAGATTTCTTAGCGATTCTTAGCAATTGTTAGCATTTATTGGCATTTCTTAGAGTTTCTTTATCGTTTTCTTAGAGTTTGTTAGTGTTTCTTAGTGTTTCCTAGTTTTTCTTACAGTTTCTTAGCAATTCTTAGCATTTTCTTTCCGTTTCTTAGCATTTCTTATAGTTTATTAGCATTTCTTATTGTTTTTAGAATTTCTTAGCATTCCTTAAGGGTTTTAAGGGGTTTCTTAGAGTTTCATACCGTTTCTTAGGGTTTATTAGGGTTTCTTAGCGTTTTCTTGGGTTTTTTAATGTTTTTTAGGGTTTCTTATCATTTCTTATAGTTTTTTAGCATTTCTTAGGGGTTTCTTAGGGTTGTATAGGGGTTTCTTATCGTTTTCTAAGGGCTTTATAGAGTTTCTTAGCATTTGTTAGGGTTTATTAGTATTTCTTTGTGTTTCTTAGCATTTATTAGTGCTTTTTTAGGGTTTCTTAGCATTTCTTATTGTTTCTTAGAGTTTTTTTTATATTTTTAAGGGGTTTTTAGGGTTTTTAGGGTTTCATAGGGCTTCTTAGCATTTCTTTGGAATTCTTTAGGGTTTCTTAGCATTTCTTAGCATTTGGTAGGATTTCATAGCATTTTTTAGTGATTTTTAGCGCTTCTTAGGGTTTCATAGTATTTTTTTAGGGTTTCTAAGTGTTTATTAGGCCTTCCTTAGCATTTTTTTTGGATTTCTTAGTGTTCCTTAAGGGTTCTTAGCGTTTTCTATGGTTTTCTTAAGATTTCTTAGGGTTTCTTAGCGTTTTTATGGTTTCATAGCATTTCCGAGCGTTTCCTACCATTTCTTAAGGTTTCCTAAGGTTTATTAGCATTTTTAGTGTTTTATAGGGTTTTTTAGCATTTCTTAGTGTTTCTTAGCGTTTATAATGGTTTTTCTAGGGTTTACTTGGGTTTTATAGGGTTTCTTAGAGTTTTTTAAGCTGTTTTTAGTATTTTTTTAGGGTTTTTAGTGTTTTTTAAGGTTTTTAGTGTTTTATTAGGGTTTTTAGTGTTTTATTGTGTTTCTTTGGGCATCTTGGGGCTTCTTAGCAGTTTTTAGGGATTCTTAAGGTTTCCTTAGCATTTTTTAGCATTTGATAGAGTTTCTTAGCACTTTTTCCGTATTTTTTAGTGTTTCTT